>CM046874.1:164576415-165215309 GCA_025667525.1 Glebionis coronaria
GAAACTTATTTAACAGATTTTTCTTTGTTCTTCTACAAAATGGAGGTCAACTAAAGTGTAATCGCTGACATGGTCTCTGTCAGGACCCTCAGGCATGGAAAGTAATCTTTGTACCTTTTTCATAGTGATGTCAACCCATTGACCTGATCTAGCTTCACTTTTACCAACCGCTGGTTCTTCATCAGCAACAGCCATGAAGGCTCTGACGGTGGTGGTTCCTTCATCCTCAGAGGTGAGGGGTTCATCATCCCAGTCAAAAGAAGCAGCTATTAGACCTTTTTCAGTCTTTTTGTTATCCTTCTTCTTGGCTGCATCATCAACTTTCTGATTGAGTTTAATCAGCTCAGCTTTCAAGGCCTTGTATTTTACCTTGTAGTCCTTTTTACCCTTAGAGTCACTAGAGGATTGCTTGAAAGGTGAGGAAGAAAACTTCTTTTTGCTGTGGGTTTTGCTGGATGATGGAAAGCTGGGAGAAGATGTCTTGTTTGACCAGCAGTCCTTTTGGAAATGACCAGTCTTTCCACAAGTGTAACATGACACTTTGGATTTGTCAATCTTGGCAGCACCAACTCTACCAGATCTTTTGTAGTATCTCTTCTGGTCAGCTAAGAGGGCTCTGTCATGGAATTCAGCATGTAATTCATCAAGGAATTCTTGACTACTTCTTGTGTCTTCTTCCACGTCAGAGTCACTATCCTGAAAAGAGTGGTTAGTAACAAGAGCTTTTGATCCAGATATAGGAGAAGTAAACCTATCAGTCTCTGATTTGTAAATAGAGTCAATCGGTCCTTCTTCATAATTGTATCTACCAAACAGTTGAGCAAGAGTATCATTTTTTATGGCATTATTTGCTCTCAGGGTTTGGTTAAGACTAAGCCATTTCCTAGGCAAGCTGTTTACAAACGTGGCATTAACCTCAGCCTTGGGTAGTACAACACCATTGTTACCTAAATCATTCAGCAAGATCTTGAGTCTAGTGTAAGTTTGAGAAACAGTTTCAGTTTCCAAGGCTTTGAAACCGTTAAACTTAAGTCTTAATGCTTGGATTTTGGTCTCTTTAGTCTCTTCTGGTCCTTTATACCCTAGAACCAACTCAGTCCACATTTCTTGTGCGGTATTGCACTTGATGATGGACTTCATAATGTTCTTGGGTAGGCAAGAGACTATTATACTTTTAAGTCTCTTGTCCTGGTTAGCCAGACGTCTATCAACAGGAGACCATTGCTTAACAGGTTTCTTAATGGGTCTCTCTGGTGTAGAGGAAATAGCCAGTGGTACATAAGGGCCATTTTCTAAGATTTCAAACAAGAAGGGTTCTAGACCATCTAAGTATATAAGAAATTCACTTTTCCAACTTGAGAAATCTTCTTCATCAAACGCTGGAACATTAGACACATGTGACCCTCCACGATTATCAAGAAGTTGTGGAAGATCATCCTCATTTACACCAGTGCTTACAACAGGTGTAGGCATGGTAGTAGATGTGGTGGCTGGAGCGTTTGTTGAAGTGTTTGCTTGGTTAGATTGACCAAACGGTGGTGGGATGGGTGGCATAGTTTCAGTCATATTTGGATCTTGATTTTAAAAACTAGAACGGTTTTTAGAAAAGTTTTATAAATCAAACCGCTCTGATACCAATTGAAAGTCCCAAAATACAACTATTGTTGAAACTAAGTCACGAAAAACAATAACACACAATAGATATACTTTTCAAACGAGTAATCCTTTATTAACTATTATCAACAAAGTATTACAAAGTGTTATGAATACACCTGTTGAATAACAACAAGAAATGAACCCTAGAACAAGTAAACTTGATTCGAGACTCAAGTTTACAAGAGAACCAACGAGTCGTTGATGGACAGCTGAGGCCTCAGTGTTTCTAGTGGGAGAAAGAACTTAGATTAAGATTCCAAGCACAAGGGTTGAGTCTTAACTTCTTTCTCATCCCTATTTATAGTGGTACGAGGTCGTATCCTTAGTGGGGGTAGTTGATACGTGTCATCTTCTGAGTGGAAGAGTACAACGTATTAAATGCATGTCCAAATCGAGACATGCCTTTAACTACTTTAGGTGAACAGTTATGCCAACTGTTCACCTTTGTCCCACTAGGTCGTACTAGGAATTGACTTAAATCTCTTGTTTTGTCCCGCTCAAAACACTTGTAAGATTCTCCCGCCTAAACTATAAAGGGTTGGATAAGCTTTGCTTAATCCAAGTCTCTAGGGTTCTTAAGTGATCTCTGAGTGTTGTCAACTCAGAGATCCTTGAACACCAGTGCATTCCTTTGACATCTCAGCTATCCATAATCGCTGGTGAGTCTGACTTCATATTGTCTTCGACGTCTCTGACGTTGTCTTTGACTTGAATGATCCTGGTGTGCCAGCTGAGGCTTTGCCTTCCACTGGTCTAGTCTCTGTCGCTGGTCTTCTCAGCGACCTTTCAACACTTAGTCTAATTTAAACAAATCTAGACAGGGCCATTAAAACTTTCATTGGCCCAACAATATATATATATGTCGATTGTGAAAGAGGAGATCAATAAAAACATTAAAAACTTTCATGGTAATCAGAGTCTAATAATAAACCTCCCATAATCTTCTCCTTCTTTTTCTCTTATCTCACGCTCCTCTTCAAAACCCCTACACAGCCGCCACCTTCTTCACTGTCCAAATGGTTGTTGAGGACTCAAACCCACCACCACCACCACCACCACCAGCAACTATAAACATGGAGAAACCCTTCGGTGTCTCAGACAACAAAGCTCACGTCCCTCTTATCCTAGATCTTGAACAACTCAACTATGATGCTTGGAGTGAACTCTTCATGACTCATTGCTTGAGTTTTGGTCTCCAAGGACTTCTTGATGGCTCGTATGCGTGCACGAGCAGTAATGCTGTGGATTGGAAGAAACTTGACTCTCTGGTCAAAGTTTGGATTTATGGTACAATCACTACATCTCTCCTGCAAACGGTCTTGAAAAAGAACGTTTCAGCCTATGATGTGTGGAAGAGCCTCCAGGATCTGTTTCATAACAACAAGGATGCTCGTGCTATGCAGCTCCTTGAAGAGCTTCGATCCTTGGAACTTGGAAACTTGTCGATCGCTGAATATTTCAAACGTATAATGGTAATATCCGACCCTCTTTCAAATATTGATTCTCCCATCGATGAAAAAAGTCTGGTTATGTATGCGGTTAATGGTTTGGGTGATAAATACGAGCACGTAGGTAGCATTATCCGTCATAGTAAGAACCCACTAAGCCTTCTCGATACTCGCTCAATGTTATTGCTTGAGGAATCTCGTTTGAACAGGAAACAAATTCATAGTCATGCTCGCGATACACCGTCTTCTTCCACGGTTCTCATCGCAGCAGGTAATGGTAACAAAGGAAATGGCAAGAAGGAATTTTGTAGGAATTTCCAACGAGGAAATTGTCGTTTTGGTGCTCGTTGTAGGTATATGCATCAGAATGGTAATCACTCTTGGAAAAGTAACAGTTGCCATCATGTTTATCCCCCATAAATGCGTGGACAGGCTACCACACCATGACCCTCTCAACAATGGTCCGGTCCTCCTACTTCTCAGCCCATCAATGGACAAGCCTTTGGCCCAACTGCCTCAATTCTTGGTCCAGCCCCTAACCATGCCACTACTTCATACGGGCTACGCCCACATGCTCCTAATGGCTACTGGAAATACTATGATCAGCCTACTACTCTTCCTCGTGCATTCAATACCACAACCCTTCGCTACGCAGACAACAATGAGGACTCGGGCTGGTATTTTGACACTGGTGCAACATCACATCTAGGATCGGACACAGGTATACTCACAACCATTCTTAATAAACGCGTTAATACATCTATTGTTGTTGGTAATGGGTCTACCATTCCGGTTACCAACACCGGGCATACTATTTTGCCATCTTTTCATCGACCTTTATACCTTCAGAATGTTCTCATAACCCCTCACATAATTAAAAACTTAATATCCGTTCGTCAATTTACCCGTGACAATAAATGTAGCATTGAATTTGACGAATTTGGTTTTTCTGTGAAGGATTTTCGGACCCGACAGGTACTCCTCCGATGTAATAGCAACGGAGATCTATATCCATTTCACACATCCTCTACAAGTAACCCTATAGCTCTCTTGACGTCCAACGGTTCAACGTGGCACCAAAGACTTAGGCATCCCAATGATGAAGTGCTACGTTTCCTAGCTTTGAATAAATTTATTTCGTGTAATAATCCAAAGTCTACAACTTTGTGTCATGCGTGCCAACTTGGTAAGCATGTAAAGCTTCCCTTTTCGCATTCTTCTACTTTTGTTGCAAACACTTTTGACATTATCCATTCGGATGTGTGGACTTCACCCTTATTGAGTGTTAGTGGTTTTAAGTATTATGTCATATTTATTGATCATTTCTCTCATTTTTTGTGGGTTTATCCTCTTAAAAAGAAAAGTGACGCCTTTACCAAATTTATTCATTTTCGTGCATACGTGAAAACTCAATTTGATAAAGAAATCAAAGCGTTTCAGTGTGACCACGGGGGCGAGTTTGACAACACACTACAACATGAACTTTTTAGAGAAAATGGCATCCAATTTCGTTTCTCTTGCCCTAAAACATCCCAACAAAACGGGAAATCTGAAAGGATGCTAAGAACAATTAACAACCTTATACGCACTTTACTCTTCCAAGCACACTTACCACCTCAATATTGGACTGAAGCACTTTTTATGGTGACCCATCTACTCAACATCTTACCCTTCACTTCCATAAAAAACGTTGTTCCATTCACCAAACTCTTTAACAAACCACCATCTTATACACATCTACGTATTTTTGGATGCTTGTGTTATCCACATATACATACTTCTCACAAACTCCAACCTAGATCTACGCCATGTATTTTTCTCGGCTACCCTACCAACCACCACGGCTATCGTTGCCTTAGCCTTGACACAAATAAGGTCATAATATCTCGTTATGTCAACTTTGACGAATCCATATTCCCTTTTAAATCAATGACCCCTTTTTCACCACCCTCATACCAATTCTTAGAACAAAATATTGATCCCTCACCAACACAAGTAAAACTACTCTCCACCCCTGATACTTCATAAACACATGAAACAACTTCACCAAACCATTCGAACACCATTGACACACCAACCCAACATATAGATATCCTACAACAAACTACATCACCACCACCAGGCCTATCATCTCCTATACAAACAAATTCTCGTGATATAACACAAACAACCCAACAAAACTACCAAGCTGAACCAACCTTACAACAATCCACTACCACTCGCCCAACCACCAACATGCCCCCTCGTCACCCTATGGTCACGCGGTCTCAAGATGGCACAACAAAACCTGTACATCGTCTAAATCTTCATGCTACTACTCTCGCACCAGTCCCAAAATCTCACGTTCAAGCTTCTCACAACCCACATTGGCAAAATGCTATGCAAGATGAATTTAACGCGTTAAATAAAAATGGAACATGGGTTCTTGTCTCGCGTCCACCTAATGTGAATGTTGTTCGATCTATGTGGCTTTTTAAACATAAGTTTCATGCCGATGGATCTCTTAGCAGGTACAAAGCCCGATTGGTTGCAAATGGAAAAAGTCAACAACAAGGCATCAATTGTGATGAAACATTCAATCCTGTAGTTAAACCCGCTACTATTCGTACCGTGCTTAGTCTTGCTTTATCCAGACAGTGGCATATTCACCAGCTCGACGTGAAAAATGCTTTTCTTCATGGAGAATTGACTGAGACAGTCTATATGCATCAACCACCGGGATTTACTGATTCTTCTCACCCTGATTATGTCTGTCTTTTGCAGAAGTCTTTATATGGTCTAAAATAGGCACCCCGGGCATGGTTTCAGCGCTTTGCCAGTTATGTTGTACGAGTTGGTTTTCAGCATAGTAAAACTGACTCGTCTTTATTTATCTATCACCATGGTGTGGATACAGCTTACTTACTTCTATATGTGGATGATATTATCCTCACAGCTTCTTCCTCTGGTTTATTACAACGTATTATTTCCTCCTTGAAGGGGGAGTTTGCTATGACAGATCTTGGCCCACTCAACTATTTTCTTGGAATATCTGCTACACGTACCTCATCTGGCATCTTCTTATCACAGACTAAATATGCCACAGAGTTGCTTGAGCGGGCCCACATGCTTAATTGTAACCCTTGCAGGACTCTAGTTGATACAGAGAAGAATCTAGGCCCTGAAGGAACTCCAATTGATGATCCCACCTTATATCAAAGCCTTGCCGGGGGTCTTCAATACCTCACCTTCACTAGACCTGATATATCATATGCCGTTCAACAGTTGTGTCTCTATATGCATGATCCTCGAGAGCCTCACTTAAACGCTATGAAGTGTGTTCTTCGCTATGTTTGTGGCACTACTGACCTTGGACTTCAGTTATACCACTCAAGCACATCGCAACTTACTGCATACTCCGATGCTGATTGGGATGGTTGTCCCGTTACCCGCAGGTCTACATCAGGCTTTTGTGTATTTTTAGGGGACAACCTTCTTTCATGGTCTTCCAAACGACAAGAGACATTGTCCTGATCAAGTTTCGAGGCTGAATACTGGGGTGTGGCCAACGCTGTAGCAGAGACAGCATGGCTTCGCAATCTTCACCGTGAACTTCATACTCCTCTTTACACAGCTACTATGGTCTTTTGTGACAATGTAAGTGCCGTCTACACGTCATCTAATCCCGTGCAACATCAGCGCACAAAACACATCGAGATAGATATTCATTTTGTTCGGGATAAGGTTGCAACCGGTCACGTGTGTGTCCTTCATGTACCTTCTCGGTTTTAGTATGCAGATATCTTTACTAAGGGTCTTCCTTACACTTTATTTGCCGATTTTCGATCTAGTTTGAGCGTCCGCAAGCCTCCCGCTCAAACTGCGGGGGAGTAATAACCATCGTATATATTATTCTATATATGTAGTTTCTGTAATTACCTATCAATTACAGCTGTAGGTATTATCATGTAATTATGTCATTAGTCGTAGGTCTTATCATGAGCTGTATTATAGGGCTCAAGCCCATAATCCTTGTACTATATATATATATATATATATATATATATATATATATATATATATATATATATATATATATATATATATATATATATATATATATATATATATATATATATATATATGTCAATTATGAAAGAGGAGATCAATAAAAACATTAAACACTTTCAGATTTTGGTTGTGCCTCTTGGCGGGGCAAGCTTTTTACGTTTACAGCCAGAGAGTGCATATCCTGATATCCGGTGATCACTTATCTGAGCCACAACATAGCACAAAAAAATATTTTCCCCTTTCTGGTTATTGTGTCATCGGATTTACGGATGGATTTTTTACCGCCTTTACATGGTCTGTGCTATGCCCGTGTCATCGGCTTCCAACGCAGAACATGAATTGCCAACTCATGATCATGAGTATGAAATTCAAAAGGACCAGAGGAGAGGAAAGGACACATAAAAAATAATCAAATCACAAAATTGAAGGTCTCATCTCTTGAGGTTTTTTACAAATCTTTACATAAAAAACCCCCACCTTAAATCTATACTAAACACGTTCTTCCATACCAGTTGTTATCCCACAAGAAAAACATTTCTATTTCCAAAGACTAGGAGAACCGATGAATCGATGATTATGGTGCCTGTGCAGAAATGAAGTTGTGTTTATTGGTATTTCTTTTTCGGCGAGGCATGCTGCGTCGTCTTCACGTCTGTCCCTTTTACAATATCATTCTTCAGAAGTTTACAAGCTAATTGAGATTACAATTCACGGTAAAATTTATTGGATCTTCAAAGTTAGTTTATCTAATCAAGCTAATTGGTTATGTTCATGATTATTTGATGTAAGGGGGTTCACAAAAATAACTTCTTTGATGACAGGTTGAATGATGATATGCTGACATTGGTGTTTCAAGAAATGTTTTGAGCCTAACAAACATGGAAGTCAAAAAGATATTGATGCTTCACTGAAAGGTATTTAGTTTCTTTAAAATAAATAGTTTTGGTTTGTTTTCCGTATACTTTGATATGCCTTCTGCTTATTGGCTATCTCTTCTTCAGATATACTCACCTAAGATTTAAACATAATATATTTGGGTACTTAAAACAGCTTATCATGTTTAGATATTAAGTAACCTAATAAGCTGCTTTGATCTGGAACCTGGAAACACCTTTATTGTTTACAGCTTATGGTGATTAAATACTGTAGAATTGGTAGATCGTAGCTTAATAGGTTATTTATGATGGAAGTTTCTTAGGAAAACATAATTTTTTTATGAATCTTTGAAGCTTCGAAAAACCTTTCGGTTCCTTGCCTCTCCATTTGAATGAAGTTTTTGCGGTATGAGACGATACTAACAAAATGAATGGTATGTTTTGGATTGATTTAGGTTGGTGTAGCACGATGTTTGAGTTCATTCTGATCTGAACCTGTATTGGTGGCCAACTATATCAGGTACTTTGTAACTTACTCTAATCTCTAAAATGATCTTTAATGACCATAAATTTAGTTGAGCGAGAATTGTTTCAAATACTAATAACCGTGCATTTATTAGAGAGTATTATGCGTAAGCTAAAACAAATGGTATCTTCTGACAGTTCGAAGCACAATATTTTTGGTTGAATATAACAATTTTAAGCAGCCAACACATTCTGCAAATGCTTGCCGGCTGTAAAATATGGAGTATTTGTTGCACAAGAACCTAAAACAAAGGTCCACTTCCTAAAACCATTGTGACTACAATGCATGGATTACAATACTATTCTTGCTTATTCAGAACAACTATATGCCGACATTCAAATCATACTTTGGGCCCAAGCTAATCTAATGTGCAGTTTTTACAATGACGTTATTGTAGGTATCTGATATGGGTATAATAGATGCGCTAATTAAAATTGTTTCTGCAATAACAGGTTGCACGGTCGTATTAATGCTACATTAGGAAATACGACCAAGGATTATCGGACGTGGCACATGTATGGCACAGTTAAGGAAAGCGATTGGCTAGGTACATCCTTTTATTATTGTGAATGCTTATTTTTCTGCTTATACATGTTTAGATTGTTAAAGGAGTCAAAAAGCTATGCAAGAGAGTAGAAACACCAGTTTAATGTAGTAAAAAATGATGGCATGTGTCGGTACCTCCAATGAACACATTTACAGAAGCGCTGCTTAAAGAACAAGGTGTGGAAAAAATCAACTTTCTTTGCATTTTCATGTAATTTAGCCGAATTCATGACGTATGTATTTATGAAAATGAGAGGGTGAGGCTATTCGAGTAGATAAGATGTAGTCCAAATATTGAATATGGGATTGTTCGATATAATACTTCATAGGAAAGACACAAAACTATAAACACAGAAAGTGTGTACGTGTACTAAACTTCAAATTTCTTGATTTTGTCTCCATTTATTGATGAATTTTTACTGCAGTTAGTATGTGACACATTCGATATCAAAACATACGGTTGCGTTTTCTCATGCAGATTCGAGCTGCAAATAGGAGGAGCGGCGACGAGGACTCAAAGCTTTGCGAGCTGCTACTATAGCTAAACTGGAGTAGGCACTTTCTAAGGTCCAATAGGAGGTACACACATGTTAGCAGCAATTTTTTGACTCATAAGCTAGATTTTTAATTTCATGTTTTCTGTTTCAGGTTTGTTAGTTAAAAGCTTCAAGTGGCATCATAGACAAAAACTATCCAGGTATATATTTTTTGATATGTGTTTGGTTTTATGCTATTAGGATTCGTAATTGCATGTAATAGCAATATGAAGTTAATTACGTTGTATTAATAATATGAAGATATTTAAGTGTTCACTTAGAGATAAGAAAGAGATTACAAAGTGCAAGCCTTCTCATAATAACTTATAGAATCCGTGAAGTTTCAGAATATGCCACAAAAATGTCAGAGTATGTAACATAAGCCCAATACCAGATAATCCATAATCCCACGAGAACTGGTTGTACTCGAAATTCCTTCCCAACAGAAACATTCGCCATTAAGGGGGTTTTGGTTTACCTTATTTAGTTGCCTTTTTACTGTATTTACCGTTCGGAAACCGTGGCTATTTTAGCTTGGTAGATAGTTTCTAGTCGGGTTGGATAGAAAACATATGTTGTCATACGCACCCACTAAACTAATGACGGTTAATGTACAGATGCGAGAATCCTTAAGCAAGTAACGAAAAAAAACATTTACGTTACTATTTTATTGTTATGACATTCATTTGCAAGTTTCATCAACTTATGTTTCGCATTTGCCTATTAAGCTCGGATTTTTTTGATTAGATAAACTGATAAGGGGGTGTTTAGGTTAGGAAAATAGATAGACATCATATGTTGAAATGTTGTAATTGATTGTTGAGATTGAATTACTCGAAACAGAGGTTGCAAATCATGTGCGACATGTTATGTGCCACAAATCCACAAGTAAGCGTTAAGTATACACTTTGTATGTATTGCCATCTTGCATGAAAAGCTATACCCATGCAACAGCAAAATAATATTTGACTCTATGGTTTGATTTTTACCAATCTGTATCATTCACACCTGTTATTGTTTTGTTAGCTAATCATATAGCTAAATAGTCGAAATTTGGTGTGTAGGAAAAGTCTTATATTAGGTCACTGAAGAAAGTTTGATGGATTAACCTGATGAAAATCTGCACAAACCAGCTAATAGACTTGCGAATAAGGTACTAAACTTATCTATTCCATATGCACTCATGCAGTCACGCTATCATTAATGTATTCATGTTGGTGCTATTTAGTATCCAACCATCTAAAATAGTATTTCGATGTTATTTACTAGGAATGTTTGAAATTTTGTTGGTACTTTGGAAACATACTTAGCATGACATTCAAAGAAAGCTTGGGAATTTGCCTCTGAAGCACGTATTCAAACCCATACAAGCACCGAAATCAAAACACCCATGGAGAAGCGCGGGCACCCTACCTAGTGTATTCCTCAAACTAGAAACATATTACAAATAAAAAATGAGAGAGCTACTACTACAACACTACAAGTACGCTTGTATGTGTGTTTTGGTGTACTAAAACTCAAAGGGAAATGTCCTATGTATAGCCTTCAAAGAAGCTCCCAATGTGCTAGCAAGTTGCTACCAAGTTGCCTAGTTGCAACATACAAGTTGCTCCCACTTGCTTTCATTCATCGAATGTAAAGCTTAATCAAATATGAGCCAAATTTAACAAATCTCCACCTTGGCGAATATTTTTTCAATCTCGCGTGAACTCATCATTAGTGGAGTCTTCAAACTAACCTTCATGTTGTCACAACGTTGATCAAGTCCAAACAATAATTGAACTCGATCCCATCTAATACTTTAGTCAGTATATCTGCAGGATTTTTAGAAGTATGGACCTTCTGGATTCTAACTCCACCTTCTTCGAGTATCTCACGTATGAAATGATATCGAACATCAATATGCTTCGTCCTTGCGTGATAAACTTGATTCTTTGCTAAGTGAATTGCACTTTGACTGTCAGAATGTAGTGTGACAAATTTCTGATTTATTCCAAGTTCACCGAGCAACCCTTGAAGCCAAATTGCCTCCTTGACAGCCTCTGTAATTGCCATATACTCTGCTTCCGTAGTTGACAAAGCAGTACTTGACTGGAAGGTAGACTTCCAACTTATCGGAGCTTTTGCTAGAGTAAAAACATAGCCCGTAGTAGATCTTCGCTTGTCTAAATCTCCAGCATAGTCGGAATCACAATATCCTACCACCCACTGACTACTTCCATGTTCGAATACTAACCCGACATCTATTGTGTTATGGATATACCTTAGTATCCATTTCACAGCTTGCCAATGTCCTTTTCCAGGGTTATGCATATACCTGCTCACCATCCCAACAGCATGACTAATATCCGGTCGAGTACATATCATAGCATACATTAAGCTACCAACAGCATTTGCATAAGGTACTTTTTCCATGTAAGCCCTGTCTGCATCGTCTTTCGGTGACATAGCAGCACTATTCTTAAATTGAGAAGCGAGTGGAGTACTAACTCGTTTTGTTTGCTTGTCGAACCTAAAACGCTTTAGAACCCTTCTTAGATATTGTTTCTGTGTCAAACAAAGTTTCCTCAATTTTCTGTCTCTGACTATCTCCATGCCGAGAATCATCTTTGCTTCACCGAGATCCTTCATCTCAAACTCTCTTTTCAACCGAGTCTTCAACTTTTCAATCTCGTCTAGACTTTGAGAAGCTATCAACATATCATATACATATAGTAGAAGATATACGAAGGACCCATCTTGTAGTTTTTTCAAATAGACACAATGGTCGTATTTTCTTCTTATGTACTTCGACTACATCATAAACTTATCAAATCGCATGTACCACTGCCTTGGGGATTGCTTTAATCCGTACAACGATTTATAAAGCTTGCATACTTCATGCTCTTTTCCAACAACTTTGAATCCTTCTTTTTGAACCATATAGATTTCCTCTTCCAATTCTCCATGTAGAAATGCAGTCTTCACATCCATCTGAACTAGTTCAAAATCTAACTCTTCTACCAAAGCCAACAAAATTCTAATAGAGGAATGTTTTACCACTAGAGAAAAAACTTCATTATAATCAATTCCCTCTTTCTGATCGTAGCCTTTAGCTACCAATCTTGCTTTGTAGTGAACATCATCTTGGCCAGGAAATCCATCTTTCTTTGCATACAACCATTTGCATGTAATTGCCTTCTTCCCTTCTGGGAGGTTGGTCAACTCCCATGTCCGATTCTTCTGAAGAGACTGCATTTCTTCGCTCATGGAAATCCTCCACTTCTCGTTCTCTGAGTCTCGAACCGCCTCAGAGTAAGTAGTAGGAACATCATCAGCTGCAACTGAAGATGCACACGCCATCGTATCATTAAAGCGAGCAGGCTTTTTGGTTTTTCTTTTTGTCTTGCTAGTAGCAATTGATTCATATTGTTGTTGTCGAGGTTCTTCAGGTTGAACCTCCTCTTCTTCAAAATCTCCTTCTACCATAGGAGAATCATAGATTACTCTATCAGCTGGTACAATTATTATTTCAAACTCCACCTTTATGGGAGTTCCATCTAACTGCTCAGCGTTCACCTTTTTCAACATGGCAGATTAATACTCGGCTTTTGGCTAAGTATAAAATCTTATCGTCCGAATCTCTTCGAATTGATTACCGGTCTAAAGTGCGACTCAATCGTCTTTTGGTGAACAAGAGAATGGTTTGGTTGATTATCTATTTCAAACTAATAACAAATAAGTAAGTATCGTTGAGTAAAGTAGAAGTTTAAAGATTATACTAAAATAACGAGTTAAAGATAAGTGCTTGAAAACTTAATGAAAAGATTAGAAAAATACTTGAACACTAAATAAAACTAACACTTAGAAACTTTGTAAAAACAAGAAACTAAAACCATCGGAAAGCAAAATGTAACTCTGATCGGAATATTGGTCGGAATATGGCTGCAATCGGAAAGTTGGACAAAGCACCAAATCGGGATATAATAAAAATGAGTCAAATCGGAATACTTGGTAGACACCTAATCAGAATGTCACACAATACCCTCGTCAGAATATCTTAAAACTGAATCCAATCGGAATGTTACAAGAATCATATAATCGGAATATGTCACAAAAGATTCCGATCAGAATGTTTTAATAAATGCCCAGATCGGAATATGCAAGGACTGCCAAATCGGAATATTGGGATAAACAACTCTAATCGGAATGTGCAAACAAGGGTCAAATCGGAATATACTAAATGGCCACGTTCGGAATGTGACAACAAGGTCCAATCAGAATATTAGAAAACTCCTCTAATTGGAATAACTAAAACCCTTTTCCGATTTGACAATCGGAAAGAGGGGGATGGTAGTGGTCGGAATAAGCTGATCGGAAAGGGGTTTAGACCCTTTCCGATTTATATGGGATTCGAATAAGAGCTAGGCAATAAGCTGTTTTGAATAAGCTAATTCCCAAATTAGAACAAATCAAAACTGAAACGGATTAAATAAGCACTAAAAACAACTTTTACTAACTTTAAATAAGCAAACTTATAAATCAAATGATAAAAAGATGAACTTTTTAAGAAAACTTTTGATAAGTAAATAAGCTAAACATAAAAATAAGCCAATAAGCACACAGATCTCAAAGCTTATTCGTATGGAAACTTAAGTAGGCATAAAAAGATTAACTTTTTAAGCACAAAACCATTAAGATCAACACGGATTTAATGTGATTTGCACCAAAATCAATCTAAAAATCAAAGAAAGATAGAAAGAGATTAAGGATTAAAAGCTTAAACTTAAACTTGATTAATGAAATCAACAATACAAAAGGCTTAATCTTGAAAGATTAAGAGAAGAAAGATGAAAACTTAGTGAGAGAAAGTGGAGAACTTTCTCTCTCTAAAAACTAGAAAGAAAAGTGAAAAAAGTGAAAACTAAAACTAAAGACTAACTCCCCTCCTAAACTTTCGTCGTCGTCTCGGGAGTGCATGTGTTGCTTCTTCTTTCTTTATTTCTTCACGTCTTCTCGACTCGATTTAATTCTTTGTCTTTTCTCGACGTCGTCTCGGGATTTGAACTTGTCTGGATAATTTTCTTCTTTAATTTAGACTTGAGTTCTTCGACTTCATTAAACTTTCGTCTTTAGACTTTTTCTTCGATAAATCTTCAGAATAGGCCTTGGACTTCCGTTCTTTTTGTACTCTTGAACTTTTGACTTCGTCTTTTCCCGTTTTCTTCGATAAAAGCCCGTGAAAGCCTGTGTTTTCTTCCTTTTTCATCTTTTGGTCCTAAAACACAATAAAAACACAAACCACGCATAATTCCGACTTTTACGACATAAATTACACGTTTTGGTCTTGTTATTATTGGAAATAAGTGGTAAAAGGATAAGTGTTTTCACACTTATTAAATCCCCACACTTGACCATTGCAATGCCCTCATGCAATGCATTAATTTTAAAGCACGGTTTACATTCTCCATCATAAATAACCCACCTTGGCCTTTATTAAATACTAAATATAAAAAGATAGAAATAAGTAAAGAAATTAAAGACTTACATCGGGTTTTGGCTGCCATGAACGTTTATCATCCTCAAGTTTCACGTTCCCCAGACCAAGCTTAAAAACGAGATCATTGTTATTATAAGTTAGCAGACTAACACGAATTCATGTGGGCCAAATATTCACTTAGACTCCCTTATTCCTAGGTGTATCTCTTTATTTTATTTTTGTCTTGAATGATCACGAGGATGCATTGTTTGACTTATTTCGATAGTTATTTATGCCGAAAATAAAGTGAACGATTTAATCAATAGTTAGCTAAAGGACAAAATATTTTAAAACTGCTTCTCGGGACCTCATAAAGTTCATATCTTGGCATAACTCTCTTCACGATTTGAGACCTTTCTCGGACCGATATTTGGCAGCGACTTCATACTTCGAATCTTGAGAGACGTTCATGAAATAATGGTCTTCTCTTCATAATAGGAATTTCTTCACTTGAAGTTTTGAGAGATTCTTTGTATTTGGACCACGACTTCTTCATTTTTCTCCAATCTTTATTTTGGACTTTGATATACAACGATCCGCCTCCTTTTAGGACTTGGATCTATTTATCCTCATACCTTGTTAGGGACTTTTTGGATAGACTTCTCCATGATCTTTAGGGGAGTATTTGCTTTTCGTCGTGTGTCTCGATCCTTCATATTGATTTTCGATAAATGATTCTTCACATCACTTTTGGATCTTTAGCAACAAAATGTAGCCCTCATGCCTTGTTAGGGCCTTTTCGGACTTGCCAATCTTCGCATCCCGATTCAATAAGTTATGCCTTGGCTATGAACTCTAATCCGTACCGAGCAACTTTTAAACGATCTTGGGCTAGAAGCTAAGTAACCTTTTAAATCGTACAACCTTATTTATTGCAGATAAATTTATTAACAAGCGAAGGGAGAATAGGCTTATAATTAACTCACATAAATTCACGAAAGAATACCAAACTTATAATTGACTCTATCATCTCTCGTTCTCCACAGTTTAAAATCTCAAGGAATGAGACTCGTGGATGCTTAGCCTATTAAATCAAAGTTTTGGGTTTTCGAGTCATCTATAGGATCTTGCAAATTCTTAGACTTTTTCAAGTTTAGAAATCGCATTTTAAAGTTCCCTTGATAAACGACTCTCTAGGATCAATTATAGGAACTTGCGAAAAGTTCTTGTTCTTAAACCGTGAGAGTTAAGACTTTCGTGTTTTATAGCTCCCTATATAAAAGCCTAGCAAAAGTTGACTTAAACACGTTAAGGATACTACCTAGAGTAAACTTAGATAAGTAAACTCGGGTCGAGTCAAAATGTTCACGACTAAGAAAAATTTAAAACCACTTTATTTAAAATTTATTGTAGCAATGGAAAGAAAATAACCGTAATAAAGAAAGAAACCACTATACAACTAGGCCAAAATAGATTAAAAATTTTGAAAAATGTCGAAAAATCAAATTTTCCGGTTAAAATGAGGGCAAATTCATGGAAAAGACCACTTACTTCGATAGAAGTCCCCCTACACTTGAGATAAACATTGTCCTCAATGTTTAAGCATGTGGGAGTAAACTCCCCTACACTTAGGACATTGTGCACTTTGTTTAAATCTTGCTAAGGAAAGCACAACTAAAGTGAATTCAATGTGAAAATATATAATATGAAATATTGAATCACAAGAGTTGAGGATAGAACCGAGAAGATGGGAACACGGGATCACGGTTCGTCAAATGTCATCAAGAGTGGAGCTTTGAGGCTTTAATCCCTGCACAACACAAGAAACAAGACATCCAACACATACGGGGCTCCCCCTAGACTTATTATGAAAGCATTAAAGGATAGATCACGGGTTGCCTCCCGAGAAGCGCTTGTTTTTTATAACCGAGTCACGAGTCTGACTCGACCCAAATTTAGTTTATGGGAAACATGGTGAGGGATGGGATCATCTCATGAGAGATGTCCTCACCAAAGTACAGCTTCAAACGCTGGCCATTCACCTTGAAATTGGGCCCATTTGGCTGAGAAAGCTCAATGGTCCCATATGGAAAGACGTTGGCGACGGTGAATGGACCAGACCAGCGGCTCTTCAACTTGCCAGAGAAGATCTTCAACCGAGAGTTAAGAAGTAAGACTTGATCACCAACGTGGAACTCTCGGTTCTTAATCCTTGCGTCATGAATGATCTTGGTCTTCTCCTTGTAGATCAGTGAGTTCTCGTAAGCTTCATTCCTCAGTTCGTTGAGCTTGATGAGTTGAATCTTGCGATGATCACCGGCTTTGTTGATGTCGAAGTTAGCCCACTTCAAGGCCCAGTGCGCCTTATGTTTCAGCTCGATGGGGAGGTGGCATGCTTTCCCGTACACAAGACGATAAGGTGTACAACCGATCGGGGTCTTATAAGCAGTACGGAAAGCCCACAGAGCATCATCTAACTTATCGGCCCACGCGGCACGATGCTCTCCCACAGTACGCTCCAAAATTCGCTTCAATCCACGGTTGGATATCTCGGCTTGCCCATTGGTTTGGGGATGATAGGCGGTGGAAAGACGGTGATTGACACCATACTTAGCCATGACTCTTGCCAATTGATCATTGCAAAAATGAGTCCCGCGGTCACTGATAATAGCACGAGGAATGCCGAATCGAGCAAACAGCTGCTTTAAAAAGTTCACAACCACCCTCGCATCGTTCGTAGGGAGAGCCTTAGCTTCAACCCATTTGGAAACGTAGTCAACGGCTACGAGGATGTACTTGTTCCCTTTGGATGATGGAAATGGCCCCATAAAGTCGATGCCCCATACATCAAAGATTTCACATTCTTGTATGAAATTTTGAGGCATCTCATCCTTATATGTGATCTTGCCTTGGCGTTGGCAAGCATCACAATGCTTAACCATTTCGTGAGCATCACGATAAATGGTGGGCCAATAGAATCCAGAGTCAAACACTTTCTTAGCGGTGTAGTTGGGACCAAAGTGACCACCGGTGGGTCCTTTATGGCAAGCAGCAAGGATTTGCAAAGCTGCCGGTCCATCAACACATCGACGAATGATCAGATCAGCACATTGTTTGAATAGAAAAGGGTCATCCCAAAAGTAAGTCTTAACATCATTCAAGAACTTCTTCTTTTGTTGGGATGTTAACCCTTTGATGAGAACACCACCCGCTAAGTAGTTTGCAATGTCGACAAACCATGGGGTGTCATCAAGATTGAGATTAATAGACATTAAGGTCTTAAGGGGAAAAGAGTCATTGATCTCTTTGTTCGGATGATCCCCTTGATATGGATCCTCAAGTCTACAAAGATGATCCGCGGCTAGGTTTTCAGCACCCTTCTTGTCACGAATTTCAATGTTGAATTCTTGAAGGAGTAAAACCCAGCGAAGAAGTCTTGGCTTAGAGTCGTGCTTAGTCATCAAGTACTTCAATGCGGAATGGTCCGTGTATACGATGGTGGTGGATAAAACAAGATAGGGGCGAAATTTTTCAAAAGCATAGACAACAACTAAAAGCTCTTTTTCGGTTGTCGTATAATGCAATTGAGCCCCAGTCATTGTTTTGCTAGCATAGTGGATTGGTTGGAAGTGTTTATTCACTCTTTGACCCAAAACCGCACCAATAGCAAAGTCGCTAGCATCGCACATCAATTCAAAGGGTAGCTCCCAATTAGGGGTAACCAAGACCGGTGCCTTAGTTAGCTTATCCTTAAGAAGACTGAAGGCTTCGATACACTCTTTAGAAAAGATAAAAGGAGTATATTTTTCCAAGAGGTGGGTCGTCGGGCGAGCGAATTTAGAAAAATCCTAAATGAATCGACGATAGAAGCCCGCATGACCCAGAACACTTCTCACACCCTTCACGGTTGAAGGTGGAGGTAATTTGGCTATGACATATACTTTAGCACGGTCGACTTCAAGACCGGATTTAGAGATTTTGTGTCCTAGCACAATGCCTTCTTTTACCATAAAATGGCATTTTTCCCAATTCAGAACAAGGCGAGTGTCTTCGCACCGCTTAAGCATACGTTCTAAATTGGCAAGGCAAGAAGAGAAGGAATCCCCAAAGACCGAGAAATCATCCATGAAGACTTCCATGGTTTGCTCAACCATGTCATGGAAGATACCAACATGCACCTTTGGAAAGTCCCGGGGGCATTGCATAAGCCAAAACGCATTCTTTTGTAAGCAAATGTGCCATAGGGACAAGTGAATGTTGTCTTCTCTTGATCTTGGGGATCGATGGGTATTTGGAAATAACCCGAGAAACCATCAAGAGAGCAGTAATATTCATTACCCGCTAAACGTTCAAGCATTTGGTCCATAAAAGGAAGAGGGAAATGATCCTTTCTCGTGGCATCATTGAGTTTGCGGTAGTCTATACAAACTCTCCACCCAGTAACGAGACGGGTAGGAATCAACTCGTTGTTTGCATTGGGCACAACGGTGATGCCGCCTTTCTTAGGCACACAATGGACTGGAGTAACCCATGGTGAATCCGAAAGAGGGTAAATCATACCCGCATCAAGAAGTTTGATAACCTCTTTTTTGATGACTTCATGGATTTTAGGATTCACCCTTCGTTGGCTTTGAATTGTGGGCTTAAAGTCGTCCTCCATGAGAATTTTATGTGTGCAAAAGTGAGGATCAATTCCGCGAATGTCGGATATTTTCCAAGCGATAGCTCTTTTATGCTTCTTCAACACGGCGATAAGTCGGGCTTTTTCTTCTTCTTTCAGGTCCTTTGCGATGATGACCGGTAACTTCTTGTTGTCTTCAAGGAAAACGTACTCAAGATGAGGAGGTAGGTCATTAAGCTCAAGAGTAGGAGGATTTAACACCCCCAAATTTACACGCAGCGAAATACATCTTTGGGTGCTAAACAATGATACTACAACACATAATTTATAAAGAACGACTCAAAAAGAGACGTTTTAGATTTATCGTTCCTAAAACATTTCTCAGAGTAGCGTAGTCCCAAGAATTCGTAACCGAAGTACAACCAAAACAAAAGATTTAAATTGTTTTGAACAAAAGGAACGACAAATATTCAAAGAGTTTATATACAAAGTAGTGCACAACCTTCATTCTCGTGGCTTCCAAGCTTCAGCCTTCTTGATTTCCTGAAATACATGTGAGAAAATCATCAACAAAAATGCCGAGTGAATCTATAGGTTTATATAATCATTTTGAACACAAGCTAAGATTATAAGTTTGTGGCATACTTGAAGGCAACAAGCATCAAATAATAATTTGCATCAACAATAATAATTGTATATAGCATAAATTGCAATAAGCTCATGGAACCGAGCCCTTAGACACTCCCTTTAGAGGTCTGATAAGAGAGGAGATTTATTAATTGTCGGTTACCTCCAGATTATTGGTACATTGCCGTATACCTGACTTCTCAATACAATATGTTCAAACAATGTGGAGGTCGGGCCTAAGCTTCTATGACAAGTCCACAAAAACTGAACCGGGGCGGCTTCCCCCATAGATCTATTAATTGTACTAGCGGTTAACCCACCATAGGTTAATTAACGGTCCATAATTGAGGTTTTACAAAGGCAATCACTTAATGCAATTTAAAGGCAACCACGGGTCCATTCATAAAGGGACAAGCATACCATAAAAATCTTGTGTTCTAAGTTTACAAAACATGTATTCCACCTCGCGGGTTTTAAAATATTTGAATGATCTCAAACGAGGCTATAGACTCACCTTAGTACTTATAGTAGTTGAAGACAATCGCCGACGATAGTAGATGCCCGATAATCACAATAACCGTAACCTAGCAAATAAGGTGCGTACTTTAATAATAGACTCGAGAAATAAATGATACTTAATAAAATCAAAATCGAACTCATAAAACCACAATACACTCGAAAGTAAACGATAAATAACTTCATTATACTTTACTACCCATTTACTTAACCATTTTATACTTTTAACAAAATCCGCCGGTACATACTACATGTACTAGCTTATGTACCCCTTTTAAACTTGTCAACCGTTTATGAAACGACTCGATAAGCTAACTTACTATATATAGAAAGCCCTCCTACAAGTTTATCAAATGAAATTACTTTTAAAGTCCTTTACTCGACTCATCTTCAAACCACAAAATCCGGACAGATTTACGTTAATTTTTCATACGACCGTTTTAACTTATTTAAACGACTCTGTTAACAAAACCGACACTAGGGTTTTAAAGTAAACTCAACCTAATAAATAAATACCTCATTATCAGTAGGTTACACATTTTAAAACTTCCATTTAGAGTCCCCGGGATTCGATCCAAATATCGACAACAACTATATGTAGTGTCGATACTCGTCTCCCGGTACACGATCATACAAAACATCATAACTTCGCGCTCGTTTTGAGCTAGAAGCTATACCTTATATCAAATCGAAGCTAAGGAAATTATCTACAACCCTAGGCTATAAGTTAAGTCATTTTCAAAACATAAAAATTCGGATTTTTCAGTTTACCTACTGCTATAAAATGGGTACCAAAATCTTGTACAAAATCAACTTTTTGACCACAACCAACCATAGAAATGGTCATTCCTATACTCTAATATCATCATACATCCACCATAACATCAAAATCATAACAAAAATAAAAATCTTTGGATCAAAATATAGTTTTTAACAAGATTTCTAGCAAGAACCACCATGGATCATGCTAAAAACACCATGCATAACCATGGCTTCCACCTACCAACATCATAAAAATAAAAAGTGCTTGCATGTGTAAAATTTTTATACCTATATGATCCTTGATCAAAAATAGAGATGGGTCTATGCTTGGTTTAGCTAGATTCAACCTCAAACTTGAGATAATTGGAAAAATGTATGGATTTGGGTGTGTGGGTTGAGTTTCGGCAAAAGCAAGAGAAAAGGAGAGAGAAAGAAAATTTTTGGAAGTGAAAAAGTGTGTGTGTGTGTTTAATTTTTAATTTTAGTTAGTGGGGTGAGGACCAAAGTGCAAATTGGGCATAAGTTTGGTTAAAAATGCAAATAATTAGCAAAAAGGTGGAAAATAATTACTAGTCGATTTTGAAAATATTTACGGGGCTTGGGTTTCGTAAAAATACTAAAAAGTTTAAACGCACACGAAAAATAATAATATAACGACTCGATACGTAATTAAAACGATATCATCAAAAATATTAAATATCGAAACGATCGATAATGAAATATAAAATTGTGGGCATCCGTCGGTATCGCGATCACTAGTAGTCCTCGTTGCTCGTCAAAATAATAAAATAAAATATTTAATATCGATTTCAACTTAAACCGTTAAACATAATATTATTTAAGATTATAAAATACTTCAAAAATATATGAAAAGTAAGAATTAAATAATGACCTTATTTTGCGGGTTTTACATCCTCACCACCTTAGGAGAGCACCGTCCCGGGGCGTACTTCTCCTTAGGTCCGTCTACGAATAAATGTGGATACTTGTTCTTGAAGTAGTCCTCTCGTTCCCAAGTGTATTCGGGTCCACGTCGGGAATTCCATCGCACTTTCACTATCGGGATCCGACTTTGCTTAAGCCGTTTCACCTCTCGATCCATAATCTCCACCGGTTCTTCAATAAAATGCAGCTTGTCGTCCAGTTGAATCTCCTCAAGTGGAATTATCAAATTCTCGTCCGCCAAACACCTCTTAAGATTAGAAACGTGAAAAGTATTGTGAATAGCACTTAACTTCTCTGGCAATTCCAACTTATATGCCACAGGACCAACTCGATCAATAATCTTGAATGGACCAATATAACGTGGACTAAGCTTTCCTCGCTTGCCAAATCGAATTACTCCTTTCCAAGGTGATACTTTCAACATAACCATATCGCCAATATCGAACTCCAATGGTTTTCTCCTCTTATCCGCATAACTCTTCTGCCTACTACGAGCTGTCAATAAACGATTCTTGATTTGCACGATCTTCTCAGTCGTTTCTCTAATCAATTTAGGACCCGTCAACTGAGTTTCTCCAACCTCACACCAACCAACTGGTGATCTACACTTTCGCCCGTAAAGTGCTTCAAAAGGCGCAGCCTTAATACTTGCATGATAACTGTTGTTGTATGAGAACTCCACCAAAGGTAAGTGTCGATCCCAACTACCTCCAAAGTCTATTACACACGCTCGTAACATATCCTCCAAGGTCTGAATAGTCCTTTCACTTTGTCCGTCCATTTCCGGATGATAGGTAGTGCTCATATCCAACTGAGTCCCCAAAGCTCGCTGAAGCGATTTCCAAAACTCAGATGTGAACCGATTGTCTCGATCAGAAATAATTGACAAAGGAACTCCATGTCTACAAACAACTTCCTTCAAATACAACCGAGTAAGTTTGTCTAAGTCATCAGTTTTCTTTATCGGCAAGAAATGAGCCGACTTAGTCAACCGATCAACAATTACCCAAATCGTATCATAACCACTAGAAGTTCTCGGAAGTCCCGAAACAAAGTCCATAGTGATCTTCTCCCATTTCCATTCTGGAATTTCAGGTTGTTGTAGTAAACTCGAAGGTCTCTTGTGCTCAAACTTCACCTTAGCACACGTCAAGCATTTACTAACATAAGTAGCAATGTTAGCCTTCATATTCGGCCACCGGTAACATTTCTTCAAGTCTTGGTACATTTTATCCGGTCTTGGGTGAATCGAATATTTAGACTTATGAGATTCGTGCATAACTAGATCTCGCAGCCCTCCATACACCGGTAACCATACACGATTCTCGAAATATCGAATTCCGTCATCATGAATTTCGAATATAGGTGTCATCCTTCTACCCAAGTCTTCATCTCTCACATTCTCTTCCTCCGTCGCCTTTTTTTGAGCTTTAAGTATTCGATTAGATAAATCAGAATAAGTTTTCATAGCTAAAGCTCTAACCCTTTTGGTTATTTCTCTGTCCTTCCTACTAAGTGCATCGGCAACTACATTCGCCTTGCCGGGATGTTAGCAAATTTGAATGTCATAATCACTCAACAATTCTACCCATCTTCTCTGCCTCATATTGAGCTCCTTCTGATCTAGAATATGTTGCAGGCTTTTATGATCGGTATATACCACACTCTTTGTACCGTAGAGATAGTGTCTCCAAAGTCTAAGAGCAAAGACAACAGCTCCTAATTCCAAATCATGTGTAGTCTAATTCTCCTCATGCTTCCTTAATTGACGAGATGCATACGCGATCACTTTCTCCCTTTGCATCAACACAGCACCAAAACCCTTACGTGATGCGTCACAATATACCACAAAGTCTTCAGCTCCGTCAGGCAAAGCCAAAATTGGTGCAGAACACAGCTTCCGCTTTAAAGTTTGGAATGCTTCTTCTTCTTCTGAACCCCATTCATACTTCTTGTTTTTCTCGGTAAGTCTAGTAAGAGGTTTGGAAATTAAAGAGAACCCTTCTAGGAATCGCCGGTAGTATCCAGCTAATCCCAAGAATTGTCTGACTTCAGTCGGGGTTGTAGGCCTATCCCAATCTCTAATAGCTTCAATTTTGGAAGGATCCACATGAACACCGCTACTATCGATCACGTGCCCAAGGAATTGGACTGAATCCAACCAAAAATCACACTTAGAGAATTTCGCATACAACTTCTCCTTCTTCAACAACTCCAAAATAATCTTCAAATGAATTTCATGCTCCTCCCGACTTTTTGAATAAATCAGGATATCGTCGATAAATACAATCACAAACTTGTCGAGGTATGGTTTACACACACGATTCATTAAGTCCATGAATACCGCAGGTGCGTTAGTTAACCCAAACGGCATCACTTGAAATTCAAAGTGTCCATAACGCGTCTGAAAAGCTGTAATAGGTATATCCTCCTCTTTAACACGAAGTTGATGATAACCCGACCTCAAGTCGATCTTCGAGTACACACACGAACCTTGAAGTTGATCGAACAAATCATCGATCCTAGGAAGTGGATAACGATTTTTAATAGTTAACTTGTTCAACTCTCGGTAGTCTATGCACATTCTAAACGATCCGTCCTTCTTCTTCACGAACAATACTGGAGCTCCCCAAGGTGACGAACTTGGTCTAATGAACCCCTTCTCCATTAACTCCTTCAACTGATCTGCCAACTCCTTCAACTCAGACGGTGCCAAACGATAAGGTGCACGCGCCACCGGTGCAGCTCCCGGCACTAGATCAATCTTGAATTCGACTTCTCGCTAAGGCGGAAGCCCTGGCAAGTCATCGGGAAATACTTCAGGAAAATCACGAATAACCGGAACATCCTCCACACGCCTAGCCGATAGTTCTTTCTCCTTTCTACATATTTCCTCGCCTTGATACAAGATATCACCGTCAGACGAGATCTACCGACATCACCTTTAACTACTAACACCTTACCCTTAACCGGTATGTGAACAACTTTCTCCCCACATACAATCACCGCATCATGAGCAACCAACCAATCCATACCAACAATCACATCAAACGAACCCAAATCAATCGGCATCAAATCAATTTCAAACAGATGATTTGCTAATTTCAAAGGACACTTCTTAAATATAGTGGTAGTACTAACTAATTGTCCATCAGCTAACTCAACCTCATAACTAGCATTTAGGCTTGTTGGCTCAACATCAATTAAACGACTAAAGGAAGTGCTTATAAAGCTCCTTTCAGATCCTGAGTCAAACAACACACTAGCATAACGATGGTTGAGTAAGAACGTACCCGTCACCACATTTGGACCTTGTGCCTGATCAGCATCCTTAACAGCATAAACTGCCCCAGCAGCTTCACCTGCTTTCTTGTTCTTCCACTTTGGACATTGAGGACGAAGATGATCACGTTCTCCACATTCAAAACAAGTCCTGATCGGAATAGCATTCGCTCCAGTGGCAGGGACCCTTGTCTTACATTTCTACACAACATGACCAACCTTTCCACATTTAGTGCACCTTGGTGGACAATTACCAAAGTGACAAGCACCACAACTCTTACATTTCTGAGCTGGTCCCCCATGATCAGCATTATCATTCTTGTTAGTCGCAGCTCTAGCCCCATCATTTCTCTTCTGATTGTACTGCCTATGGCGGTTACTACCTTGATTACCACTCTGCGAATTCTCCCATTTCCTTTTACTACCTTCAGCAGCTCTCTCAGCCCTATCTTGAACTTTCTGCCCCATGAGTGTATGAGCCATTCTTACAGTCTCAACAAAGTTCTTGGGTCGAGATGAAGTTGTCTCACCTTTAATGTACCCAGGCAACCCTTTGATGTATTGATCCATCTTTTTCTTCTCAGTGGCAAAAGCATCTGGACACAACAAAACCAATTCATTGAATCGACTAGTATATGCAGCAATGTTGTTATCTTTCAGCTTCAGGTGCCTCAACTCATCCTCCAAAGCTGATAACTCTTCTTCTGGGCAGAACTATTCTTTCAGCAAACTTTTAATTTCATCCCAAGGTTTCCTGTTTGCAGCTTCTAAACCAACTGTAGCAACTTGGGTCTTCCACCAGCTTAAAGCTCGATCCTTGAAAGTACCAACTGTGAACTTAACCTTGTTCCTTTCTGAGCAATCACTAATCTCAAATGTTGTTTCTGTTTTATCAATCCACCTGAATAATTCCAGTGCTCCACCAGTTCCTTGAAATGTAGTAGGTCCACACTTCATGTATCCAGCAAAAGTACATTCTTTAACCACAGCAGCAGCCTCATCTACAGGATTCTCAGCTGCACCTGCTCCCCCAGCAGCTGCTTCAGGTCCAGCAGGTTCACCTTCACCTCCAGCACCCGCACCTTCAGAGCCACCTGCTCCTTCAGTGTTAACACGCGCAGCTCTATCCACAGCTAATGCTTTCGCAACCTCTTCAGCAACTAGCCTTGCAATGGCATCATTTGTCATTCTCCTAGGTGGCATGATTCTGTCACATCACAAAGAGAAGATAAAATGAATGAGTTAATTGTATTCATGGTATAGTCATATCATGTACAAAATCAATCATCAAATGCATACACATTATCAATACAAGGATTCACAATCATTATAAGGATCAAAGGAAGCTATCATCATCGATCAACAAGGAATGATTGTCAATACAAGGATTCACAATCACGGTTGAAGGTGGAGGTAATTTGGCTATGACATCTACTTTAGCACGGTCGACTTCAAGACCGGATTTAGAGATTTTGTGTCCTAGCACAATGCCTTCTTTTACCATAAAATGGCATTTTTCCCAATTCAGAACAAGGCGAGTGTCTTCGCACCGCTTAAGCATACGTTCTAAATTGGCAAGGCAAGAAGAGAAGGAATCCCCAAAGACAGAGAAATCATCCATGAAGACTTCCATGGTTTGCTCAACCATGTCATGGAAGATAGCCAACATGCACCTTTGGAAAGTCCCGGGGGCATTGCATAAGCCAAAAGGCATTCTTTTGTAAGAAAATGTGCCATAGGGACAAGTGAATGTTGTCTTCTCTTGATCTTGGGGATCGATGGGTATTTGGAAATAACCCGAGAAACCATCAAGAAAGCAGTAATATTCATTACCCGCTAAACGTTCAAGCATTTGGTCCATAAAAGGAAGAGGGAAATGATCCTTTCTCGTGGCATCATTGAGTTTGCGGTAGTCTATATAAACTCTCCACCCAGTAACGAGACGGGTAGGAATCAACTCGTTGTTTGCATTGGGCACAACGGTGATGCCGCCTTTCTTAGGCACACAATGGACTGGAGTAACCCATGGTGAATCCGAAATAGGGTAAATCATACCCGCATCAAGAAGTTTGATAACCTCTTTTTTGATGACTTCATGGATTTTAGGATTCACCCTTCGTTGGCTTTGAATTGTGGGCTTAAAGTCGTCCTCCATCAGAATTTTATGTTTGCAAAAGTGAGGATCAATTCCGCGAATGTCGGAGATTTTCCAAGCGATAGCTCTTTTATGCTTCTTCAACACGGCGATAAGTCGGGCTTTTTCTTCTTCTTTCAGGTC
Source organism: Glebionis coronaria (assembly GCA_025667525.1). Classification (NCBI taxonomy): domain Eukaryota; kingdom Viridiplantae; phylum Streptophyta; class Magnoliopsida; order Asterales; family Asteraceae; genus Glebionis; species Glebionis coronaria. The sequence goes on from CM046874.1 coordinate 164,604,542, forward strand.
CTTTGCGATGATGACCGGTAACTTCTTGTTGTCTTCAAGGAAAACGTACTCAAGATGAGGAGGTAGGTCCTTAAGCTCAAGAGTAGGAGGATTTAACACCCCCAAATTTACACGCAGCAGAATACATCTTTGGGTGCTAAACAATGATACTACAACACATAATTTATAAAGAACGACTCAAAAAGAGACGTTTTAGATTTATCGTTCCTAAAACATTTGTCAGAGTAGCGTAGTCCCAAGAATTCGTAACCGAAGTACAACCAAAACAAAAGATTTAAATTGTTTTGAACAAAAGGAACGACAAATATTCAAAGAGTTTATATACAAAGTAGTGCACAACATTCATTCCCGTGGCTTCCAAGCTTCAGCCTTCTTGATTTCCTGAAATACATGTGAGAAAATCATCAGCAAAAATGCCGAGTGAATCTATAGGTTTATATAATCATTTTGAACACAAGCTAAGATTATAAGTTTGTGGCATACTTGAAGGCAACAAGCATCAAATAATAATTTGCATCAACAATAATAATTGTATATAGCATAGATTGCAATAAGCTCATGGAACCGAGCCCTTAGACACTCCCTTTAGAGGTCTGATAAGACAGGAGATTTATTAATTGTCGGTTACCTCCAGATTATTGGTACATTGCCGTATACCTGACTTCTCAATACAATATGTTCAAACAGTGTGGAGGTCGGGCCTAAGCTTCTATGACAAGTCCACAAAAACTGAACCGGGGCAGCTTCCCCCATAGATCTATTAATTGTACTAGCGGTTAACCCATCATAGGTTAATTAACGGTCCATAATTGAGGTTTTACAAAGGCAATCACTTAATGCAATTTAAAGGCAACCACGGGTCCATTCATAAAGGGACAAGCATACCATAAAAATCTTGTGTTCTAAGTTTACAAAACATGTATTCCCCCTCGCGGGTTTTAAAATATTTGAATGAGCTCAAACGAGGCTATAGACTCACCTTAGTACTTATAGTAGTTGAAGACAACCGCCGACGATAGTAGATGCCCGATAATCACGATAACCGCAACCTAGCAAATAAGGTGCGTACTTTAATAATAGACTCGAGAAATAAATGATACTTAATAAAATCAAACTCGAACTCATAAAACCACAATACACTCAAAAGTAAACGATATAAATAACTTCATTATACTTTACTACCCATTTACTTAACCATTTTATACTTTTAACAAAATCCGCCGGTACATACTACATGTACTAGCTTATGTACCCCTTTTAAACTTGTCAACCGTTTATGAAACGACTCGATAAGCTAACTTACTATATATAGAAAGTCCTCCTACAAGTTTATCAAATGAAATTACTTTTAAAGTCCTTTACTCGACTCATCTTCAAACCACAAAATCCGGACAGATTTACGTTAATTTTTCATACGACCGTTTTAACTTATTTAAACGACTCCGTTAACAAAACCGACACTCGGGTTTTAAAGTAAACTCAACCTAATAAATAAATACCTCATTATCAGTAGGTTACACATTTTAAAACTTCCATTTAGAGTCTCCGGGATTCGATCCAAATATCGACAACAACTATATGTAGTGTCGATACTCGTCTCCCGGTACACGATCATTCAAAACATCATAACTTCGCGCTCGTTTTGAGCTAGAAGCTCTACCTTATATCAAATCGAAGCTAAGGAAATTATCTACAACCCTAGGCTATAAGTTAAGTCATTTTCAAAACATAAAAATTCGGATTTTTCAGTTTACCTACTGCTATAAAATGGGTACCAAAATCTTGTACAAAATCAACTTTTTGACCACAACCAACCATAGAAATGGTCATTCCTATAATCTAATATCATCATAAATCCACCATAACATCAAAATCATAACAAAAATAAAAATCTTTGGATCAAAATATAGTTTTTAACAAGATTTCTAGCAAGAACCACCATGGATCATGCTAAAAACACCATGCATAACCATGGCTTCCACCTACCAACATCATAAAAATAAAAAGTGCTTGCATGTGTAAATTTTTTATACCTATATGATCCTTGATCAAAAATAGAGATGGGTCTATGCTTGGTTTAGCTAGATTCAACCTCAAACTTGAGATAATTGGAAAAATGTATGGATTTGGGTGTGTGGGTTGAGTTTCAGCAAAAGCAAGAGAAAAGGAGAGAGAAAGAAAATTTTTGGAAGTGAAAAAGTGTGTGTGTGTGTGTTTAATTTTTAATTTTAGTTAGTGAGGTGAGGACCAAAGTGCAAATTGGGCATAAGTTTGGTTAAAAATGCAAATAATTAGCAAAAAGGTAGGAAATAATTACTAGTCAATTTTGAAAATATTTACGGGGCTCGGGTTTCGTAAAAATACTAAAAAGTTTAAACGCACACGAAAAATAATAATATAACGACTCGATACGTAATTAAAACGATATCGTCGAAAATATTAAATATCGAAACGATCGATAATGAAATATAAAATTGTGGGCATCCGTCGGTATCGCGATCACTAGTAGTCCTCGTTGCTCGTCAAAATATTAAAATAAAATATTTAATATCGATTTCAACTTAAACCGTTAAACATAATAATATTTAAGATTATAAAATACATCAAAAATATTTGAAAGGTAAGAATTAAATAATGACCTTATTTTGCGCGTTTTACAGAGGATCCTCAATAGATGGTGAAACTAACGATGGATCATCATTAGTCACCTCTTTAGGAGAAGGAGGAGAAAACGGGTCTTCATTCAGAAGTCTCTCAATAGTACGAATGTCTTCATCCCAATCGGTGGACGAATTATCATACTTAATATCGAGAGGACCCAAGCTAGCTTCGAAATCATCCAAGTCACATTCTCCAAAAGGAGTCAATGCCGGAGCAATTGAGGCAACGGTCTCAACATTGGGTAGAGAAGAGAGAGTACTTTTGCAAGCATCATGAAATTGTTCTTCACAAGCCTCATCGAGAACATCAATAGCATTAACACTCTCATATGAATAAGGTTGCTTAGAAATCTTACCCATGTTGAAGACAATTTTATCGTCACCAACTCTCATGATTATTTCGCCCGCGGCTACATCAATGAGAGTGCGACCGGTCCTCAAGAAGGGACGTCCAACGATTAATGGAACACGGGGATCCATCTCGTAGTCCACGACAACAAAATCCGCCGGGAAGGTGAATTTGTCAATGCCAACAAAGACATCTTCGGCTATCCCCACTGGATAAGCAACCGTACGGTTAGCTAATTCCAAAGTCATTTTGGTGGGGACTAGCTCGGGGAGAGATAATTGCTTCCAAACACTTAAAGGCATTAAGTTAATACTGGCACCTAGATCGGCTAGGGCCATGCAATTCTCTACTCCCGGGAAGTTGCAAGGAATCAAGAAGCGACCCGGATCACCAAGTTTGGTGGGCAATTTCCTTAAGAGAACGGCGGAGCAATTCTCATTAAGTTGGGTCTGAGAAATGTCAAGAAGCTTCTCCTTGTCACTTAGAAGATCTTTAAACATCTTAGCGTATTTAGGCATGTGAGCGAGAGCCTTGGTAAAGGAGATGTTGAAATTCAATTGTTTAAACATTTTTAGAAAGTTTGAAACTTGAATATCATCCTTGCTCTTTTGCTTCTCTTTCCTCAACCTTGAAGGATAAGGTATATTGGATGAAGAAGAAGGCTTTAGGGGAGTAGGATCACTCACAACCATGGGTGGTGGGGAAATGGGGGGTAGAAGGCAAAGGAGGTGGGGAAAGTTGCTCTTTTTCCTTGTTCAGAATCACGGGTGGAGGTGTAGGAAGCTCGGGTTCCGTATAACCTTTTCCACTACGAGTGGTGATTGCTTTCATCTCCCCTCTTGGATTCACAACGGTGTTACTCGGAAGAGTACCCGAAGAAGAGGGTTGATTACCTTGGATGAGCGAACCGATCATATCACGTATGTTAAGCGCTTGAGTGCTGAAAGAGTCTCTAATGTCTGCACGAATCTCATTGCTTTGTTTTGCCATATCATTCCTTAGCTCGGCTCGAATATCGCTCCTTTGTTTCGCCATGTCATTCTTCAAGTTGACAAATTGACTCTGAAGATTCGTCACCATCTCTCGATTAGTCTTCATGAACGTCTCGACGTCTTGATTTAATGCCATCGGTTGATTGAGAGGTGGAGCTTGGTAAGCTTGAGGATTTCCTTGACTTGGATATGGGTTTCTTTGGGATTGATAATGATTGGTAGCACGAGGTTGGGATTGATTGTTTCGGTTATAGCTTTGTTATTGGTTTTGGTTTGTAGGAGGGAAACCAGGTGGAGCAAGATAGTCGTTTGAATGATAACATAGCAAGCTACGGTTTCCTTGAGGACGAGCTTGATACCCTCCCGTGGGATAAGTATCGTATGCCACGTTAACGTTTTCAGAAAAATTGCCTTGGGTAGAAGGACAATCATTGTAAGAATGAGGACCACCACATGTGTCACAAGAAATAGCAACGGCTTTAGCTTGTTGAAAGTGGTTTGTGGCCATGGTCATGAAATTCTTGTTCATCTCAGCGAGTTGTCGAGAAATTTCAGTCATCTCGGGATTGGAAGTAGTAGAAGAAACGTTGACTCTCGGGTTAGATCTTGAGGATGCGGATGAATCCCAATTCTTGTGGTGAGTAGTCATGTTTTCAATCAACTCTCTACACTCCTCCGGTCTCCTTTTCATAATAGTACCACCGGCGGTGGCGTTGATCGTGTCACGATCACGAAAAGTGAGACCATTGTAGAAGGTATCAATGAGAGTGACGGGGAGCATGTTGTGATTTGGACAACGGTCGATCAAATCATTGTATCGTTCCCAAGCATCAAAGAGCGATTCATCATTGTCTTGCATGAATCCACTAATTTGGTTACGGAGGCTTGTGACCATGGATGGTGGGAAGTAGCGCGACAAAAAGCGTTGAGTCATGTCATTCCAAGTATGAATAGAATTCTTTGGGAGATGGTCAAACCATTTTTCGGCATGGTGAGAAAGCGAGTGGGGAAATAGTTGAAGGCGAAGGTCATCCATAGAAACACCGGGGGACTTCATGCTTTGGGTGATGGTAAAGAATTTGTCGAGGTGTTTGTTGGCATCATCATCCGGAATTCCGTGAAATGGGTTAGTTTTCACTTGTTGGATCATGTGATGCTTCAACGAAAACTCCTGAGCCGTGACGTGCATTGGCGCAATCGGGCCTCCGCGTCCGTTCATGGTGGGTTGACACAATTCCTCCATTGTTCGTAAATCAGGTAGGGGGGACATTCTTGTTGTTGTTGTTGTTGTTGTTGTTGTTCAAATTGGGTAGAGGTGGGTTATTATTGTTGTTATTAACACCAGCCATATCTAAATCTTCACGAGTCTCGGGCTCAAAATAGTTCGAAGATCTAGTACGCATACACCTGCAGAAGAAAAATGCACAGAGAGAATATCTATATAATCTGTTTGGTGCAAAACCTTTGAAAAGAATTGCTTTTTCTGATTTTTTAATGTTTTTGTATTTTTGAAGAGTTTTATATTTTTTTTATGGATTTTGAAAATTTTTGAAGCAAGGAAAATAACGTTCCAAGAACGGATCCCAAAATTCAATGCGTCTCTCACTAGAAACCGTTAATCTTAACGAAAAGAGCCGGCAGCGGCGCCATTTAATACTCGGCTTTTGGCTAAGTATAAAATCTTATCGTCCGAATCTCTTCGAATTGATTACCGGTCTAAAGTGCGACTCAATCGTCTTTTGGTGAACAAGAGAATGGTTTGGTTGATTATCTATTTCAAACTAATAACAAATAAGTAAGTGTCGTTGAGTAAAGTAGAAGTTTAAAGATTATACTAAAATAACGAGTTAAAGATAAGTGCTTGAAAACTTAAAGAAAAGATTAGAAAAATACTTGAACACTAAATAAAACTAACACTTAGAAACTTTGTAAAAACAAGAAACTAAAACCATCGGAAAGCAAAATGTAACTCTGATCGGAATATTGGTCGGAATATGGCTGCAATCGGAAAGTTGGACAAAGCACCAAATCGGAATATAATAAAAATGAGTCAAATCGGAATACTTGGTAGACTCCTAATCGGAATGTCACACAATACCCTCGTCGGAATATCTTAAAACTGAATCCAATCAGAATGTTACAAAAATCATATAATCAGAATATGTCACAAAAGATTCCGATCGGAATGTTTTAATAAATGCCCAGATCGGAATATGCAAGGACTGCCAAATCGGAATACTGGGATAAACAACTCTAATCGGAATGTGCAAACAAGGGTCAAATCGGAATATACTAAATGCCCACGATCGGAATGTGACAACAAGGTCCAATCGGAATATTAGAAAACTCCTCTAATCGGAATAACTAAAACCCTTTTCCGATTTGACAATCGGAAAGAGGGGGATGGTGGTGGTCGGAATAAGCTGATCGGAAAGGGGTTTAGACCCTTTCCGATTTATATGGGATTCGAATAAGAGCTAGGCAATAAGCTGTTTTGAATAAGCTAATTCCCAAATTAGAACGAATCAAAACTGAAACGGATTAAATAAGCACTAAAAACAACTTTTACTAACTTTAAATAAGCAAACTTATAAATCAAATGATAAAAAGATGAACTTTTTAAGAAAAATTTTGATAAGTAAATAAGCTAAACATAAAAATAAGCCAATAAGCACAAAGATCTCAAAGCTTATTCGTATGGAAACTTAAGTAGGCATAAAAAGATTAACTTTTTAAGCACAAAACCATTAAGATCAACACGGGTTTAATATGATTTGCACCAAAATCAATCTAAAAATCAAAGAAAGGTAGAAATAGATTAAGGATTAAAAGCTTAAACTTAAACTTGATTAATGAAATCAACAATACAAAAGGCTTAATCTTGAAAGATTAAGAGAAGAAAGATGAAAACTTAGTGAGAGAAAGTGGAGAACTTTCTCTCTCTAAAAACTAGAAAGAAAAGTGAAAAAATGAAAACTAAAACTAAAGACTAACTCCCCTCCTAATGTGTATTAGGAGGGTATTTATAGGAAAATGGAAGGAGTGCATGTGTTGCTTCTTCTTTCTTTCTTTCTTCACGTCTTCTCGACTCGATTTAATTCTTTGTCTTTTCTCGACGTCGTCTCGGGATTTGAACTTGTCTTGATAATTTTCTTCTTTAATTTAGACTTGAGTTCTTCGACTTCATTAAACTTCCGTCTTTAGACTTTTTCTTCGATAAATCTTCAGAATAGGCCTTGGACTTACGTTCTTTTTGTACTCTTGATCTTTTGACTTCGTCTTTTCCCGTTTTCTTCGATAAAAGCCCGTGAAAGCCCGTGTTTTCTTCCTTTTTCATCTTTTGGTCCTAAAACACAATAAAAACACAAACCACGCATAATTCCGACTTTTACGACATAAATTACACGTTTTGGTCTTGTTATTATTGGAAATAAGTGGTAAAAGGATAAGTGTTTTCACACTTATTACAGATTCATTAAAGGTGACATCCCTGCTAAAGATCGTCTTATTTGTCTCTGGACACCACAAACGATACCCTTTGATTCCAGAGGTGATCCCCATGAATAATGCTTTCTTTGCTCTAGGATCTAACATTGATTCCTGCACATGATAATACGCAGCGGAACCAAATACATGTAAGGAATCATAATCAGTAGCAGGTTTCTCATACCATTTCTCCAATGGCGTCTTTCCATCAATAGTAGTTGATGGCAAACGATTAACGAGTGACACGCATACGTCACAGCTTCAGCCCGGAATTTTTTACCCAACCCAGCATTGGATAACATACACCGAACTTTCTCCAGCAAGGTTCGGTTCATGCGTTCAGCCACCCCATTCTGTTGTGGTGTATGTCTGACAATGAAATGCCTCACGATGCCTTCATCTTCACAAAAATTTGTGAAAATATCATTTTATACTCTCCGCCATTATTTGTCCGGAGATGTTTGATCGTTCTGCAAGTTTGAGTTTCCATCATCTTTTTCCACTTGATGAACACTCCTAGCACTTCATCCTTTGTCTTCAACGTGTACACCCAAACTCTACGGGAATAGTCATCAACAAAGGTCACATAATAGTGTCTCCCTCCTAAAGATTTTGTCTTTGAGGGACTCCACACATCAGAGTGGACATAACCCAAGATACCTTGTGTCTTGTAGATAGTTGTCCCAAATTTCACCCTTGTCATCTTCCCGTTGATGCAATACTCACAGAGATCCAACTTACAGGACTTGGGTCCTTTCAATAATCCTTGCTTTATGAGAAAATTCAAGGATTTTTCTCCTACATGTCCTAAACGCATATGCCATAGCTTCACAGCTTCTGAGTTTCTATCACTATCAGTAACAGCTGCTACAGTTCCAACAACCGTTCTACCTTTATAGTGATACGTGTTGTTTATTTTACGAATAACCTTCATTACTACAAGTACGCCAAAGATGATCTTCATAACCCCATCTTTCGCTCTTACTTCAAAACTTTTAGATTCTAAAGTACCAACGGAAATGAGATTGTTCTTCAACTTTGGCGAATAACGAACACCTTTCAAGGTCACACTTGTTCCGTCTTCGTTCTGCAATCTAACGGAACCAATACCATGAGTAGTGAGGGGAGTTTCGTCTGTCGTATAAACAACTTCCTCATGTGCTTCAAAATTACTAAACCACTCTCGATGTGGTGTAATATGATGGCTACATGCGGAATCCAATAGCAATATATCAAAAGTATTTCTACTTGACGATGTTGCTAGTGAGAGATCTGATTCTTTATCATCACACTTAGTGACATTCGCCTCAGCTATAGCTTTCCCTTTATAGTGATTGTCTTTGGTTTTCAACTTAGGACAATCTCTCTTCCAATTACCTTTTTCATGATAAAAGGCACATTCATCTTTGCTTAGTTTTTGCCTTGACTTGGATCTCCATCTCTTATCGGTGCCCCTCATCTGCGAACGACCTCTAACTAGCAAAACTTCCGCGTCTCCACTTGAACTAATCTGCTTGTCCTTCCTTCTCAGTTCTTTACTATACAAGACAGCACAAACTTCACTAAGAGACACGTCATCCTTCCCATTTAGTAGAGTTGTTTCAAGCAACTCGTACTCCTCTGGAAGCGATCCCAAAAGTATCAATGCTAGATCCTGGTCTTTGAACACCTCATCCATATTCATCAAACCGGTTACTAGTTGATTAAAACTAGTAATGTGATCATTCATTGTAGTACGCGGTACATATGTGAAGCGAAAAAGTCGCTTCTTCATAAAGAGCTTATTCGGACAATTCTTCTTTAGAAATTTCTCTTCCAACGCCACCCACAATTTGTAAGCTGAAATTTCTTTTAAGAAAGCATATCGTTGCTCTCTTGAAAGACAAGAACGAATCATACCACAATCTAGTCGATTGATGGTTAACCAATCCCTCTCTTCTACATCCTCTTGTTTACTTTCTTCAACGGCAATGTCTAGACCTTGCTGAAAAAGAGCGTCTAGAACCTCACTTTGCCACATACCGAAATGACCCGTGCCATCTAATACCTCCACCGCCAATCTTGCATTCGTCAAGATTGGTCTAGCCCAGCTTGAAGATGTTGGGTCCACCAATGTGGAAGGTACTTTGTCAACTTTGTCGTCCACCATTTCGAGTAAAAATTAATTTTCAACAGCTTCTAAACAAAAGACCAATGTAAGTCTTTTCTGATGTGGAAGATCAAATTAAATTGCAACCACAGAGCATACTAAGAATAACCTCGCCTCTTGATACCACTTGTTGTGGAATAACCGCGATAATATCCCACCGACTAGGTAAAGAGTGTGAATAAATCAACACTATAAGCTTAACCCAAAACTAGCTTGTTGAAAATTAAATACTACTAAAAGAAACCAAGAATGGAACACCAAACTTCATATGTATTCCTCAAACTAGAAACATATTAGAAATAAAAAAGGAGAGAGCTACTACTACAACACTACAAGTATGCTTATATGTGTGTTTTGGTGTACTAAAACTCAAAGGGAAATGTCCTATTTATAGCCTTCAAAGAAGCTCCCAATATGCTAGCAAGTTGCTACCAAGTTGCCTGGTTGCAACATACAAGTTGCTCCCACTTGCTTTCATTCATCGAATGTAAAGCTTATTCAAATATGAGCCAAATTCAACACCAGATGCCAGGTGAGATGGACCAAGTAGCCAAGCTTGGGAGTCTTGCTTTCATGTGCACAATTATGGTTAACCCAATGCCTTCGGCGTCTATGGACAACATGACTCTTCTTGCAAATGTCACACATTTGTCCATTTGGGTTATCATCATAATTGTGAATGCTATCATGAAGATAAAGACTGGTATTATTATGGGGCTAATTCTTGAAATGCCCCATGGTGTTACCATGTTTCCTTTTTTGCACTCACTAAATGAGATTTTCTCCAAATGTCCTATGCAACTTATGCGACTTAGATTAAAATACAAAAAGTGTACTTTTATCCTTATGACACATGTCAGAATGTGTCATAAAAAGTACATGTGTGTAAGAATTTGTCTCTTATGCAACTTACTTTGTTTTTTATGCGACTTGTATTAAAAAATATTATTTAAAAAAAAAGTAAATTTTAACAAAATCTTTTAAATTACTTATTTTATATTTTATTTTTAGGGTTATGTTATAAATACCCCCCTTGGGGACAAAAAGTACAGAAAAGTACTTGGAATACCCCCTTTTGTCCCCCAGATACAGTACAACACAGTTTTTTGTCAATTTCTGTTCTATATTTTTTAACAGTTAATTGTTTTTGACATGTTAAACTTTATATTTTTTATTCCGCATTTTCCGTTTCACAGTTTTATAATAAAAACAAAATTAAAAAATCAAAAAAATAAAAAAAATAAAAAATAAATCAAAAAATTAGGGGTGGGGGGGGGGGGGGGGGTATTGGAATCATTTTAAGGGGGGTACTAGTATCCTCCCCTATTTTTATGCAATTTGTACCTTTATGTAGACAATGAAGTGATATTTTAGTAAGCTAATTTTTGATAAAATCTGTAAAGTCTTTTTATGCGACTTGTATTAATTAAAAATAATATAATCTACCATGTAAATATGTGTAAAAGTAGGTAGGGTGTAAGTCTTTTCTTATGCAACTTTTATTTAAATTTTTTTGCAACTTTACAAATTCGTAATTTAAAAAAAAAATATAGTTTAAAAAAATAAAAAAAATTAAAATTATATTTTTTTAAAAATTTGTAAATATAATTTAACATAATTAAAAAATTAATTCTTTTTTAAATTAAAGTTTTTAAAAAATTAAATTTTTAAAAATTAAATTTTTTTAAAAATTAAACTTTAATTAAAATTTTTTTTGAATTAATTTTTTAAAAATAAATAATTAAATTTTTAATATAATTTAAAAATTAAAATTTTTTAAAAATTACATTTTTAAAAATAAATAATTAAATTTTTATTATAATTTAATAATTAAATTTTGTAAAAAAAATAAACAATATAATTTAATATAATTTAATATAATTTAAAATTTTAAGAGTTTCATTTATGCAACTTTCTTTAGAGTAAAAATTTGTAAAACAAATATTTTTATTTTTAGAGTTTTATTTAAACAATTTAATAAAAATAAAATTTTGAAAAACTGTCTTTTTTAAGATTTGTTTAAAAAAACACTTTTTAACATATGTTTTAAAAATAAATTTTAAAACTTTTTTAAGATTTGTTTAAAAAATAAATTTTAAGATTTGACTTTAGTACACTGTGCAAACAATTAACTTTTACTATTTACTTTTTGTATTCTTTTTGTAAAATCAAGCTTTAACTTTTATATATTATGCAACTTGTACTTTGTGATTTGATATTCATTAAATTATATCTTATGCAACTTGTACTCCTGGTTCATGCACTTAACCCTTACCCCCAATCTCATCAATAACAACAATCAAACCGAACAATCAAACCTTAAAACATACCATCTAACCCCAATATTAGATCAATCGTGATATTGTTTAACCCAATATCTTTTTAATACCAAAAACATCAATTCAAACCAAAAACCCCAATTCAGAATCCTCATATGATTCATGATGTGAAGCTAATCAAGATGTTCTTTAACCTATATATTTTTTAAACCAAAAACCCCAATTAAAACCAAACACCCAAAAAATGGAGAATCCCCAAATGATATATGATGTCAAGATTAGTCTAAGATCTAAGGTTAAACTGTTGAAGACGATTAAAGATAAGTTGCTTCCTTTTCCCAATCGTTTAGAATTGTTTAGGAACAGTGTGTTTGGTAGGTGGTTAGATTATAAAAACAACCCAAATGATAATCATGTGTTAAATTTTGTTCTTCAACATCAAGTTGTTGTTGATAAGCCTAGTGCTGATTGTCCTCCATTGCGGTTCAAAATAGGTGATCACGAGTTACAATATTAGAAATATAGAATTTTAGGAAAGAATAAATATTTTTGGTAATGAGAAATAGATTTATACCTCAGACCAAGGTGTAACATTTTTAGGAATCCTGTCATATCCGGATCAACCAAACAGAATGAGCCTTGTTTCTTTTGAAACTTATCACATACTTGCAACCAACTACCGGTTCTTACAGCTGACATTTGTGATCTATTTTTAGGTAAGCAACGAGACATAGCTAGTTTCATATGATCTGAGTTCATAAGTGCGTATGACCTTTTCCTATAATCAGCGTCCAACCTTTTCTTCTGTTCACACACCCTTTCTTCTTCTATCTTTAATTTTTTTTGTTGTTCAGTCTGAAACCTTTTCTCCTCAATAATTCTTCTTTCCTCTTCTAACAATAATCTTTCCTCATCTTCCACCCGCATCCTAAATTCCTCTAAAAGAAGATACTCTTGTGAAACGCAAAATAATTTATAAACATACGCATCTTTTCACATAAATAGGAATAGTATAGTATGTATGACTTACCTCATCAAACTTGTCTTCGATATTAACATCTAACGGGGTCCCTAAGGTATAACCTACTGGGGATTCAAACAACTCGATGTATATTTGATTAAGTTCTTCATAAAAATCATCCCCAAGATGACTAAATTCCTCACTGAACTCAAGTTTTCGAAAATCTATACCAACATTTCTTTCTTGACAGATAACCTGCAAAGTTGATATCCTCGTATGTTATATTGGTATTTTTTAAAAAGTTATACTTAGTTATTATACATACAAAAAAATACTTACCTGAATAATTGCCTCAAGTTTGAATGTACGAGAATTTATCTCTTTAATAACGCGATCTTTAACCGCGTTTATCTTGCTCCTAACAACGTTATTAGTCGAAGTAGTCAGTATTTCACAAAACGTATTACGTGTGCGCGTAGCAGAAAGCTTTTGTAGATAAGCATCATAAATATCTGGCTGTCTAGTAGGAATCCTTGGCACGTATTGTTGAATAAAATCTATGTTACTCGTCCACCAGTCAGTATGGTACTCGTCTAATGTTGGTATAAGATTAAAAATTATCTTCGAATCCTGCAACATGGTAATATATGCATATAAAGTATTTGATAAAACTATACCTAACATGAGTATAAATTAAATATAAATTAAGTTATTGCAATACACGTTACCTTGGCAAATAGGCTGGAATAATCTGATCTTTTAAATAATGCCTTCCTAGACCATCGTATACCTCTGGGTATAACTCCGGTATCTTTATTCCACCATTGGTTGCTCCACTCAAACGACTCCAGAATCCAAACCTTCGATTAAGTCAAATGATTAATTAAAAATACCCTTCATAATAGTTACCATCATTATATGAATATAATAAACTAATACATAAGATTTTGCCCAGTAAGAAAATTTTATCTTCCGATCTTTTCGAGTTGAGAAAGGGTTTAAGTGCGACTCAGTCGTCTTTTGGTGGAAAACAAGGATTTTGTCGTTGTTGTAAATAAAAAAAGTGCAAAACTTTAAAGTAAGAGCAAGGAAAATAAAGATGAAAATGCTTAAAAATAAATGACTTCATATTAAAACATTTAAACGTAAAATGAATTAAATGACAGAAAATAAAAGTGTGACGAAAAATTAGATTTGACAATGTAATAAAAATGTGAACTTTAAAATTAAACTAAGAGAAAAATAGCGGGAAAAGTAAATGCTTGAAAAGTAAAAAGAAAGTAAACAGAACCTGAGCCGGGATCCAAAATACTGTCACTATTGGGAATACCCAACAAAGTATGCTTATCCGGAATGTAAGCTGTCACCTTTATCCGGAATAACTACTGCTTGCTTATCTGGAATATTCAACGAAGCCTTGTTCGGAATCCTGGTCGAAAGTTATCCGGAATAAGCTGTCACTCTTTATCCGGAATAACTTGAGTCCCTTATCCTAAATAATCTCGAACTGCTTATCCGGAATATCCTCCCCCTTCTTATCCGGAATATTATTAACCGAGTCCTTATCCGGAATAAAGTTTGAATCCTTATCCTGAATATGTCCGACCCTTTATCCGGAATCCAAATCGAAGCCTATCCGGAATACCGAAACTTTGTCTTATCCAGAGTAATCTCCAATACACTATCCGTAATACTTGTCCGGAAGCTTATCTGGAATGTAAGACTTTTCCTTATCCAGAATAAATCTCAAAAGACTTATCTGGAATAATGGGGTTTCGAAGCTTATACGGAATGAAGAACTGAGGCTTTATCCGGAATGATGGGATGGAGGCAATATTCGGAATACTAGGGTTTACGTTTACCAAACCCGGATAACAACTAAATCCAAATAAGCTATAAACTACAATTAAGCTAAACACAAATAAGCACTTAACTAAAACTTTAACCAAAACACTTTTAAGAAAAAGCAAATAAGCTAAAATTTAAAAACTTTTAAAAACACTAAATAATAAAAATATTAAAAATTAACTTTTTATAAAAATTAACTAATAAGCACTTGATTAAATTTAAGAAAAACACAATAAGCTATAAAATCAATAAGCTAACAAGATCAAAAACATAAAAGCATAATAAGTAATCAAATAAGCATGACCATAAGATAATAAGCACAAAGAGTAAGCAAAACAAGAAAGGTGGAATGAGAGATTAAAATAAAAACTTGATTAAGATTAAGATTCAACAACTAAAGTAAAGACAAGAACTAAAAGCTTACAAATTTAAGGTGCGAGACAAGTAATTAAAGGTGCAATTAAGTAAATCTGCAAGTAATTAAATATGGAAGAACTAATGTGTCAAATTAGCCAACAACTCCTAATGGTGGCATTAGGAGTCTATTTATAGGGGATTAGGAAAACTAAGCATGTGTTGGTTCCTTCTTCTTTCTCACGTCTTTTCGTCTTCTTAATTCTTCGACTTTTTTTTACTTTGTCTCGGGATTAATAAACTCGTCTTATAATTTCTTCATTAATTTAGACTTGAGTTCTTCGGCTTTTATTAAACTTCCGTCTTTAGACTTTTTCTTCGATAAATCTTCACAATTGGCCTTGGACTTCCGTTCTTTTAGCACTCTTGATCTTTTGACTTCGTCTTTTGTCTTTTTCTTCGATAAAAGCCCGTGAAAGCCCGTGTTTTTCTCCCTTTTCACATTTGCGTCCTAAATTACAACAAAAACACAAACCACGCATAATTCCGACATTTACGACATAAAATACACGTTTTGGATTGGTTATTATTGTAGTTAAGTGGTAAAACGATGGGTGTTTACACACCTACCAAATCCCCTACACTTGACCATTGCAATGTCCTCATGCAATGCATTAGTTACAAAGCAAGATTACACTTTCCATCACAATCAATCCACATTGGCCTTTATTTAAAGAGATAGGAAATAACAAAACAAATAAAGAAATCAAAAACTTACCTTAGGGTTTTAGAATGTCGTGAATGATTATCATCCTCAAGTTTCACGTTCCCCAAACCAAGCTTAAAAACGAGATCATTGTTATTATAAGTTAGCAAACTAACATGAACTCATGTGGGCCAATTATTTACTTAGACTCCCTTATTCCTAGGTGTATCTCATACATTTTATTATTGTCTTGAATGATCACGAGGATGCATTGTTGACTTATTTCGATAGTTATTAAGGCTGAAAATAAAGTGGGACGATTTAATCAATAGTTAGCTAAAGGACAAAATCTTTTAAAACTGCTTCTCGGGACCTCAAAAAGTTCATATCTTGGCATAACTCGCTTCACGATTTGAGACCTTTCTCGGATCGATATTTGGCAGCGACTTCATACTTTAAATCTTGAGAGACGTTCTTGAAATTATGGTCTTCTCTTCATAATAGGAATTTCTGCACTTGAAGTTTTGAGAGATTCTTCATACTTGGACCACGACTTCTTCATTTTTCTCCAATCTTTATTTGGGATTTTGATATACAACGATCCACCTCCTTTTAGGACTTGGATCTATTTATCCTCATACCTTGTTAGGGCCTTTTTGGATAGACTTTTCCATGATCTTTTGGGGAGTTTTGCTTTTCGTCGTGTGTCTTGATCCTTCATATTGATTTTCGCTAAATGATTCTTCACATCACTTTTGGATCTTTAGCAACAAAATGTAGCCCTCGTGCCTTGTTAGGGCCTTTTCGGACTCGCCAATCTCCGCATCCCGCTTCAATAAGTTATGCCTTGGCTATGAACTCTAATCAATATCGAGCAACTTTTAAACGATCTTGGGCTAGAAGCTAAGTAACTTTTCAAATCGTACGACCTTATTTATTGCAGATAAATTTATTAGCAAGCGATGGGAGAATAGGCTTATAATCAACTCCCATAAATTCACGAAAGAATACCAAACTTATAATTGACTCTATCATCTCTCGTTCTCCACAATTTAAAATCTCAAGGAATGAGACTCGTGGATGCTTAGCCTATTAAATCGAAGTTTTGGGTTTTCGAGTCATCTATAGGATCTTGCAAATTCTTAGACTTTTTCAAGTTTAGAAATCGCATTTTAAATTTCCCATGATAAACGACTCTCTAGGATCAATTATAGGAACTTGCGAAAAGTTCTTGTTCTTAACCCGTGAGAGTTAAGACTTTCGCGTTTTAAAGCTCCCTATTTACAAGCCTAGCAAAACTTGACTTAAACACGTTAAGGATACTAGCTAGAGTAAAGTTAGACAAGTAAACTCGGGCTGAGTCAAAAGATTCACGACTTTGAAAAATTAAAACCACTTTATTAAAAATTCATTCTAGTAAAGAAAGAAAATAACTAATAGGCCAAAATAGATAAAAAAAAATTTGAAAAGTTTCGAAAAATTGATTTTCCGGTTAAAATGAGGACAAATACAAGGAAAAGGCCACTTAACTTCGATAGAAGTCCCCCCTACACTTAATATAAACATTTTCCTCAATGTTTAAGCATGTGGGAGTAAACTCCCCTACACTTAGGACATTGTGTACGTTTTAAAATCTTGCTAAGAAAGAGACAGCTAAAGAGAATCCTATTTTAATATTGCAAAATATAAAATAGTGAATCGAAAAGAGTTTAGAATAGAACCGGGAAGACGGGTACACGGAATCACGGTTCGTCAAAAGTCATCAAGAATGGATCTTTGAAAGCTCGAATCCATGTACATGATTATAAAGAAGACAACAAACAACATACTAGGGTCTCCCCCTACAATTATTATAAAAATAAAAGAAAAAGGATAGATACTTGGGTTGCCTCCCAAAAAGCGCTTGTTTTTGATAACCGAGTCATGAGCCTGACTCGACCTTGATTAGCATAGGAGGAAGCTTGAAACAAATCCACCAGGATCAAATACATGGTTTTCGTCCATCAAATAGCACAAGCTTAAGGCGAACAAGGCAAGCCAAAGAAGAGTAGGCAAGGTTCCCTTAAGCAAAGATGGAGCACGGTGGTAGCAAGGGTGAAGAGGTGCAAGCATATCTTCATAAGTTCCAAAGATTTTACCTTTTATTTCATCAGATGGATACTGAGATGGCTTAAAAAGTACAATACTGGGGTCGAACACCTTTTCCTTTAGGGGAAAATAACACTCAGGCTCAGCAGATCTGGAACAAGATTCGATCATAAATCTCGCAATCTCATCCTCAGTAGGAGGATAGAGAGGAGTTAAGACATAAGTGCTGCTGATATCGGTGTCGGCCGGTTTCTTCTCCTTTGAAGCAGATTTCTTCATATCCAAAGTAGGATAAAGACCATAATCATCAAAGTCTAAAGGAGGGGCATCACTCTCATGAGGGAAGTATGTATTGAGAAAAGTAGCAAAGTCTTCCTCAAATGAGTAGTCATCCAAAGTAGGATTAAGCATGGTTGGCGGAGGATCTTCATCATGTGAAGAATCACTCGAGAGAGTATCGGCCTCATCAAAATCATCATAAGTGGGCATGTCTGGATACTCAGAAGTAAAATCATCATAATCATCTCCATTAGAACTAGAATCGTCATTATAAGTATCAAAGATCGGTGGAGAATCATAAATTGGTGGAGGATCAGAATTGGATAGAGAATCATCCACATCATTTTGGAACAGTGGATTATCATAGCAAGAATCGAATAGAGGATTGTTGTAGACGACAAAGTCATCAAGCACATTAATCATATTCACTGTTTCTCTTCCATAGGATTTGTTTGTGATCTTCCCCATTTTGAACACTTTTTGTTCATTCCCGACCCTTAAAATTAGCTCACCTTCGACAACATCGACTAGAGATATTCTGGTTCTCAAGAATGGCCGACCAAGTATTAAAGGAATACGAGGGTCCATTTCATAATCAACAACAACAAAGTCGACCGGAAAAGTGAAGGTGCCAACTTTAATGAACACATCTTCGGCAATACCAACGGGGTAAGCGAGAGTGCGATTCGCAAGCTCAAGAGTCATCTTCGTTGGTGTAAGGTCGGGTAATGATAGTGCTGTCCAAACACTTAAAGGCATCAGATTTATACTTGCCCCGAGATCAGCTAGGGCAGTAAATTCTTCGGTTTTGTTAAAAATGCAAGGCAACACAAAATGACCGGGATCTCCAAGTTTTTCCAGAAGTTCTTTAAGAATAACTGCAGAACAGTTTTCATTTAAGCGTGTGTTGGCGAGCTCAACCAGCTTTTCCTTCTTGTTAAGCAATTCCTTGAATGCTTTGACAAATTTCGGCATGTGGACAAGTGCTTCAACAAGGCTAATGTTGAAATTCATTTGAGAGATCATCTTCAAATAGTTAGACACTTGAGTGTCATCCTTAGTTAGCAGGTTAGGCTTGTCCAGGCGAGAAGGATATGGGATGTTGGGTTTATAGGTGGAAGGTGGGGTTGGTGAAGGGTTCTTCTTCTTGGGTACATCAGTAAGAGGTGGAGACGGTAATGGAGAACTAATACTAGGCGTGGGAGTAGGAGGGATAAATGGTGGTGGAGGAGGTGTGGATGGAGTAACTGAGGAAGGGGTAGATGGTCCTACTAAGGTTGCTCCACTGCGTGTAGTAATAGCACTCACATTCGCTCTCGAGTTTGTGACGGTGTTGGAAGGTAGAGAGCCCAAAGTAGAGGGTGGAGTAGTTGATAAGAAACTAGCCAGCATATTCTTCAAATCATTTGTTTGAGTGCTGAATGAGGATTGTATATCATGTCGAAGCTCGGATCTAATGTCATTACCTTGCTTAGTGATATCCCCTTTCAAATTGATAATTTGGCTTTGTAGATTCTTAATTTGCTCTCCTTAGGTTCTCATTAAGGCTTCAACATTTTGATTAATGGGTGGGGCTTGTTGAGCGGGTGGGTGATAAGGATTAGAAGCTCGAGGTGGAATTTGGTTGCTTCTATTGTAGTTTTTGTTGAGAATGTGGTTTTGAGGAGAAAAACCGGGTGAAAGGTAGTTGTTCGACCGGTAACTTAGCAAATTTCGATCCCCTTGAGGTCGGGCTTGGTAATTTCCTTGTGAATAGTTACCATAAGCCGCATACACGTTTTCCGGATTGCCTTGAGTAGAAGGACAATCAGTGTATGAGTGAGGACCGCCGCATGTCTCACAAGAATTTGCTACAGCTTTAACTTGTTGTTGTTGATTTGTAGCGATGAGCAAGATATTTTTGTTCATTTCGGCCATCATGCGGGTGAATTCGGTCATATCGGGGTTTGCTGAAGTAGAAGAAACATTGACTCTCGGGTTGTTCCTTGAAGAAGCGGAGGAATCCCAATTTTTGTGATGAGTAGTCATGTTCTCAATAAGCTCTCTACACTCCTCGGGTCTTCTTTTCATAAATGTGCCACCGACGGCTGCATTAATCGTATCACGATCACGAAAAGTCAAACCATTGTAGAAAGTATCAATTAAGGTAACGGGGAGCATGTTGTGGTTTGGACATCGATCGATCAAAACATTATATCTTTCCCAATCATCAAAGAGAGATTCATCGGGTTCTTGCATGAAACCGCTGATTTGATTTCGAAGGCTCGTGACCATGGATGGTGGAAAGTAGCGCGACAAAAATCGTTGAGTCATGTCATCCCAAGTATGAATGGAATTCTTCGGGAGACGATCAAACCATTTTTCAGCATGGTGTGATAAAGTATGTAGAAAGAGTTGAAGGCGAAGAACATCCATAGTAGCACCGGGTAACTTCATGCTTTGGGTAATAGTAATGAATTTTTCGAGGTGTTTGTTGGCATCATCATCAGGCATTCCGCGGAATGGATTAGTTTGCACTTGCTGGATCATGTGATGCTTCAACGAAAACTCCGGAGCCGTGATTTGCATCGGCGCAATCGGTCCTCCTCGTCCAAACATAGTTGGTTGACAAAGCTCCTCCATTGTTCTAAGGTCGGGTGGGGGAACATTGTTGTTGTTATTGTTGAGGTGTGGTGGATTATTGTTGTTGTTCACACCTGCCATAGCTAAATCTTCACGAGTCTCGGGCTCTGGATAAATTGAAGATCTAGTACGCATACACCTGCGAAAGCAAAAGAAAAAGATACCAAAGAAATAGACAAAATATATATACAATAAAGAAAATAAAATCTTTTTGGATTTTTGAAATTTTTTAATTTTTATGGATTTTTTGGAAATTTTTAAGCAAGAAAATAACGTTCACGAATGAACGGATCCCAAAAAGCAACGCGTCTCTCACAGAAAACCGTTAATCTTTACGAAAAGAGCCGGCAGCGGTGCCATTTAATACATAAGATTTTTGTTGGAAAAATTAAGTTCGTTGAAGTGGTCTAATCGAATTGATTATTGGTAAACGTGCGACTCAGTCGTCTTTTGGTGGAAAACAAGGATTTTGTCGTTGTTGTAAATAAAAAAAGTGCAAAACTTTAAAGTAAGAGCAGGGAAAATAAAGATGAAAATGCTTAAAAATAAATGACTTAATATTAAAACATTTAAACGTAAAATGAATTAAATGACAGAAAATAAAAGTGTGATGAAAAATTAGATTTGACAATGTAATAAAAATGTGAACTTTAAAATTAAACTAAGAGAAAAATAGCGGGAAAAGTAAATGCTTGAAAAGTAAAAAGGAAGTAAACAGAACCTGAGCCGGGATCCAAAATACTGTCACTATTCGGAATACCCAACAAAGTATGCTTATCCGGAATGTAAGCTGTCACCTTTATCCGGAATAACTACTGCTTGCTTATCCGGAATATTCAACGAAGCCTTATCCGGAATCCTGGTCGAAAGTTATCCGGAATAAGCTGTCACTCTTTATCCGGAATAACTTGAGTCCCTTATCCTGAATAATCTCGAACTGCTTATCTGGAATATCCTCCCCCTTCTTATCCGGAATGTTATTAACCGAGTCCTTATCCAAAATAAAGTTGGAATCCTTATCCTGAATATGTCCGACCCTTTATCCGGAATCCAAATCGAAGCCCTATCCGGAATACCGAAACTTTGTCTTATCCGGAGTAATCTCCAATACACTATCCGGAATACTTGTCCGGAAGCTTATCCGGAATGTAGGACTTTTCCTTATCCGGAATAAATCTCAAAAGACTTATCCGGAATAATGGGGTTTCGAAGCTTATACGGAATGAAGAACTGAGGCTTTATCCGGAATGATGGGATGGAGGCAGTGTTCGGAATACTAGGGTTTACCAAACCCGGATAACAACTAAATCCAAATAAGCTATAAACTACAATTAAGCTAAACACAAATAAGCACTTAACTAAAACTTTAACCAAAACACTTTTAAGAAAAAGCAAATAAGCTACTTAAAAACTTTTAAAAACACTAAATAATAAAAATATTAAAAATCAACTTTTTATAAAAATTAACTAATAAGCACTTGATTAAATTTAAGAAAAACACAATAAGCTATAAAATCAATAAGCTAACAAGATCAAAACCATAAAAGCATAATAAGTAATCAAATAAGCATGACAATAAGATAATAAGCACAAAGAGTAAGCAAAACAAGAAAGGTAGAATGAGAGATTAAAATAAAAACTTGATTAAGATTAAGATTCAACAATTAAAGTAAAGACAAGAATTAAAAACTTACAAATTGAAGGTGCGAGACAAGTATTTAAAGGTGCAATTAAGTAAATGTGCAAGTAATTAAAGATGGAAGAACTAATGTGTCAAATTAGCCAACAACTCCTAATGGTGGCATTAGGAGTCTATTTATAGAGGATTAGGAAAACTAAGCATGTGTTGGTTCCTTCTTCTTTCTCACATCTTTTCGTCTTCTTAATTCTTCGACTTTTTTCGACTTTGTCTCGGGATTAATAAACTCGTCTTGTAATTTCTTCATTAATTTAGACTTGAGTTCTTCGGCTTTTATTAAACTTTTGTCTTTAGACTTTTTCTTCGATAAATCTTCAGAATTGGCCTTGGACGTCCGTTCTTTTAGCACTCTTGATCTTTTGACTTCGTCTTTTGTCTTTTTCTTCGATAAAAGCCCGTGAAAGCCCGTGTTTTTCTCCCTTTTCACATTTGCGTCCTAAATCACAACAAAAACACAAACCACGCATAATTCCGACATTTACGACATAAAATACACGTTTTGGGTTGGTTATTATTGTAGTTAAGTGGTAAAAGGATGGGTGTTTACACACCTATCATAAACATAACACTTACCTTGAATGCGCAAACAAAATCAGAGATTGTATATGTAGGAAAATAGTTGCGTGATTTATGCGATCCTTCAAGGTGTTCATCCTTATGCTTAGATACTACGTTCATAATTTCAGCGTACAAATGCATCCAAATATGCTCTCCCCATGGAAAGGCATTCCATGATTCTAAACAATCAACCAGCCTCATAAGGGAGTCGTCAATTCTTTAACCAACAACTGACCCATAAATACAACCTCTAAATACAATAATGGGTTGAGTCTAACAGCGTCTAAGTCAATTTTTTTGTTAAAGTACTCTCCATTCTCAATTACCCCAAACAGATCTAAACTTGTAATTGGAACGCCAACCTTATTCGAGAACACCCTATTTCTAAATTCCATTTCACCCGAATCATACAAAGAAAAATTTACTGTGCCAAACCTAAAATCGGTGATAAGAGAAAACTCCCGCCGACCAAAATGTAGCCCGCGCCCATTGACATAATATGTTAACGGCGTATCATAGCGAGAATCATTTACACGACATTGTTTTTAGCATATAATCAATCAAGTGTGGTTCATGATCAAAATAAATAAGATCTAACCAACTGCCAAAACAAGTCTTCCTAAACATCTTCCTTCTTTTGTCATCCAGTTTGTCTTTGATCAACTTCAAATAGTTCAATTTGTTTCTTATAATAACTTTGCCCTCGTATTCCTAAAAAAAATAAACAACTCATCAATGTTTGCTAACATAAACGACATAACTAACATAAACGACAAACAGGTTCATTTTTACAGGTTCATTTTTAGTGTTTCTCTAACATATGTGGCATTTACTTTTACATATTATAATTGAGGAACTATGTATATCTACATTCATACAAGGTTTGTTTCGGGTTATTTTTTAAACCAAACACGACTTTGACTATATCCAAATTAACTAAAACCCAACTAACTAAACACGACTAACACTACAACTCTAATGGCCATGCCTTAAATCGACTAGCACTTCCACTTTCTTGTATGAAATGCCTATAATGGTAATTCAACAAAGTGCAATATCACGACTAAACAAAGTGCAGCATATAATTAACTAAAACCCAACTAAATAAACACGACTAAATCCTTCCACTTCCACCAAAGTGCAATATCAACGAAGTGCAACATATAATGGTAATTCAGATTAATAACAACAGTCTTCATATAGTATTCCACGATAATTTCAAAACAATTAATCATGAAAAAAGGTTTTGAGATTAAAAGAAGATTGAAGAATATATTACCTTAGCCAACATAAAGGACATGATTGAAGTATATAAGATACCTAATCCACCGCCACAACCACAACCACCGCAATAACACCGAATTCCTAATCCACCATCAACACCAAAGCTCACTGGGTTTAATCGAAAAGTATAGTTTTAAGGATAATAAATTTTTATGATCGACTAACTGAAACCAGGGTTTGTGTGTGTGTTTTGTTGGGCTTATGTTTTTTGGGTTTCAAATAATTCAACTGTTTAGGATAGGGTAATAAACTTGTTGGGCTATGTTTTTTGGGTTTCAAATTATCTTTTTGGTTTTATAAATACAACTTAATTTTTATTTTATAAATAAAATTTAATTTTAAAAATAAAATTTAATTTTAAAAATAAAATTAAATTTTAAAAATAAAATTACT
This sequence comes from Glebionis coronaria, assembly GCA_025667525.1. Classification (NCBI taxonomy): domain Eukaryota; kingdom Viridiplantae; phylum Streptophyta; class Magnoliopsida; order Asterales; family Asteraceae; genus Glebionis; species Glebionis coronaria. Next base: position 164,629,249 of record CM046874.1, read on the forward strand.
TTATAAAAGTTGCATAAAAAATTAAATAAAAGTTGCATAAGAAAATACTACACCCTACCTATTTTTACACATATTTACATGGTACTTTATATTATTTTTTAATTAATACAAGTCGCATAAAAAGACTTTATAAATGTTATCAAAAAGTAGTTTACTCAAATGTAACTTTATTGTCTACATAAAGGTACAAGTTGCATAAAATAAAATATAAAATAAGTAATTTAAAAGATTTTGTTAAAATTTACCTTTATTAATAATATTTTTTAATACAAGTCACATAAAAAACAAAGTAAGTTGCATAAGAGATAAGTTCCTACATACATGTACTTTTTATGACACATTCTGACATGTGTCATAAGGATAAAAGTACATTTTTTGTATTTTAATACAAGTCGCATAAGTTGCATAAGTTGCATAGGTTACATATGACATTTGGGGAAAATCTCATTTGGTGGGTGCAAAAAGGGAAATATGGTAACACCATGGGGCATTTCAAGAATTAGCCCATTGATATATAGGAAAAAGTTCAACATAGACTCTTAGTTTAGCATAGACTCAATTAACCAATCACAACCACCCATTTTTATCATGTAACAAAAAAACTCATTTTTTAAAAATTAAATATCTCACAAACCGTTTATCGCTACGTAAAACAAAACATATCATCGCGATAAGAATTAAATCATCTATCTATCGAGGGGCACATAACTTTCGACGAACTTTTTTTTCGACTTTTTTTCTTAATTCACGTTTGAGAGGAATCATGTATGATTCGTCACGAAACATATATGATTTTCAGAAAATCATATATGATTCATATCACGAATCATATATGATTTTCTGAAAATCATATATGATTCGTGACGAATCATACATGATTCCTCTCAGACATGACTTAAGAAAAAAAGTCGAAAAAAAGTTCGTCGAGAGTATATACATGTGCCCCTCGATAGATAGACGATTTAATTCACGTTGCAATGGTGTATTTTTTTCATTTGACGATTTACTATTTGTGAGATATTTAATTTTTAAAAAAGTGGTGGGAAGTAAGTTTTTTAAAAAATGAGTGATTATGATTGGTTGAATGGGTCTATGCTGATAGATCTTAACTCTTAACTGGCATCAGACCTTCGTGTCTTTCCATCCTTGTCAACATTTCTAACTTCGAGTCTTGCGGACCTTAGGGTGTGTTTTTTGGTTCAAGAAATACTACTAAGACTGGTGGGACTGGTAAGCAACACACTCACCGCCACGTCAGCTTTTTAACAAACTCACCCAAACTCCCCACAGGAGGTAATGACATTCACCCAAACTCACTACAACTCACCTATCATACCTATTTTTTTATTATTTAAACACACCTCACTCACAAAAAACACCCAATAATAAACCTAACTCAAAAAATAAAAACACTTTGGGCCCACACAGGTTAAACTCACCTGAGTGAGTTTGCCCCTGTTTTTTTCCTTTGAAACACTAACTCGCGCGCGAGTTTTTTGGAGGGAATGGTACCCACTCGTGAGTTTGGGCAACTCACTCTTGGGATAGCTCGCACTCCCACCAGCCTAAGCAGCACAGTTCCAACCTAGTAACCCAAGATTAAGAGGGTAACTAGAAGAGGAAAGCACTTACTGTCTACCATAATGCCTCATACTTGCATTTCGGTTCAAGCGAATGTTTCAAAATTTTACTATGCATTGTTGCGGTGACCTTTTCAATTTGCTGATGCATTTTCGAACATTACAATGTTCCCATTAAAAATTGTTCTACTATCAAACAAGAAATATATGTTTCAAGCGTTTAAATTAATTAAGCTGTATACAAGTATCTGAATTATGAAATCTGATGAATATTGTATAACTACTCACCCTCAGCTTTGGTTTGCTTTCCAAACAAATGGAGAGAAAGGAGAAAAGTTGTGCACATTATTTGTATTTCTAGTTTCAACATTTGAAAACTCAAAAGATTCACCATAAATTATATGATATGATAATTTCTTACTTTCTTACTACTTAAATATTTACATTTACAAGATCCTAATAAATATAAGAAAAGTGTTATTTTGAATACCATACTTTTCATGGATTTGAGGGAATTTATCCCTACTATTCATCTCATTTTCATCTAATGAATAAGATTAAATATATTTTATTTTTTACTTACTTAATGGTTAAATAATTATGTTGGTCCCTTGTAATTCGTTATTACTTATTAACTTAAGTAATAACTCTTACTTCGACTCAAGTGAGTTGTTTTAACAATAGATAAGAACTATGAATGATTAAAACAACAATACCAATATACTTTTCAACGTATAGACTTTTATTAGAATCAAATAAAGAATCTATAACCCACTTTGTTTGCGGAATAACAAAGTGGTTGAATGACAATGGGGTTTGATCTCCTCTACTTAAACGTCTAATCAAAGTTAAAGTCTAAGCTCCAATCTAAACGTTCATATGCATCTTGGCTATATGGTTTAGTTGGTATCGAGAGAGAAAGGTTTTCCAGAGTTTAAGCTCTTGTATTGGTTAACCCTTTCTCTCCCAATGTACACTCCTTATATAGGCAGTGTAATAGGGCTTGCATTTTGCATGTACCAATGCATGGGTTTATCCAGTGGGTGGTTGATGCCCATGCTGGATAAACAGTACAAAGTACATATTAATCTATTCAAGAAAAGATAAAGGTTGTACTTATATCTAAGTATACAAGCAACCTACTTTGACTTAAAGTTATCTTTTCCCACCTAATGCAAACCATCAGAATACTGAAGAGTCTTCAGTATCCTAGAGGAGATCGACATCATTCAGTTTGGTATTGTCAAGCCAAACTGAACTGGAAGCCCTTCTTCAGTCCTTGTTCTTCAGCAACTAGACCGCCTAGTATTTGAAGCGAAGACTCCTTTGTCTTCTAAGTTCACTGGAAGGGGAGTGTTGAACTTTCTTCAACTATAAGGTCTTCAGTAGGAACTTTGTTCCTCTGGTCATCCTTTAGTAGACTGGCCTTACTGCTAAGCATGAAACACTTAGGGGGATTTTATATTCAAATCCTAGAGTTGCTTCAGGATCAGTAAATACTGACCCAACAATATCCCCCTATTTGGATATACAAATAGCCTAAGTCTAATGTCAGTAGTAAGTGAGCATAACAACTTCTTCTTACTTGCACTGAACAATTAATAACTTATAAACATCAGATAATCATTTATTCAATAACATTACAAATTACAACAAAAATATTACAAATGATTATTTAGTTTTCCTTTTGCCTAAGTTCTTCAGTGACAGGGGTCTATACTGATGGATCAGAGTTTCTGATGTCCAGTATTGATAGTAAGCACATGCTGAAGGTTTTTGCGGCTTTAGTGAGTCCTGGACCACCATGGTAAGCAAAGAAGATTTTATGAATATTTCCAAGAAATTCATTGTTTAGATCATCAAGATCACTAATACCCACAAAGTCTTGTCGTTCATGATGGTTGAACATAATCATACCCAATTCTGGTTCTTCTAACACATGTCCGGGGAGATGATTTTTAAACTGAACAAGATCTTTGTATTTCTTGGTGTTGAAAAAGATATCACCCACACCAGGTTGAACCAGATTGGCTCTCTTGTTCAATTCTAGAATTGGATCTTGATCCTCCAGTGAGATTTGGTTGCTGATGTTCAGATGCTGACCAAGCCTTTCATAATTTCTCACAAAGTGTTCAATTCTTGTGCGAACTTCAACCCATCTCCTAGATGTTTTCTTTTCAATGATTCTGCTCATCTCTAGCCATTCAGTATAAGAGAGCTCCTTCCCTTGGAAGTCATCTATGATCTCATCAGCCCCATCAGCCCTATATAACTTTAGATTGATATCTCCCTTGTAAGTCATCATGTCAACGTTTGTGATTTATGAGAGACATCTTATGTTCAACCTTGTTATACAGAATTTTTCGTAAAACATCTTTTTCTTGAAGAGGCCTTCAACCTCAGATTTTCCAATTCTTTCATATAAGCTCATCTTCAGATCTCTGAGCTTTTCTTCATTTTGAAGCTTGTGAATTTTATCAAGTTCTTCTTGAGTGGCCAGCCAAGACTTGATAATTCTTTCATCTAATGTGAATTCACCTTTGCTTTTGGGTTTGATGGGAGGTGACCCATTTTTAGATGATTCAGTGTTGGTGGTAAGGCCATCAATATGAGTGTCCTTAGCTGAAGACTCCCCCTTAGTCTTAGCTGGATTATCTTCACTGAAGGGAGATACATACACCATAGGTTGTTTTTGGGCCTTCTTTTGTGCATGTTTCTTAAAGAGCTACTGAATAGTGACTTTCTCCCCTTCAGCAGAAGATTGCCCTGCAGCTTCTGATGAACCCCCAGCAGGTAACCATGCACATATATAGTCTAAGGTGGATGATATCTTGGTTAACATTGCTGGAACATTTGTAAGAGCATTCAGTTTCTGCTGAACTTCATCAGATAAGTTCAGCTTTTGTTGTTCTAGCAGACCCACCCTATCCTTGATCTTGGACACTGAGTCACATAGCTCATTAAGTTGATTAGGAATTGGCTTGAATTCAACAGGGAGCTCAAAAGATGCAGCATTAATGGATTCCATGAGGGAGGTGATCTCTTTCTTGATAGAAGTGGTAGTGGCCACATCTTTCACCAATGGCTTCACTGCAGTGAGGATTGCATCTTTGATCTGCTCAGCAGTGGGAGGAACTGGCCTTGCTTTAAGAGTAATGAGTTCAGCATCAACAATAGCCTTTTCTTCCTTGAGCTTGGTCACCTGTGATTGTAAAACCAACACTTGATTTGTCAGTTCTTTTACCTTGACGATTCTGGGGGATGCAGGCTTGGGAGTTTGATCAGCATTGTCATCTTCAAATTCACTATCATCCAGGTTTACTGGAGCTCTTTCACTTAGCCCAACTCTTTTTCCAAGTCATCAGCAGACATGCTGAAAATAAATGTAGGCAAGTGTCCCCCTTTGGCGCCAGTGGAGAGAGGCACTTCCTTCATTGTCTGTTGATCGCCACCTTCAGCGTGCTGGTCAGTTTCAAGTCCTTCACCACCAGGGTTGGTTTTACCTGATGGATCCTGAGAAAGAGTCCCTGATGAGTTAAGATCAATGATAATGTTTTTGGTTCCTTTAGTAGAACCCTGTTGTGGGGGAACTACATCATTAGAAACAGATAGTCCAGGGTCAGCATCAGCTGTTGGATTTGCTGACACATCATTCCCTGATGCAGACTTAGAGTGACAAATGATAGAGATTGGTAATGAAATTTGAGATGCATTCAGATTTAAATTGCTTACCGATGCTGAATCCACTCTATCGAGCTGAGGGTGCGCTCTATCTTCACCCTTCTCTCCTAAAGAAGTTGAGAGATGGGTTGCCTTCAGGGCCTCTTGATGCATGCCACCTTCAGCAGAGACTGATGGTGGCGCCTGGCTTGGGTTCTGGTCCTTGGCCGAGGACTTTTGTTTCTTCAAAGCTTGGCCTTTAGGATCATCATAATGCTTCTTTGATGAAGATTCTATGGGTTGCCTCCTTTTCTTAGACCCACGTCTACACTTAAGAGTATTCACAGACGTGCTCTTTTGACGTGGTCCAGAAGAAGCTCCAGACTTTGTGCCTGTTAGATCCCCTTCTCCAGTTGGAGGAGTGTCTTGTGGAGCTTTAAACACTACTGGAGCATTTGCTGAGCAAATGTCCAGCATGGGCTGTGTGAAAGGAGGTTCAGTGGTGCTGACTGGAATGTTCCAGCGATTGGTATCAAAGATTTGAAAAACCAGTTGAACTCCTTGGTTCTTTGAGTACTCTTCATTAAATTGGTCAGCAAAAATGAGGGACAAAAATCTGGTGTAGACCACATTCTTTCCCTAGTTTTCTACTCCATTTTTCCATGGAGATCTTCAAAAATTAATTTTCTAAAATCAGCTTTTATGCCCTTTGCCAGAAAATACAAAATCAAGGCATCCTTTTGGTTGATTTGATCAAGCCCACCAGTTTTCTCTCCCAGACACTAATTAAGATGGACATCAAAAGTTTCCACTTAGGTGGTAAACAGCTTCTCTTCAACCCCCATTTATCACCAATCTCTTCAGTGTATCCAATTTCTCTAAAAAATGTTTTGACAACAGAGAGATCATTGGGAACAGCCTCATATTTGCTAGAATCCTCCAAATAGTTTAACCCTAAAACCCCTTCTAAACATCTTTAAATTTATTTTCCCATGAATACCCAAAGTTTTAGACACAAACTCAATAGATATCTTGTTCTTTGACCCTTGTGCTGTGAACCAAAATTCTTTTAACACATTTTCAAACATAACCCCTGGATCCTTCAACAAGGCATCACGAATCACACATTTGGATAAAAAATTTAGTACTTGTTTTCCTGGTTCAGATGTTAGGTTTTCTGGTTTGATCAAGGTGATGTTGTTGGGTTTAAAGAATATGTCCTAGATGGGATAGTTTACATGGATGGAAGGATTGAGGGTGATCTCAGTCTCTTGTGGTTGTGAAGAAGATTCAACAGCCATTGATGTTTGTTGTGTGTGCTTTCTTTTGAAAAGAGAGAGAGAGTTGTTTATGTTTTTTGAAGTTTTTTTTTGCAAATGATATGAATCATCAATCTTCAAAAGATATATGTAAACACTTTTTAAACTGATTTGTTAAATTTTGTAAAACATTTGAAAAGAGAATGAAACTTTTAGGGTTTCTTTTGAACAAATGGCACAAACTGTCTCATTAATGTTCTGAAAAAGGTGATGATTTTCTGTTGCTTTGAACAGTGAAACGCCTCATTGTGTCAGAAAGTTGTTGACTGTGATATGGACGCTTGATATTTCCTAAATAAACAATTGACACCTTTTGAAGGAATGTTGTGTATTTATTCTCAAGGAATTTAATGCCATTTACTCCATTGAGTCACATGATTGATTTGTTTTAAAGGCTGTTGCTCAGATATGTTGAAGCTGATGGCAATACTTGTGAGCTTCAGTGCGTCAGATGAGGCGACAAAACCCCATATACATGTTCACATAAGTGAACAAGACATATGACATTGCACGCTCCTCTACTCAGGCCTAGCTACTCAGCTGTATTAAAATTTGTTCAACATTGCTGAAGGAACCTTTTGATGACTGGTGATTACTTGTTCAGCTTTAGTGAATCAGATAAGGCGACCAAACATCATATACACAATCACATAAAGTAAAATAGACACATGACATTGCACACTCCTTTACTCAGACAATGTTAATTAACATTAATCTAAATCTTTTAAGAAATGCTGAACCTTCAAGCTTCTTCAGTGAATGTTGAAGGTTCAGGTTTTGTATCATCAATGTTCAGCATACCAAGCTCCATTATCAATCTTTTGAAAGTAGGTTCATCCAATGGTTTGGTGAAGATATCAGCCAATTGGTATTGAGTGGGGATGAAATGTAATTTAATGTCCCCTTTCACAATGTGATCTCTGATAAAGTGATATCTGATATCAATATGTTTTGTTCTTGAGTGGAGGACTGGATTATTGGATATTACAATAGCACTAGTGTTATCACAAAAGATTGGTACCTTTTCATATTCTATGTTGATACAAGGTTTTTGCTATGGGTTCTAATTTCACTCTCGAATTGATCTCAGTCTTAAGTGGAATGATTGTTCTTGGTTACTAAATAAAAGGGTTTGGATTTCTAATCTACTTAATGTTAAAATGGAAATTTAAATCAAACACGATTACTTTAATAACAATTAATAAGAATGTGAATTAAAAGTGAAATTAGGATCAAAATTAAAATTGAAATCAAAGTATGAAATATAAAATATAATTTGTGAGATAAACGTAAAGAAACAGTAAAACAGAAAAACAGAAAAATAGTAACACTACAAGGAAATTGATTCGGAACTTTTACCCTTGATTCGGAACTTACTCAAAGACAACTCATTCGGAAGTTACTGTTCATTCATCCGGAACTTTTGAAAAGCAATTGGTTCGGAACTTCCTGGCTTGGTTCGGAACCTTCCGAATGAAGGTTTGGTTCGGAAGTCTTGCTTGGTTCGGAACCTTCCGAATGAAGGTTTGGTTCGGAAGTCTTGTTTGGTTCGGAACCTTCCGAATGAAGGTTTGGTTCGGAAGTCTTGTCTTGATCCGGAACTTACTGGTTGGTTCGGAACCTTCCGAATGAAGGTGTTTGGTTCGGAACTTATGGACTTCCGAATGAAGATGTTTGGTTCGGAAGTTTGAGACTTCCGAATGAAGGTGGTTGGTTCGGAAGTTTGAGACTTCCGAATGAAGGAGCTCGATTCGGAACTTATGCTTGATTCGGAAGTTCTGGAAACCCAGGTACAGTAACAGTTAACGAAGAACAAGGAAACCCGTTTTAATCCAAAAATCACTAAGTTTTTCACCAAAAACTAAAATAAATCAATCACAAAGCATCTACTAATCATAAACTACTAATCCCATCAACAAAAACACAAATCCCAACAACTTTTGAAGATCAAATCAAGAAAATAAAAACTTAAAAACTTGAAGATAAAGATGATGATGAACAAGATAAAATTGAAAGATTAAACAAGAACTTAGTATTGAATGATTAATGTTTTGACAAGATTAAACAAAGATTAAAACAATAAGATTGGAAGAACAAAGATTAAAATCATCAATCACCCTAGTGGTGATTGTGATGGAACGAACAAGAAAGGAGAAAAAAAGGGGAGGAGAGAAAACTCCAGGCTAGCTTCTAAATGTGTGTGAGGGAACTCTTTATATAGGCTTGTCCTTTAGTTGGTGAGTGGGCTTTCTCCCGTTATTCTTGTATTTTCGTCTTTTCAGAAAAGTTTCCGTTTCCGATTCTGATTCGGGATTTGTTGTCGATTAAATTCAACTCGTCTTTTAATTTCTTCGTTTAGTAGACTTGAGTTTCTTCGACTTATATAAATCTTCCATCTTTGGTCCTTTTCTTCGATAAATCTTCGAATAGGCCCAGCGACTTCAAATCTTTTGCATCTCTTGGACAATAGACTTTATCTTGAGTCCTTTTCCTCAGTAAAACCCGTGCAATCCCAGGTTTTCTTCAATATTCACCCGGTTGGCTCTGAAAACACAATAAACACAAAAACCACGCATAATTCCAAACAAATGATATTAAATACGTGTTTTGGTCTCGTTTTAGCCCGAATTAAGTGGTAAAAGGATGGGTGTTTACACACCTATCATATGTCATAATCAGCCAGTTGGCTTTTCATCCAAAGAACATTGGCACAACATCCAGCAGCTGCCACATATTCAGCTTCTGCTGAAGACATGGCAACTGTTTATTGCTTTTTAGCACTCCAACACACAAGTTTGCCACCTAGCAATTGGCAGGCACCAGAAGTGCTTTTTCTGTCCAAATTGCAACCAGCATAGTCAGAATCTGAATACCCCTTTAGATCAAAACCTGAGGATTTGGGGTACCAAAGACCTAGACTTGGTGTACCTTTTAGGTATCTGAAGATTCTATTTACAGCAGTAAGGTGTGATTCCTTTGGATCTGCTTGGTATCTTGCACAAAGGCATGTAGAGAATTTAATGTCAGGTCTGCTTGCAGTTAAGTACATGATTGACCCAATCATACCTCTATATTGAGTCTCATTGACTAATTGTCTAGTGATATCAGGTCCTAAGTTGTTAGGGGGTACCGTTGGAGTCTTCACTGAAGCACAATTGATATCATACTTCTTCAGCAGATCCTTGACATATTTTTCTTAATTGATAGAGATGCCTTGGTCATATTGTTTAATCTGAAGACCAAGAAAGTATCTGAGTTCTCCCATCATACTCATCTCAAAATTGCTGGTCATAAGCTTGGCAAATTGTTTGCAAAGTTTCAAGCTTGTAGAACCAAAGATTATGTCATCTACATAAATTTGTACCAGAATGGTGTCAGTTTTAGATTTATAGATGAACAAGGTGCTATCTATTTTTCCTCTGACAAATTTATGTTCAATGAGAAACGTTGAGAGAGTTTCATACCAAGCTCTTGGAGCTTGCTTCAGTCCATACAAAGCTTGGTAAAGCTTGTAGACATGATTTGGGTATTTACTACTCTCAAAGCCAGGAGGCTGGGTAACATAAACTTCTTCTTTTAGGTCACCATTTAGAAATTCACTTTTGACATCCATTTGATAGATGATGAAGTTCATGTAAGTGGCATATGCAAGGAAGATTCGTATGGCTTCCATACGCGCAACTGGAGCAAAGGTTTGATCAAAATCAACACCAGGCTCTTGATTGAATCCTTGGGCCACCAGCCTAGCTTTATTTTTTGTCATTGCATTGGTTTCATCTCTTTTGAGCTTGTAAATCCATTTGGTGCCAGTGGTTGATTTACCATATGAAAGAGGAACCAATTTCCAGGCTTTGTTTCTTTCAATTTGATTAAGTTCCTCTTGCATGGCATCCACCCATCCAGGGTGTGTGAGTGCTTCAGAAACCTTTGTATGTTCAATTTCTGAGAGAAAATTTGCATAGAAGCATTCTCCAAATGAAGTTGCACTCAGTTTCTTTGCCATAGATCTAGTGACTCTACCTTCACCAGGATTACCTATTATGTTCACCAGCTGTATGTGACAATTTTGAGTCCAATATTTTTGTGGAGCTGGAGAATAGGTATTGGTATCATGATTAGAGCTAGAGCTTGGAAGTACATGACATGGACTTGGGCTTGGAATGTCTCTAGTGTCTACTAAAGGATATTCAGTGGACAAGGGTTCAATCATTGGAGGACTTCCTTCTTGGTCAGAAGAAGCATATCCAAGACCTAATTCCGTAGAGATGATAGGAGAGCTTTGAGCAATGGGCTCAGATTGTTCTTCAGCAGCTGTATATGATTGATCATTTTGATCATGTGTGTCAGCATGCTGATTGTTTTGAGACTGACCATTTTGGTCATTTGTGTTTCCTTGCTGATCATTTTGATCATTTTGAGATTGATCATTATTTGATTGACAGCCATCAGTATGTGATACTGGAGGATTTCCTTTTGTAGGACTTGTCATATCTTTAAATGGATCAATATAAGGGACTGAGTTGCTAGTTTAATATTTTTTAGAAGGCTCATAGTGATTAAATTCATCAGATGGATAATTTTGAGATTCATGTATATGAAGTTCATCATCTGATGGATTTGTAAAAGTGAGAGCCTCAGAACTTTCATTGAATGTGATGTGATAGGTTTCTTCAATATATTGTCTTCTTGTGTTGAAGACTCTGTATGCTTTAGATACTAGGGAGTATCCAAGAAAGTAACCATCATCAGATTTTTCATCAAACTTCCCAAGGTGATCCTTGTGATTGTGAATGAATACTGGACACCCAAACACATGTAAGAATGTAATGTTTGTAATTATCCCCCTGAAGACTTCATAGGGAGTCTTCATGTGTCTCTTCACAATGATGGATCTATTTTGAGTGTAGCAAGCAGTGGCTACAGCATCAGTCCAAAAATGCTTAGAGGGAGCAGATCCAACAAGCATTGTCCTTGCTGCTTCAATCAAAGTTTTGTTCCTTCTTTCAGCCACACCATTTTGTTCTGGTGTGTAAGGAGATGAGAAATTTTGGGAAATTCCTTTGTCATCACAGAATTTGATCAGTGTGTGATTTCTTCAGTGCCATTGTCAGTTCTGAGTTGTTTGACATGAGTGTCATTTTGATTTTCAACTCTTTTGCTAAATGACATTATGGCATCTGGTGCATGGCTTTTCTTTGTTAGAAAATATATCCAGGTGTACCTAGAGTACACATCAACAGTGACAAGTGTATATTTTTCATGACAAATGGCCCTAGGTGATACTGGGCCAAATAAGTCCATGTGAAGCAAATAAAGACTTTCTTTGATTGAGAAAGTTTGCTTTGTTTTAAAACTGGCTCTATGGTGCTTCCCTTTTTCACATGCTGAGCATGGTTTGTCCTTGGAGTAGACAAGTGAAGGAGGACCAATAACAAGATTTTGTTTTGCCAACAGAGTTATTGTTTTGAAATTGAGATGTGAGAGCCTCTTATGCCAAAGCCAATTGGTAATATTGGAGGCTTTTGCAAAGAAGCATGTCTCCTGAGTAGAGTTCATGTTCATGACATAAACATCTTTGACTCTTGGAGCAATCATCACATTTTTATGATTGGAGTTGAAGATTGTACCTTTTTTGTCATCAAACAGCATAAGATACTTTGCATCATAAAGTTGACTTATGCTGATGAGGTTGTGCTTCAATCCGTTTACATATGCTACCCTTGAGAAAACTATACCATTGCATTTTACTAAACCAAATCCTTCAATAGTAGCTGATGAGTTATCACCAAAAACAACTTTAGGACCTTGTTCCTCCTTATACTTGTGCAGATAACTTTTGGTGCCATTCATGTGCCTTGAGCAGCCACTATCTAGGTACCAAATAGGCTTCCTGAGATCACACTACACAAGTTAAGGGAATGGTCAGTTTCATTTTAAAATCCACCTTTGTTGGGTGGGGGTTTTAGATCTAGAAGGTGTTCTAGATTTTAAGGGTCCTCTTGTTGAGGGTATGTGTGATTGCTCAGAAGAAGAAGAGGTCTGAACAGCTTTTGCTTTCTTAGCCTGGAGGGCTTCACCTCTTTTGAACCACTCTATATGGTTGTGATCAGATGTAGTGTGGACATCGCTTCCACAAGTCTCACAACATTTGGTAATAGAGTTTGGGTTTCTTGGTTTAATACCTCTTCTGGGTGAGATGATTCGATTATGTCCATGAGTGTCATGGTCATAACTTCCACAAATATTACAAACAGGGTAATAGTGGCAGTCATTTGAGTGATGATTGCCCATACCACAATGAATGCATGGTGGGAAAGGCATTTCGCCTGAAATGAGATGCTTTAGATTTGTGAGCATCAGCACTTGTTTTGACAAACATATACTGATTGTGTTCACAAGTGCAATGGTCAGTCCTTTCACATTTTGTACAATAAATCACTTTTAGGCAAGTTTCAGTGGGATGGTTATTTAGACCACATAAATCATCAGCCCTTTTAAATTGTGTCTTGTACTTGAGATGGGGAGAGTCTGAAGGTTCATCTCTGAATCGAGTTGGTGTTTGCTGCTGCCTGAGTTGCAATTTAAGATCATTGATCTCTTGCATGACAAGAGACATTCTCTTATCTTCCTCAGATCGAGCATTCTTCAGTTTATTTGTTGAAACTGAAGAGGTAGTTCCCATATATGAACCTTCAGTAGGAGCTGAAGAGTTCTTTGAAGTGTCAATTTTGACATGCTTAGAAGAACTACCTTTGTGTGTGGTGTGTGACTTGATGATAGACTGGATAGTATTGGGTCCAATAGAGGGTTCAGCACCAGCCAGCTTCTCCAAAGGAGGAAGTGGGGTACTTACTTCATTCTCTATATCATCATCTGAGTCATCCTCAGTAACTAAGGACTCAACTGTTGCTGAAGTGACAACACTTGCTTGAAACTCAGGAAGAAGGATTTGTCCAGTGTCATGATTGGGTAAATTCTCTTCACCTGACCTTTCAATGTCAGGGATCGAGCTACCATCCTCGTTTGAGGCTTTGACAAAGACAATAGGTTTGGTGCTGGAGGATCCTTCAGCACCAAGCATTTTCCTCTTTTGAGCAGGTATTTGTTCACTTATGCATTGATTTACCCTATCAGAGTTTCTAAGACAAGATTTAACAATGTCTTTTGCTTCTTTTAGTTCCACTCTAAGAGAGTTATTTTCCTCTAAAATTTCTTTGTTCAATTGTTGAAAAGTAAGAATATCAAGTTTAGCTTCTTTTAGCTCTATTTTCGTACTTTCAAAATCTTCAAGTTGTTGAACAAGTTTGTGAAATTTTTCAAGCAAGTTGTTTCTTTGCTCTTCAACAAATTTTAGATCAACCCACAAGTAATCAAAGACAAATTTAATGTCATATTTATCTTCTAATTCAAGAAGAGTTTGTACCTTTTTGATAGTGACATTGACCCATTCACCATTTTTGGCACTTTCTTTGGTCACAACATTTGAATTGGCCCCTTCATCATCAGCAAGTGCCATCAGCACTTTCACATTCACCATTTCATCATCATCTGAAGAAACATCTTCTTCATCCCATTCATAGGCTTCAGCAATAAGTCCTTTGTTCATGTCTTGTTTGGAAGTCTTGGATAAGGAGCTTTCAGTGCTCATTAAGGCCAATCTTGCCTTGATTTCTCTGTATTTGGCTTCAAAGTCTTTTTTTGGTCTGAGTTCAACCTTGCATTGCTGAAATGGAGTAGAAGCAATTTTTTTGGTTGAAATGATGATTGACCAGTTGGTCTTGATTGAGCTGGTGAGGAATATGAAGGGAGAGATGTTTTTGAATAACAATCCCTAGCATAGTGACCAGTCTTCCCACATTTGTAGCAATCAGTGTTAACTGAAGCTTTTGTGGAGCTAGAGAACTTGCCTTCTTTCTTAAAGTACCTTCTGGATTTGGCCAGAAGTGCTCTTTCATGAAATTCCTCTTTGAGGTCATTCAGATATTCCTCACTAGATCTAGTATCTTCCTCATCATCATGACTATCTTGGTAGTCTTGAATGACAGCTTCACTAAAGAAGGTTGTGGACAAGGGTGTAGCAATGGCTAATGCTTTACTCTTTCTTGAGCCTTCATAAATCCTATCAACTAGGTTTTCTTCATATTTTAGTTTCCCAAAAAAGAGAGGCTATATCACAATCTTTAATGTGATTAGCATTTCTCAAGCTTTGGCAGAAACTGAGCCACTTCTTTGGCAATGCATTAAGAAAAACTGTGTTGATTTCAAGTTTAGAAAGTTCAACACCATCATTCACAAGTTCATTCATCAGTGCTTTGTATCTGGTGAATGTTTGTGTGAGGGTTTCCCCTTCTTTGTGCTTGAAGGTGTTGTATTGAAGCTTTAAATCCATGATTCTTGTTTCTTTTACATCAGAGGGTCTCTCATGGTAAAGAATAAGGTCCTCCCATGTTGCTTTGGCTGTTTTACAATTTACAACAAAATTCATTTGGTCATCTGGGAGTACAGACATGATGAGACTTTTGAGACGCTGATCTAGGTTAGCAGCTTTTCTCTCATCAGCAGTCCATTGTACTTCAAGTTTTTTATTGTCCCCAACCATGGGAACAAAAGGATCATTTTCAATGATTCCAAGGAATTGAGGTTCAATTTCAACCATGTGGACAAGAAACCTCTTTTCCAATTTGTAAAGTTGGCTACCTCTAGTACAGGAGCAGCATTGAGTTGGCCACCCCTATATTCTAGTGTTTGTGGTATAACTTGAGCCATTTTGGATCTTGATTTGAAAACTTTTAAATGATCAGTTTAATAAAATAAGAGTTTAACTAATCAAATTGCTCTGATACCACTTGTTGGTCCCTTGTAATTCGTTATTACTTATTAACTTAAGTAATAACTCTTACTTCGACTCAAGTGAGTTGTTTTAACAATAGATAAGAACTATGAAAGATTAAAACAACAATACCAATATACTTTTCAACGTATAGACTTTTATTATAATCAAATAAAGAATCTATAACCTACTTTGTTTGCGGAATAACAAAGTGGTTGAATGACAATGGGGTTTGATCTCCTTTACTTAAACGTGTAACCAAAGTTAAAGTCTAAGCTCCAATCTAAACGTTCATATGCATCTTAGCTATATGGTTTAGTTGATATCGGGAGAGAAAGGTTTTCTAGAGTTTAAGCTCTTGTATTGGTTAACCCTTTCTCTCCCAATGTACACTCCTTATATAGGCAGTGTAATAGGGCTTGCATTTTGCATGTACCAATGCATGGGTTTATCCAGTGGGTGGTTGATGCCCATGCTGGATAAACAGTACAAAGTACATATTAATCTATTCAAGAAAAGATAAAGGTTGTACTTATATCTAAGTATACAAGCAACCTACTTTGACTTAAAGTTATCTTTTCCCACCTAATGCAAACCATCAGAATACTGAAGAGTCTTCAGTATCCTAGAGGAGATCGACATCATTCAGTTTGGTATTGTCAAGCCAAACTGAACTGGAAGCCCTTCTTCAGTCCTTGTTCTTCAGCAACTAGACCGCCTAGTATTTGAAGCAAAGACTCCTTTGTCTTCAAAGTTCACTAGAAGGGGAGTGCTGAACTTTCTTCAGCTATAAGGTCTTCAGTAGGAACTTTGTTCCTCTGGTCATCCTTCAGTAGACTGGCCTTACTGCTGAGCATGAAACACTTAGGAGGATTTTATATTCAAATCCTAGAGTTGCTTCAGGGTCAGTAAATACTGACGCAACAAATTATACCATCGCGACGAGCGTTTAATTATCTTTCTATCAATATGCACTGATATACTTTCCAAGAAAAAAAATTCTTTTTTTTTTCTTGTTAAAATTTAAGTGAAATATAATATATGATAATACTGTTTCATCATATATGATAACAGTGTTAAATCATATATGATATTGGTTTCTATCATATATGATAGGTTATATCATATATGATACCGGTGTTGCATCATATATGATATTAGTATCATATATGATAATTTTCAAAAACGTGAAAAAAATGAAGAAAAAAAATTGTCGAAAGTGTATCATATAGCATATTTGTAGAAAGATAATTAAATGTTGTTCGTAACGGTATGTTTTCGTATAACGATTAACGGTTTAAAAGATATTAATGTTTGAAAAAAAGATGCTGAAAAGATATTTTATATTTAATTTTATTCATTGGATTAAAATGAATATAAAAATTATGATTAGTCCTCAATATTTAAATAAAGTTTAGTATCCAAATAAACTTAAATCTAAATATAAATACTACCATCATTTTTTAGGCTACCCACAACGGTTGCCCGTCTCGGTCGATCGTAGTCGGTCGCGACTCGGTCGCACCGTTGTGGCTAGTCGGTCGCCATACTCGATCGTGCACAAAAGGGTCTTACCCACGACCGTTTGGAATTTTTGGGAAAGAAAAAAACTAGTCGTTGCTAGTGCTAGTTAATGTTGGAAAAAAAATTAATTAAAATTAAAACCTATATATATACTACCCTTCTTCTATTTTATCATACATCTCACACTCAAATTTCTACACTAACATAACCAAAATTTCTAGCAAGAGAACCCCAAAAACAAAAACCCCAAGACCCCGAGTTCGTGAAGAAAACGTTCCACATGTTACACCGGATTCAGCTTTTCGATTATCCGGCTTGTCTCCTCAATTCCGGTTTAGACCCGCCAGATTTGAATACCATTCACCACAACCATCACACCAAAACTATTCGAACCGTCCGTACTATCCCCCACAACGTGATTATCAACAACAACCTTTCTATGAATCACCGACGGGTGTGTATCATCCTGCTATGGATTCTACTACTTCTTCCTATCCTAACCAGCAGTATTCTCCGATTAATCGTTGTCAGGTTGATGCCGAGTTTGATGAGATGATGTATAACCAAGACAACTATGTCGTTGAACGTGCGGCTGAGGGTCCTAGCCAAGATCAATCTATGGGCCACGGTTCGGGACAAGGGTCATTTCACGGTGCATATAACCTTGAAGATGTGGAAGAGATGTCACCATCAAACCTAAGAAGCCCTCTAGACGTGCTACGAAAGTCAAGCAGGTTGTGTCGAATGAGGCACCAAAAGAATGGACAATTGATGAAGAGGCTGCGTTGTGCAAAGGTTTGTGTCATGTTTCCGAGAATAGCGTTGTAGGAAACAGTCAAAAAACAAAGGTCTTTTGGCTAAAAGTATTGAAGTACTATGAAGTCGAGACGGGTTCTACTAGAGGGTATGACGCGCTTGTGAGCAAATAGAAAAACAAGTTACGTTCCAGCATTGGTGCTTTTTGTGGTATAATGGATAACATTTAGCGTACTCATGTTAGTGGTGCCAATGATCTGACTGATTACCAAAAAGCTTGTGTTGAGTACAAGGTGACTTACAAAAAAGAGTTTCAATACCAGGAGGCGTGGAATATGCTCAAAGGTCACCCGAGTTGGATACAGATTGAGATGCCAAAGTTTTCACAGAAAAAAAGTAACAAGAAATCCAAGACTTCTAAAACCACTACTGGTTCTGGACACGCTAGTTACATGGATGTGATCGATGATTCTGAAGATGAGGTGGAAGAGACTCAAGAATACCGGCCAATAGGTCGTGATAAAGCTAAAAAGAAGTCATCAACATCTTCGTCAGCAAGGAAGTCTTCATTTGTTGATGCTGTGACCATCAAATGGGAAAAGATGAAAGACATCGGGTGGGGAAAAAAGAAGCAGCAACAAGATGAGTACTTTCTCATCAAACAACAGGAGCTGAATTTGAAAAAAAGAAAAGCTCGAATTACAGCGTCGGGCAATCGATCTTGCTTAATCAAAGAAACGCGATAAAGACTTGTTGTTTTACAACTTCGAAATCAACCCCAAATTGCCGGAAGCCAAACAACAAGCCTTGCAAGAAATTAATGACAAGATCAAGGAACGCTATAATTTAAATTATTAGGATTATTGTACTATTTTTTTTAAAAGTCTTTTAAATAAATGTAATGTTTTTTTTAAATAAATGTAATGTTTTTTTTATGAAATTTATTGTGTTAAAAAAATTTGAACTAGGTCGCCTTGTTGTGGCAATAGGTCGCACTAGGTCGTAGGAGAGAGAAAGCTGACGTGTCAAGGTCGTGACCTAGACGCCGTTGTGGATAGCCTTAAACGAGTCGAATGGAAATAAAGGAAAAATAAATGGATTCAAATGACATAAGCTTCCTAAAATAGAAATGTGACCCACTCGAAAGTATGGTGTACGATTATGTTTCCTCAACTTATACTTTTGTTTATTCGTCACTCATCCTCTTTTAGGCCGAAAGGAGTGGAAGCAAACTTACTTGTGGTTGATGAAACAGGTGAGCCACTCTCATCCCTTCCACAAATAAGTCGCGCGAGACTTAGTCGCACTGCTCAAAATCATGAGGCAAACTCATCAGCATGAGTTGTATATATGTGGGCCTGAATGTTTTTATTTTTTTAAGTTAGGTTTAATTTTAGGTGTTTTTTGTGAGTAATGTGTGTTTAAATAATAAAAAATAAGTATAAAAGATGAGTGTGAGTGAGTTTGAGTGAGTATTATTACCCCATGAGTAAGTTGTAGTGAGTTTGTTAAAAAACTGATGTGAAGGTGAGTGAGTTTACCACCACTCCCTTTAGCCTTACTCCTTTAACATCCGATCCTCTTTACTTTAATTTCTTAAGTTATACTCAAAGCTATTGATACAAAATTTCATTACATACTAGTAGAAACAGTGTGGATATTATAAAGGGAAAATCACTTAGAATTGTAGTAAACTTACCACTTATTATGGTTTTATGTACTAAACTATTTTTTTCTCATTATGTGTATTAAATTTTTTAATTTCAATTATTGTGTGTATTTTGAGACGATTTTGCTTTGTTAATTGACCAATTTACCCTTCAAAATTCGAAAAAAGTAGGGGTAAAATAGTCACAAAATACATACAAAGGTATGAATTTAAAAGTTTAATACAGGCACTGAGAAAAAAAATAGTTTAGTACACACAACCATAAAAAGTGATAAGTTTACTATATTTTTAAGTGATTTTTCCTATTACAAATTATAAAATTAGTGACACCATTTTCTTAGGGCTAATAACTTAAAAATGTATCTAACTTGTCGCATTTTACCGTTCTGTGTAGCCATCTTTTTTTTTTCCTATATTATCATTAAACATTGTGATTTCGTACATTGTGTGTACCCGGTGACCTGCTCAAGTGGTTAACAGGTTACCTTAACGACGGTTTAATTTTTTATTACAACGTTAGTCCTTTATATTAACGGCTATTAATACAAACAGCTAAAATTTGATTTTTTTTAAAATAAAATGTATAACTTTTAAAAAAAGTATGTAACTCCAAATATTTACGTTTTCGTCAGATATTTTACGTTTTTCTCAGTAATTTTACGTTTTCGCTTGTAAATTTACGTTTTCGTCAGAAAATTTACGTTTTTGTCTGTAAATTTATGTTTTCGTCTGTAAATTTACGTTTTCGTCTATAAATTTATGTTTTTGTCTATACATTTATGTTTTCGTATGTATTTTTACGTTTTCGTCTGTAAATTTACGTTTTCATCTCTAAATTTACGTTTTCGTCTGTAAATTTACGTTTTTGTCAATATTTTTACGTTTTAGTCTCTAAATTAAAGTTTTCGTCAAGAACATCACATTTTCTTCAGTAAATTTATGTTTTTGTCAGTAAATTTACGTTTTCGTCTATAAATTTACCTTTTCATCAGTAAATTTAGGTTCTTGTCAGTAAATTTACGTTTTCGTCAGTATATTTACGTTTCTCGTCAGAAAATTTTCTTTTTTATCTGTGAATTTATGTTTTCGTCTGTAAATTTACGTTTCGGTCTATAAATTTACGTTTTCATATGAATTTTTACGTTTTCGTCTGTATATTTACGTTTTTGTCAACATTTTTACGTTTTCGTCTCTAAATTTACGTAAAATTATTAATGAAAAGTAAACTTATTAATGAAACGTAAAATTATTGATGAAAACGTAAAAGTCCTAATGAAAATGTAAAAATACTGATGAAAACGTAAAAAAAGGTGAAAATATAAAATTAAACGAATACTGATAAAAACTTTCGAAAATGTAAATTTATGTAAAAAAATACTATTTTTTAAAAAAATTTCAAAAATACTTTTGTGCAAAAAAACCGCACAAACATTTTTTAAGCTATACGTTTTTTAAAAAAAAATTGTAAAAAACTATTACAAAAATTTACTGTAAACTTTTTTTTTGTAGTTATACGTTTTTTTTGAAAAATAGATTTTTTTTTTCGAAAATCAAAGTTCAAGTGTCTATATGAACGACCGTTAATATAAGGACTAACATTGTAATAAAAACTAAACTGCCGTTAAGTTAACCTGCTAGAGCAAGTCAAACAAGTCACCGGTACACACAATGTACGAAATCACAAAGTTTAATGATAATATAGGAAAAAAAAAAGATGGCTACTTAGAACGGTAAAAAGTGTCAAGTTAGATACATTTTTAAGTCATTAGCCCATTTTCTTATTATCGCAACGGAATGGATATTTTTTACAACATTAATTAGTTATTAAATACACTAGGTTAAACTAAAATAGGACATAACTTAAAGGGCTAATAACTTAAAAATGCATCTAATTTGACACTTTTTACCGTTCTGTGTAGCCATCTTTTTGTTCCTATATTATCATTAAACTTTATGATTTCGTACATTGTGTGTATCCGGTGGCCTGCTTGACTGGTTAGCAGGTTGCCTTAACGACCGTTAAATTTTTTTATTACAACGTTAGTCCTTTATATTAACGGCCATTAACATACAAACTTAAAATTTGATTTTTTTTTAAATAAAACGTAAAATCTTAAAAAAAAGTATATAACTTTATATAAAAAAAATTACGAATAAATTTATGCATGCTGCATGCATATATAGAAAAATTTAAAACATTATTATTTTTAAACATGTGTTAGTTAACTTTTAAAATTTATATAAAGGGTGTTTTATATAACTTAACATTTTCATAGTTAATTTTTTGTAGAAAATCATTACTTTTTCTTTAAATTTGAAAGTTTCAAAAGTCGTAAGTACTTTTTTTCCTAAAAAAAACTGAAATTTTTTAATTTCTTTTTTCTACAGAAAAAATCGTACGGTTTTACAAAATAAAAAAAAATTTGTTATTTTTATTTTATATATTGTGTGAATATATAATTTTATTTAGAAAACCTTTTTATGAAATAAATTTTTTTGCAAATATTTTTCTTTTTGTAATATTAAAACTTTCAAAGTAAAAAATCGTACTTTAAAAAAAAACCTTTTGGAGCCTTCGCATTTTTTTTGCAGATTGTCATGGTATTTTTTAAGAAATTAAAGTATTCAAAACTAAATTACATACCTTTTTACAAAACAATTTGTAAGAAAAGTAAAATTTTTTGCGTAAAAAAAATATTTCGTAAAAAAAAATAAAAAAAATATATATATACACACAATTAATATAAAAGAAAAAAACATTTGTAAAAAATTACAATTTTTTGTAAAAAAGAATTTCAAAATTTTTAAATTTTTTTGTAAAAAAGTACGACTTTTAGTTTTGAAAACTTTAATTTTTTTTAAGTAATAGTATGTTTTTCTGCAAAATAAAATTTCGAAGGTTCCAAAAACTTTTGTAAAAAAGTGCGTTTTTTTACTTTGAAAATTTTAAGATTACAAAAAGAAAAAAAAAATTACAAAAAAAAATTATATATACACACAATTTATGTAAAATAAAAAAACAAAAGTTTAAAATTTTGTAAAAAGGTACGATTTTTTGTAATAAAAGAATTTCATAAATTGCAGTTTTTTTTTTTTTTGTAAAACACGTTTTATATAACTTTTCAAAGTTAACTACACATGTTTAAAAATAATAATGTTTTAAATTTTTCTATATATGCATGCGTAAATTTATTCTTTAAATTTTTTTTATATAAATTTACATACTTTTTATTAAGGTTTTACGTTTTATTTTAAAAAAAATCAAATTTTAAGTGTGTATGTTAATGGCCGTTAATATAAAGGACTAACGTTGTAATAAAAAGTTTAACGGTCGTTAAGGCAACCTGCTAACCAGTCAAGCAAGTTACCGGGTACACACAATGTACGAAATCACAAATTTTAATGATAATATAGGAAGAAAAAAAAGATGACTACATAGAACGGTAAAAAGTGTCAAGATGCATTTTTAAGTAATTAGCCCTAACTTAAAAGCGCATAATCACCTTCTCTTATCTTGGCGTCGCGGACTCACTTCTTATCTATCCTTAAATCGAGTCACGATC
Source organism: Glebionis coronaria (assembly GCA_025667525.1). NCBI lineage: Eukaryota > Viridiplantae > Streptophyta > Magnoliopsida > Asterales > Asteraceae > Glebionis > Glebionis coronaria. The sequence continues at coordinate 164,652,150 of CM046874.1, forward strand.
GATGAAACACCGTTTAGTATTAACCTTCGTCTCATGTGAAGTGGATCTATATCCAAATGTTTGGTTCTTTCATGGTAACAAGGGTTAGATGCAACATGTATATGTACATCCCTGAGCAAGTAAGTCAACCAAACAAGTTCACAAGTAGTGTCTGCCATACTTTTCAGTTCAAGTAATATCAAACAACCACTACATAGTAGGTGTCTATTACGGTTTACAATTGAGCAGCCAAAGGACCTAGTTTAAACTATAACCAGTTATATATAGAACAGGAGGTCCCAAATAAAAATCAACGAAAAGGAAGTGCCAAATGTTGTGAAAGACTGAAAGCTGCAAACTAATGGAGCTATCTTTTCTTTCTTCCACCCTTGCCAGATTTCGAAGGTGCAGCAGCAGCATTTGATGTAGATGCTGCAGCTTCTTGTTTCTTCACTCTACCAGGGTGTCGAGGAACCAACTCAGCAATACGAAGCATCAGCTGTTTTTCTGCAATATTTTTCCACAAAGGCTATGGTAAATTCTTAAGACTTGTTATGCTACATGCTACCAATAGCAAAAAAAGTTGATATCATATGAATGTGCGTCAGAGCTTAATTCTCAGTAAAATATCTGCGCCCCTTCCTAAACGGAGTAAAAATAACGCAGCAACTATCTCTTAAAAGGTTGGAAACCATGTTTACCCAAAAAAAAAACAGATAAAAAAGTAATGATCATGCAGTGTTTATTCATCATCTCTTACATCTAGACTACCAAAGGAAGTCAACACAATTCCCACTGCCAAAAAAGAAGACAGCAACAATCTAGCTTCTCGTGCTCAATTTTAGCTGGAACAATTCTACTAGTTGGTCATCACAGGGTTTTTTCATATCATCAAGTTAACATATAAGGCAGCAAGATTTGAATCAACGTGTAAGCCAAAGTAATTGATAAGTTCAAATAAAAGATGGTCAAAACAAGAGGATTCCAATAAAATGCTAAACGCCGATTATAGGCGCATGGTTGAAGATAGTTAGGCACAAATACTCCCTAAGTTTTGCCTTCTAAAGCGAACTTAGATCATCATACAGACCAAGATGTACATTACAAAAGGTGACAACATATAAAAGCGTCATTTCTTCAAAATGAAAAATCAAATCAACTTCTGATTCTCCATCATATAACTAAAGTAGTGTCTACTAAGAATTCATTGGCCTAAATGACGTCTTTATCACATGATACCCACAAAAATCACAGGGTTTAACGCTGCTCCTAAGTTGCTAAATGCTACTACAGAAACTTTTTCTGCTTTCTTTTCCTAAAACCCCAATAGGACTGGAAGTCTGGAACATCAACTAAAGCTTAGGAGTTGTTGGTAAGTGATCAACTTACACGTTCATGAACCAGTTTGTAAAATTTCCTTTTCTTTTTCCAAACCAAGCTATGTACTTCAGGCTTAGACCATAAACTTGTTCAGCTTCTGTATCTTTTTTATGACACTCGCCCTCGCTCATGCATATGCCTCCAATGAAAAATAAAAAAATTGCACTGACCCGACTTCAATTAACAATTATGTTTATTGAGTTGATCCAACGTCTAAAAAGCTTATTGAACACAATCAAACTCTGCTCATTTTTCATAAAAAGTAAAACATAAACGATTTACAGGCCCAAATCAACCAACGTACACATATGTGAAGTGTAGTGTGTTGATGCTAAGGGAGTGTTTCTTTTTTTGGGGGGGATTAAGTGGTGGTTTGCAACATGTCTAGTTTAGCTTCTTGATGATGAGAGAAAGGTTTTCGTGGGCCTCGCCAATAAAAGGAAACAATGGTCCATAAGATATAAAAAGAAACGCCCCATAAGATAGCTTGGTATCAGACTCTTAACTGAGATTTAAAAAAAAAACATGGTTATACATTTTACCAGCAGCATGTTCCAAAGAGTCTTTTAACTAAAGTTGCTTACGTAACAGGGAACCACTATCTTAGGAAATAGAGTAGTATATACATGCTGTCATATGAGCATAAAACATAATAGAAAACCAGGAAGAAAATAAAATAAATCAGAAGAGCAAGAGAGATATGCTTACTGTTTGCAATAAGAGGATTGCTTAAAGTTCCATCAGGTCTTTTGAGATTAACTCTCACTCTCCCTACTTGCATGTAATCCCTTGGGTATGCCTTATCGATCTTCACAAAAATTAAAAAAAGTTTAGAAGAATAAAAGTGAAAAGAATTAATAAAACACTACATAGCTTCTCAATGTTTAGGTCAAACTCGTTATGTTAAACTGATTCGCCCCGGAGCATATAATTTAAAACCAATATGTTCACACTTCATAGCTGTAATATCTCGTAAAATGTAGCTAAATCAAAATCCAAATCAATTTTATAATATTAAAAACAGCAGTTTAGACATCAAGGAGGTGTCTTTAGCATTGTATATGGAAATTGATTATTATTTCGGAAAACAAATAATCAAGTTCCTAGTGTCCAAGTACAACGAAACAAAATCCAATCATCTATAAGCTAAATAATAACTAATTTAAATAATAATAAAAAAACAGTTCTAGATTATCCGATAATCATACTGTCAAACAAAGGCTGTGTTTGGCAAAGAGCATTTAGCTTTGGGATTTGTTTAAAAGCTCATATTTAGCATCGAGCTTTTGCATCATTTAACACTTTTTAATTACATATATAGCTATTTCACCAAACAACTGGAGTATATAAAACAAAATCCACTATCGGATACCCCGTACATCTTGGGTGTGTTTGGCAAAAATAGCGCATAGTTGTAAGCTGTAGTTGTTAGGGAGTGTTTGTTTTGGCTTATGGCATATATGGTTTTGGGCTTATGTCTGGTAAGCTCAATTTTTGTGGCTAATTTTGAAAGTTTTCGCCTTATATAAGCTTTTGTTTAACTTTTCGCCTTATATAAGCTTTATATGACATAATAAACTTATATAAGCCGAAAAGTTTAAAATAAGCCACAAAAAATGGGCTTGTGAAGTCTTGTTATGTTATCTTTATCGCCTATGTGACGGGCTAAGATGTGGAATTTAACATACTTAAACGCTTTTTTGGAGTAATCTATTCACCGGGTTAAAAAATCTTTTACCCAAAAAAATGAGCTCATGAAACATAAGCCCAAAACCAAATAAGCCATAAGCCAGCTATAAAAGTTTTTGGTAAAGTAGCTGCAATTGAACTTTAATATATAAAATGAAGTGTTTAACCACAGATCGTCATCTACTTTGTTATTTAATTGATAGCAGATGCAGCCTTGGCAGGAGATGACATGGAGGATGACCATGAAGAACCATTTCCCCGGGTAGACTGGGGTGCAGAGTTTTCAGGAGCTGGCGTAGGTGTTTGATGCTGGCTGGAAGAAACCTTTTTCTCTTGTTCCTTTAAAATGTCCCTCAAAGATGTGCCCTTAGCAGCCTTTCCTGAATCGGTTGACCGAGCACGGAACAGGCGAAGAAGCTGCAGCCTCCCCTTTCCAAACGACAAAATCTCCAAGTGAAGGACCAGATGGAACAGCTGGTAATAGTTCCCTCTCCTGTAGTGCCTGGCGTGAACTTTATCCTTTCTTGTTGGGACTTTAACTGAGTGTGATTTCAGTAGCAGCAACAAGTACTGAAACCTTGGCTCCTGCAGCTTTAGCTTTTGCAGCCTTTTAGCGACTCGTTTTACCTTCTTTAGCATTTATAAAGTCTCACTCATCAACTGAATCTGACTGAGAGCCAGTCACAGGCAACACTGAGACATGAGCCATGATGTCAGAACTAGCAGGTTCTCTCTCAGTAGATTTCCCCATATTTCTCCATCTGAAAGATTGGCTGATTCCAGGAATAAGGATGCCAATCGTGATCCGCGTCGTGAGGGCAGATGGAACCCAAGGTGGGGTCCGGATGGCAAGGAACAGATGGTCGGCGTGACAAGTGAACTGATTCAGGGAAGGATGAGTGGGATACTGACCATCCTCGGCCATGGAGATCTAGTTCTGCGCTCAGTGGGGGAAAACCAAGCCACCTTACCATAGCCCAGCCTCAAAAAAGGGATCTCCTATGGTGGTTCAAGGTCGAGGACGTGGTGAAAATTATAATCCAATCTTTTCCATTCGTCGGGGAAAGGGTGGCTTTAAAGGGAATCCTATGAGTAATATTAGTAATACCATTGGTTCACACTCGTCGTTTTCTGAAAAGACTGACCGATATGATGAGGAGTCCTCTTTCGTGAAATACAGCAGAGCAAAGCTGCTTGACGAGTTGGCGTGTACAGGATGACTGATATGAAATCCAATGAAAGGATGTTAGAGGGTGTCATGCTGGTGCCTCCGCTAACACAGGAGGAGCCATTGGAGCCTCTTGCACTTATTGCTCCTACCGCAGAGGAACTGTCTATATTAAAGGGAATTGAAAAAGGGGGACATTTTAAGTAGCTGGGCTTCCCAATTTACTAAAGGTTGACCTGCTGGACGTAACACGGGTGACATGCAGTCAATAAGAACCAAAATTGGAAGTAGAGAAGATTTGCTGCTTGCTGCTGACAAGTGTAAAGATGAGACAGCTGATGGTTTTAAAGAGACAGGTTTTGGTGCTTCTTATGCAAGGGAAAATAACGTGGAAAGTATTAGAAAATCAAGTGCGCATGGAACCTCAGCTCCCTCAGGGACACCTTGGCGATCATCATCATTCGGGGAGCGATCACAATCAACCTCCCTGACATCAGGTCAAGAACTGACATAAGCTGGTCTCAGTCTTAAGACAATACCAGTAATGGCAGGTTGGTGAGGATCCGGTCATTAGAAGGCAACCATCTGGACCTTTAAACAGAGAACAAGAACCGAGAATGCTTTCACAAGAATCAAAGCTGTTGAAACACCTCAGGTTAAAAGATCTTCTGGAAATAATAAGTCAAAGAAACAGAAGTCTTCTAAGACAACATCTAAAACACTACAGCCAAAACAATCTGAATCTGTATTGAACAAAGTTTACTGATGCTGAGTTTAATATGCCGAGTGTTCAACAAGATATGCAACATGAAGCATATCCAGTAGATCACGTCAGTGTCTCTGATGATGCTAACCTACTCTCTGAGAAAAAGAATGATGTTGGACTGTCGAGAACCATCCAACAACACAACACACAGGCACAGACTGAGACAGGTCAATGAGCTTGGAAGCCTGCGCCTGGATTCAAGCTAAAGTCATACTAGAAATCTATGTTGCACGGAGACGGATACGGATACGGAAACGGGGACGGGTACGGGTACTTAGAAATGCCAATGTCCCAAAATCCATGAAACGGGTACGGCTGGAAACGTTTTTGTATTTTATATATATTTTATTAACAAATTAAATAAACATGAATTTTTAACCGATAAAAAAAGAAAAAATCAATACTCATAGTGAGACATAACATATACTTAACATTGAACAAATATTGATAGTCAATTTTTAGAGGTTTGTTAGAAGATATGGCGACCTACCATATGTATATAAAATATAAATGGACCAAACAATGTTTCATGGCCCAAAAACTAGCCCGGAAACGTGTTGAAATCCCAAGAAACGTTTCCCTTCGCGTTTCTGCGAGAATCTCGGCGTTTCCTATCTTCATGAAACGTTTCCCTTTTTGGGGAAACGTTTCCGCCGCGTTTCCGGGCGTTTCCAGCCGTTTCCCGTTTCCGAAACGTTTCCGGGACGGGCACGGCACCTGAGGGGAGTTTCCGTGCAACATAGCTAGAAATTCAGCAGGAAGAAAAGTGGAGAGCACAGGCACATGCACACGTAGAAATGAGCGTTACTAATATTTCAACATATGTAGGCTCCATGCATTATTTACTCCATGAGCTGGTGTTGCAAATTTAGATAAAAAGTTTTTATCAAGAATGCTAACCGATTCTAAATTGCTTATATAAGCTTTTTTCAAACTTTTCGGCTTATATGAACTTATTATTATGATATGATAAACTTACTTAAACGAAAAAGTTTAATACAAGCCACAAAAAGTGAACTCATGAACTCTTGTTATGTTAGCTTTATCACCCACTCGCATCCTTTGTTTCTTTTTAGAACGGCAGTTAGTACAATTACTAAGTTAGTTGTTCGATTTGACAGTACCTACTCGGATAAGAATTAGTTATTTGATTCGACGTAGACCCTGTCAGCCTCGAATAATAATTAGTGATTTGAGTTATAGTTACCCAGAAGGTAGTCCCTGCCGGCCTCGAATAATAATTAATGATTTGATTACACAATACATACCCAAAAGGTATTCCGTGCCAGCCTCGGATCAACGCATCTGGGGCAGAACCCACAGATTCTCACCATGAAGAAGAACCCGCACGGAGAGACTCGAACGTGAGACCTCTTGCATGTGGTAACAACCTCTCCAAGGACACCCTTGGTGGCCAACTTGGCTCAATTGGTTCACTCACATCCTTTGAACATAACCGAGGTTTTTATTAAAAACACTAACCACTCCTAAATGGTATCAAAATGCAACACTCAAAGGCAATGAGGAAGATACAAACCTAATAAATAGTATTCCTTTCTAACCACCCACATTGAACAACGACTCTTGCTGTTCATCTTTAAAAACTTAACTCGCATCCTAAAAGGAAAAAAACGGTCCTAAATGGTTATCGCAAAGCTAAACGCGCTATGAGAAAAATGCAACTGCCAATAAATAAATAAAAGGGCAAAAAAGTGAAATGCAACCTCAACAGCAAAAGGGATTTTGAGATGGCCACAACAATCACCAACTTCCAAAGCGGTGGGGTTTTCGCAAGCTTTGGAAGAAGGGATTCGTCTCCCTTCAGCAATAGTTTTCTTAGAATTCATATAAACTGGATACAATATGTTCCATGTCTTAAAATTAGGTGTACTTCCATCCATCATTCCTTCCTTCCTGTTCATTCATTTTACGCCGAATCCATCACAAAACAAACTAAATAATTTTTAAAATAAAAACAAATAAATAAGAATTTGATGATGATTTTACCAGTTGTTGTTGATGACTTCGACTCTGATCTGTCTGTCACTGGTTTGCTGATGTAATGAAACAACAAATCAAGTGATATATTCGCTAATCTTTTATATATATTTTTTTTTAGAGTTTAAGTGAAAAGTGGAGGTTATGGAAAAAAAATTAAACCAATCAGATTGATTGATTGTAGGAAAAAAGAAATGCAATATTGGTTAATAAAAAGTCAAAATTGAAGTATATTTTGTCAAAATTAGAATGAAAACATGTATATTAATAGATTTCGTCGAAAAGTATATGTGGAACAATTGGCAAAAAAAAAAAACTTCCAAAAAACGAAGTGAATTGCTTAAACTTCGAGGGACCAAAAGATGTGTAACATAGTTTTAATATTTAATCAAAATATTAGAAAGTCCTACTTAATTGGGTATTTGGGTGTATCTGATGCATTCTCCACCGCCACTTCCAACCATCCGACCACCACTATCTGATTTTAAAAGATACATTCAATCGTTGTCTTCTACCATTATCCGACCACCACTAATCGTATGCAAATGCCAATCACAATGGAAAACGCGATTTTTAGTTAGTCAAAGGTATGCTTTCTAATTACATCAACAAGTAATGAATAATTAAGGTTTTTTGTATTTTTAGGTAATTGAGTTATTCTGTTTATCATTAAATAAGAGAACCTAACTGTATATCTACGGTTTTATGAAGTAAATCAAATCTATTGATTCATCTGGAAAGTTGAGGTCTGGTGAAGTAACATCAGCACACGAAAATTCTACATTTTTAAAGTGCCCGTTGTTGCTCTCTTTCTTCAAGAACAATATTTATAAATGACATGAAGATCAAAAAACTGTAAAACAGATGTAACTTCTTTGGCAGGGTAAACGACCATACCTTTTTTACCACACTTTCGATTAAATCAAGGACTATGAGACACTATTCAGGTTTAGTCAATCTAAAAATTTGAAAACACTCCGCGTCAGGATAACAACATTCCGCCTCAGGATGCTCTTATAAAGTCGAATGGGAGGGTTCGTGGTGAGCTCATTTCTTTACTTTTAAAAATTGCAAATGGTTACTTTCATGTAAAAGCTTTACTAGATAGATCAAAGTTTTGGATAGAGCAAAGCATCAGGCTTTTACATAGGAGGCTATACTATTAGTTATATGGTTATGCCGTCATTTTCAGAATTCTTGAATGCAATGTTACTCGGTATCGCATAGCTAGAGGTGGCAAAATGGGCGGGCGGGCGGGCACGGGCGACGGGCTAAACGGGCGGCGGGCTAAACGGGCGCAGGCTAAACGGGCACGGGCGAAACGGACACGGGCGAAACAGGCGGGCTAAACGGGCGCAAGCTAAAAAAGGAAAAAAAACATATAAAAACCTACAAATAAAAAATAAAATACTTGTTTGAAAGCCGGGATAAAAATTTTAATAAAAAATATTCGTCGAGTATACTAATTTGTATTTTACAAGTGCGCCCGTTAAGCCCATTTAGTTTCTTACATATGCGCCCGTTTAGCCCATTCATTATAAAGAATGGGCAAAAAGTGCCCCATCCTTTTTTGAAAATGGGCAAAAAGTGCCCATATGTATCAAAATGGGCAAGATTTGCCACCTCTACGCATAGCTTTAGATCACCCATCCAAACACCCCCTTTAGTTTCTAATTTCTTAACCTACTGCTTTACGTATAGTTTCAAATGCTTAAACGTGATGCTGGTCGTTACAGGTTATTAGAAATCATCCCTCAGCACTCGAAATTTACCAAAAGAAGCTCCTAGAAACCGGTCAAGCAAGAAAAGAAGATATTGATCGGATATAAAATAAGATATGTATATGTTGTTTATGTTGTTCAAGTTGCCTGGACAACTTTCATAATTGCTAAAAGTTAAATGTCCACCGTAGGGTCAAACAAGAAATCCGGGCCATAAATCATAGCAATCGGCACGCTTCTGGAGCAGAAGTTGTTGTGTACTTTCAGCAAAGATCCACACGTGAACTTCTCGGTGGTAATCACCATCTCTGTGAACAGCACTTCTGTACAAATAAAGTATAAATATGTTAGCTTCAGGTGTTATGCATAGTTATAAACTCTGATTCATATATACACATCAAAGATATTTCACGCTTTGCTTATTAAAACTGCTTATCTGACATTGCTTAAAAAAAAGCAGTAAGCAACACCAAACTGTGTAGCCATTTATCGTTTTATTAAGCAGTTTAGAATTTTGAATAAGCAATGCCAAACACCTTCAAAATTGTTCATTTGCTGTATAAAAACAAACCAACCACCACTAAACCAGATAAACAGTTCTAATCAGCAATGCATACACTTCACACTCACAAATAATCAGTAACACTGGGTAAGATATGTATATGTTGTTCAAGTTGCCTGAACAGCTTTCATAATTGCTAAAAGTTTAATGTCCACTGTAGGGTCAAACCAGAAATCTAGAAGAATGTCGGAAAAGCAATAGCAACTCTTCCAGAAACCTTTAAACCTCGCAGAGCAGTTAAAAAGATATTTGCAGACCGGTTGAAGAAGATTGAAACCAAGGAGGGTGTTGACTGGGCGTATTTAAATAGAATAACCCGTGAAGTTTTAACAGTGCAATGTGTTTTTATTAAATACTTTTATGTAGGTCCCTATCTAGAGCAGAAGCACAAGGTGTGTATAAGCTCTAAGCTCATTTGCCATGCATGTTTAGAGCAGGTAAAACACGTAGGACACAAAAACCCCATGACAGACATAATGCACGTATACTTTCCTGCTACTTATACATAAGCTAAGCCTTCTGCATGTTATTACTAAAATAGAGTGAAGAGTATTCTAATGTATTTTTACCCATTTTAATAGTTGCTAAATATTGAGGAAAGTATACATCTTGAGTTGGAACAATCTTACTTTATGGATTATTGAGAATTGTTTCACTCTACTAATCTCTAAATATTACTCTATATTAGCAAGAGTTTTGTCTGTCATTATATTGTTCGGCGAATCAGTTGAGCAACATTATTACCAACTTTTACTAATCCTTTTATATTGGTTGTTAATTAGCTTTTGGTTGTTTGTGTTATTATTGATATTCAATTGTGTTTAAAGTAGAATCTTTGTTACACTCGGGTGATAACTATTCAAAATGGTTTAAAGGGACTGAGGAACAGTTTTGGTTCAAGTCTGAAAACAAGTGGCTTTAGTGTTAGTAGTTTTCGTTAGTGCTTGATGTTGTTAACGACAAATTTGGTATCTTAGTTTCACTTAACCTAAGTGTCTACTCTTAACTGCAACCTTCAAACTAACAATATTGTTTAGCATCATAATAAAAAAATTTATGCAAAAATCTCGTGCGTGCACGGGTATTATAACTAGTTGACTTGAATATCGTAAAATGGTTATTCCATCTGGTTAACTCGGTGGATCGTTCGAACTAGTGACTCGATAGTTGAATTTCTTATTTGGTGACTCGGTCGGTAGATTTGGTTAGTGTTAGAGTATGTTTATTCACAACCTTCTTCAACCCAACATCATATTAAAATATTATTTTTTTACTCATCCACTTATACAACCTACACATACAACCAGTTTTAACCTTTTTATCATTTATTAACAATCCAATCCAAACTAAACCAACCTCATATAATATTACTATCACTTTCACATTTTAATTACTTAAATCCAATAAAAAAATAAAACTGTTTTTATTGACACCAAGTAAAATCAAAAGTTACCCATTAGCCAATATAATGAACTATATCACATTATCACTTAACCCCAAATTACTAATTAATATCATACAAATTAATTTAAGCCCAAAATATACTTATACCATTTTAACCAAAATTTGGACACCACTCCAATAGTCTATAGCCAAACTTTTGTCTAATTCTATTACAATGAAAACTAGCCCAACAATATCTACCCTAAAACCCATTTAGCACTAATATTTACCCTAAATATTCTTAAACACATCATCAAACGCAGCCACTATCATTTTATTAGCAATCATCACTTTTCTTTCTCATATGTCACCATATTCTTTTCTCATTTTATGACATCAAAATATAAAACACACAAGATCTGGTATTCTTTCCTTAATAAAACCCATCACTAAACAAATACAACTTTGATGTAATGGTTATGAAGCTGTGGTTTTGTTGGCCGATTCAGAGCGTGACACGTGGCATTGTTGGCTCAACAATCTGGAAGTCACAGAACGACCAGATCGTGGCTCTGTTTCTCTTTCTTATGTACGTTTTCTAATATAATTTGTATGTTTTATCTTCTACTCTCCAACCGGTCAGATCCGTTCGTGAATAAACTTGGGAAAAAGACCATCTTGGTCATTTTGATCACTTCATAACCTTATCATGGTCAAGTTTTCCACTAAAGACCAATATGGTCATGTTGAGCACTTCACAACTGCACAAATGCACAACTCCACTACTTTATTGCCATGTGTCTAACTGACATAATATTTATTATATTATTAAAATATTGAAATTACAAATATACCCTTAATCTTTTTCTTATCTCTTTCTCTTGCTATTGTAGTCTTGCCACTTCCTCTCATGCCACAAATTACTAAAAGCGCAACATCAGATTGCCTTAACCAGATTTTGTTCTCTTCTTCTCGAGTCTCTGTCCCAGTTAGATTGAGTGGGAGTTGGACTTCTTTCCGATCTTGTTTGTTATAGATCTTTGTAACAATTTCCTTCATAAACTCTGATTCAGACCTTCAACAACAAAATGAACAAGTTTATAAGATGCAAAGTCAAAAGTATTGTTAAAACGAGCAGATAATAATGTTAATGCGTGATTTAGAGACGGTAGAATAGGTGAGTTGGGTGGTAGGTCAAATTAAGAACGGGTCAAAATGGTAACATCTGGTGCAGTCGTGAATCGAATTGATTAACTAGTGGTGTTGTATGCAAGGAATAAGCAGTAGTGTTAGCAAGGAATAAGCACTAGAGTTAGCAAGTAAGCTGTTGGCCGTAACGACACAAGTGGCAGAGCAGTTTGTTTAGATAAACCTTGTCTAGTGATGATGTCAGTTTATTTTTTCTGTCTAGTGACGACGCAAGTGGTTGGAACAAAGGTCAAAGTTTGGTGGCCTGAAGATAAAATGTAAGTCTTTCCAGTAGTTCTATTAACAAATTGTTGACCACACAGAATGCTGACCTTAACACCATTTCCTGTAGGTATTATGAAGGTGTTGTCGAGTCGTTTGATGCTGCTAAAAAGAAGCATAAGGTAATTACAGTGTTTGTTATATATTTTGATTGTATACTGTGTGAACTCCATTTGATGGAGATGCTGAAGTTTACTACAGTATTTTGTTACCGCTAGTCTGTTCTAAAATGTTTATTATTAAGCAGGTTTCATATGTGGATGGACATGAAGAGAATTTATATCTAAAAAACCAAAAATGGGAAATTATACAGAACTTTTCAGCGCGGGTAAGGTGAGAACAAGCTGGTTGGTGTGAGATTCTCTTGCTTTGTTTTTTTTGTGCTGACGTAGTTTAATTGACAGGATCAAATTCCTGAAGTTGAACAAGAAGAAGGTTCCCCGGAAATGTATGTGTTACTTTTTTACGCTTTGTTTTTATTGATTTCATGCATCAAGATACTTTTTCTAATTGACATCATCATTCATACACCTTCAACTGTTCATATATGCATCTCATTTTCAGTTGTTTGATATTTGATATTAAAAGGCTGACAACTACTATGCGCACAATTTTTGTTTGGGGTGTGTTGTTTGGGGTGTGTTGGTTTATGGATCAAGAAGTGTGAGTTCTGGAGAGATCCAAGTGGTCAGATTGCCGTATTTAATAGTTTAATTCTGTGTTAGCCAAGTAATGTGATTCCACTGAACAAATGTTCGTGCAAACACATTTTTCGTACATTTAGATATAGTGATTATATAAATAAAATAATGACGGTAATTAGTAAGGACAATAGCCTTTCAAAACCTATTCAGCAAATAACCTTTAGGAATAATCAAAATAGATGTTTAAACTGGATGCCAACACTTCTGCTAGAATCAAGTAATGTCCAAATTTGTATCACAACAATTGGAAAGTCAAATTTTAGAGTTCATTGTATAAGAAGGCCTGGTAAGCGGAACGAATGTCTGCACGTTTCTGCTGATGGTCCCAACCATGATAGTTCCAAATTTGGTTTTCAGCCTGATATGCATATGAGCTTTTACTTTTAGTCTGCTTTCGTAACGTTTCTCTATTCTTAGTGGCTTATTGCAACGTTGTCTATTTAAAGAGCTCAGTGGCTTATTGCAACGTTGTCTCTACCTGTGCACTTACTTCAGTGCGCATGTGTGGCTTGTCGAAATTGACTCTTTGTTTTTGTATGTAGGCCAAAGTGAAAGGGGTTATATACAGGGGGCTTCTAAAGCTTGTGCTGGTTGATCCACTGACCGCAGGGTCAGTTTTTGATATTATGTTACCTCAATTTTTAAAGTTCTACACAGACGTAAGTATTTTATTTTCCTCGCAGGTTTGACATTTTGCAGTAATTTTTCTGTTCAGTGATCAAGTTTATATGTTTTGTTTCAGGATGGTAAACTTGGTATTAGCCAGTGCATTAAGAAGGATAATGGCAAAGTTTGCATAGTAGAACCACTGTTTGGGTTAGTGTGAGATTGCTTTGGTTTTTTATTTGGTTTTTCCCCCTATTGCATATTCATTCTCCCTGTTGCATATTTAGAAACCAGTGAATTATAGTTAACTATACTATAATTAACTATACTTATTGTAAATTGAGAGTGTAGCTCATATGGTAGAGCGCTCACTTTGCATGCGAGAGGCACGGGGTTCGATTCCCCGCACTTCCATATTTTGAACCATGACTTTTAATATTATTTGTAGTAATCAAGAACTGGAAGTGTTTTAATAGCTAAAATTTAGGGTCTCGGATATAGGCTGGAAAAGTTGAGCATGGGGTAGAGCAGTTAAGCAGTGGCGGTGGAGCGGTTGAGCAGGCGGTGGAGCAGTTGAGTAGTGGCGCTGGAGCAGAGCGGTTGAATTAGATATGCTTGTAACTGCAGCTAAAACACGTTGGATACCGTGAGGATTATGAACGGAAATACATAGTCTTTGGATCACGTTGGATAACTCCAGCTAACAAATAAAAGATGAGACAAGCACACCAGAAGTTATTGTCATATTTATTTTATATATTACCATCATTAGATGTCAAATTTTTTTATTCATATAATATAATCCACAATCGATAAAAGTAAATAAACATAAAGTAAATTAGTGATTCTAATCCGTAGTTGTAGGTGAAGTGCAAGCCATTGGCCAAACAAGGCCACCATTAGTCCTTTTATTGGGTGAAGGTCTTGATGTTGGCGATAAATCGGTGAACTCCAAATCCTGTAACCTGAGTTCAATTGGGTAGACCTGTAATACAACTATCCTTGGTCCGACCCCTGATGACCATTTTAGCGATACTTGCAACATGGTAACTAATGTAGGACGGCCTAGTCGCACACCATATAAGTCTCCCTGCATCATGTAGACTATTAAGTTATTTCAACAGACTTAACTGTAGTTGTGATAAGGTGATATTGAAAACAAAGTATGAAACTGTCAGCGTGCTCTGCAAAATTTTCCTCAAAAACAGGTCGCTCGATTCGCACACACAAACAACCGAACAAGATGTGAAAGTGAATGACCCACATGGTTTTTACAGTCATTTACTATGAAAGGTGGTTAAAGATTTAATAATATATGGATAAGAAGGTTACCGATACTCTTCTACGTAGTGGGATGGAAGCTCCTCATCTCTAGCTGGTTGGATACACATTTTTGAACCGGATGAGTGATAATCGAATAGGTAATTTGGACTTACGTTGGTATTCTTTAATATTCATCTCCATTGTAACGAGATAATTTACGTCACCGCAATTTCTTTTGACCTTTCAAAATGAAGACCCCTCACAGTGATGTTTATCATATCTTACATAAACGGAGATATCTTACAATTGATCTGTATTCATCGCTGAAGGGGAGACTGGTCTACCAATAGCTGCAGATGGAGCTTCCAGACTTCCTCTACCAGAAGTGGGTAATGTAGTGTATGGAATTACCTGTGAGCCATAACATCCAGGTGATAAATAACTTGAGATACAAACGTCAGCAGCATTTGACCAAGAAAACTAGACTGGAATAAGTATGTGACAATTACTATTGGACCCTGAAGATACATACCGAGTTACTCACTGGTTTCAAAAGCACTGTCTGAGCAATATAATTATAAACATGGAAAAACTATCATTAAATCACACTTGCTAGTAGCCAATGGCTCCTCACCACTTAACACAGACGATGTAAACTGTTACCATTTCATCATACCTCATACGATACTTCCAAACCACCATTGGTGGTAGCTTTTAACAGGCTAACGCATAGCGGCATAATAGGAAAGGAAGACGAATACTATAACTGCAATACATAGTAAATAATAATAAGTTGACATTTAATAAATCACCTGATGATATTTGAATTCTAGGTTCGGCAAATGATTTTTGAGTTTTTCCATCATAATTTTGTAATAGTCCCTCCTTGCAAGCACCATCATTTCAATTCATGCCTTACTAAAAAGCCATATCAAATGCATGTGACAACCGAGAGCTTGACATTCTACTCCAATAGGGAAGGAAGTCCTCGTAAGTCCGGTTCCAACTGCCAACACCATCAAAAAATTCTAGCAATTTTATCAGGACTTGAAGCTGCTGACCAGTCCTAAGAAGCATAATCAAGAAGTCGCTCAGAAAACAAGGAACAGAAACTCCATCTTGCTCCTGGAATTAACAAAATGACATTGCAAGAATAAGCATCAAAAGGAAGTACAAAGACCATATTTTCACGACTCTGGCTAGAGGAACAAAGATACTACAGCTTAGTATTTACCCTAATGGTGGCTGATGGAAAATAAATAACGACTCCAGTGTTAGAAAGTGAATAAGATTGCTCACTCTTAGCCTCGGCCACGATGAACTCGCTAAAAGGATCAGTAATCTTGACCTTGAAAATCCAAGATCTGATGAAGTCAAAATACGGTTCACATGAGCGAACAAAGAGTGTTCTGAAAAGTGCACAATGGGTTGGATCAGCAACCTAACATGTTCACACCAAATAGAATAAGTGACAAGACCAAACTTTAGAAAACGAAATAAATAGCAGATTAGCATGTTGCATAACTCTATTTACTAACAGCCATTTCAAGGCCATGGAGCTCATATTTTTAATCATCACAAGAATAACCGAGCAAAGCATAATCTATCATTGCACCATTACTTTCAAATTATGTTGTATCATGTATGGTGTGACTAGTATAATCGAGCCGAAATTGAAATCAAATTCATATTTTCTAACAAACAAATTGACCAGGAACAAACGAATCTAACACATGAACAGATTGCAGATCAAATGAAAGTGTAACAGAATTTTAGAGAGAAGAATTGAACACTTGAATTGCTGAATTCATTAATGGCAGAAAGAAAAGAGAGTTGGATTGAAGAAAGAAGAAAGTTAAAGAGAAAGGGTAAGGGTAAGGGTGTTTTTGTAATTTGTTATTTTGATAATATTGTGTCAGTGGACACGTGGCGTTCATTTGATGGAGTTGTACATTTGTGCAATTGTGTATGACCAAATTTGTCAAAATAAAAAAAACTTGACCATGATTTAACTTTTGAGGGGTGATTTTGACCAAATTGGTCTTTTTCCCATAAACTTAGGGGTTGTTTGATTGCTTCTTAATGAGTCAATTAAGAAACGATTACCTAATCGGTCAGCGTCTTGCGTGTTTGATGCAAAAATTATCACCACTGAATTGTTCAATTAACTACTGAGTGATAATGCACGTGAAAGTTCCTAAGCCATTCAGTAGTCAACATTTTCTCAATGGGGCCCTTTTGTTTTAATTTCAACTTCTTAAAAAATTATTACTTCGTATACTTATCTTCCAATATAATATAAAACTTTGGTCACGTCTCTTTCATATATTGATTTGTCATTATCTAGTAACTTTCTTTTACGATGTCTTCTATTTGTGTTTAACTCACAAATGTTGGTGTTGTTTTTTTTAACGAATAAATAATTACTTGTATTTTACTTTAGTCGAATTTTTGTAACTAGGCCGCAAATACTTTGATTTTTCGTACCCTATAAAAATGATAGCCAAAAATATTGAACGAAGGAAGTAAATTAATTAAAAGACTTTGTAATGTGTTTTCTAAAGGTAAAACAATGAAAAGTTATCATATACAATACAAGGTTAAATATGTAATTATATAACGTTTTATTCAGTATATGTAACAATTACGAAACGTATCACTTTCATTCAGAGCCAAATTGATACAGAGCCAATGAATTATTCAGAGTTTAGAATCATTCAGCGCTAAATCACATAATTTTATCAAACAACCCCTTAGTCTTAATGACTTGAATAGGTTGATCCAGTGGTAGAACTTATGACTCAATTATTGAACCGTGATCCGGTGCTCGAACCCATGATTCGGTGGTTGAACCCGTGCTTCATTGACTTAATCGATTAATCTGATGATCGAACCCGTAACCTAATGTCAAACCCGTGATCCAATGACCAATACAATTATTTCTGTAAGTATGAATTAATTTTTCACATCAATTCATATTTTCTTTAATTAAAAAGTTAAAATTACACTTTTTAATTTTTCATTTATAAGATAGCTCCATTACAAATAGTATAAATAAGATGGGTCAACCTGCGTTTCGCTACAGGCAGTTTTCGATTTCTGGTATATGCATTGCTTCTGTATTCGAAAACATTAAGAAATTGTAGGTTTCGTTATTCTTAGGCTCAAATATAAGCAATCGGATATGAGGATATGATCGTCGTGGCTGTAAACATCATAGCTTACCCTGTCAAATGACGTATAATATGGATTCCAACCGATTCCAGTTAGAAACGGTCGACCATTCAAAAGTAATATCATTCACTCTGAAAAATGAACTCCAATAAATTCCACTTACTGATGCTAATGTATTATAATTATAACTTATACACGTTTACCGTATACACTCTACATCTGTAATAAACAATGCTCCATTTTCTTTTGTTTCTCCCAATTGTTTATTACATTATGTTCCCACCACCGACCCCGGTATCATCATATCTTCCAGAATATTCATCATCGCTTATTATGTTCCTCAAATCCCACTAAACAAAAAACATTCAAGCACCTACTAAAAGACTCAGATAAGTAAGTGATCGGACATGAAGATATGATCACCGTGGCTACAAGCGTGAAAAGCTTGCCCCGTCAGGCGACATATAATATGATTTTCAATCAATTCCACGTAGGAATGATCAAGTATTATCATCAAGGCCATTTGAAAGAATTGTCATTTACTTTACAACAAGTATTTCACAACTCGCTAAAAAAGTATATGGACGCACATTGTTGAACATGCAACGAAGCTAAGACAACCAACAAATTAACGGAGCCCAAGACAATGGCTCCATTAGGTGCCAACCCTCAACGCCAAACGAAACAAATAGTAATAAAAAATTGCGAGAAACAATAGAATAAGTAGTGTATGTAGTGTTCATAATAGAGAAAGTACTGCACGACACACCCGTCATGGCTGCAGTCGTAACAGGTTGCCCTGCCAAGATGCGGGCAGCCTCAAACTTGTCTTTGTCCGCTATTAGTCATCATAGCCTATTAAAAAATTGGCAGCAACATTAAAAGAATATGATGGTAAACTGATAATAGTTGCAAATATGTGCACTCGAATCACACTTGGTGAACACGTGCTCTCTATCCAACACATCTTATCTTTCTAATCCAAACGAACAATTGGTGAATAAGGGAACAATCAGATATAAGGGTACGACTACCATGGTTGCGGACCTTGCAACGTTGCCCTTCCTGGTTGCCCATGATCCAGATTCTAATCGAACATAACTATAAATGCTCGCAGATTACCATCGTTGGTCATTTCAAAAAATAAAAACAAATAGAATATCAATACATGTGGGTTTGTATTCTGCAAGATGATACTCGTCAAAAGTATAATTTTTGAAACTTTGCATATGGCCATGTGAAAAGCCCATTTTCTGACTCTAAAATTTGACCAAAATAAAAGTCTTTTGCTCAAATATCATGACAGAAAGTGACGTTTTATCACTCTCTCATAAACTGACTAAAATATATAAACATTCAGAACTTGAAAGTTTTTTAGATGAAACTAGACTCGAATACCTTTCCAACGATATAAATAACGACTTCTAACTATTTACGGATCAAAATATATGATCTTTCAAAGTTGGACAATTATCGAATAACTTTCTGAGGCCTTCAGCCGCAGGCCGAGATTCCAGCCACAGGCCGAGGGTTCACAGCCACCGGCTAAAACCTTCTGATGGCCTTTAGCCTCAGGCTAGGGTTTCCAGCCGCTGGTCGGGCCCAGATTTTACCCTTATATGGCCTTTAGCCGTTGGCAGAGTGACCATGGTCACAGGCCGAGCCAAGGTTTTCCCATTTTAACAATTTCATGATTCCTTTCAAAAACGACTTCCACAACTCGAAACTTTACCAAACTTTTTAGGACTTAATAAAACATTAAAATACATCATTCTCATAAACATTAACGGTCTAAGAGACCCGTAGCTATATACTTTACGACAAACGCTCTTTTTGACCCATTTACATTCACTAGAACATACAACTTTAACTAATGACCTTGACACACTTCGACATGAAAAGCAAAGTACTTTAACATTTGAAACCAACATTAACAATACACTTGGGACATTTGGGGGTCAACTTTATCACGAGCTTGGTAACTACCACTAAGCTCGTAAGCATATTTCATTACTTCTCCGAACCTTCTACATCAAGTTCATAAGTCCTATTTCCAAGACCTTAGATCCAACACTTTAACCTACAAAACATGTCAACTATAACACGTAAGCTTTTGCTTAGTAAGTAACCGGGTTATAACATGAATAATACATCTATTACTCGTACTTGTAACATAAACATACACCATTAAACACCATAACTATTACCAAATCAATATTTAACCTCATAATACTATAACATGCTTTAACATAGCACTCATCATATAATCATATTACAGTTATAAACATACTATATGATTAATCCACAATCAAAGGACTAACACATAATCATCCAACAAATCAAGCATCTAATCATACCACACTTTCCAAGCAAAGTCTTTCAATTCCTAACACCTTCATTACTAATTATAATATATGATAACATCAATATTAAACATATCATAACCAAAACTACTTACCTTGACTTCCATAACCATTACCAAGAATATCATCACCATCATCCATTTATGCTTTCCTAACCACCATCATCATCAACAACATCACATAAATGAAATACTATAACAAGGTTTTACAACCTATTTACGTACCCTTTTATCAGTCCGTAGCATCATATGATCATATCTTGATCATATGATGAAAATCCTTAATTATCAATTTCACTTTATACAACTTAACTCATGAACTATATAACATCATAACATTAGTTAAAAACACCATTTACCAAAACCCCCTAATTTGGATGTATGAACCCAAATTTCCAATTTATCAATTCAACTTTATAAAGATCACTTACCTTATGTAGGATCATGGTTAAAGCTTATTCTTCCTATTAGCACACATAATTCACCGAGATTAAACCTCGTACTTTATCATCTTTTTTTTCCCTCCTTTTCTTCTCTATTCACCTATACACATAAACCCACTACACATTTTTTTTGATAAAATGAGAAGTGTGTAGAGTACCATGGATATATGTTAGTTATATCTTTGGCCATTTAGAAATAATAGTCCTTTTAGTCCCTTACTCTTATAAGAGGAGTTGGAACGGTCGTGCCATTGAGTGGCGCCATCCAACCGCGCGACAAAAGAGAACGACGCACCACTCCGTCCCCTGGCGCCAAAGCCACCAGCCCACGCGGGTTAAATTTTAAATATTTTTTAGAATCTAAGGGGTATATTCTCTCTATGGCACCAAAAATACCCTAACACACAAATCACCACTCCGTCTATAAAGTGGTGCCATAGCAATTCTGGTGCCAAAGCCCACTTTGCTGACGTGGCACTACTTTTTGCGAACGACACCACCCAACAACACGATTGTTCCTAGTGCTCTAATTGTGAAACATAATACTTTCTAATGCCATATTACATATATTTGACTATTATATTGACTAACGGGTTTGACTAGCTAATCACGTAACACATTCAAACTTGTAAAAGTCATAGCCAAACTTATTCATTGGCATTATCGTAAATAAGCGCTTAACACCCCGGTTTTGGGGTGTTACACCATGTTTGTTTTTCATCAAACTCGCTATTCATTCAGATTGCACATTACTAAATAAGCAGCCAATTCTATAAACCAAATTTCCCAAATGATAGGTTTGCCAAAGCACCAAAAGCATAGGTTTTTCTTCTCACATGCAACAGGCAACACGACATATAGTAGGCTCACTTTTACAGCCATTGGAGTGAAGAGGATGCATCTCCTATGGCTGCAACCGCATGGGTGTCGTGCCAAAGTAAATACAATCTCAACTTTACCGCATATAGGAGGCTTAATTTAACAGCCAATCGAGCGAAGAGGATTCATCTCTTACGGCTGTTACCGCATGGGTGCTGTGCCAAAGTAAAGACAATCTCAACTTCGCCGACCCACTTAGAATCATCACAGCCTCATATAACGAATACCATGACAAACACATATCACAAAGGAAACCAACATCGAATCATGTAAAAGCCCGTTGTAAGTATCAAATACTCCTTTTCATCAATTGTATAGAAAGTTCACAAAAGTATAGATCATAAATCAACCCAGTTAAACCATAAAACAAACAGAGCAAGGGGAAAGCAGAGAGTTTACCTATCTAAGCAACATGTCGTGGCTATTAAACAAATTCAATGACGACGGTAATACATAACCTAAAAGACAGATACTAATATTTCTCTTTTTAAATAGGCTCATATATGTAGCGAACACGTTTATTTCATGCTAATAAGCCATGGCTGCAATCGCGGTTGCAAATGATCTCTTTTCAAATAGCAATTACCATCCAAATTGCCCAGCAAAAAAAGCATATAATCTTTTCAACTTTGCCTACATGTACGTTTTATCATCACAACCTATTCCATTTGTTAGCCAAAAAAAGCATTCATTCATCGGTGCAAAAAAATTCAGTTACTAACCAAAAGGAGCACTGTTCATAACAGAGACAGAGTGTATACGGTAAACGTATATAAGTTATAATTAGCAAATGAGAAAAGCGGAAACATCAAGCGTGGATGCAAACTTATTAGATTGACCAACCAAACACATACATTAACGACTCTAGGCGAACATATTCAAATACACCGCCGACATAAGATTTAGCTCACGCAACATAAGCTATAAACCAACTAAGCCATCAGTCGGATATTTATGCTTCTGGCTAAAAGGATTTACTTCCATTGCCAATATGTGAAGAACCTCAACCCTATACATTCTCCCACCCTATCAGATTCTAAATTAAACACATTTAAATTATAGAGAACCCTAAAAAACTACAAATAGACAAAATTAATATTCGAAAGCCAATCAACTAAAAAAATCACCAAAACAAGTGTGTTCATCTTGTGTGATGAAAACTGGCCCGTTTATATTAAACCTTAATAGATACTCATAACTTGGGAACAACAAATCAGAGAATCCTCATCCAATATTATGTAGGGAAACTATAACACTTTTATTTATAAATCAAATAAATTAAATTAGTTAAATTAACATAAAACAAATAACAGAATATAAATAACAGAAAAATAAATACAGACATAACTATAAACGATAATTAAATAAAAACACTAAAATAATAAAAAGACTTACTAAATCACCAGCAAGTCGAGGCACGCGTAAGACACGATTAGAACTAAAGAGCCGAGGCACGTGTTTGACACGCTTCCCTTAAAACAGATTCGTCGTCTGTTTCCCAGGGTACAACAGCCGAAACAGTAAGTTGTACTGTCGGACTTAACCAAACTGCCCGGAATTTCATCTTTACAGATGCGTACTCCATATGTTGGAAATCAATAATAATACTTATTGATTTGATGTGTGAAAAAAGCTATGGAATTAGGCCTCTATTTATACACAATAGACCCCCTTCCAGTTTACTCATCCCACCGATGTGGGACAAAAAATAAACTATTTTCCTCTTTAAGCATGGTACCAAATGCCTAACTTTGAGACACGATATCTCATTCACATCACCTTCATTTTGGACACATAAAGGCTCATTGCGAAGCTCTCTTCAAGGAGAATGCGAACCTATAAAGTATCACTAATATATATGACACATACATATACATAATTGTGTCCAAAGTTGGTCAAAAATTATTTTGCCAACAATATTTTCCAACAATCCCCCACATGAATAGAGATCGGTTGTAATACACAAAAGTTTCAATAAAATTCCAACAGTTGAATCTTGCATAGGATAGGTAGGTGTGACCCTTTGAACCTTCCCTTGTGAGATGCACTTAGTCTCCTAGATCTAAGTAGACGTGATGTCTTTGAACTTAGCCTCTGTTTACGTAGACGACAATACACACTCACACAAGACTCTCCCTGACATTGTCAAGTCCTCATAGTCGTGTTCGTTATGGTCATGAACACTAGCCTGGTTCTGCAAGAGCTCTTAGAAATTGCGCCCCCACAATTTCTTTCGAAGCGACCCCTACTTCTCTCTCACATAGGTGATTTCATCTTGAATCATTAAAAACATATGTTTTATGATTTCATATTGAATCATCATGCTTTATGATTTCATCATGAATCATTTAAGCCATATGTTTAACCTCTCAATAAGTCACATTGTTCTAGGAATGGACTAGGAAAGTTACTGTATTAAGTAACTCCCCCACATTGACGTGACTTCCCCCACATTTCTATGATTAGGTTGTCCTATTGAACCCAGATCTTGGGATCTCCAGTCAACTGGGTTAGGTTTTCCTTCATAGAAACTCATTCTTTTAAGGGCTTTAGTCCCATTCCTTTAGACGACTCACTAACTAACTCTCTACTTAAGCCTTTCGTAAGCGGATCCGCGATGTTATCCTTTGACGTTACGTAGTCAATCGTGATAACTCTAGTTGAGAGTAGTTGTCGCAACAATCACAATCTATGATGGATATGTCTCGACTTACCGTTTACATTTGTGATATGAGCTCTGTCAAATTCTATTGACTATCACACTTTATAAACATGGTCGTTACCGGTATACGCCATCTTGGTATGTCCTTTACGAATTAACGTAAACTATCCTGCATATTTTATAAATTTATCTCAAATAATAAATTCATATTTCATCATAGATTTAGCTATAATTGTCTCTTTGAAATACTTTCAAGATTTCTAGGACATAGATTTCCACTTAGGATAAATACATCCCCTCTAGTGGATTTAGATTCTTATATGTAAGAATCTATATTTGCATTACTCTATCACTTGATAGTAGTAGGATATCTTCCATAATGCAATATTATTAGTATCATAGTACTCAAGTAATACTTATTCAAATGGTCCCCACTTGAATTACTAATATATCTGCTTGCCTGATTATAAGTTCTAAATCAGATCATACACACGTTATTAGACACATAAGATACCCAATATTCTTTGAGTATTCAAAATGGGAAACAATTTACCTCTATTTTAAATAGATTTAAAAAGATGTCATTGGACTCTAGCTAGGCCGGAATCCCCCACATTGAACCTCTCAATAATATTGTTTTTCCTTAATGTTTGACTTCAAAACAAATCCATATGGGTTCAACAAACCCAACAACTAATGAAATTCATGTCAAATATTGACTCCAACAGATCATTAGTGGATTTATTCATCTTTTTATCACTTCTAGTGATAAGTATATTCATGTATAAACACAAGAGTACATATTTACTATTGATCACACGTACATACATCAATTTTGAATCCACATTCTGACATGATATGGTCAAAAAGTTTGATGTCATTGTTTGGTAGCTTGTCTTAAACCATATAATGACTTAATTAGCCTACAAACTTTTCTCTCTACCATAGGAACTATGAAACCCTCAGGCTGGTTCATGTATAGTTCCTTTTTCTAAATCCCTGTTTAGAAATATCGTTTTCACATTCACATAAGAAACTTCCAAAATTTCTTAATGCGGTCAATAAAGTACCATCATAATTGAGGTTATTCGTTTAACATGCGAGTAAGCATCAAAGGAAGATAGACCTTCTTGTTGTCTAAATTCTTTGGTTACTAATCTTGTTTTGCACATGTCAATGGTGACATCGACTTTTATCTGCTTTTTGAAGATCCATTTATAGCCTAGTGGTTTACAACTTAAGGTACATCCACGAGCTTCTAATTTTACTTTTATAAAATAAAATCTATTTCACTTTTAAAGGTTCTTTCTATTGATACCCTTTCAAAGAAAGTTACTGCTTCTCAGTAAGAAATAGACTCATTTTTCCATTTTTTTACCATAAAAGAAACAAAAACCGAATCTAACCAATCTCTCGGTCCATGCCATTTTGTTTCTTATAGGTTTAACCTCTTCTTGGGTCAATCTTGTCTCTCTTCTAAGAGATCAATATCATCTTGTTGTCTCTGGCCTTGGACAACCTCGTCATCTATTCTAGATGATCTTTCAATTTCCTTCGTAAACAAGGAATATATTTCTGAAGAATGAATCATTCCTTAATTCCATTACTATGTCTATTTTCGATTCATGTACAATGAAACGATAAGCACTGCTATTCATAACAAATCCTGTGAACATACAATCCATAGGTTTAGGTCCAATATTTCGAACCATGAATTTCATACGGATATCTTAGCTAGATATCCCCCCACATTTGTAAGTACTTATAAGATAGTTTTCTTCTCACCGATAGTTCGTAAGAAGTATCTTATTTTATTTACAAGGGATCTTATCTAAAAGATAAGTAATCAATATAATCGCTTTCCCCCACATGCCATGGCTTAAACCTGGACTTAAGAACATGGCATTAACCATTTCTTCTAAGGCACGATTATTTTCTATATCAAGAGCAATGAATTTGTGTCTTATTCTAAGTTTAGCATAAAAATTTAGAAATGGAGACACATATTCACCTTCAATAACTTGGAATCACCTTATTATCAATAATAAGTTG
This sequence comes from Glebionis coronaria, assembly GCA_025667525.1. NCBI lineage: Eukaryota > Viridiplantae > Streptophyta > Magnoliopsida > Asterales > Asteraceae > Glebionis > Glebionis coronaria. The sequence goes on from CM046874.1 coordinate 164,678,411, forward strand.
GTTCTCAACTTATGTATATAGATCAAGCTTGTCTATATTCTTACTCTCAAGTAAGTGTAAATAGTAATATTTTGTACCACATTCAGCCAATATGGTGAAGTACACGATACTCTACACCTTAGTAGGTATCAATTCCAAATCACATAAAACCATGTGAATCATATCAAGGTTTTCGATTATTTTTGTTCAACCAAGAACAAAAAGAAACTTGTCAATTTGGCTTCAATGTAAGTTTTGATTTTGTAATCCGTGTCAATACAAAAATGGGTATCCAATTTGATTAATTAGAAAACATGTTGAGGAAAATTTAAAACATGTCAAAGTAAGTCATAACATACATTTAAAACTGACCATTAGAAAACAAATCAACTTAACCATTTTAAAGGCATAACCCGTATGCTCTAAATTTATGTTATTCGTTAAATCGATTTTTATATGATTCAAACACATATGAAAGCCAAATTTCATTAAGCAACCATCCGGACATAAGATTCCTACGAATCTCCGGCACACACTGCGATGGTTAACTTAGTGTCTTTTCCAGATGTAAATCACATCTTTTTCCTTGATATTAGCAGTTGGAGAGTTTTCGAAACTCGTTCTCTCCATTCTCAACGGCAATATAAGAGCTAATCAAACTCTTATCACCATATACATGACATGATACAGAAGTGCTAATGCACCATTATCTATGGTTGGATTCACTCATGACCTCAGTTTTCATGTCATTCTAGCCATTTAACACATAGTTACGGCACAAAAGGTTTCTGAATGCTTTAAAGCATCTACCGTACACATAAATCGAGTATCGGTCTCCCATCTTACAAGTAAGGGAGCAGATCCTTTAGATGTCACTCGTGACATTCCAAATAATTTGTTAATCCGATGTCTCATAATTAGTTTGAAACTAATTTTTGTTACTATTAACAACGTTCTAAATTACATAGTGTTTCTTATCCAAAACGAATTAAATCGAATTTTGATTCAAACCACTAATGTTTTGTACGATCCGTTACACAAACCACTTTAAAGAAAGTCTTTCGACTAAACAATTAAAGAATGTCTCCTATGACATAATCTTTCTAACAAAACCACATATGTTATCAATCTTCATCACGAAGATCTTAATAGATCAATTTCATATGATCAATTTCTACAACGAAACTCAACAAGGTTTCAGTAGATCCATTCTTTTAAAAAAAACTCAACAAGGTTTTAATAGATATGCCTTTAAACTCAACAATGTTTTTATAGGTATATCTATAAACTCAACAAGGTTTCTATAGGTATATTTATAAACTCAACAAGGTTTCAAGAATATATATGGTTTATAATTAGACTCGGCCCAATTTACAATGAATTACACAAGTCAAAAACTCTTCCACTAATTTAATAAAAATAGTGTATGTAATCTGATATTTAATGATAACTCATACCATTGTCAACATCTTGTTTCAAAGAAATTCTTCTTGATTTCATTGAACATGTTTCAAAAGTCTAATAAAATAAGATCTTGCACTTTATGAGATCAATGAATACGTTCTAATAATCTCATAAAATAGCAACTTATCTTTTATGAGATTTGTGTCAAAGAAACTCCACTTGGTTTCAATGAATCTAAATTCACCATGATTCCAATCATGCTGTAACTGGCGCACCAATTACATTTACAAGATTCATTAGGGTCACAATTGTGTTACCACAAGTAAATTTGTCAATATTCTAACGGAATACAGTTAAGAACTATTAAAACAATTTGGTATCTAATAAACTCAACATGGTTTATATAAACTTGTACCAAATCTGATTCAAAGAAAATCAATCATGGCTTCAGTAAATCTAGGTTAAAACTATAACATATGTAATAAACAAACTAAACGATCAGTTTGAACGCAAACTCATCATGGTTTCAAAACAAACTGATACGATAAACTGTTTTAAAAAAAAAATCGTTTATAGATCTGTAACACCAGATCTGTTAATTAAAATTCTGTTTACCTAAAAACTGATTTCCTAAAGAAACACAATCTTGGTTTCGGGAGAATACAGTTTGTATAAAAATAAGTTAATTAAATTAATATGATTTTAACAAAAAAAAGTGTTTAATTCTGTTACACAGAATCTGTTTTAAGACTGTAGGGAAACTATAACACTTTTATTTATAAATCAAATAAATTAAATTAGTTAAATTAACATAAAACAAATAACAGAATATAAATAACAGAAAAATAAATACAGACATAACTATAAACGATAATTAAATAAAAACACTAAAATAATAAAAAGACTTACTAAATCACTAGCAAGTCGAGGCACGCGTAAGACACGATTAGAACTAAAGAGCTGAGGCACGTGTTTGACACGCTTCCCTTAAAACAGATTCGTCGTCTGTTTCCCAGGGTACAACAGCCGAAACAGTAAGTTGTACTGTCGGACTTAAACCAACTGCCCGGAATTTCATCTTTACAGATGCGTACTCCATATGTTGGAAATCAATAATAATACTTATTGATTTGATGTGTGAAAAAAGCTATGGAATTAGGCCTCTATTTATACACAATAGACCCCCTTCCAGTTTACTCATCCCACCGATGTGGGACAAAAAATAAACTATTTTCCTCTTTAAGCATGGTACCAAATGCCTAACTTTGAGACACGATATCTCATTCACATCACCTTCATTTTGGACACATAAAGGCTCATTGCGAAGCTCTCTTCAAGGAGAATGCGAACCTATAAAGTATCACTAATATATATGACACATACATATACATAATTGTGTCCAAAGTTGGTCAAAAATTATTTTGCCAACAATATTTTCCAACATATTATACTTCTCAGAACTTAACAAATCCTCAACAAATCAAAGAACCCTCAACCAATATCACACACTAAACACCATTGTCATGCACTATGAAGGAAGACAACGAAATCCCTTGACACACCGATCACCATGACCACACACAAAACATCACAAATCAAACCACCCATAAAATGAACGACGAACAGATGCCAAAACTCACCAACGTCACACACCGATAAGCAACATTACCTACCACGAACAGGGAAAGTAATAAAAAAAGTTGAGAGAACAATAAAAAAATGGAGTATTTCTCATAAGAATTGAGAGAAACAATAAAAAAATATATGACAGTATATCAAATTTTACTACTTATTACTTTTTTCTTTTCAAAAAGTTATTGTTCACTATTTAAAATAGATAGAAAAATTTGATCAAGTTTACGTTATTACTCTTGCTTGAAATTATTATTACAAACTTTAAATAAGACTTTAATTATTTAGCTAAAAGTAAAACTCTAACTATGCTAAAAAGTAAAAGAAAAAAAGTTATAATATATGCAGTTTTTAACTGTGTGTTTTTTTTTATCAAGAGACAATAATTTTGAGACGAATAAAGTATTTGTTAACTTTTCTTAATATGATTATCTATTTATTCTGATATCAAACACGATGATTAAATTCAAATACTATATATCTCATAATCACATTTTGCAACAATTAGTTATTTTATTATTCATTTACAAAATGCATAATTTATCCAAAACGTGTACAACTATTGGAGCACAATGATGTCGTGCATCTTTTAAAATCAACACATGTCTTAATTGGTCTAATTACTTAGGAGTTGGATTTGACCTATTCCAATATCTAAATAACACGTTTGACTCATCAATTTAGCGTTTGTTATAAATAATATCAACTTAGCCAATATCTTAAACGAATAATTTATTTTGAATAAGCAATCTCAAACACCATTTTACCTTCCTTATTGAGATATATTTGCTAACAATTTTTACATACATATCCTTCTAAAGATGAGAAATTGCATGTATATCTAATACATGTATAAAAAGCAATTTTTTATATAATAAAAAATTGCATCATTTCAAAGTTATCATGAAAAATAGAGGTTTTAGAAAAAAAAAATTGGCCAATCAAGTTGCTTGATTTTGACACATAAGCAAAATCAAGCGATGTAATAAGTTGAAAAAGTCACAATTAAATACAATGTATTCAAAATTAATAATTTGTTTGGAGAATTTTGGTGAAGACAAAAAATTCATAAAAATGTAGCCGTTAAATTTGTGAAAATAATAATTTTAAAAATAAAAAGTACTTAATAAAGCTGGTGATTGAATTCTAAATAAGTTATATGAATTTAAGTGTAAAACCCGCACGCTTTTACCATGAACAGTACATATATAATCGTACGTACATGGTTAGGACTTTCCTTATTTAGCACGTTTACGTTTCACGAATAGGAATTTCAAGTATTACGTACGTGTTATTACACGATAAGTATTTATTACGTATTAAGACACGATAATTATTATCAACAATAATTATAATCACGAACATGAAAATCATGAACGTAAATAATCACGAACCTAATATTATGTACTTACGTATATTTATTACGATTACGTATAAATATATTTTACGAGACGAACGATTAATAATTAAATCACGTAAACACGACACGAAAACAGGTAAATAAATAGAACACGGGAAAACAACGGGTTTCCCCATGTGGGCCCCTTATAACCGCGGCATAGGCAAGGAAGTGGGCCAAGCCCACTTAAAAATTTAACTAAAAAGGAAAAAAAAGGAAGTAGATTTTCATAATACAAAATATTAGAAAATCACAAAAACGCCGCTCCTCCTTTCTCCTTTGGCTGCCGCATATAAACACCAAGAGGGAGGTGTTTGTTGATTTTGGTTGATCAAATTCTTGTTAGATCGTTCGTGATATTAATTTCCTAGTTATCCACGAATCGGTAATTTCTTAAACCTTTTCTTTTTAATTATTTATTAGATCTAAACACATGAAATCATGAGGTTATTAAAAACTAATTAATAAATATGTAGGTCTAATCATGGGGTATTAAAAAACATATGGTTTAAAGGGTGTTTGGTTCGGCCTGCGCACATAAACCGAGAGCCTATGCTCTCGGTGTGGCTCGTGTGACCACAACCGAGACCAAGTGGTCTTGGTGTGGGCTTTTTGGCTCGGCATCAAACAAACCAAGGGACCCTGACGCATGTCGGGGTCAGCCTTGTGTCTTGAGGGTCTCGGCTGGAAAGACAAGGGCACCACCGGCTTAAGCCGGTGGCGGTTTAACATAAACCGTGGCAACTGGTCACGCCGGTTCGCCACGATTAAGGGTTTATAGATCCTGTTCAAGGGGTTTCACGGACCGGTTCACGACATGTTTAGATTTAAAACACGGGTTCGGTTCATGATTTATTTTACAAGTTAATTATTTATTTTTACAAGTTAAATAATTACAAGATTTAATTAAATTAATTTAACATGCTATATAATTAATTTAATTTAAACATGACTTAGGTTAATTATTATTAGTAATAATACATGTTTTAACTTAAGTATTTATATGATTTAATTTTAGACTAAAGTAATTAATTAATTATTAAAACATGGTATAATTAATTAATTTCCATGACTTAGGTTATATTAATAATAAATAATAATACATGTGTTAACCTAAGTATTATTTACCTTTTATTTAATTAAATTATGTTATACTTAATTAAATCTTATAACCTATAGTTTATTTAATTTACATGAAATAATTAATAAACTATACTATATATCACACGAGTTAGAATATTAATCAGTAAAACTTAAGCTTATATTATTAGCTTAATAATACAGCTTATTTCTAAATATAGAAACTTTCTATTTTTAGAAACTTTCTATTTTTGGAAACTTTCTATTTTAGGAAACCTGCTAATTTTAGAAAGTTACTTATTATTAATCAACCAGTATAATAATACAAGAAATACAAGTAATACTTAATCAGAATAGACATAATACATGATAAACACAGCATAACGATAAAATCAGTAAAACATGACATGAACATATAAAACAAGTTAAGACATGATATAAAAACAGTTACGTACTCAGTAGTCAGAATACTTATACATATATATTATTTATGTAGCGTTAGTGATATCGAAGTAGGACTCTCTTCCGTTCGTCTTCTTCGTTCACTGGACACAAGGTACGGATTCTCCGTCCTTTTAGTATGAACATTCTTTCCTTATTAGGATTTCCCCGTATGCAGCCAACTGTTTTCCCAGTATATGTTTTATATGTTTTTGAATTGCTTATGTTTAATTAGATGCCTAAAGCCATATACATGCATGACCAGTTCACCTAGTTATGGAGATACCATAACCATAACACTGGAGGCACTAGTGTTATGTCTTCACCACAGCAGAGTGATAACTCGTGGCGTCCCTTCAGCTTTTGGCCATATTATTATGTTATCATGTGGGGCGTATGGGTGCATCCTAGGTTACATGTTTTTACAGATTTATCAAGTGAATGTGGTGTGTGCCTTGCATCCTTCACAAGGAGCTGATCCCTCCAACCCAAAAACTTATATTAATTAGAGGCAGCCCCTCTAATTGCATGACGAGGTCACCCCTCCACGTATTCATGTACGTTGATATTTCATGACCTATATTGGCTAATGGTAAACATGTTAAGCATATTTTATAAGATAAACATAAGGCTTTTCAAACTATAAAACCAGTTTTACTAAGTTATGTCAGGTTACCCATGACTTAGTCTTTTCCGCTGCTATATGTTTATATGCTTATGATTATTCATTCTATGCTTGTATATCCGTGCACTAAGCATTATGATCAACCGTTTTTCTTTCATGTTCCCAAAACGGCAGGTACTCAAGGACGCTCGTAGACTTTAAGCGTACGTGCATATGGATTGGAAGCTTCCTAGCCTTCATTACTTTATGCATTTCTTCATACTTTTGATACTCATTTCTATGGACATTGTTTAGTCCTTTCCATTTACAGTACTTATGTTTGTGTGTGATGAGCTTTACTTTTGGGGTACCGATGTTTGTTTTCAGTATTTCCTTTATGGTCATGTAATGTTTAAGACATTTATCCTTGTATGCTTTGATGACACGCCATAATCACGCGTGACATTCCATTTACCAAAATGGGGTGTTACAATTATGGTATCAGAGCCAAGGCATCGACCTGTAGGCTCTCAAAACACGTACTACGATTAGTGGGTAGTCACTATGGTCTTCCTAAAACTGACAGTCGGTTTTCATGCATTCATTGTATTCATGCATTCATATATATGTCATTTTCATAGGTTTATGACTAAGTAATGGTTGGTACAGGACTGGCCCTATTTAGTCGCATGTGTTTTATCGAAACTTCTAACTTTGGAACCGACCCATTGGCGTCCCCTCGCCATGTCTTTTGTTTTAAGTGAACTGACCATAGGCGTTCAATCTCGATCATATAAAAGTTTTCTTAAAACTGCATCATGCATTCATGTACTAGTTTTCCTGCATAAATTTTTTTTCATGATTTATTTGGTATAAATTTTTTTCCATGTATATATTTTATGTTTCAATTAGTTTAATCATGCATTTTTATGTTATACTGTCAGATGGTTCTCACACGCGAGCAAGAACAACTCAATGCAGCAGTCCAAGCTGCAATGCAAGCTATGCTTCCTTAGTTGAGGAATGAAATCAGGGCTGAAGTGCTGGCTGCCAACAACCAGCACCAGCAACCTAATCCTCCTCTTCCTCCTCCAACAACATTGGTCACATGGCTGGATAGATTCAATAAGTTACACCCTCGAGCTTTCGATAGAACAGATAGCCCCAGTAAACCTGAAAGCTGGTTGGCTCACATCGAGAAGATCTTCGATGCCATGGGTTGTGACCCCGTCTTCAAGTCGCGGTTGGCATGCTACCGGTTCGAAGGTGATTTGCTATCATGGTGGATGGCACTGAAGCAGTCTGAGGGAGGTGATGCTTAGGTGGCTGGTTTGACTTGGGCTTAGTTCAGGGATTTGGTGATGGGACAGTTCTTTCCCAAGGCTGAGCAAGACAAGCTGAAGAGAGAGTACCATGGAATCCGACAGAGAGCTGGGGAGAATAGCAACGAGTTTATGCAGCGATTTGTTCGTTTGGCTGGTTTTCTTGGTGCAGCAGCAGGTACTCCCAAAGAGCAAGCATACCACTTCCGGTGGGATCTTCGTACATCGGTCGCAAACAACTTGGTATGTGCTACGTTCAACACGGTGGCACAAGTGGTCGATGCAGCACGTAAGCTGGAGATGCTGCAAGAAAGAGAAGAGTTCGGGGAAGCAAAAAGACACGAGAAGAGGTAAACATTCGTTATTCAGCGGTGACCAAACTGTATTCTTTCAGCATATTTACATCTCTTTTAAACTGTATCTTCGAGGCAGAAGACTAGGGACCGGTCTCAACCGGCTACTCAGCAACAGCCTACTCAGCCCAAGGGAAACGGTCAGACTCATGACCGTTCTGCTACGGATAGGCGTGGAGGTAATGATAATTACCGTAACAACACTGGAAATTCCAACAGCAGCAGGTCCTTACACTTACTCATTTTCTTATGTTACATGCTATAGTTCATAATTCTGACACATTAGTAATCTTCTACCAGGAATCATGGTAACGGGAGAGACCAGAACCAAAGAGGTTCACAGCCTAACCGTCCAGCTATCACTGGTATGACATCTTACGAATATTCCGCATTGTCCTTTGTACCTAATTACCATGTCTCATATATACTGTGCTTATCAGGCTCTCAGCCAGCAAGGACACCTGCTGGAGGGTATACACATCCTCTTTGCACTACATGCAATCGTAGGCACCCAGGGCCATGTCGCCGCGACAGCGACGCATGCTACAAGTGTGGCCTTACAGGTCACCGCATGAAGGACTATCGCAAGGGCGAGATGGAGGGCACATCGGGACATGTTGATACTAAGCCGCCTCCTACTAGTGGACGCGTTTATACGACATCTCGCGATCAGGCCAACAAGTCTACAGGTACCATCACCGGAATCTTGTATATGTATGGTCAAGCTGCATGTGTTTTATTTGACACGGGTGCTACTAATTCGGTCATTTCTACTGCTTATGCTAAGAATGTTAGGATATCCCCTGTGCCATTAGAGAATGTACTAAGCATTTCCACGCCTTTAAGAGACTCTGTACGCATAACCCATGTGTACAAGAGCCTTCCCCTAGAGTTTGATGATAAGGTTCGTCCTGTTGACGTACTTCCGCAGGACATGAATGAGTTTGACATGATATTAGGCATGGACTGGCTATCCAAACATCATGCCACCATAGATTGCCATAAATATAGGGTCATCTTCAGTGATGTTAATGCACCAGAGTACATTCACAATGGGTTTGTACCCCGAAGGTCTGTACAAATCATATCAACCCTGCAAGCATGTGCGTTACTTTCGCATGGTTGTGAGGGCTATCTAGCTACTGTTCATGACATGGATGCTGAATCTCCATCAATTCAGAACCAGCCGATAGTGTCAGAATTTCCAGATGTATTTCCAGAAGAACTTCCGGGCATACCACCCGCACGTGAAGTAGAATTTAATATCGAGCTCATCCCAAGAGCTGAGCCGATTTCCAAGGCTCCTTATCGCCTGGCTCCCATAAAGTTGAAGGAGCTAAAGGATCAACTGCAAGAACTTCTGGAACGAGGCTTCATTCGACCGAGCGTATCTCCATGGGGCGCACCAGTCTTATTCGATAAGAAAAAGGACGGCAGTATGCGTCTTTGCATAGATTATCATGAGCTCAATAAGATCACCATCAGGAATAGATATCCTCTACCACGCATTGACAATATGTTTGACCAACTCCAAGGGGCCAAGCATTTCTCCAAGATTGATCTGAGATCGAGATATCATCAGCTACGGTTTAAAGAGCAGGACATCGCCAAGACTGATTTTTGTACACGCTATGGGCACTACGAATTCGTAGTTATGCCATTTGGCCTTACCAATGCTCCAGCAGTGTTCATGGATTTGATGAACAGAATCTTCCATGAATTTCTGGACAAGTTCGTCATTGTCTTCATTGACGACATCTTAATATTCTCTAAGTCCAAGGAGGAACACGAAGACCATCTTCGTATAGTACTACAGATTCTTCGCCAGAAGCAGCTGTATGCTAAATTCTCCAAGTGTGAGTTCTGGTTAGACAAGGTGGCATTCTTAGATCACATTGTATCAGCAGAAGGAATCACCATGGACCCAGCAAAGGTTGAGGCTATCACCAAGTGGCCAAGACCGACATCAGCGACTGAGGTTCGCAGTTTCCTAGGCTTAGCTGGTTACTACCGTAGGTTCGTAGAGAACTTTTCCCGTTTAGCACTACCATTGACCAAACTGATGCGGAAAGGGGAGAAATTCGTCTGGACTGAAGAACGAGAGAAGAGCTTTGAAGACCTAAAGCAGAAGTTAGTATCTGCACCGATTCTTACTTTCCCATCTGGTACAGGTGGATTTCAAATCTACAGTGATGCATCGGGGAGGGGACTTGGTTGTGTTCTCATGCAACATGGGAAAGTGATCGCGTACGCTTCACGACAGCTTAAGCCTTATGAGTAAAATTACCCTACGCATGACTTGGAACTCACAGCAGTCGTGTTTGCATTGAAGATATGGAGGCACTACTTGTATGGAGAATCATGTGACATTTTCACGGACCACAAGAGTTTGAAGTATATCTTCACTCAACGTGAATTGAACATGAGACAAGGGAGATGGTTAGAGCTGTTGAAGGATTATGACATTAATCTACAGTATCATCCCGGCAAGGCGAATGTAGTGGCAGATGCACTTAGTTGAAAGTCTAGAATGATAAACGACATTGAAATAATGGAGGAAATTATTAGAGACATGGAGTGACTAGACATGGAGATCATGATACGTGGACATCAGGGTTGCTGGGCTAATCTTAGAGTGGAACCTGAGTTACTCTCTAGGATCAAGGAAGCTCAGAAGGATGATGGTGAAATCTGGGCGATAATTCAGAATTTGGAGAAGCAGACAGAATTTCGAGTAGACGCAGATGGTATCTTATGGCAGGGCACGAGACTTTGTGTTCCAGATGATCAAGAACTCCGGGAAGCATTATTAGTTGAGGCTCATAGCTCCCCATTATCTATTCATCCTGGTTCGACCAAGATGTACCATAACATCAAGCAATACTTTTGGTGGAGTGGTATGAAACAGGATGTTGCGACTTACGTCTCCAAATGTCTTACCTGTCAGCAGGTTAAGATCAAGCATCAGCGATCTGGCGGTCTTCTACAACCGTTAGATATTCCATAGTGGAAGTGGGACAAAATCACCATGGATTTTGTTACCGGTCTTCCGCAGACAAAGAGGAAGCACGATGCGATTTGGGTTATCGTTGATCGACTTACTAAGTCAGCTCATTTCTTACCAATCCGTAAGGAAGATTTGGTAGTAAACTCGCCGATACTTACAAGAAGGAGATCATGAGACTACATGGTGCTCCATCCAGCATCATCTCAGACAGAGATCCTCGTTTCACTTTGCGATTCTGGAAAAGTCTGCAGAAAGCTTGGGGTACAAAACTTAAGCTTAGTACGGCTTTTCATCCTCAAACATACGCGCAATCGGAGCGAACGATTCAGACGTTGGAAGACATGTTGAGGTCATGTGTGTTGGAATGGACGGAAGATTGGGACGATTATATCTATCTGGTAGAGTTTGCATACAACAACAGTTGGCACGCAAGTATCAAGTGTGCTCCATTCGAGATGTTGTATGGCATAAAGTGTCGCGCCCCAATCTGCTGGGATCAGGTTGGTGAGAGAACACTTGAAGGACCAGAAATGATAGAGTTGTGAAACGGAGGGATCATACTGAGCGGGAAGCCACTTGGGAAACGGAGGAGTCTATCCGGGCTTCTTACCCTCATTTCAAGTTTTGAATTCGGGTATGTTCTTCTTGTCCAGTTTACGTTATCTATAATTCGGGGACAAATTATTCTTTTTAGGGGGGAGAGTTGTAAAACCCGTACGCTTTTACCATGAACAGTACATATATAATCGTACGTACATGATTAGGACTTTCCTTATTTAGCACGTTTACGTTTCACGAATAGGAATTTCAAGTATTACGTACGTGTTATTACACAATAAGTATTTATTACGTATTAAGACACGATAATTATTATCAACAATAATTATAATCACGATCATGAAAATCATGAACGTAAATAATCACGAACCTAATATTATGTACATACGTATATTTATTACGATTACGTATAAATATATTTTATGACACGAACGATTAATAATTAAATCACGTAAACACGACACGAGAACACGTAAATAAATAGAACATGGGAAAACAACGGGTTTTCCCATGTGGGCCCCTTATAGCCGCGGCATAGACAAGAAAGTGGGCCAAGCCCACTTAAAAAATTTAACTAAAAAGGAAAAAGAAGGAAGTAGATTTTGATAATACAGAAAATTAGAAAGTCACAAAAACCCTGCTCCTCCTTTCTCCTTTGGCCGCCGCATATAAACACCAAGAGGGAGGTGTTTGTTGATTTGGGTTGATCCAATTCTTGCTAGATCGTTCGTGTTATTAATTTCCTTGTTATCCACGAATCGGTAATTTCTTAAACCTTTTCTTTTTAATTGTTTATTAGATCTAAACACATGAAATCATGAGGTTATTAAAAACTAATTAATAAACACGTAGATCCAATCATGAGGTATTGAAAAACATATGGTTTAAGGGGTGTTTGGTTCGGCCGGCGCACACAAACCGAGAGCCTATGCTCTCGGTGTGGCTCGTGTGACCACAACCGAGACCAAGTGGTCTCGGTGTGGGCTTTTTGGCTCGGCAGCAAACAAACCAAAGGACCCTGACGCATGTCGGGGTTAGCCTTGTGTCTCAGGGGTCTCAGCTGGAAAGACAAGGGCACCACCAGCTTAAGCCGGTGACGGTTTAACATAAACCGTGGCAACCGGTCACGCCGGTTCGCCACGATTAAGGGTTTATAAATCCGGTTCAAGGGGTTTCATGGACCTTGTTCACGACATGTTTAGATTTAAAACACGGGTTCGGTTCATGATTTATTTTACAAGTTAATTATTTATTTTTACAAGTTAAATAATTACAAGATTTAATTAAATTAATTTAACATGCTATATAATTAATTTAATTTAAACATGACTTAGGTTAATTATTATTAGTAATAATACATGTTTTAACCTAAGTATTTCTAAGATTTAATTTAGACGATAGTAATTAATTAATTATTAAAACATGGTATAATTATTGATTTCCATGACTTAGGTTATATTAATAATAAATATTAATACATGTTTTAACCTAAGTATTATTTACCTTTTATTTAATTAAATCATGTTATCTTAATTAAATCTTATAACCTATAGTTTATTTAATTCACATGAAATAATTAATAAACTATATACTATATATCACATGATTTAGAATATTAATCAGTAAAACTTAAGCTTATATTATTAGCTTAATAATCCAACTTATTTCTTAATATGGAAACTTTCTATTTTTGGAAACTTTCTATTTTTGAAAACTTTCTATTTTTGGAAACTTTATATTTTAGGAAATGTGTTATTTTTAGAAAGTTACTTATTATTAAACAACAAGTATAATAATACAAGAAATACAAATAATACTTAATCAGAATAGACAGTATACATGATAAACAAAGCATAACGATAAAATCAGTAAAACATGACATGAACATATAAAACAAGTTAAGACATGATATAAAACCAGTTATGTACTCAGTAGTCAGAATACTTATACACGTATATTAATTATGTAGCGTTAGTTATATCGAAGTAGGACTCTCTTCCGTTCGTCTTCTTCGTTCACTGGACACAAGGTACGGATTCTCCGTCCTTTCAGTATGGACATTCTTTTCTTATTAGGATTTCCCCGTATGCAGCCAACTGTTTTCCCAGTATATGTTTTATATGTTTTTGAATTGCTTATGTTTAGTTAGATGCCTAAAGCCATATACATGCATGACCAGTTCACCTAGTTATGGAGGTACCATAACCATAACACTGGAGGCACCAGTGTTATGACTTCACCACGGCGGAGTGATAGCTCGTGGCGTCCCTTCAGCTTTTGGCCATATTATTATGTTATCATGTAGGGCGTATGGGTGCATCCTAGGTTACATATTTTTACAGATTTATCAGGTGAATGTGGTGTGTGCCTTGCATCCTTCACAAGGAGCTGATCCCTCCTACCCAAAAACTTATATTAATTAGAGGCAACCCCTCTAATTGCATGACGTGGTCACCCCTCCAAGTATTCATGCACGTTGATATTTCATGACCTATATTGGGTCATGGTAAACATGTTAAAGAGATTTTATAAGATAAACATAAGGCTTTTCAAACTATAAAACCAGTTTTACTAAGTTATGTCAGGTTACCCCGGACTTAATCTTTTCCACTGCTATATGTTTATATGCTTATGATTATTCATTCTATGCTTGTATATCCGTGCACTGAGCGTTTTGCTCAGTCGTTTTCCTTTCATGTTCCCAAAACGGCAGGTACATAAGGACGATCGTAGACTTTAAGCGTACGCGCATATGGATTGGAAGCTTCCTAGCCTTCATTACTTTATGCATTTCTTCATACTTTTGATACTCATTTCTATGGACATTGTTTAGTCCTTTTCATTTACAGTACTTATGTTTGTGTGTGATGAGCTTTACTTTTGGGGTACCGATGTTTGTTTCCGGTATTTCCTTTATGGTCATGTAATGTTTAAGACATTTATCCTTGTATGCTTTCATGACACGCCATAATCACGCGTGACATTCCATTTACCAAAATGGGATGTTACATTAAGTGTAAACATATAATTTTTCATATTTTTAAAAAATAATTCTTAGACTTTATACCTTAAGACCACAACATATATGTTGTTTAAAACTCAATAATTATGTACGCACATGATTATTATTTATTAAAATCAAAACATAAATTATTGTCTATTTCAGTTTTAAAAAATCAAATTATATGTGATTGGTGTAAATTATTATTAACTAAAATATAGATACCTTAACGAAGGCACGACCTACGATGTTAGTGTTGGAATTTAACAATCATATGAATCATATATTCATGCATCAAGAGTAAAACACAGCGGATATGATCGATTAACTATGCACATAATGTAATTAACATAAAGATAAAAAATACATATCTTAAGTCTAATAACGGATGATCAAGTAACCAAGAACCAATCAACCAACCAAACCCTAATTTGAATGCACCAATAACCGATCACCAAAACCCTAAGATCAAAGTAGATCTTCTCCAAGCTTAGTCGACACAACACCTCAATCAACCATCATCGATTGTTAGTTCTTGATTAAGCAAATACTTAATAAATATCAAACCTTGAAAACCCTTGCTGGATTTTTTAGCCGTCGACCTACAAGAAGAAACAAGAGGAAAAGTTTGGTTTAATTCTATGAAACAATGAACCACATCCCTTTTTTATATAGGTGAGCTTTAGGTTTATATTTGGAATAGATTACAACTTAACCTCCAAGTAATAAACCTTCTAGACTTAAAATCTTTTCTTCCCTTCTTTTTCTCTATATTCGGCCGACCAACACCCCAATGGTGTTTGGTTTGACTTTTTGACTTTCTATTTTACTTAACAATGTAATTACATTAATTACCTTAAAGTATAAAGTCTTATTAATTAATCATCCTTAAACCTTTTAACTTATTAACTAACAACCGTTAAGTATTAACTTATCAAGTACAATAAATATAGCCATATTTATCATATATCTTTTATAAAAGATGATCTTGATGTATAAGTGTGTGACCCCTTAGGCCCACGCACTTTCAGTCATATTAAATACTATCTATAACTTACGCACATCCCAACAGCTCCCACTTGCGGAAGTCGTAGCTTTAATGTAATTTAATAATAACATTGACAGATACTCTAGCAACACCATCAATCCTAAGTCCCTAATCCTAGCTTGAAACGATTGAGAAAGATAATTAAAACAAGTAAATACTTTTCAAACGTAAGACTTTATTATTGTATAACATGTATTACGTGTGTTATGGATAACACAGTTTGATGACAATGTATTATGTACACTTTGGACAAATAAAGCTAACTTAAGAACACATGCACAAAAAGAGAAACATGTTTTTCATTTAACAGAGTTTTCTAAAAATCACAAAACCCTAGCCCTTTTGTTCTCTTTGGCCGCCGGCAACAACAACACCAAGGGGTGGTGTTTGATTGATTTTGGTTGATTAAAACAAGTGGTAATCGTTCGTGTTATTGTTCTCGCTTGATTCACGCATTGGTAATCCGTTATCCCTTTTTCTTTGTTTCTTTTATTTAATTAAGAACACATGAACAAGGATTTATAAAAACAAGTAATTAAAACATGTTAGATAATCATGGATTAAATAAAAGAATGGTTTTTGGGTTGGTTTGGTTCGGTCAACGCAAGGGAACCGAGATCCGAAGCTCTCGGTGGTCTTCGAATCACCACCGACCGAGACCTCATGGTCTCGGTGGGGCTGTGGTGGTCTCGGTAGCAGGAAACCAAGGGACCCCGAATTGTGTCGGGGCACCGTTTGGTTTGTATGGGTCTCGGCAGCAGCAAGCAACACCACCGACTTAAGCTGGTGGCTGTTTCGGGTCAATCAAGGGGGGACGCAGGCAGCAGCAGGGGGAAACCACCGGCTCGCAGCCGGTGGGAACCTTGTTGGGTCAGCGGCTAGCCGAGGCTAACCAGGGGAACCACCGGCTTAAGTTGGTGGTGATTTTGCAAAGGCAGTGGCAACCGGCTGAGCCGGTTAGCCACTGTTAAGGGTGTGTTTGGTTGGTTCGGTTTATACGGAATTCGGTCCGGTTCATATTATGTCTAAATTAAAATCACGGGTCCGGTTCACGACTAACTTTTACAAGTATATTATTTTTACAAGTATATTATTTTTACAAGTATATTATTTTAAACAAGAGAATTAAATTAATTAAGACATGACAAATAATTAATTTAATTTAAACATGACTTAGGTTAATTATTATTTATGAAATGATACGTGTTTTAGCCTAAGTATTTTATTTATTTAATTTAGACTATAGTATTAATTAATTATTTAAACATGGATATAATTAATTAATAAACATGACTTAGGTTATAATTAAGATAATATTGATACATGTTTAACCTAAGTATTTTTATACACCTTAATTTAATTAAATCATGCTTATATTTAATTAAATCGTATAACCTATAGTTTATTTTAATTAACATTATATTATTAATAAATTATACTAATAATCACATGACTTATGATATTTAACCAATAAACTTATGCTTATATTATTAGCTTATTAATTCAGCTTATTTCTAAATATGGAAACTTTCTAATTCAGGAAACTTACTATTTTTAGAAACTTTATATTTTTAAAAACTGATCTATTTTTGGAAGTTAATCTATTTTTAGAAACTTTCTATTTTAGGAAGCTTTCTATTTTATAAAACCTTCTATTTTTAGAAAGTTACTTATTATTACACAACAAGTATAATAATACAAGAAATACAAGAAATACTTAACCAGAATACTTAGAATACATGATAAACACAACATAATATTAAAATCAGTTAAACAAGGCAAGAACATATAAAACAAGCTAAGACATGATATAATCAGTTACGTACTCGGTAAACAGAATACTTATACATGTCCCCTATTTATGTAGCATTAGTGAGATCGGAGTATGACTTCCATTCTTTCGTCTTTTCCGTTCACTGGACACAAGGTACGGATTTCCCGTCCCTTCAGTATGGACATTCTCTCCTTATTAGGATTCCCCGTTTGCAGCCAACTGTTTTCCTAGTATTGTTTTTAATGTTTGATTGCTTATGTTAGTTTAAGAGCCTAAGCCATATACATGCATGACCAGTGTTACCTAGACTAGAGGTACCATAATCATAACACTGGATGCACCAGTGTTAGTGGAGTGATTGCTCGTGGCGTCCCTTATAGTTTTGGCCATTATATTATATTATCATGTGGGGCGTATGGGTGCATCCTAGTTACATGTTTACTAGTAATATCAGAGTGAATGCGATGTGTGCCTTGCATCCTTTACTAGGAGTTGATCCCTCCTACCCAAACTAATTAATTAGGGGCAACCCCTCTTATTGCATGACGAGGTCTCCCCTCCAAGTATTCATGCACGGTGGAACCTCATGACCTATATGAGCTATTGGCTAATTAATACAGGTTTTACATAAAAACATAAGTCTTTTCAAACTATAAAACCAGTTTTATGAACATGTTCCAGGTTACTTAGGACTTATACATTTCCGCTGCTATTAGTCTTTTATGCTTATATTATTCCATGCTATACTTGTATATCCGTGCACTGAGCGTTATGCTCAGCCGTTTTCCTATCATGTTCCCAAACGGTAGGTACTTAAGGGCGCTCGTAGACTTTAAGCGTACGTGCATACAGACTGGAAGCTATCGAGCTTTCTCTACTTTATGCATTTCATCATACTTTTTGCTACTTATTTCTTTGGACATTGTTTAGTCCTTTTCCTTTACAGTACTTATGTTTGTGTGTGATGAGCTTATACTTGGACTACCGATGTTTGTTTCCGGTATATCCATTCATGGTCATGTAATGTTTTTAAGACATTTAGCTTGTATGCTTTGATGACACGCCATAATCACGCGTGACATTCCATTTACCAAAATAGGGTGTTACAATTAAGGTATCAGAGCCAAGGCTTCGACATGTAGGCTCTCAAAACATGACCTATGATTAGTGGGTAGTCACTATGGTCTTCTTAGAACTGACAGTTTGTATTCAAGCATCTATATCATATGTCATTGTCGTAGGAATTTTGACTAAGTAATGGTTGGTACAGGACTGGCCGTATTTAGTCGCATGTGCTTTTTATCTATCGTGTTGTTTTGATGAACCGACCCATCGGCGTTCATCTTCGTCATGTCATTTTGTTTAGTGAACCGACCCAAAGGCGTTCACCCAAACCCATGTGATTTCATCATCATGCATTCATACACTGTTTTCATGCATAAATTTTTTCTCATGATTTATTGGCATAAATTTTTTTTTCATGTATATATATTATGTTTTAATTAGTTTAATCTTGCATTTTGTTTTATACTGTCAGATGGTTCTCACACGCGAGAAGGAACAACTCAATGCATCAGTTCAAGTTGCGATGCAGGCCATGCTTCCTCAGCTGAGGAACGAAATCAGAGCCGAGGTGAAAGCTGCCAACAATCAGCACCAGCACCAGCATCCTATTCCTCCTCTTCCTCCTCCAGCTACACTGATCACATGGCTGGAGCGATTCAACAAGCAACGTCCTCGATCCTTCGAGAAGACTGACAGCCCCAATGAGGCTAAGAGCTGGCTAGCTCATATCGAGAAGATATTTGATGCAATGGGATGCGACCCTGTCTTCAAGGCAAGGTTGGCCTGTTACAAGTTCGAAGGTGACGTGCTGGGATGGTGGAAGTCAGTGAAGCAGTCTGGGGGAGGTGACAATTGGGTAGCTGGCTTGACTTGGGCTCAGTTCAGGGAGTTAGTGATGGGACAGTTCTTCCCTAAGGCTGAGCAGGACAAGCTGAAGAGAGAGTACCACGGGATCAGGCAGAGAGCTGGGGAGAACATCAACGAGTTTATGCAGCACTTTCTTCGTTTGGCTGGTTTTCTTAGTGCAGCAGTAGGTACTGCCGAAGAGCAAGCATACCACTTTCATTGGGCTCTTCGTACATCGGTCGCCAATAACTTGGTGTGTGCTACTTTCAACACGATGGCACAAGTAGCCGATGTAACACGCAAGTTGGAGATGCTGTAGGAGAGAGATGAATTCGGTGAGGCAGAGAGACCCGAGAAGAGGTATAATCTTTGTCACTCAGTGGTGATCATTTCAATTCATTCAGTACTATCTAAATATTTATCTTTCTCTATAAACTGCATATGTCATGCCGAAGACTTGGGACCGGTCTTAACCGGCTACTCAGCACAAGGGTAACGGTCAGACCGATAGGCGTGGTGGTAATGATAATTACCGTAACAACCGCTGGAAACTCCAACAGCAGCAGGTCCCTAAACTTACTCATTTTTCTTATGTTACATGTATATAATTCATAATTCTGACACTTCAGTATCTTCTAGCAGGAATCATGGCAACGGAAGGGAGCAGGACCGCAGAGGTTCACAGCCCAACCGTACAACTATCATTGGCTCCCAGCCAACAAGGGCACCTGTTGGAGGGTATACTCACCCTCTCTACACTACCTGCAACCGTAGGCACCTAGGGCCATGTCGCCGCGACAACGATGCTTGCTTCAACTGTGGCCTGACTGGTCATCGCATGAAGGACTGTCGCAAGGGTGAGATAGAGGGCACATCTGGACATGCGACTCCAAGCCAACTCCTACTACTGGGCGGGTGTATACGACCTCACATGATTAGGCCAACAAGTCTATAGGTACCATCACTGGAATCTTGTATATGTATGGTCAAGCTGCATGTGGTTTATTTGACACGGGTGCTACTCATTCGGTCATTGCTACTACTTATGCTAAGAATGTTAGGATATCCCCTATTCCATTAGAGAATGTATTAAACATTTTCACGCCCTTAAGAGACTCTGTACGCATAACCCATGGGTACAAGAGCCTTCCCCTAGAGTTTGACGACAAGATTCGTCCAGTTGGCGCACTTCCATTGGATATGTGCGATTTTGACATGATATTGGGCATGGACTGGCTATCTAAACATCACGCCACCATTGACTGCCATTCATATCGGGTCATCTTCGGTGATGTAAATGCACTAGAGTACATTCACAACGGTTTCATACCCGGAAGGTCTGTACAAATAGTTTTAAACTTATAAGCACGTGCACTACTGTCACATGGTTGCGAGGGTTATCTAGCTACTGTTCATGATCTAGAGGCTGAATCTCCATCTATCCAGAATTAGTCGATCGTGTCAGAATTCCCAGACGTATTTTCAGAAGAACTCCCGGGCATACCAGCTGCTCGTGAAGTGGAGTTTAATATTGAGCTCATCCTAGGAGCTGAGCCAATTTCTAAGGATCCTTATCGCATGGCTCCCATAGAACTGAAGGAGTTAAAAGAACAGCTGCAGGAATTGTTGGAACGCGGTTTCATTTGACCTAGTGCTTCTCCATGGGGCGCACCGGTTCTATTCGTAAAGAAGAAGGACGGTAGTATGCGTCTATACATAGATTATCGTGAGCTTAACAAGATCACCATTAGGAATAGATATCCATTGCCACGCATTGATGACTTGTTTGACCAACTCCAAGGGGCCAAACATTTCTCCAAGATTGATCTAAGGTCGGGCAATAATCAGTTACGGGTTAAAGAGCAGGACATCGTCAAGACTGATTTCCATACACATTATGGGCACTATGAATTCGTAGTAATGCCATTTGGCCTTACCAATGCTCCAGCTGTTTTCATGGATCTGATGAACCGTATCTTCCATGAGTTCCTGAACAAGTTCGTCATTGTCTTCATTGAAGACATTCTGATTTTCTCAAAGTCAAAGGAGGAACACGAAGACCATCTTCGTACTGTACTACAGATACTTCGCCAGAAGCAGCTGTATGCCAAATTTTCCAAGTGTGAGTTTTGGTTAGACAAGGTGGCGTTCCTAGGCCACATTGTATCAGGAGAAGGAATAACCATGGATCCAGCAAAGGTTGAGGCTATTACCAAGTGGCCAAGACCGACATCACCGACTGAAGTTCGCAGTTTCTTAGGCTTAGCTGGTTACTACCGTAGGTTCGTAGAGAACTTTTCCCGTTTAGCACTGCCATTGACCAAACTGATGCGGAAAGGGGAGAAATTTGTCTAGATTGAAGAAAGAGAGAAGAGCTTTAAAGACCTAAAGCAGAGGCTGGTATCTGCACCTATTCTTACTCTCCCATCTGGTACAAGTGGATTTCAAATCTATAGTGATGCTTCAGGGAAGGGGCTTGGCTGTGTTCTCATGCAACATGGGAAAGTGATTGCTTACGCATCACGACAACTTAAGCCTTATGAGGAGAACTACCCTACGCATGACTTGGAACTTGCAGCAGTCGTATTTGCATTAAAGATATGGAGACACTACTTGTATGGAGAATCATGTGATATCTTCACAGATCACAAGAGCCTGAAATACATCTTCACTCAACATGAACTGAACATGAGACAAAGAAGATCGTTAGAGCTGTTGAAGGATTATGACATTAATCTGCAGTATCATCCCGACAAGGCGAATGTAGTGGCAGATGCACTTAGTAGGAAGTCGGGTATGATCAACGACATCAAGATAGAGGAAGAGATTATAAGAGACTTGGAACGACTAGTCATTGAGATCATGGTACATGGGCAACACGGGTACTGGGCTAATATTAGAGTGCAACCTGAATTACTCTCTAGGATCAAGGAATCTTAGAAGGATGATGGTGAAATTTGGGCGATCATTCAGAACTTGGATCAGCAGACGGAGTTTCGGTTGGATGACGAAGATATCTTATGGCAGGGCACCAGACTTTGTGTTCCTGATGATCTTACACTCAGGGAAGCGTTATTGGCTGAAGCTCATAGCTCCCCATTCTCCATTCATCCTGGTTCAACCAAGATGTACCACGACATCAAGCAGTACTTTTGGTGGAGTGGTATGAAATAGGATGTTACTACTTATGTCTCCAAATGTCTTAACTGCCAGTAGGTTAAGATTGAGCATCAACGGTCTAGTGGTCTACTAAAACCGTTAGACATTCCAGAGTGGAAGTGGGACAAAATCACCATGGATTTTGTTACTGGTCATCCGCAGACAAAGAGGAAGCATGATGCAATTTGGGTTATCGTTGATCGACTTAGTAAGTCAGCTCATTTCTTACCGATCCGCAAATAGGATCCGGTCAGCAAACTCACCGATACTTACAAGAAGAAGATCATGAGACTTCATGGTGCTCCATCCAGTATCGTCTCGGACAGAGATCCTCGTTTCACTTCGCGATTTTGGAAATTATGTAGAAAGCTTAGGGTACAAAAGTTAATCTTAGTACGACTTTTCATCCTCAAACAGACGGACAGTCGGAGCGAACTATTCAGACATTAGAAGACATGCTTCGAGCATGTGCATTGGAGTGGACCGGGTACTGGGATGATTATATATGTTTGGTAGAGTTTGCATACAACAACAGTTGGCACGCCAACATTAAGTGTGCACCGTTCGAGATGTTGTATGGCAGAAAGTGTCGCGCCCCAATCTGTTGGGATCAGGTTGGTGAGCGAACACTTGAAGGACCGGAGATGATAGAGTTGACCAACTAGAAGGTCGCTGTAGCTAAACAGAAATTACAAGAAGCTCGCGCACGTCAGAAGAGTTATGCCGATAAGCATCGTAGGGACTTACTGATTTAATGGTTTAGTGTGTGTGGAGTTTAAGTGTTGTTCGTACTCGATTCAATCCGAATTGATCATGGTTAAAAGTGGAATTATTGGTGTTGGTAACTAAAAGGGGGAGCTTTGGATTATCTATTTCTACTGGTAAATTAAAAGATAAGCATGTGAAAACAAACGGGAAATCTTGACTTTCTGAATTTTCTGAATAAACTGATCTTCTGGAAAAATCAACAAGTTCGGAATAATCCTGTTCTTCGAATAATCATCCCTTTTCGGAAAAAGATGCTATTTTCGGATAAAGCTATGATATTCGAAATAAGGAATTGTTCTCGGAAAAACAGGAATCTTCGGAATAATTGATATTTTCGGATAAATAGGTATTTCGGAATAACTGCCCTTTTTCGGATAAATGAGAATCTTCGGAAAAATGAAGTGTTTTCGGAAAAGAACTGCTTCTTCGGAATAAGGGTAAATTTCGGAATAACTGCTATTTCGGATAAACAAGAAATCTCGGGTTAAAGAGGTTTTTTCGGAATAAAAAGATTTTCGGAAAAGAAGTTTTTCGGAATAAATGCTATTTTGGATAAGAGGGTAATTCGGAATAAATAGTTATTTCGGGTAAGTAAGGATTTTCAAATAAATTGATTAAGCTCGGAATTCAAGGGATTTTCGGATAAACACCATTTCAAAATATTAATTTTCTTCGGATTAATGTGGATATCTTCGGAATAATCAAGTTTTTAGGTAAAAGATCTTCGGAATATAGTGCTATCTTCGGAATAATAAACCCTTTTCCGAAGATAGCCAGACACGAATTTAACAGTGCAGATACAGAAACCAAATTAAGCCGAAAATAAGCAAAACCAAATAAGCACTTGACCAAAACTTTAATCAAATTAATTTTAATGAAAACTAAATAAGCCACAAATTAAAAACTATAAAAACACCAAATAATCTAAATCTTTAAAATCAACTTTTAATTAAAAATATTAATCTACCAAATTAACTTAATTAAAAATAAGCTAAACACTATTAAGCAATAAACCCAATAAGCTAAAACATCTACCACATCAAAACCATAAGATCAATCACATAAACAAATTAATCACACAATCAACTAAATTAAACCAACTACATGATTAATAAAGCAAAACAATAGATTATGATTAAGAAAGGTAGAATGAGAATTAATTTAAAAGCTTGATTAGATTGAAGATTAAGATCCAAAATTAAAAGATTAAGATGAAAGATTATTAAACTTGAAAGAAAAGCTAGAGAGAGAAAAAGTTTTAGAGAGATAAAGTAACTTAAAAACTAAAAACTAAAAAAAATGACAATTAACTAACTAACTCCTCCTAATGAACCATTAGGAGGGTATTTATAGGAGGAGGGGAGTGTGTTGCTTATTCCTTATTTTCTCTTGTCTTCTCGACTTTTTAAATAACTCGACTTTCTCGACTTTGTCTCGGGATTTGTCGAATGATCAAATGAACTTGTCTTCTAATTTTCTTCTTTTAGTAGACTTGGTTCTTTGACCTCGTTAAACTTCCGTCTTTAGACTTTTTCTTCGATAAATCTTCAGTATAGGCCTTTGACTTCCGTTCTTCTTGCACTTTTGATCTTTTGACTTCGTCTTTTGTCTTTTTCATCGATAATAGCCCGTGAAAGCCCGTGTTTTCTTCCTTTTTCATATTTTTGTCCTAAAACACAATAAAAACACAAACCACGCATAATTTCGCCTTTTACGACATTAAATACACGTTTTGGTCTTGTTATTATTAGAAATAAATGGTAAAAGGATAAGTCTTTTCACACTTATTAAATCTCATACACTTGACCATTGCAGTGCCCTCATGCAATGCATTAATTTCAAAGCACGGTTTACATTTTTCATCATAATTAACCTACATTGGCCTTTATTAAATACTAAACACTAAGAAAACTAAAAAGATAGAAATATATATACAAAATGCTTGAAGGAATAACAAGTAAAGAGATCGAAGACTTACATTAGGGCTTTGGTTGTCATGATCGTTTATCACCCTCAAGTTTCACGTTCCCCACACCAAGCTTAAAAACGAGATCATTGTTATTATAAGTTAATAAGCTAACACAAACTCATGTGGCCCAATTATTCACTTAGACTCCCTTATTCCTAGGTGTATCTCTTATATTTTATGATTGTTTTGAATGATCACGAGGACGCATTGTTGACTTACTTCGATAGCTTATTTAGGCTAAAAATAAAGTAGGACGATTTAATCAATAGTTAGCTAAAGGACAAAATCTTTTAAAACTGCTTCTCGGGACCTCATAAAGTTCATATCTTGGCATAACTCGCTTCACGATTTGAGACCTTTCTCGGACCGATATTTGGCATTGACTTCATACTTCGAATCTTGAGACACGTTCTTGAAATAATGGTCTTCTCTTCATAATAGGAATTTCTTCACTTAAAGTTTTTGAGAGATTCTTCATACTTGGACCACGACTTCTTCATTTTTCTCCAATATTTATTTTGGATTTTGATATACAACGATCCGACTCCTTTTAGGACTTGGATCTATTTATCCTCATACCTTGCTAGGGTCTTTTCGGATAGACTTCTCGATGATCTTTAGGGGAGTATTTGCTTTTCGTCTTGTGTCTTGATCCTTCATATCGATTTTTGATAAATGATTCTTCACATCACTTTGGATCTTTAGCAACAAAATGTAGCCCTCATGCCTTGTTAGGGCCTTTTCGGACTCGCCAATCTTCGCATCCCGCTTCAATAAGTTATGCCTTGGCTATGAACTCTAATTAATACCGAGCAACTTTTAAACGATCTTGGGCTAGAAGCTAAGTAACTTTTCAAATCATACGACCTTACTTATTGAAATTAAATTTATTAACAAGCAATGGGAGAAGAAGCTCATAATTAACTCACATAAATTCATGAAAGAATACCAAACTTATAATTGACTCTATCATCTCTCATTCTCCACAATTTAAAATCTCAAGGAATGAGACTCGTGGATGCTTAGCCTATTAAATGAAAGTTTTGGGTTTTCAAGTCATCTATAGGATCTTGCAACTTTTTAGACTTTTTCAAGTTTAGAATTCGCATTTTAAAGTTCCCTTGATAAACGAATTTCTATGATCAATTATAGGAACTTGCGAAAAGTTATTGCTCTTAACCCGTAAGAGTTAAGACTTTCGCGTTTTAAGGTTCCCTATATAAAAGCCTAGCAAAACTTAACTTAAACACGTTAAGGATACTAGCTAGAGTAAACTTGGATAAGTAAACTCGGGTTGAGTCAAAAGATTCATGACGGGCCTAATATATCAAAGACATCTAAACTTATTAAAACCATTTTATTCAACTTTATTTTTCTCTTTTGACTTTTTTATTTTTGCAATGAAATATATACATACGATGTGATAGAAAAAGGAAAGAACATAAAAGAGAATAAATGAAAAATACTACTTGGCCAAAATAGATAAATTGTTTTGAAAAATGTCGAAAAATTAGATTTTTCCGGTTAAAATGAGGACATATTCATGGAAAAGCCCACTTAACTTCAATAGAAGTCCCCCTACACTTGCTATAAACATTGTCCTTAATGTTTAAGCATGTCGGAGTAAACTCCCTTACACTTAGGACATTGTGCACTTTGTTTAAATCTTGCTAAGGAAGAGACAACTATGGTGATTTCAATGTCAACATATAGGATATGAAATATTAAATCACAAGAGTTTAGGATAGAAACGAGAAGACGGGAACACGGGAACACGGGTCGTCAAGTATCATCAAAAGTGCTCTTTGAAACTTTAATCCCTGCACATCATAAGAAACAAGATTACAAACACCTATGTAGCTCCCCCTACACTTATTATGAAAACGGGTAAAGGATAGATCAACGAGTTGCCTCCCGAGAAGCGTTTGTTTGTTAATCGAGTTACGAGCCTGACTCGACCTAGAATTAATTTAAGGGAAACGTGGTGAGGGATGGAATCATCTCATGAGAGATGTCCTCACCAAAGTACAACTTAACACGCTGGCCATTCACTTTAAAGTTTGGCCCATTTGGTTGTGATAACTCAATGGTGCCATAAGGAAAGACTTTGGCGACGGTGAATGGACCAGACCAACGGCTCTTAAGCTTGCCCGAAAAGATTTTCAACCGAGAGTTAAAGAGTAAAACTTGGAACTCTCGGTTCTTAATCCTAGCATCATGAATGAGCTTGGTTTTCTCCTTGTAGATCAATGAATTCTCATAAACCTCATTCCTCAGTTCATTAAGCTCGTTGAGTTGGATCTTCCTAAGATCACCGGCTTTGTTGATATCAAAATTAGCCCATTTCAAGGCCCAATAAGCCTTATGCTCCAACTCAATAGGGAGGTGGCATACTTTCCCGTACACAAGACGATATGGAGTGCAACCAATAGGTGTCTTATATGCGGTACGGAAAGTCGACAAAGCATCATCTAACTTATCGGCCCATGAGGCACGATGCTCTCCCACAGTACGCTCTAAGATTCTCTTCAGTCCACGGTTAGAAATCTTGGCTTGACCATTAGTTTGTGGATGATACACGGTGGAAAGACGGTAATTGACACCATACTTAGCCATGACTCTAGCAAATTTATCATTGCAAAAATGAGTCCCTCGATCACTAATGATAGCACGAGGAACACCGAATCGAGCAAATAATTGTTTCAAAAAGTTCACAACCACCCTCACATCATTCATAGGTAAAGCCTTTGCTTCAACCCATTTTGAGACGTAGTCAACAGCTACGAGGATGTACTTGTTCCCTTTAGATGATGGAAATGGCCCCATAAGTCGATGCCCCATACGTCAAAGATTTCAAATTCTTGGATGAAATTTTGAGGCATCTCATATTTATGTGTGATCTTGCCTTGTCTTTGGCAAGCATCACAATGCTTAACCATTTCATGAGCGTCATGATAAATGGTGGGCCAATAAAATCCGGAGTCGAAAACTTTCTTCGCGGTATAGTTAGGACCAAAGTGACCACCAGTGGGTCCTTTGTGGCAAGCTTCTAAGATTAGTAAAGCTGTCGGCCCATCAACACACCTACGAATGACAAGATCTGCACATTTCTTGAAAAGGTAAGGATCGTCCCAATAATAGTATTTAATGTCCTTGAAGAACTTTTTCTTTTGTTAGGATGTTAACCCTTCCATAAGAACACCACCCACTAAATAGTTTGCAATGTCTGGAAACCATGGGGTATCGTCAAGATTGGAGTTAATAGACATTAAGGCCTCAAGGGGAAAAGATTCATTAATCTCTTGATTTGGAAGTTCCCCTTGATAAGGATCCTCGAGTCTACTAAGATGATCCGCGGTTAGGTTTTCTGCTCCCTTTTTATCACGAATTTCAATTTTAAATTCTTGGAGGAGCAAAACCCAACGAAGGAGTCTCGGTTTAGCATCTTTCTTGGTCAACAAGTATTTCAAGGCGGAATGATCGGTGTAAACGATGGTGGTGGAAAGCACAAGATAGGGGCGGAATTTCTCAAAAGCATACACTACAGCTAAAAGCTCTTTTTTGGTAGTGGTTTAATGCAATTGAGCCCCCGTCATTGTCTTGCTAGCATAATGGATTGGTTGGAAATGTTTTTTAACTCGTTGACCTAAAACCGCTCCTACCGCGAAATCACTAGCATCACACATGAGCTCGAAAGGTAACTCCTAATTTGGAGAGACTAAGACCGGTGCCTTAGTTAATTTACCTTTAAGAAGTTTGAAAGAGTCGAGACATTCTTGAAAAAATATGAAAGGAGCATCCTTTTCTAAGAGGTGAGTCATCGAACGAGCTATCTTAGAGAAATATTGGATGAAACGTCGATAAAATCCCGCATGACCTAAAAAGCTTCTAACTCCTTTGACGGTGGTAGGTGGAGGCAACTTAGCAATGACGTCAACTTTAGCACGGCCGACTTCGATACCGGCTTTGGAAATTCTATGACCTAGAACAATACCTTCTTTTACCATGAAATGGAATTTTTCCCAATTAAGAACGAGACGAGTGTCTTCACACCGTTTAAGCATACGTTCTAAATTGGCAAGGCAAGAAGAGAAAGAATAACCATAGACCGAGAAATCGTCCATAAAGACTTCCATAGTTTTTTGATAGGTGTGAAAACACCCATCCTTTTACCACTTAATTCTGGCTAAAACGAGATCAAAACGCGTATTTAATATCATTTGTTTGGAATTATGCGTGGTTTTTGTGTTTATTGTGTTTTCAGAGCCAACAGGATGAATATTGAAGAAAACATGGGATTGCACGGGCTTTATCGAAGAAAAAGACTCATGACGAAGTTTATTGTCCAAGAGATGCAAAAGATTTGAAGTCATTTGGCCCAATTAAAGATTTATCGAAGAAAAGGACCAAAGATTGAAGATTTATATAAGTCGAAGAAACTCAAGTCTATTAAACGAAGAAATTAAAAGGCGAGTTGAATTTAATCGACGAAAAATCCCGAATCAGAATCGAAAACGTCAACTTTTCTGAAAAGACGAGAAGACAAGAAGATAGGGAGAAAGCCCACTCACCAACCAAAAGGAAGACCTATAAAAGGAAATCCCCTCACACAATAGTGGCAGTAGTTTTTAGTTTTTATTTTCCTTCTTTTTTCTCCCTTTCTGTTCGAGGTAACACCAACACCATTAGGGTGTTTGGTGATTTTGATCATTGTTCTTCAAAATCTTGTAGTTTAATCTTGTCTTTTGTTTGTTCAACATTAATCATTAATACAAGTCTTCCTTTAATCTTTTCATTCATCTTGTTCTTCATCATCTTTTTATTTCAAGTTCTTAAGTTCTTATTTAGTTGAGTTTTGATTTTAAGAAGTTGTTGAATTTATGTTTTTGTGATTGGGATTCGATCCTTGTAGTTGGTAGATGATTTGTGGTTAATTTGGTAAAACCTTTTTGCTTATTTAGCTTGATTTTGGATTAAATCGCATTTCCCTGTTTTTTCTGAAAAAGTACTGTTCTTGAGTTTCCTAGGTTCCGGATGAACCAAAAGTTCCGGATGAACCAAAAGTTCCGGATGAACTAAAAGTTCCGGATGAACCAAAGTTCTGGATGAACTAAAAGTTCCGGATGAACAAAATCTTTCGAATGAGTTTCAAAAGTTCCGAATAAATTTTCTTTTCAAAAGTTACGAGTGAACTTCCGGACGAAAGTTCCGAGTGAACTTCCGGACGAAAGTTCCGAGTGAAGTTCCGGATAAACTTCCGGATAAACTTCCGGATCAATCTTCCGAGTGAACTTCTGAACCAACTTCCGAATCAACTTCCGAACCAAAGTTCCGAGTGAAGTTCCGAGGAAAGTTCCGAGTAAAGTTCCGGATCAAATCTTCCGAATCAAGAGAGTTTGAAAGTTCCGAATCAATAGCTAAAGTTCCAGATCAGTTTTTTTTTGAGCATTTCGACTAAGAGTTAAGTGGTATTTACTTTTTCTGTTCAGTTGTTAAAGTTTAAGTTTAATTCAAGTATCAATTTCCTTTGAGCATTTTTAAGAGTTACTTACTGTTTCTTCATTTTATATTTTAAGTTTAATTTTAATTCTAGTTTTATTAATTGTTATTAAATTAATTGCTTTTAATTTAAGTTTATATCTTAGTTAATTTAAACCTTTAGTAGATTAGAAAACCAATCCCCTTTTTAGTAACCAATAACAATCATTCCACTTAGAACCAAGATCAATTCGAGAGGATACCGAGAGAATTTAGAACCCCATAGAAAATCATTATATCAAATGGCGCCGCTGCCGGCTCTTCTCGTTAAGATCAAAAGTTTTTTGTGAGAACTTGGATTTTGGGATCCGTTCACCGGTAATGTTACTTTTTCACAAAAATTTTCAAAAAATCCTAAAAAATATAAAATTTTCAAAAATACAAAAAAATTAAAAAACATAAAAAAGACAAAAATATTTCTTGTTTGTTTTGTTAGTTCTTTTGCAGGTGCATGCGTACACGCTCAACGTTTTATCTCGAGCCCGAGACTCTCGATAACTTAAACATGGCCGGTGTACACAACAACAACAATAACCCACCTCAAAATAATAATAACAACAATGAACCTTTACCGGATAATCGCCCGATGATTGAACTTCTGCAAGCTCATGTAGACGGCAACAATGATCCAATTGTCATACCTGCAATTGCCGCCAACAATTTTGAGCTCAAATCCGGCTTTATCCAGATGGTCTCTGCTCAACCATTCTTGGGGCGTACCATTGATGATCCACATGACCACATCAAGAGATTTTTGTAACTCACCAATACGGTCAAATTCAATGGTGTTCCACAAGAGGTAATCCGTTTACAACTTTTTCCCTTTTCTTTAGAGGGACAAGCCCGACATTGGCTTGCTAAGGAACCACCACAGAGTATTCTTTCGTGGACGGATTTGGAGACCAAGTTTATCAATTACTTTTTCCCACCCTCTCGTACTACCGCTTTGCGGAATGACATTATCAATTTTGAACAAAAGTACGATGAGTCGTTTAGTGAATCTTGGGATCGTTTTAAAGATCTTTTAAGAAAATGCCCACAACATGGTTTTATCAAAGTGCACCAGATTAACACTTTTTACAATGGTTTAAACATGAATGAGCAAGATTCACTAAACAGTGCCTCGGGGGGTAATCTTTTGGCTAAGACTTCCAATGCTGCTTGGGATATCATTGAGAATAAGTCTCGTGTGCAAACCAAGAGTGTTCGGACCAATGTCGCTAGTGTTAGTACTAGTGACAGCGACAAGCGACTTGACAAAATCACTACGCTTCTTGAATCGCTCGTTACCCACACCGTTAACAACACCAACAGCAGCAATGCTAAAAACGCTCAAGTCAATGCTGTTAGCCAACCATGTGAAATATGCGGGGGTCCTCATTATTACACCACTTGTACTGCCACCCAAGACTACCCTTCTGAAAACGTGAATGCAGCATATGGCACCTATCCTCAAACCGCTTATCAAGCCCGTCCTCAAGGTGACCGTAATTTACTTAGCTACCGCTCCAACAACTATCTCTCACCACCCGGTTTTCCTCCAAACAACCCAAACCAACAACAAAACCTCAATCGCCCTCCTCAACAACAACAACAACCTCGTACACCATACATACCACCTCATAAACAGCAACAACCACCTCAAAGAAACAACCAAGTTTACCAGCAACCTGCATATCAACCACCCGCATACAATGCTCCTCCCAACCAACCCACCGCTTTACACCAAGAAATGGAAACCTACATGAGGACTAACGATGTGATCGTGGGAAATCTTCAGCGGGAAGTGCTCAACTTGAAAGCAGACCTGGTCAAACAAGGGAACGATCTGAGAGCTGACATGAGAAACATGTTGGATAGTCAAACGAATGACTTAAAAAACATGATGGCTAGTTTCTTCCAAGGTAATCAACCCTCTTCTTCGGGTACTCTTCCGAGTAATACCGTTGCGAATCCAAGAGGGGAGATGAAAGCAATCACCACTCGCAATGGCAAAGGTACCAAGGAACCCGAGCTTCCTATACCTCCACCGATGGTTGTGACTAAGGAGAACAAGTCACCTGCTCCTATTCCTCATCCTTCTCCTTCCCCAATTTGTCCACCTCTTACTTCTCTCCTTCGCTGAGGCTCTCGCTCACATGCCTAAGTACGCAAAAATGTTTAAAGATCTTCTGAGTGACAAGGAAAAGCTTATCGATATTGCCAACACCCAACTTAATGAGAATTGCTCTGCAGTGCTCTTAAGGAAATTGCCAACCAAGCTTGGTGATCCGGGTCGTTTCTTAATCCCTTGCAATTTCCCGGGAGTAGAGAATTGCATGGCCCTCGCCGACTAGGTGCCAGTATTAATCTAATGCCTCTAAGCGTTTGGAAGCAATTATCTCTCCCTGAGCTAGTCCCCACCAAAATGACTTTGGAATTAGCTAACCGTACGGTTGCTTATCCAGTAGGGATAGCCGAACACGTCTTTGTAGGAGTCGACAAATTCACTTTTCCTGCCGATTTCGTCGTCGTCGACTATGAGATGGACCCTCGTGTTCCCTTAATCGTGGGCCGCCCATTCCTGAGGACCGGTCGCACTCTTATCGATGTTGAAGCCGGTGAGCTTATCATGAGAGTGGGTGACGATAAAATCGTCTTCAACATGGGAAAGTTGTCTAAACAACCTTATTCACACGAGAGTGTTAATTGTATTGACGTTCTGGATGAGGCTTGTGAAGAACACTTTAATAATGCTTGTAAAAATATTCCTACCTCTCTTCCCAATGTTGAAACCGTTTCCTCTATTGATTCATCACTGTCTCTATTTGGAGAAAGTGATTTGTTTTGGAACGATCTTGAAGCAACCATGGGAGATGTGAACTTAGCTACTAATGATTCTCCCACCGATGGGGATGGAGACATGCATTTCTTTGAAAACCTTCTCAACGAAGACAATCCTTCTCCACCATCTCCCACGGTTATTGCTATCGATGCTCCGACTTTGAAAACGCCTCCCATCAAAAATCCTCCGGATTTAGAACTTAAGGAGTTGCCGCCTCATCTCGAGTACGTGTTCCTTGAAGAAGAGAAGAAGTCGCCCGTCATCATCGCGAAGGACTTGAAAGATGAAGAGAAAACTCGCCTCATCGCCGTGCTTAGAGATCATAAGAAGGCAATTGCTTGGAAAATTTCCGATATCCGCGGAATTGATCCAAACTTTTGTACTCACAAGATTTTCATGGAAGATGACTTTAAACCCGCAATCCAGAGCCAAAGAAGGGTTAATCCTAAAATTCATGACGTCATCAAACAAGAGGTTATCAAACTTTTCGATGCTGGCTTGATTTACCCTATTTCGGATTCGCCTTGGGTAAGTCCCGTCCATTGTGTGCCCAAGAAAGGCGGAATAACCGTTGTTCCCAATGAACACAACGAGTTGATTTCCACTCGTCTCGTTACTGGGTGGAGAGTTTGTATTGATTATCGCAAGCTCAATGATGCCACGAGAAAAGACCACTTTCCTCTTCCTTTCATGGATCAAATGCTCGAACGTCTAGCTGGTAATGACTATTACTGCTTCTTAGACGGTTTCTCCGGGTATTTCAAATTCCCATCGATCCCAAGGACCAAGAAAAGACCACATTCACTTGTCCCTATGGAACATTCGCTTAAAAACGTATGCCTTTTGGTTTATGCAATGCTCCTGGGACGTTCCAAAGGTGTATAATGGCTATCTTCCATGACATGGTTGAAGAAACTATGGAAGTATTCATGGATGATTTCTCGGTTTATGGCGATTCTTTCTCTGCTTGCCTTGCCAATTTAGAACGTATGCTTAAGCGGTGCGAAGACACTCGCCTTGTTCTGAATTGGGAAAAATGCCATTTCATGGTAAAACAGGGCATCGTGCTAGGACACAAGATCTCCAAAGCC
Source organism: Glebionis coronaria (assembly GCA_025667525.1). Taxonomy (NCBI): domain Eukaryota; kingdom Viridiplantae; phylum Streptophyta; class Magnoliopsida; order Asterales; family Asteraceae; genus Glebionis; species Glebionis coronaria. The sequence continues at coordinate 164,713,273 of CM046874.1, forward strand.
GGTCTTGAAGTAGACTAATGTAGAGATTTTACTAGTTGAAAGTTCGTTTTCTCGGTGTCTAATCGAATTGATTTCCGGTTAATTGTGTGAGATTAGTTGTTCTTGGTGAAACAAATATTTTTGGTTTTGGAAAAATAAATGTTCAAGACTTAATAATAAAGGACGGGAAATTAAAACTAAAATTAGTTGAAACGTAAACGGTGCATATTTAAAACTTTGAAGGTAAATGACGAGAATTTAAATGACGTAAAATTAAAAATTAACAAAAAGTAAATTGACAATAAAATAAAAATACGGAACGAAATTAAAATAGACTAAAAATAAAACGAGAAAAATTGACATTTTAACCTAAGCAAAATATTAAAACAAGACAAAACATTCCATCGGAATACACCCGACCGGAATCCATAAGGATCCGATCGGAATGTACCCGATCGGAATGAGCATGATCGGAATAAGCAAAAGTAAATCAATCGGAATGTCATAAAACCCCTCGGATCGGAATATAGAAAATGCATACACTCGGAATAATGAACAAAGTTGCTAAACGGAATATCTAAAAAAATTGTCAAATCGAAATGTTGGAAAGGAGTTCAATCGGAATCCCAAGAATGAACCCCAATCGGAATATAGCAAGAATCAAACGATCGGAATATACCAAAATTTGATCCTAGATCGGAATGGCTAAACCCTTTCCCGATCTAGTGATCGGAATAAGGGTATTGGGCCAGGTCGGAAAGTGCAGATCGGAAAGGGGTTTAATACCCTTTCCGATTTATAAGGAATCCGAGAAAAGCAAAGGAAATAAGCTATTAGATTAAGCTCAAACCCAAAAGCTAGAACGAATCTAAATCGAAATGAACTTTATAAGCACAAACAACAACTTATCAAAACTTTAAATAAGCGAACTTTTTAAATCAAACTTTTAAAAAGACAAATACTTTAAAGAAAACTTTAAATCAAATAAGCATTAAGTTGAAAACAAATCAAGGATGAAAATGAATCAAAGAGAAGCAAAGTAAGAAAGGTGGAAGAAGATGATTAAAAATAGGAACTTGATTAAAAGAAAAGATTCAAAAATTAAAAGACTTACTTGAATTAAAAGTGCATAACATGAAATTAAAAAGCAAGGAAGTAATTAACAAGTATGAAAAATGATGGAAGTGGTGGATTGTCAATCCACCCAACAACAAGAAATGAAAGGGAACTAATCTATATATAGGGGTGATTAGGGAGGAGCTTAGGAAGCTTCCTCCCTCTTTCCTCTTTTCCTTAATTGTAAAGTTAAGTCCTTCCCTTCTTTAACTTTTGTTAATCTTGGACTTAATGACTTTGTCTCGGGATTTCTTTGAACTCGTCTCGAATTTTCTTCATAAATAAGACTCGAGTTCTTCGGCTTTTAGTAAACCTCCGTCTTTTGACTTTTTCTTCGATAAATCTTCAGAATTGGTCTTGGACTTCCGTTCTTTTTCCACTCTTGATCTTTCGACTTCATCTTTCGTCTTTTTCTTCGATAAAAGCCCGTGAATGCCGTGTTTTCTCCACTTTTTACCTTTTCGTCCTAAATCACAACAAAAACACAAACCACGCATAATTCCGACATAAATGGCATAAGATACACGTTTTGGCTCGGTTATTATTGTAATTAAGTGGTAAAAAGGATGGGTGTTTTCACACCTATCAAATCCCCTACACTTAACCATTGCAATGTCCTCATGCAATGCATTAGTTACAAAGCACGTTTTACATTTTCCATCATAATCAACCTACCTTGGCCTTTATTAAACAACTAAGGAAAATCAAAAAGATAGAAAATAACAAGATGCAACAAGGAAGAAGCTTGTAAAGAAATCTAAGACTTACATTAGGGCTTGTGTGTCTTGAATGTTTATCACCCTCAAGTTTCACGTTCCCCATGCCAAGCTTAAAAACAAGATCATTGTTAGTACAAGTTAGCATAACAAACATCTACTCATGTGGTTCAACTAATCACTTAAACTCCCTTATTCCTACGAGTATCTCTTATATTTTATTGATGTCTTGAATGATCACGAGGATGCATTGTTGACTTATTTCGATAATTTATTTAGGCTGAAAGCAAAGTAGGACGATTTGATCAATAGTTAGCTAAAGGACAAAATCTCTTAAAACTGCTTCTCGGGATATCAAAAAGTTCATATCTTGGCATAACTTGGTTCAAGATTTGAGACCTTTCTCGGGCCGATATTTGGCATACACTTCATACTTCATATCTTCGAGAGACGTTTTTGAGATAATGGTCTTCTCTTCGTTATAGAGTTTCTTCACTTGGAGACTTTTGAGGGGTACTCCAGCTTTGTTGACCACGACTTCATGATTATTTCTTCAATCTCTAATTGGGATTTTGAGATACAACGATCCGCCTCCTTTTCGGACTTGGATCTATTTATCCTCATACCTTTTTAGGGTCTTTTCGGATAGACTTCTCCATGATCTTTATGGGAGTTGATTGCTTTTCGTCGTGAGTCTTGATCCTTCATATTGATTTTGGGAATAATGCTTTTCACATCACTTTGGATCTTCAGCAATAAAATTGAATCCTCATGCCTTGTTAGGGCCTTTTCGGACTCGCCAATCTTCGCGCCCCGCTTCATAAGTTATGCCTTGGCTATGAACTCTTATCATTACCGAGCAACTTTTAAACGATCTTGGGCTAGAAGCTAAGTAACTTTTCAAATCGTACGACCTTACTTATTGCATTTATTTATTTACAAGCGAGGGGAGAAAAATATCATAATTAACTCACATAAGTTAATGAAAGAATACCAAACTTGTAACCAACTCTATCATTTCTCGTTCTCCACAATTTAAAATCTCAAGGAATGAGACTCGTGGATGCTTAGCCCAATAAACCAATTAAGGTCTACACGGTTAAGGATACTAGCTAGAGTGAACTTGGATAAGTAAACTCGGGTTGAGTCAAAAAATTCACAACGGGCCTAATATATCTAAGATAACTAAACTTGTTAAAACCATTTTATTAAAATAAGAGAAAAATAACAAAAATAAAGGGAACTACAACTAGGCTAAAATAGATTAAAAATTTTGAAAAATGTCGAAAAATCAAATTTTCCGGTTTAAATGAGGGCAAATTCATGGAAAAGACCACTTAACTTCGATAGAAGTCCCCCCTACACTTAAGATAAACATTGTCCTTAATGTTTAAGCATGTGGAAGTAAACTCCCCTACACTTAGGACATTGTGCACGTTGTTTAAATCTCGCTAAGGAAGAGACAACTAAAGAGATTCCTATTTTAATATTGAGAAAATATAAAGTAGTGAATTGAAAAGAGTTTAGGATAGAACCGGGAAGAAGGGAACACGGAATCACAGTTCGTCAAAAGTCATCAAGAGTGTGTCTTTGAAGCTCTAATCCCTGCATATGATAAGAAAGAGAACAAGAAACACCACGGGGCTCCCCCTACACTTATGGTAAAGATAGATAGATAATTGGGTTGCCTCCCAAAAAGCGCTTGTTTTTGTTAACCGAGTCACTAGCCTGACTCGTCCCCGAATTAAATGGTCCATGGGGAAGCCTCGAATGTAATACCGGGATCAAAGACCTTGTCCTCGTTCCCGGAGGACATTAATAAAGAAGGGGAGGTAGGAGGAAAAGTAGCGAATGGGAGGAAAGTCCGCTCAATATAAGAAAAGCAAGTGAAGTCCAGATTGACGGGAGGTGGGGTGGGTAAGGGAATCACATTGTTATCCTCCAAAGACAATGGATGTAGACCAAGTGGCAAAGCCGTGAGGGTATCAATTATAGAATTGTCATTGTCACCTCCCGGGTCAAAGCACTCATCCTCATTTCCCGGTATAAAACGAGTAAAGTAAAAGTGATACATCACCCGCTTGGGTGTGCACGTGGGAGGATGAGGTGGCAATATAATATGAGAAGTATGAGAACAATTACCTTCCACCTGCGTTCCTTTTTCAGTAGATTCACGTCTTTCCACTTCTGGGATAGAAGGTATAGTGTCATCGTGTAATAAATCCTCTAGAAAAAGTATATCTCCCTCCACATCAGAATACCCGGATATGTATTTCACGGGTGTATCAATATCAAGAAACTCATCGATCTCAGGAATGTGAAAACCATCATCACTAAGGAGTGAAGTATTTTGCTTTAGAAATTCCTCCTCGTCGAAAATAACCTCAATATCGTCATCACTCTCCTCATTATCTATAGGGCCAATAATATGCTCAGGGATATGAGTACTCGTCTGATCTCGCTACTGTAAAAATGACTCCATACAAGTTCGCAGCGTGTGTAAAAGCTCTTTTGATTGCGCTTGAAAAGCTGTAGCAAGATCGTTTCTTTGTTCTTGAAAGGCTGTAGCAAGATCGACAATTGGTTCTTGGTAACTCATCCCGTGAAGAGGCTGATGATCGAGTGAGTGCGGTGGGGGCTCAAGATTTTGAAAACAGGAATTATAGCACGGATGTGGCTCATATTTGTTCATCGGTTGAGAAGAATTAGAAATCGGGTTTGGTTCATAATAATCCATAGGTGAAGAAAACTGAGGATCCGGATTTTGCTCATAATAATTCATTGGTTGACAATAATAGGTATCGTGAGGACCCCCACAGTTGTTGCAGAACGGTTGAGGAGAAAGACTGGGTGCCTCTTGTGGATAACTATTATCATAGTCATAATTGTACCCCGGTTCTTGCTCGTGACCATACGGGTATTTAACCGGGCACGAAACATGCCAATGAGAATCGCTTCCACAATAGATGCATGGGGGAACAGGAGGAGGTGGGTTCAAAAAGAGTGAATTAGTTGAGTTGCACAAAGGACAAAATCCGAATAGGAATTGTGTATTGTCGAGATCGTTTCCACACCGCTCACATGTACACCATTGACAAGAGTTGTTCCCAGATAATTGTTTCCCACACCGGACGCAATGGATATAAAAATCCATAAAGAAAGATAGATAAGCAAGAAGAATATTTTTGGTGCAAAACTTAGAAAAAGAAATGCTTTTTATGATTTTTCAAATATTTTTGTATTTTTGAAAATTTTTGGACACGAAAAATAACGTTCACAAGTGAACGGATCCCAAAAGCCAACGCGTCTCACACTAGAAACCGTTAATCTTCACGAAAAGAGCCGGCAGCGGCGCCATTTTAATATTGCAAGATTTTTGCTAGTTGAAAAATTCGTTTTCTCGGTGTCTAATCGAATTGATTTCCGGTTAATTGTGTGAGATTAGTTGTTCTTCGTGAAACAAATATTTTTGGTTTTGGAAAAATAAATGTTCAAGACTTAATAATAAAGGACTGGAAATTAAAACTAAAATTAGTTGAAACGTAAACGGTGCATATTTAAAACTTTGAAGGTAAATGACGAGAATTTAAATGACGTAAAATTAAAAATTAACAAAAAGTAAATTGACAATAAAATAAAAATGCGGAACGAAATTAAAATAGACTAAAAATAAAACGAGAAAAATTGACATTTTAACCTAAGCAAAATATTAAAACAAGACAAAACATTCCATCGGAATACACCCGATCGGAATCCATAAGGATCCGATCGGAATGTACCCGATCGGAATGAGCATGATCGGAATAAGCAAAAGTAAATCAATCGGAATGTCATAAAACCCCTCGGATCGGAATATAGAAAATGCATACACTCGGAATAATGAACAAAGTTGCTAAACGAAATATCTAAAAAAATTGTCAAATCGGAATGTTGGAAAGGAGTCCAATCGGAATCCCAAGAATGAACCCCAATCGGAATATAGCAAGAATCAAACGATCAGAATATACCAAAATTTGATCCTAGATCTTTTCCGATCTAGTGATCGGAATAAGGTTATTGGGCCAGGTCGGAAAGTGCAGATCGGAAAGGGGTTTAATACCCTTTCCGATTTATAAGGAATCCGAGAAAAGCAAAGGAAATAAGCTATTAGATTAAGCTCAAACCCAAAAGCTAGAACGAATCTAAATCGAAATGAACTTTATAAGCACAAACAACAACTTATCAAAACTTTAAATAAGCGAACTTTTTAAATCAAACTTTTAAAAAGACAAATACTTTAAAGAAAACTTTAAATCAAATAAGCATTAAGTTGAAAACAAATCAAGGATGAACATGAATCAAAGAGAAGCAAAGTAAGAAAGGTAGAAGAAGATGATTAAAAATAGGAACTTGATTAAAAGAAAAGATTCAAAAATTAAAAGACTTACTTGAATTAAAAGTGCATAACATGAAATTAAAAAGCAAGGAAGTAATTAACAAGTATGAAAAATGATGGAAGTGGTGGATTGTCAATCCACCCAACAACAAGAAATGAAAGGGAACTAATCTATATATAGGGGTGATTAGGGAGGAGCTTAGGAAGCTTCCTCCCTCTTTCCTCTTTTCCTTAATTGCAAAGTTAAGTCCTTCCCTTCTTTAACTTTTGTTAATCTTGGACTTAATGACTTTGTCTCGGGATTTCTTTGAACTCGTCTTGAATTTTCTTCATAAATAAGACTCGAGTTCTTCGGCTTTTAGTAAACCTTTGTCTTTTGACTTTTTCTTCGATAAATCTTCAGAATTGGTCTTGGACTTCCGTTCTTTTTCCACTCTTGATCTTTCGACTTCATCTTTCGTCTTTTTCTTCGATAAAAGCCCGTGAATGCCTTGTTTTCTCCACTTTTTACCTTTTCGTCCTAAATCACAACAAAAACACAAACCATGCATAATTACGACATAAATGGCATAAGATACACGTTTTGGCTCGGTTATTATTGTAATTAAGTGGTAAAAAGGATGGGTGTTTTCATACCTATCATAGACCGTGCTAAAGTCGATGTTATCGCTAAGTTGCCTCCACCTTGTACCGTGAAGGGTGTGAGAAGTTTCCTGGGTCATGCGGGCTTCTACCGTCGATTCATCAAAGATTTTTCTCAAATCGCTCGCCCGATGACCCACCTCTTGGAAAAAGATACTCCTTTTATCTTTTCCAAAGAGTGTATTGAATCCTTCAACTTGCTTAAGGATAAGCTTACTAAGGCACCCGTCTTGGTTACCCCTAATTGGGAGCTGCCTTTCGAGTTGATGTGCGATGATAGTGACTTTGCTATTGGTGCGGTTTTGGGCCAAAGAGTGAATAAACACTTCCAACCAATCCACTATGCTAGCAAGACAATGACGGGGGCTCAATTGCATTATACGACAATCGAAAAAGAGCTTTTAGCTGTTGTCTATGCCTTTGAAAAATTTCGCCCCTATCTTGTCCTTTCCACCACAATCGTTTACACCGATCATTCCGCGTTGAAGTACTTGTTGACAAAGCAAGATTCCAAACCAAGACTTCTTCGCTGGGTTTTGCTACTCCAAGAATTTTAAATCGAAATTCGCGATAAGAAAGGAGCTGAAAACCTAGCCGCGGATCATCTCAGTAGACTTGAGGATCCTTACCAAGGGGATCATACGAACAAAGAGATCAATGACTCTTTTCCCCTGGAGACCTTAATGTTTATCAACTCGAATTCTGATGAAACCCCGTGGTTTGCGGACATTGCAAACTACTTAGCGGGTGGAATTCTCAAGGATGGGTTAACATCCCAACAAAAGAAAAAGTTCTTCAACGACATTAAGACTTACTTTTGGGATGACCCGTATCTATTCAAACAATGTGCCGATTTGATTATTCGCCGATGTGTTGATGGACCGGCAGCTTTAGAAATCCTTGACGCTTGCCACAAAGGACCCACCGGTGGTCACTTTGTTCCCAACTACACCGCCAAAAAAGTGTTTGACTCGGGATTTTATTGGCCCACCATATATCGTGACGCTCACAATATGGTTAAACGTTGTGATGCTTGCCAAAAACAAGGCAAGATCACACATAAAGACGAGATGCCTCAGAATTTCATACAAGAATGTGAAATCTTTGATGTTTGGGGTATCGACTTTATGGGGTCATTCCCTTCTTCTAAAGGAAACAAATACATCCTTGTAGCCGTTGACTACGTTTCAAAGTGGGTTGAAGCCAAATCTTTACCTACTAATGACGCAAGGGTGGTTTGTAACTTTTTGAAATCTCTATTCGCTAGATTCGGTGTGCCTCGTGCCATTATTAGTGATCGTGGGACTCATTTTTGCAATGACCAATTCGCAAGAGTCATGGATAAGTATGGTGTAAATCATCGTCTTTCCACCGCTTACCACCCACAAACTAATGGCCAGGCTGAAATATCCAAACGAGGACTAAAGCGAATTCTTGAAAGAACCGTGGGAGAGCATCGTGCCTCATGGGCTGATAAACTTGATGATGCTTTGTGGGCTTTCCGTACCGCATACAAGACTCCGATTGGTTGTACACCATATCGTCTCGTGTACGGGAAAGCATGCCACCTCCCCATTGAGTTGGAGCACAAGGCTTACTAGGCCTTGAAGTGGGCTAATTTTGATATCAACAAAGCCGGTGACCTACGCAAGATCCAACTCAATGAGCTTAATGAACTCCGGAATGAGGCTTATGACAATTCTTTGATCTATAAGGAAAAGACTAAGCTCATTCACGACTCTAAGATTAAAAACCGAGAGTTCCAAGTTGGAGACAAAGTTTTACTCTTTAACTCTCGATTGAAAATCTTTTCGGGCAAGCTGAAATCTCGTTGGTCCGACCCATTCACCATTGCCCAAATTTTTCCATATGGTACTCTCGAGCTCGCACAACCTGATGGACCTAATTTTAAGGTGAATGGCCAACGAGTGAAGTTGTACTTTGGTGAGGACATCTCTCAGGAGATGATTCCATCCCTCACCACGTTTCCCATGAACTAATTTTGGGTCGAGTCAGGCTCGTGACTCGGTTATAAAAAACAAGCGCTCCTCGGGAGGCAACCCGAGTATCTATCCTTTTATGTTTTAACCTCCTAAGTGTAGGGGGACCTCTATAGGTGTTTGTTTTTGTGTGGTGATGTGATTACAGGGATAAGTGCACTCTTGGAATCTTTGAAGAACCGTGCTCCCGTGTTATCCGAAATCCGGTTCTATATCTCAACTATCGTGATTCAATTTTCTTCATACTCACATTTGAAATTGATCACGTTAGTCGTCTCTTCCTTAACTTGATTTAACCGACGTGCACAATGTCATAAGTCTAGGGGAGACTTTTCCCACATGCTTAAACATTGAGGACAATGTTTATCTTAAGTGTAGGGGGGACTTCTATCGAAGTTTTAAGTGGACTTTTCCATGAAAATGCCTTCATTTAACCAGAAAATCATCTTTTCAACATTTTTCAAATTTTTTATTAACTTTGGCCATTTAGTCGTAATTTTTAAATTTTTATCGTTGCTTTCATATGTATATATTCTGCAATAAAGTCAAAAATATTAATAAAGTGGTGTAGCTAGTTTAGAAGTCTTTGACATATTAGGCCCGTTGCGTTTATTTTGACTCAACCCGAATAGACTTATCCAAGTTTATTCTAGCTAGTATCCTTAACCATATAGACCTTAATTGGTTTATTAGGCTAAGTATCCACGAGTCTCATTACTTGAGATTTTAAATTGTGGAGAACGAGAAATGATAGAGTCAATTATAAGTCGGTATTCTTGCACAAGCTCACTTGGTGTAATTATTTGCCTATTCTCCCATCACTTGCTAATAATTTATCTGCAATAAGTAAGGTCGTACGATTTGAAAATTTACTTAGCTTCTAGCCCAATATCGTTTAAAAGTTGCTCGGTAATGATAAGAGTTCATAGCCAAGGCATAACTTATGAAGTAGCGCGCGAAGATTGGCGAGTCCGAAAAGGCCCTAACAAGGCATGAGGATTCAATCTTATTGCTAAAGATCCAAGGTGATGTGAAAAGCATTATTCCCAAAATCAATATGAAGGATCAAGACTCACGACGAAAAGCAATCAACTCCCGTAAAGATCATGGAGAAGTCTATCCAAAAAGACCCTAACAAGGTATGAGGATAAATAGATCCAAGTCCAAAAAGGAGGCGGATCGTTGTATCTCAAAATCCCAATTAGAGATTGAAGAATAATCATGAAGTCGTGGTCAACAAAGTTGGAGAACCCCTCAAAAGTCTCCAAGTGAAGAAACTCTATTAACGATGAGAAGACCATTATCTAAAGCACGTCTCTCAAGATATGAAGTATGAAGTACATGCCAAATATCGGCCCGAGAAAGGTCTCAAATCGTGAACTGAGTTATGCCAAGATATGAACTTTTTGATATCCCGAGAAGCAGTTTTAAGAGATTTTGTCCTTTAGCTAACTATTGATCAAATCGTCCTACTTTGCTTTCAGCCTAAATAAACTATCGAAATAAGTCCAAAAATGCATCTTCATGATCATTCTAAGACAAAAATAAAATATAAGAGATACACCTAGGAATAAGGGAGTTTAAGCATATAATTAAGCCATGTGTGTAAGTGTTTGATTTACTAACTTATAATAACAATGATCTCGTTTTTAAGCTTAGTTTGGGGAACGTGAAACTTGAGGGTGATAAATCTTCGCAGCACCAAAGCCCTAATGAAAGTCATTGATCTCTTTGCAAGTTATTTCCATGTAGCTATTTTCAAGAGAAAATGGTTTTCTATCCTTTTGTTTACTTTAAAGATTTTAATTTCTCTTAGTACTTTAATTTTTGTTTAGTAGTATTTTAATAAGGCCAATGTTGATTGATTATGAGAAAAGTGTAAATTTGCTTTATCACTAAGCATTGCATGAGGGCATGGCAATGGTTAAGTGTAGGGGATTTGATAGGTGTGAAAACACCCATCCTTTTACCACTTAATTCTGGATAAAACGAGACCAAAACACGTATTTAATATCATTTGTTTGGAATTATGCGTGGTTTTTGTGTTTATTGTGTTTTCAGAGCCAACCGGATGAATATTAAAGAAAACATAGGATTGCACGGGCTTTATCGAAGAAAAAGACTCATGACGAAGTTTATTGTCCAAGAGATGCAAAAGATTTGAAGTCATTTGGCCCAATTAAAGATTTATTGAAGAAAAGGACCAAAGATTGAAGATTTATATAAGTCGAAGAAACTCAAGTCTATTAAACGAAGAAATTAAAAGGCGAGTTGAATTTAATCGACGAAAAATCCCGAATCAGAATCGAAAACGTCAACTTTTTTGAAAAGACGAGAAGACAAGAAGATAGGGAGAAATCCCACTCACCAACCAAAAGGAAGACCTATAAAAGGAAATCCCCTCACACAATAGTGGCAGTAGTTTTTAGTTTTTATTTTCCTTCTTTTTTCTCCCTTTTTGTTCGAGGTAACACCAACACCATTAGGGTGTTTGGTGATTTTGATCATTGTTCTTCAAAATCTTGTAGTTTAATCTTGTCTTTTGTTTGTTCAACATTAATCATTAATACAAGTCTTCCTTTAATCTTTTCATTCATCTTGTTCTTCATCATCTTTTTATTTCAAGTTCTTAAGTTCTTATTTAGTTGAGTTTTGATTTTAAGAAGTTGTTGAATTTATGTTTTTGTGATTGGGATTCGATCCTTGTAGTTGGTAGATGATTTGTGGTTAATTTGGTAAAACCTTTTTGCTTATTTAGCTTTTTTTTGGATTAAATCGCATTTCCCTGTTTTTTCTGAAAAAGTACTGTTCTTGAGTTTCCCAGGTTCCGGATGAACCAAAAGTTCTGGATGAACCAAAGTTCTGGATGAACTAAAAGTTCCGGATGAACCAAAGTTCCGGATGAACTAAAAGTTCCGGATGAACAAAATCTTCCGAATGAGTTTCAAAAGTTCTGAATAAATTTTCTTTTCAAAAGTTCCGAGTGAACTTCCAGACGAAAGTTCCGAGTGAACTTCCGGACGAAAGTTCCGAGTGAAGTTCCGGATAAACTTCTGGATAAACTTCCGGATCAATCTTCCGAGTGAACTTCCGAACCAACTTCCAAATCAACTTCCGAACCAAAGTTCCGAGTGAAGTTCCGAGTGAAGTTCCGAGGAAAGTTCCGAGTAAAGTTCCGGATCAAATCTTCCGAATCAAGAGAGTTTGAAAGTTCCGAATCAACAGCTAAAGTTCCGGATCAGTTTTTCTTTTGAGCATTTCGACTAAGAGTTAAGTGGTATTTACTTTTTCTGTTTCAGTTGTTAAAGTTTAAGTTTAATTCAAGTATCAATTTCCTTTGAGCATTTTTAAGAGTTACTTACTGTTTCTTCATTTTATATTTTAAGTTTAATTTTAATTCTAGTTTTATTAATTGTTATTAAATTAATTGCTTTTAATTTAAGTTTATATCTTAGTTAATTTAAACCTTTAGTAGATTAGAAAACCAATCCCCTTTTTAGTAACCAAGAACAATCATTCCACTTAGAACCAAGATCAATTCGAGAGGATACCGAGAGAATTTAGAACCCCATAGAAAATCATTATATCATTTTTTCAACCATGTCATGGAATATAGCCATCATACACCTTTGGAAAGTCCCAGGAGCATTGCATAAGCTGAAAGGCATTCCTTTGTAAGAAAATGTACCATTAGGACAAGTGAATATGGTTTTCTCTTGGTCTTTTGGATCGATATGAATTTGAAAATACCCGGAAAAACCGTCTTAGAAGCAATAGTAGTCATTACCCGCTAAACGCTCGAGCATTTGATCCATGAAAGGAAGAGGAAAATGATCCTTACGAGTGGCATCATTGAGCTTGCGATAGTCTATGGAAACTCGCCAACCCGTGACAAGTTAAGTAGGAATCAACTCATTGTTTTCATTGGGAACAACGGTTATCCCGTCTTTCTTAGGCACACAATGGACGGGACTAACCCATGGCGAATCCGAAATAGGGTAAATCATTCCGGCATCTAGAAGTTTGATAACCTCTTTCTTGATGACGTCATGAATCTTTGGATTAACCCTTCTTTGGCTTTGGATTGAGGGTTTAAAGTCATCTTTCATGAGAATTTTATGAGTGCAAAAGTTAGGATCAATTTCGCGGATGTCAGAAATTTTCCAAGCAATTGCTTTCTTATGATTTTTGAGCACATCGATAAGTCGAGATTTTTCATCCTCTTTTAAGTCCTTTGCAATGATGACAAGTAACTTCTTATTGTCTTCTAGGAAAACGTATTCAAGATGAGACGGTAAATCCTTAAGCTCTAAATCCGGAGGATTGTCGATGGAAGGCTTAGTCAAATTCAGATCATCGTTTATGATTTCCATAGGAGAAGGTGTCCTCAATGAGAAGTTTCTCAATGGTACGAATGTCTTCGTCCCAATCGGAGGGAGAATCGTCATATTTTAAGTCCACATCCCCTAAACTTGCTTCAAATTCTTTCAAAAGAAAGTCACTTTATCCAAATGGAGTCAATGAGGGAGCAATAGAGGCAACGGTCTCAACAATGGGTGGAGAAGAAAAACCACTTTTACAAGCGTCTTTGAAATGTTCTTCACAAGCCTCATCATGTACGTCAATGAAATTAATGTTCTCGTGTTCATAAGGTTGCTTAGAAAGTTTACGCATGTTGAAGACGATTTTGAAGGCACCAACTCTCATGATTAATTCGCCAGCGGCTACATCAATGAGAGTGCGACCGGTCCTCAATAATGGACGTCCAACGATTAATGGAACACGGGGATCCATCTCGTAGTCAACGACAACAAAATCCACCGGGAAGGTGAATTTGTCGACACCGATGAAGATATCTTCGGCTATCCCCACCGGATAAGCAACCGTACAGTTAGCTAACTCCAATGTCATTCGTGTGGGGACTAGCTCTAGTAGAGATAATTGTTTCCAAACACTTAATGGCATTAAGTTGATACTAGCACCTAGATTGGCTAGGGCCATACAATTCTCAACCCCGGGAAAGTTGCAAGGAATGAGAAAGCGACCCGGATCACCAAGTTTGGTTGGTAATTTCCTTAAAAGAACCGCGGAGCAATTCTCATTAAGTTGGGTTTGAGAAATATCAAGGAGTTTTTCCTTGTCACTAAGAAGATCTTTAAACATTTTAGCATATTTAGGCATGTGAGCGAGAGCCTCGGCAAAGGAGATGTTAAAATTCAATTGTTTAAACATTTTAAGAAAGTTTGAAACTTGAATATCATCCTTATTCTTCAACTTCTCTTCCTCAACCTTGAAGGATAAGGTATATCGGGTTGAGACGAAGGCTTTTGAATGGAATTATCACTCACATCCTTGGGTGGTGGAGGGGTAGAAGTAGAAGGTGGAGGAATCGGTGAAGTGGGCTCGTTATTCTTTGTCACAATCACCGGTGTAGGTGTAGGAATCTCGGTTTCCTTATAACCTTTTCCACTTCGGGTGGTGATTACTTTCATCTCCCCTCTTGGATTAGCAACGGTGTTACTTGGAAGAGAACCCGAACCAAAGGATTGATTACTTGGGAAGAAACTAGCCATCATATCCCTTAAGTCATTCGTTTGACTACTTAAAGAGTTTCGCATGTCATTCCTAAGCTCGGCTCGAAGATCATTCCCTTGTTTCGCCATGCCACCTTTCAAGTTGATAATTTGGCTCTGAAGATTCTTCACCAGCGCGTCATTAGTCCTCATGTACGTTTCAACCTCTTGATTGTATGCAGTGGGTTGGTTGGGATGGGGAACTTGGTAAGCGGGTGGTTGATAGGTGGGTTGTTGGTAAACTTGATTATTTCCTTGAGGTGGATATGTGTTTCTTTGGGTTTGATATTGAGTAGGAGCTCGAGGTTGGTTTTGATTGTTGCGATTAAAGTTGTTTTGGTTTTGAGGAGGAAAACCGGGTGGTGAAAGGAAGTTGTTTGAACGATAACTTAGCAAATTGCGGTCACCTTGAGGATGTGCTTGATAGCCTCCCGTGGAAAAGTTACCGTTAGCCGCATACACGTTTTCCGGATGGTCATGAGTAGAAGGACAATCGGTGTATGAATGAGAACCCCCGCAAGTCTCACAAGAAATTGCTACAACTTTAGCTTGTTAAAATTGGTTCGTAGCCATGGTTAAGAAATTTTTGTTCATCTCGGCTATTTGGCGGGTAAGTTCGGTTATCTCGGGGTTTGATGAAGTAGAAGAAACATTGGCCCTCGGGTTATTTCTTGAAAATTCGGATGAATCCCAATTTTTGTGATGAGTGGTCATGTTCTCTATAAGCTCTCTACACTCCTCGGGTCTTCTCTTCATGAATGTACCACCGGCGTCAACATTAATCGTATCACGATCACGAAAAGTTAAACCATTGTAGAAAGTATCAATCAAAGTGATGGGGAGCATATTATGGTTAGGACAACGGTCGATCAAGACATTATAACGTTTCCAAGCATCAAAAAGCGACTCATCAGGTTCTTGAGTGATACCACTGATTTGATTGCGAAGACTAGTGACCATGGATGGTGGAAAGTAGCGCGGCAAAATTTTTTGAGTCATTTCATCCCATGTATGAATTGAGTTTTTGGGAAGACGATCAAACCATTTTTCGGCATGGTGGGATAAAGTGTGTGGAAATAGATGAAGGCGAAGAAAATCCATGGAAACACCGGGAAATTTCATGCTTTGAGTGCCGGTTATGAATTTATTGAGGTGTTTGTTGGCATCATCATCCGGTAATCTACGAAATGGACAAGCGTTTTGAACCTGTTGGATCATGTGATGCTTCAATGAAAATTTGGGAGCCGTGATTTGCATCGGCGCAATCGGTCCTCCACGTCCGTTCATAGTCGGTTGACATAACTCCTCCATCGTACGAAGGTCGGGTTGAGGGACATGGTTGTTATTGTTGTTATTTTTCAAATTGGGGTGAGGTGGGTTGTTATTATTATGCACACCGGCCATATCTAAGTCTCTACGAGTCTCGGGCTCAGAATAAGATGAAGATCGAGTACGCATACACTAAAAATGATATACAATATTTTTGGTTTTTTATCTTTTTTTTATTATTTTTTTAGATTTTTGAAAATTTTATATTTTTTAGGATTTTTTGAAAATTTTTAAGCTTGAAAATAACAATCCCAAAAGAGCGGATACCAAAATCCAATTTGTTCACTAAAAACCGTTAATCATTACGAAAAGAGTCGGCAGCGGCGCCATTTGATTTAATGGTTTAGTGTGTGTGGAGTTTAAGTGTTGTTCGTACTCGATTCAATCCGAACTGATCAAGGTTAGAAGTGGAATTATTGGTGTTGATAACTAAAAGGGGGAGCTTTGGATTATCTATTTCTACTGGTAAATTAAAAGCTAAGCATGTGAAAACAAACGGGAAATCTAACCTTGACTTTCTGAATTTTCTGAATAAACTGATCTTCCTGAAAAATCAACAAGTTCGGAATAATCTTGTTCTTCGGATAATCATCCCTTTTTCGGAAAAAGATGCTATTTTCGGATAAAGCTATGATATTCGGAATAATAAGGACTTGTTCTCGGAAAAACAAGAATCCTCGGAATAATTGATATTTTCGGATAAATAGGTATTTCGGAATAACTGCCCTTTTTTCGGATAAATGAGAATCTTCGGAAAAATGAAGTGTTTTCGAAAAAGAACTGCTTCTTCAGAATAAGGGGTAATTTCGGAATAACTGCTATTTCAGATAAACAAGAAATCTCGGGTTAAAGAGGTTTTTTCGGAATAAAAAGATTTTCGGAAAAGAAGTTTTTTGGAATAGATGGTATTTCGGATAAGAGGGTAATTCGGATAAAATAGTTATTTCGGATAAGTAAGGATTTTCAGATAAATTGATTAAGCTCGGAATTCAAGGGATTTTCGGATAAACACCATTTCAGAATATCAACTTTCTTCGGAGTAATGTGGATATCTTCGGAATAATCAAGTTTTCAGGTAAAAGATCTTCGGCATATAGTGCTATCTTCGGAATAATAAACCCTTTTCCGAAGATAGCCAAACACGAATTTAACAGTGCAGATACAGAAACCTGATTAAGCCGAAAATAAGCAAAACCAAATAAGCACTTGACCAAAACTTTAATCAAATTAATTTTAATGAAAACTAAATAAGACACAAATTATGAACTATAAAACACCAAATAATCTAAATCTTTAAAATCAACTTTTAATTAAAAATATTAATCTACCAAATCAACTTAACTAAAAATAAGCTAAACACTATTAAGCAATAAACATAATAAGCTAAAACATCCACCACATCAAAACCATAAGATCAATCACATAAACAAATTAATCACACAATCAACTAAATTAAATCGACTACATGATTAACAAAGCAAAACAATTGATTATGATTAAGAAAGGTAGAATGAGAATTAATTAAAAAGCTTGATTAGATTGAAGATTAAGATCCAAAATTACAAGATTAAGATGAAAGATTAATAAACTTGAAAGAAAAGCTAGAGAGAGAAAAAGTTCTAGAGAGTGAAAGGAACTTAAAAACTAAAAACTAAAAAAATGACAATTAACTAACTAACTCCTCCTAATGAACCATTAGGATGGTATTTTTAGGAGGAGGGGAGTGTGTTGCTTCTTCCTTCTTTTCTCTTGTATTCTCGACTTTTTAAATAACTCGACTTTCTCGACTTTGTCTCGGGATTTGTCGAATGATCAAATGAACTTGTCTTCTAATTTTCTTCTTTTAGTAGACTTGGTTCTTTGACCTCGTTAAACTTCCGTCTTTAGACTTTTTCTTCGATAAATCTTCAGAACAGGCCTTTGACTTCCGTTCTTCTTGCACTTTTGATCTTTTGACTTCGTCTTTTATCTTTTTCTTCGATAAAAGCCCGTGAAAGCCCGTGTTTTCTTCATTTTTCATATTTTTGTCCTAAAACACAATAAAAACAAAAACCACGCATAATTCCACCTTTACGACATTAAATACACGTTTTGGTCTTGTTATTATTAGAAATAAGTGGTAAAAGGATAAGTGTTTTCACACTTATTACTTACATTTCAACGTCGGAGATCATGTCTTTCTTAAGGTATCACCGGTACGTGGTGTTAGACCTTTTGGAATCAAAGGGAAACTCAGTCCTCGATTCATCGGACCGTTTGATATCATCGAGCGAGTCGGTGAAGTATCTTATCGCTTAGTGTTACCTCTGTAGCTTTCTCACGTTCATGACGTCTTCCATGTATCCTTACTCAGAGGATACAAGTATCATCCCCTTCACATGGTTCTGCATCCACTGGAATAGATTCGTGAAGATCTTACCTTCATAGAGAAACGCGAGCGAGTTCTTGACAGACAAGAACGAGTCATGAGGAAGAAGACGATTCCATTCGTCAAAATCCTTTGGAGGGATCATACCGAGAGGGAAGCCACTTGGGAAACAGAGGAGTCTATCCGGGCTTCTTACCCTCATTTCAAGTTTTGAATTCGGGTATGTTGCTCTTTCAATTTATTTTATCTATAATTCAGGGACAAATTATTCTTTTTAAGGGGAAGTGTTGTAAAACCCGCATGCTTTTACCATGAACAGTACACTTAGTAAACATATGTACATATTAAAACTTTCCTTTTATAGCACGAACACGTGTCACGATTATTAATTACAAGAATTACGTGCGTGTTATTACACGATAAGTATTAAGTACGTGATAGTACACGATAATTATTAACAGTAATAATTATATTCACGAACATGAAATCATGAACGTAAAAATCACGAACATGTAATTACGTACTTACTTATTATAATACGATAAATATCGTTTCGAACAAGTATTTATCTATAACACGAATAATTAAGTATAACATAACATGAAAACGCGAATATACGAACACATAAAATATTAGACACGGGAAAAACTTTGGGTTTCCCCTTGTGGGCCCCACATGCCGCGGACACCAAAGACAAGAGGGCCAAGCCCACTTTTGGTTTTGTTAAAATAAACAAAAAGGGAAACATGTTTTCCATTTAACAGAGTTTTTCTAAAAATCACAAAACCTTAGCCCTTTTGTTCTCTTTGGCCGCCGACAACAACAACACCAAGGGGTGGTGTTTGATTGATTTTGGTTGATTAAAACAAGTGGTAATCGTTCGTGTTATTATTCTCGTTTGATTCACGCATTGGTAATCCGTTATCCCTTTTTCTTTGTTTCTTTTATTTAATTAAGAACACATGAACAAGGATTTATAGAAACAAGTAATTAAAACATGTTAGATAATCATGGAGTAAATAAAAGAATAGTTTTCAGGTTGGTTTGTTTTGACCGACGCAAGGGCTCTCGGTGGTCCTCGAATCACCACCGACCGAGACCCCATGGTATCGGTGGGGCTGTGGTGGTCTCGGCAGCAGGAAACCAAGGGACCCTAACTTGTGTCGGGGTACCGTTTGGTTTGTATGGGTCTCGACAGCAGCAACCAACACCACCGGCTTAAGCCGGTGGCTGTTTCGGGTCAAGCAGGGGGGGGGGGGGGCGCAGGTAGCAGCAGGGGGACGCAGGCAGCAGCAAGGGGAGCAAGCAGCAGCAGGGGGAAACCACCAGCTCACAGCCGGTGGGAACCTTGTTGGGTCAGTGGCTAGCCGAGGCTAACCAGGGGGAACCACCGGCTTAAGCGAGTGGTGATTTTGCAAAGGCAGTGGCAACCGGCTGAGCCGGTTAGCCACTAGTAAGGGTATGTTTGGTTGGTCCGGTTCATGGGGAATTTGGTCCGGTTCATATTATGTCTAAATTAAAATCACGGGTCCGGTTCACGACTAACTTTTACAAGTATTTATTTTTACAAGTATATTATTTTTAACAAGAAAATAAAATTAATTAAGACATGACAAATAATGAATTTAATTTAAACATGACTTAGGTTAATTATTATTTATGAAATAATACATGTTTTAGTAACTAATTTATTTATTTAATTTAGACTATAATATTAATTAATTATTTAAACATGGATATAATTAATTAATAAACATGACTTAGGTTATAATTAAGATAATATTAATACATGTTTAACCTAAGTATTTTTGTACACCTTAATTTAATTAAATCATGCTTATATTTAATTAAATCGTATAACCTATAGTTTATTTTAATTAACATAATATTATTAATAAACTATGCTAATAATCACATGACTTATGATATTTAACCAGTAAACTTATGCTTATATTATTAGCTTATTAATTCAGCTTATTTCTAAATATGGAAACTTTCTAATTCAGGAAACTTACTATTTTTGGAAACTTTCTATTTTTAGAAACTGATCTATTTTTAGAAGTTAATCTATTTTTGGAAAATTTCTATTTTTGAAAACTTTCTATTTTTGAAACTTTCTATCTTAGGAAACCTGCTATTTTTAGAAAGTTAATTATTATTACACAACAAGTATAATAATACAAGAAATACTTAACCAGAATACTTAGGATACATGATAAACACAATATAATATTAAAATCAGTTAAACAAGGCAAGAACATATAAAACAAGCTAAGACATGATATAATCAGTTACGTACTCGGTAAACAGAATACTTATACATGTCCCCTATTTATGTAGCATTAGTGAGATCGGAGTATGACTTCCATTCTTTCGTCTTTTCCGTTCACTGGACACAAGGTACGAATTTCCCGTCCCTTCAGTATGGACATTCTTTTCTTATTAGGATTCCTCGTTTGCAGCCAACTATTTTCCCAATATTGTTTTATATGTTTGATTGCTTACGTTAGTTTAAGAGCCTAAGCCATATACATACATGGCCAGTGTCACCTAGTTATGGAGGTACCATAACCATAACACTGGAGGCACCCGTGTTATGACTTCCCCACGGTGGAGTGATTGCTCGTGGCGTTCCTTACAGTTTTGGCCATTATATTATATTATCATGTGGGGCGTATAGGTGCATCCTAGTTACATGTTTACCAGTAATATTAGAGTGAATGCGATGTGTGCCTTGCATCCTTCACTAGGATTCGATCCCTCCTACCCAGACTAATTAATTAGAGGCAACCCCTCTAATTGCATGACGAGGTCTCCCCTCTAAGTATTCATGCACGGTGGAACTTCATGACCTATATGTGCTACTGGCTAATTAATACAGGTTTTACATAAAACATAAGTCTTTTCAAACTATAAAACCAGTTTTATGAACATGTTCCAGGTTACTTAGGACTTATACATTTCCGCTGCTATTAGTCTTTTATGCGTATATTATTCCATGCTATACTTTTATATCCGTGCACTGAGCGTTAGGCTCAGCCATTTTCCTTTCATGTTCCCAAACGGTAGGTACTCAAGGGCGCTCGTAGACTTTAAGCGTACGTGCATACGGATTGGAATCTATCTAGCCTTCTCTACTTTATGCATTACATCATTCTTTTTGCTACTTATTACTTTGGACATTGTTTAGTCCTTTTCCTTTACAGTACTTATGTTTGTGTGTGCTGAGCTTATACTTGGACTACCGATGTTTATTTCCGGTATATCCATTCATGGTCATTTAATGTTTTTAAGACATTTACCTTGTATGCTTTGATGACACGTCATAATCACGCGTGACATTTCATTTACCAAAATAGGGTGTTACAGGCCTTGAGATCAAAGCCTGATTCTTTGGGATACCACATACCTAGAGAGGTTTTTCCTTTGAGGTACCTGAAAATTTTCTTAACAGCCACTATATGGGATTCCTTTGGGTTAGCTTGGTACCTTGCACAGAGACATGTGGAGAACTAGATATCAGGGCGACTGGCTGTGAGATACATGAGTGACCCAATCATGCCTCTATTCATAGTCTCATTAACAGAGACTCCTGACTCATCAGGACCCAAGTTATTGGGTGGAAGCATGGGGCATTTCACTGATGCACAATCAACAAGTCATATTTTTTAAGTAAATCTTTAACATACTTTTCTTGATAAATTGAAATTCCTTTAGCACATTGTTTAATTTGAAAACCCAAAAAGTAAGTTAATTCACCCTTCATACTCATCTCATATTTCTTGATCATTAAATTAGCAAAACGTTTACTAAGATTAACATTTGTTGACCCAAAGATGATATAATCCACATAAATGTATACAATGATGAAATCACTTTTATCCTTGAAGGTAAAAAGTGTTTTATCAATGGAACCCCTGACAAATTTATTATCAGTTAAAAAAGTAGACAATGTTTCATACCATGCCCTTGGAGCTTGTTTCAGCCTATACATGGCCTTGTGTAGCCAGTACGCATGATTGGGAAACTGGCAGTTCTCGAATCCTTCAGGCTGTTGAACATACAATTCTTCAGCCAAATCTCTCTTGAGGAAGGCACTTTTAACATCCATTTGGTACATAGTGTAGTTCATATATGCAGCTTCAAGTCTTGTTACTGGTGCAAAAGTTTCATCATAGTCAATCCCTTTAGTCTGTGTATACCCCTGTGCAACTAACCTTGCCTTGTTTCTTATGATTTTTTCTAATCTCATCCATCTTGTTTCTATAAATCCATCTAGTGCTTGTGATGTTCTTACCAGGTGGAGCTGGCACTAGAGTCCATACCTTGTTTCTTTTAAACTGATTGATCTCTTCCTGAATTGCAGCTACCCAGCCTTCTTCAACAAGGGCTTCAGCTACACGCTTTTGTTCAATTTGTGATAGAAATTCACCAAACAAACATTCATTAGCTGAGGCTGATTCTGAGTCATGAGTTCTCTGTCTAGTTGTGACCCCAGCATTTGGTTCACCAATAATTTTGACAAGAAGAATGTGTTAATCTCTTGACCATTTGCTTTGAGGAGCAAGGGAATCATAGACAGGAATAGGTATGGAGGATGAGAGTGCAATTTGAGTTTCAGCTTGCTGAGTAGGAGGACTCTCTTCAAAAACAACCTTTGTGTCTGTGTCAGCATAAGCTATTTCAAGAGGTGATGATTCAGAGACAACAAGAGAATCTTCTTGATTATGAGTTCTAGGTGAGTCATCTTCAGCTGAGGTGGAACAAGGTCTTGTGGAAGGCTGACGTTCTTCTTCAATCATCACTTGAGAAGAAAGAACATCAATTTTGTGAGTTGATAGCAGATCGTATGCAAGAACATAAGGAATAAGGGTATCTGTATGTGAACGATGATGAAAGACAGGGCTTGGTTCATAAAACTCATCTATTGGGAAAGACTTATTTTCGTTAAAATCAATTTCATCACCTTCTGTTCCTGTTCTCTATAGCACGTCATCATCTTCATTGAATGTGACATGAAAGGTTTATTCTAGTTACTGTCTTCCTGTGTTGAATACTCTAAAGGCTTTGGCTGTTGGAGAGTATCCTAAGAAGAAACCATCGTTATCTTTTTCGTCAAACGTTCCAAGTTGATCCCTGTAGTTATAAATGAACATAAAGCAACCAAAGACATGGAAGTAGCTGACATCTGGTGCTCTTTTTCTAAAAACTTCATACGAGGTTTTTCCATGTCTCTTAACAATGATTGATCTGTTTTGAGTATAGCAGGCAGTATGGACAACTTCTCCCCAAAATCTTTGGTAAAGCTGCACCATTTAGCATGGTTCTAGCTGCTTCAATCAATGTTCTGTTTCTTCTTTCAGCTACTCCATTTTGTTCAGGAGTACCAGCTGAAGAGAAGTTTTGTGATATTCCCTTTTCATCACAAAAAGCTTCAAGCTGTTGATTCTTGAATTCATCATTCATGTTTTCAACCTGCCTGATGAAGGACATGATGGCATGCATCACTTTTCCTTTTGAGGAAGAAAACCCATGTATACCTTGAGTATTCATCAACAATGACCAAGGTATATTTGTTGTGATTGATGGTCTGTGGTTTAACTGGTCAAAACAAATCCATGTGAAGGAGATGTAAGAACTTGTTAATAGAGAATGATTCCTGGTCTTAAAGGATGACATGCGATGCTTTCCCTTAACACAAGCTAAACATGTCTTGTCTTTTGTGAAAGTCACAGGTGGTAGACCAGCAACCAAGTTTTGTGTGGATAGCTTGTTGATGTTCTTGAAGTTGAGATGAGAGAGTCTTTTGTGCCACAACCAATTGACACTTTCAGAGGCTTTAGCAAGAAAACAATTTGAGCTGTCTTCTAAGTAGGAGGCCATATTGATGACATACACATCTCTTCTTCCTGGTGAAATTAACACCACATCATTATTTTTGTTGAATATGGTTCCTTAAGTCTTGGTAAACAAAACCTTGTAGTCAGCATCACACAATTGGCTGATGCTGATGAGATTGTGCTTAAGACCATTCACATATGCAACCTTTGTGAAGGTTATTCCATTGCAGTTAACTGAGCCATATCCCTTTGTTTCGCCTGAAGAGTTATCCCCAAACACCACTTTAGGACCAGGCTCTTTTGAATATACGTGCATGTATTGTTGAACTCCTGTCATGTGTCTAGCACAGCCACTATCTAGATACCAGACCGATTCCTTGAGATGTTTCTACACACATATATAGAAACAGATCAGTTCCTATGGTGAACCCACTTTCCAATGGGTTCTCTGAATTGCTAAATAGAAACTCTTGAGTTCCTGTAGAACTTGTGACAATGTGAAGGATAGTTGGCTATGTCATGGGTGTACCTTCCACAGATGTCACATCCTGGAAAGTCACTGCACCCATCTGAGTGATGGTCTGTAAATCCATAATATTTACATGGAGGGTAAGGTCTGTATTTACCTGATGGTCTCCTAGTAGCATGTTCTCTGCCCCTAAAAGGTGTTTGAGATCTCTTAACAGTCATTTGTTTATTATGATCAATGGTCATGTGATGAGAATTTTTACACACATTATAGTAGGGTTTGACTAATTTTTCAACTGTGGGTTTTCCTAGATATGACTAAGGTTCAGAGGAAGTAGAGCATTTAACGGATGTGACAACAGCGGTTCTGAGGTTCGTCACTTAGTTTTATTTTGTGCAAGTTACGTGTCTTTACGTGTTTATGTGATAATTGGTGTGTATAGATTGTGGTTTGGATATCGTTTCGGGTACGGGGTACCTTGTGAGTGAAACGATGTGTGATGATTTCATGTTCATGAGCTCACAGTGTAGTGACTATGAAATGAGATGGTGTTGTTTAGTGGTTTTACGTATAAGTATATGTATTATAGAAAATCGTATTTTTACGGTTTAAGGTTTTGCATTTAGGGGTCTCGGAAGAGGTATTTAGTCACGGGAATAATTTACGGGATGGTTTTAAGTCATTTAGGACTTAGTTATATGGTTTATTTTATATTCTAAGAGCTTTTATAAAACTGTATATTTTTACGTCTTTTACGGTATACGCGTAAATTTAACTAATTTTGCGGTTTTGAGGTTTCGGAGGCTTTAGGAGCTGAAATAAATTAAGGGAATTTAAGATAATAATAATTAATAGTTAATTTACAGTAGGGGAGTATAAAAGTCGGCCAAATATGGGTTTTGGGCCTTGGGTTGGGTGGCTAAAAGAAAGAAAGAAGGAAAAGCCCAAAAACAGGCCCAATGGACTTGTAATGGGATTAGGGGGCCTTTAGGACTTAACCAAACCTAATCCATAACCAAAATAATCATATTTTTAAGCTCCATAACAGCTCCTAGCCGAAATTCAACAATGGTGGCCAATTAGGGTTTCAAAAATAAAGATCTTCCAGTGATTTCTAAGGTAAAACCTTCAAAACCCTTGTTCTATTAATGATTTTAATCAATCTAATCATATAATTGATCTTATGATGGATTAGGGTTTGTGAGTTTTCTGAGATTAGTGAGTTTAGGGTTCATATGAATTTATTACTTTGGTTATTATGAAGATTAGTGATGGTAATTAGGGTTTAATCATGTTTAAATTCGTTTTTTAAAACAGGGCAGAATTTTTGGTCCATTGTTTTGATCATATCTAGAGTTCTACAAACTTTTAATTTTCGAATCTTATGTCCTTGAAAAGGTAATTGAGTTAGCTTTCAAATTCAAGTAATGAGAACTAAATTAGAGGTCGGGAAGTGGGTCAAAAACAGATTACATCAGTCGGGTGTCAAAACAGTTTTTGGATCAGCTTGTTTTTACTTTATGTTTTGAATTGTTTGGGGTACTTAGGGTTATAATTGGAGCTTAAAATGAACATGAGACTTAGATCATATATTAAATAAAAGATCTGGAGAAAGGCTAAGAAAATGGGATAGGGTAAGACCCTCTGATCATAACAAACATTTCATATGTTCAAAATCGGTAGAATCTGAATAGACGAAAGTATAAGTTGTATATCAGGGACTTAAGATTAGCTTTGATGTTGGGGCAAGGGCTGAGATTTTAGCTAACACATATAAGTTTATGGGGTCTTCATTACAAGGAATGTGATTTAGGTTTGGTGGGCGTTTGGATCATAATACGGAGTGTGAAAAACGGGGTTGTTTTGGGTTAAATGTTAACGGGACGAGTTATGAACTCAACTAAGTTAAGGGCTTTATAGAGGGGTGTAATGAGATGATTATGGCATATAAATGGGGTTAATTTGTAGGAGAAGGTTAGATATCCATCATAGATTGATGAGCCATTTTGGTATGTGTTTTATGTCTTGATTGTATACGTTTGTGTGTTTAGATTTGTGCTAGAGCGTGGGTACTTGGAGAAGCTTGTTCAGGTGAGTTTCATAGTCCCATGTCTTTTTATGATTTGATTTCCCGATGGGATGGAAGAGATACTATATGGTTTTGTAAAGAATGCTGTGAATGTTTTTATGGTTTGTGATGGACTTGTGTGTACACTTATGTGATTAACTGCTATGTGATTCTTGATTGTGTTTATGATTTGGATTGGGGGACACGTACCGTCTCAATTATTATGGTTTGACTTGGTACCAAGGGGATGTTGACAAGGCGGGGCCTTGTGATTGGTTCATAGGTGTATGAGCGCCTATGGGACCATGGTTATTGGTAAGGCTTGGAGCCTTGAAATTATGGTTATTGGTAAGGCTTGGAGCCTTGGATTTGTGGTGATTGGTTAATCTTGAATGCTAGTTGTTAATACATAATTATAGCACATTGTCTATATGTTCTTTTGTTAATGGTTGTTATTCACAGCTTATAACTGATTTGGCATTGGAGTCTAATCCTATGACTCTCACCAACATTATGTTGACGTGTTTTAGTGTCTCTTTCAGGTGAGAATGTGGTTAAGCGTGAGAATAGGAGTGGCTAGCTGGAAGGCTTAGGATTGCATTTGGAGGAACCCCCTTTCCTCTTAGTCTTTATTTATGTTTGTATAAGTGATACTTTGTAGACACCTATATGTTTGTTATTTGTTAATTGTATGTCTTTGGTAAGAGGTAGACCTGTTACCTACTTACCTAGACGCCTACATTGTTTGAGATATGTTCATGACATTGTGTCACCATTTATGATATTTCCATTTCATTTAGTTATCTTCATAGACACACTATTGTTGTGATGATATCCATACGTCGCGCCCCATATTCCGCCATGGTGGGGTGTGACAGAATGGTATCAGAGACAATGGTTATAGAGAATTAGGTTGCCTAGCCTAGTCTATAGCTTAAGGATCCCTGCATATAGGCGTCATAGGATTACGTGTGGTCTTGATTGTATTTTCCTAAATTTTATTTTTTGTGAATTTTGACTAGTATGAGTTGAACTGTAGTTGCCCATACTTAGTCACCTGTTAATTTATGTTTTGCTTTTGATATCTAAATTACTTTCACCATAGTAATTATTTGGTGTACCTAATGTATACTATTTTTCTTTTGATGTTTAAGTCATGTTCCCTAAGAATCATGAGGTGATTCGAGTTACTAGGAGTTGGTGGATAGGAAGGATTTTAAGTTGTTTCCACTCTTATGGGCGACATGACTTATAAATGATTATGATGTTGTGTTGGAGTTTGTCTATGCTGTTTTAGCTAGGCTATGGATTTATGTATTCTAAGAGTTTGACTATATTATTTTAATAGATGGAGTTTTGGACCTTATTGTTTATGTGGTTATGAGTTTATGTGAGTAGATGGATTTATGTGTTATATGTTGTATTGATTCTAATAAGTGTCATCATAGGAGGGAGTGCATTCAGGAAAGGGTAATTGTATAAGTATGGTGGCCAACATAGTTATACAAGTACCACAACTTCAATGGGTTCCTAAGTATGATTGCATGAAAGAGGGTTAGTACATGCTTGTATATGATGAGATGTGGACTTTGGGAATATGTATAATATGTGGGTTTATGTAACGGTTGCCTACGTATGGATATTGTTTAGTGTGTTGTATGTTTTGGGTTATAGTCATGTTGTGTGATCATGGGGTCACACGATATGGACTGGTTTTAGTGATGGGTTTTATGCCTTGTTGTAAGATGGCGATTACTCGTATGGAAAAAACGAGTGTATGACGCGATTGATTGATCTAACATGTATGGTAACGAGTATATTTTGGTTGATTTAATAGGTATATATATGCGGATGTATATATACTAGTATGTGTTAAGTTATGATATATGGTCGTTCAGTACTTATTATAACTTGAACGTACCTTGTGTTTGCTCGTGTTTTATGGTGCTGGAGTTTGATGGAGTTCCAACGACGTTTTGAATCTTTTGATGTGTGTCTACATTCGGGTATGTATTTTAATTAATGAGAACTACTAAATTTTCTTGCAAATAAGTCTGGCTAATTATAGGAAAACGACTTTGAAAATAATTTGTAAGTGTATGGTATGATATCGTGAGTTACATATCTTTTTTTTATGTTTGTGGTAGTAAGTTATAAAAAAATTTGTCTTGAAAATAATTGGATTAGTTTTCTATGTAACATGTGATAATACATTTTAAAGGGGTAAAGAAATTTTACAAAAATTTTCTTAAGTGGAGTTAAATTTTTAGAAGTATTTAACTAGACGGAAAGAGTAAAAAGGGAGATTTTATTATAATAATGATAATAATAACACCACATCTTATAAACGTGTAGTAGTTTAGTTATAACCAGCCTAAATGGATTTTATAAAATAATAATAATATAGAATAAAATGAAAAAAAAACACTGTATTTTATAAACATGTATTGGTTTCATTATAACAAGTGAAATAAGTTTAATATGGGTAAACAAGATAATGGTTAGAATAAGATTGTAGTATACTAACTAGTTGATATCCTTGATAAAATAATGAAGATAAAAGATGAGTTTATTGTTCAAAACGAGTATGATTGATTTTAATAATATTGAAGTTTGGTTCTTATGAGGAGTAACTAAATGGGGCGAAAGTTTAAAATTTTCTGAGGTATCGAAATTTGGTAATACTAACCGTGACGAGTCTAATTCTTCGTTGTTGGCACACTCCATTGAATCTTTTGGATTACCTTGTTTCATTTTCAGTTGTTTTGGCTAGGGTTCATTATGGTTGATCTTTCGGTTTACCCTATATTTATTAGGACGCGATCGTTTGGAATTATTTTGGTACACGTCATGGTTGATTTAGTTATGCGGTTGTGGAAACGTTAGGATGAGAGGATAGAGTTGGGTAGTATTACTTATGGTTAGATATTAGAATTCAGAGATGTGTTTTGGTTTAAAGGTTGTGTTGAAGGAATGATTAAGATTTGTGAAGTTTTGAAACTTAGATTGGTTACGGGAATAAGGGAGTAAGTAAAGTTAGTTGACTGGTCGTGGGAACGAGATGTCATGCTATGAGAAGTTGGTTGAAGTACCATTAGGAGATTGATGAAAGTACCAGCAGATGTGAGGGTAGAGTAGAAATTTTCTACTAATGGAAAGATTGCGAAAATAACACGCAAGGGAATTGGTATAGTTATGGAGGCGATGTAGTAGTAGACACGTGAAGGAAAACATGGATGTGAAAGAATGATTGGTAGGAGGCTGATTAATGGTGATTACAACAAGTAATGAAAAGTGAGCCATTGAGGGGTTGAATTACCTTTAGAAATATTGTGGTAGATGAGTTGAAGTTAGAGGCTACTGGGTAGTGTGAAGTTCATAGGTAACATCATAGAGACGAGAAGGAGTGCGTGAAGAGCTACATCGTGAATCAAGGAGCTGAAAGGACTACGTGCTGGCTGCTAGAAGGAAGCAAGAGATTTTAAAGGAGTCACAGAAAATGCAAGGACTGGAAAGGTGACAAGCACTATGATGGGAATCTCTGTATGGTTCGTGACGAAGAAGGACAGATCGAGTACCAGAGTGGAGTTACAAAGAGCTGAACTAGTGGATCGTGATGAATTGAATACATAACATGGGAGATTAAGAACTCGTGGAGGTAACAAGGGGAGTCTAGTGACTACGCGGATAGAATTTTTATGGCAATCAATATCGAGGGATGAGTAGTGAAGCTGAGCTGAATAAGTTCATGGAGAAGTGATTAGAGAGTCAGTTTTGTGAAGGTGTTATGAAAGATCTTTGGAGGAGACAGTTATGCATTATCTAATGCACTAGCGATTTCCATAGATTTGAATAATGAAGTATGGAATTTCTGTTGGACGGGATAGTGTAGGAATTAGGGAGAACCATGGAAGGAGAGAACCAAGTACCTAGAAGATGATGATTGAAAGTACCTCATGTTGGGTGCAAGATCAAAATAGAAGTATGAGATTCGAATAAGAATTTAAAATATGGCTTAGTTTAGACAAATGGAAACTAATATGGGTATAATTTGAGAGTGTGATCCACATGGGATCACATAAAACTCTAGTCTGTCCCTATTAGGAGGGAGTAGGAGAACTGATCGTGAGGAAAAAACAAGTGAAGCTACTTGGAAAAATTTTGAGGTATAGATGACTTGAAAGACGGGAAGCATAACATCGTGATGTATGTCATGAGCTGAGGAAGAAGAAGGAAGTGTAAATAGATGCTAATCATGAATGAAATAGGTCGAGATAGGAACCGAAGGTAAAACTTTGGTATAGCCTAATGAGTGACTAAGGCACTAAGCATGTTAATATTGTTGTTGTGTGGAAAGGAAATGGTACTGACCTATAATGTTTGATTGGAAGGCTTAGTATCGATCATCAAATGGTTAAGGAGTTATAGATGTGATGTGTCATGAGAGACGAAGGGCTTGGTCTAACTGAGACAAGATGAGGAGCGCTATGACCTTGAAGGTAAGACATTGTGTAGATTTAAAGGAAGTGTTGAGTATCAAGGAAAAAAATCCTTCATTGAGAAAAGTGAGAAAAGAAGTGTATAGGTGCTACTAATGAGCCATCCAAATTTAATGGAAGTAGTTGTAGCATGGGTTTGGATGGCAGTTGATAGACTAACTAAGATAACCGTCCTTTTGGTGATGTGTATAGATCATAAGTTGATTTGGATTGGAAGAGCCTTGTTGTGATGAACTAATGGATATGTGAAAGACCGTCATATGTCAGTTTTTAAAGGAAATTTGAATTTTTAAGTAGTTTGGGGTACGGACTAAATGGAGTTTTTGAACAAGATTGGATATGTGTATATCCAGCTAATTGGAAAAGGATGAGCAAGTGAGAGATTGATACAAGTATAGGAGTCGTGTTGAGAGCTTGGGTGACTGATTTAGAGGGATGTGGGAAACTCGTTAGCGATGTCTGAGTTTTCATATAATGATAGTTATCATACTAGAAGTCGATGAATGTCATTTGAGGCACTATATGGAAGGATAGGGTGAGTTATCCTTATGGTGGACTAAAATTCGTGAAAGAGACTATTAATGTGGAAATGGTGTTTGTGGAAAGGATGAGAGTAACAAGAGATGATATGTTGAAAAAGAGGAAATCACTAGAGTTTAGTGACAAAGTTATCTAGGAAGTTTCACCTATAGTAATGGGTGGCATGTTTTGGTAAAAGGGAAAGTTGATGTCAAGTTTTGTAGGTCCATTTATGATCTTTTGAAAGATTGGACCAGTAGTTTATGAGAATAGAATTACCTGGAGGAATTGAGTGTTATACATGATATATTTCATGTATTAAGATTGGTAAATGTTGTTTGAGAATGCATATTTTCATGTACGGTTATTCAGGATTTGTGTTAATAAGAGTCTTTATTTTATCAAAGAGTCATTTGTGAGATTTATTGGCTGTGAGGTCAAGAGTTTGGGAATGAATTTGAATATTGTTGGTTAGTATATGTGGTAATTTGAGACTTGAACTAATGTACACACAGAAATGAGAGGAGTTCATTTAGAACAAGTATCCTCATATGATTTGTTGTTTATGTGTTTGATCCTAAGGAGTAAATCTCGGGACGAGATTTCTATTAGGAGAGAGTGATGTGACAACAGCGGTTCTGAGGTTCGTCACTTAGTTTTATTTTGTGCAAATTACGTGTCTTTACGTGTTTATGTGATAATTGGTGTGTATAGATTGTGGTTTGGATATCGTTTCGGGTACGGGGTACCTTGTGAGTGAAACGATGTGTGATGATTTCATGTTCATGAGCTCACAATGTAGTGACTATGAAATGAGATGGTGTTGTTTAGTGGTTTTACGTATAAGTATATGTATTATAGAAAATCGTATTTTTGAGGTTTAAGGTTTTGCATTTAGGGGTCTCGGAAGAGGTATTTAGTCACGGGAATAATTTACGGGATGGTTTTAAGTCATTTAGGACTTAGTTATATAGTTTATTTTATATACTAAGAGCTTTTATAAAACTGCATATTTTTACGTCTTTTACGGTATACGCGTAAATTTAACTAGTTTTGCGGTTTTGAGGTTTCGGAGGCTTTAGGAGCTGAAATAAATTAAGGGAATTTAAGATAATAATAATTAATAGTTAATTTACAGTAGAGGGGTATAAAAGTCGGCCAAATATGGGTTTTGGGCTTTGGGTTGGGCGGCTAAAAGAAAGAAAGAAGGAAAAGCCCAAAAACAGGCCCAATGGACTTGTAATGGGATTAGGGGGCCTTTAGGACTTAACCAAACCTAATCCATAACCAAAATAATCATATTTTTAAGCTCCATAACAGCTCCTAGCCGAAATTCAACAATGGTGGCCAATTAGGGTTTCAAAAATAAAGATCTTCCATTGATTTCTAAGGTAAAACCTTCAAAACCCTTGTTCTATTAATGATTTTAATCAATCTAATCATATAATTGATCTTATGATGGATTAGGGTTTGTGAGTTTTCTGAGATTAGTGAGTTTAGGGTTCATATGAATTTATTACTTTGGTTATTATGAAGATTAGTGATGGTAATTAGGGTTTAATCATGTTTAAATTCGTTTTTTAAAACTGGGCAAAAATTTTGGTCCATTGTTTTGATCATATCTAGAGTTCTACAAACTTTTAATTTTCGAATCTTATGTCCCTGGAAAGGTAATTGAGTTAGCTTTCAAATGCAAGTAATGAGAACTAAATTGTAGGTCGGGAAGTGGGTCAAAAACAGATTACATCAGTCGGGTGTCAAAACAGTTTTTGGATCAGCTTGTTTTTATTTTATGTTTTGAATTGTTTGGGGTACTTAGGGTTATAATTGGAGCTTAAAATGAACATGAGACTTAGATCATATATTAAATAAAAGATCTGGAGAAGGACTAAGCAAATGGGATAGGGTAAGACCCTCTGATCATAACAAACATTTCATATGTTTAAAATCGGTAGAATCTGAATAGGCGAAAGTATAAGTTGTATATCGGGGACTTAAGATTAGCTTTGATGTTGGGGCAAGGGCTGAGATTTTAGCTAACACATAATTTTATGGGGTCTTCATTACAAGGAATTTGGTTTAGGTTTGGTGGGCGTTTGGATCATAATACGGAGTGTGAAAAACGGGACTGTTTTGGGTTAAATGTTAACGGGACGAGTTATGAACTAAACTAAGTTAAGGGCTTTATAGAGGGGTGTAATGAGATGATTATGGCATATAAATGGGTTTATTTTGTAGGAGAAGGTTAGATATCCATCATAGATTGATGAGCCATTTTGGTATGTGTTTTATGTCTTGATTGTATACATTTGTGTGTTTAGATTTGTGCTAGAGCGTGGGCACTTGGAGAAGCTTGTTCAGGTGAGTTTCATAGTCCCATGTCTTTTTATAATTTGATTTCCAGATGGGATGGAAGAGATACTGTATGGTTTTGTAAAGAATGTTGTGAATGTTTTTATGGTTTGTGATGGACTTGTGTGTACACTTATGTGATTAACTGCTATGTAATTCTTGATTGTGTTTATGATTTAGATCGGGGGACACGTACCATCTAAATTATTATGGTTTGACTTGGTACCAAGGGAATGTTGACAAGGCGGGGCCTTGGGATTGGTTCATAGGTGTATGGGCGCCTATGGGACCATGGTTATTGGTAAGGCTTGGAGCCTTGGAATTGTGGTTATTGGTAAGGCTTGGAGCCTTGGATTTGTGGTGATTGGTTAATCTTGAATGCTATTTGTTAATACATAATTGTAGCACATTGTCCATATGTTCTTTTGTTAATGGTTGTTATTCACAACTTATAGCTGATTTGGCGTTGGAGTGTAAACCTATGACTCTCACCAACATTATGTTGACGTGTTTTAGTGTCTCTTTCAGGTGAGAATGTGGTTAAGCGTGAGAATAGGAGTGGCTAGCTGGAAGGCTTAGGATTGCATTTGGAGGAACCCCTTTTCCTCTTAGTCTTTATTTATGTTTGTATAAGTGATACTTTGTAGACACCTATATGTTTGTTATTTGTTAATTGTATGTCTTTGGTAAGAGGTAGACCTGTTACCCACTTACCTAGACGCCTGCATTGTTTGAGATATCTTCATGACATTGTGTCACCATTTATGATATTTCCATTTTATTTAGTTATCTCTATAGACACGCTATTGTTGTGATGATATCCATACGTCGCGCGCCATATTCCGCCATGGTGGGGTGTGACAACGGAAGGCTTAATTTGTTCTTTTAAGAGTTCAGCTTCTTTAATCAAAGACAAAATGCGTTCTTCAGTTAAGGATTCAACTATGTTCACAGTGCTTGTTGAGACAGGCTTATAGACATTTTTCTTAACAGGTTGTTTTGCAGGCACAACAAAAATCTTAGCAGGTGGTGTCTCAACATCAGGTTTGGGTTTAGCCTTAGCTCCTCTAGAAGACCTGTTAAGTTCAACTCCAGAGAGTTTAGGTAAAGATGGTAAAGGTGTTGTGCTATCAATTACATCTTCAGAGACAGGTACATTCGCTAAGAGTGGGTCAGATGTATGTATAGTCTCTGTAGATTTGAAAACAATCTCTTTGGGGTTTTAAGAGCTTTCATTTTGTTTCTTTTAGCAGTAACAACCCTAATTATGTCAGTTGGAAGTTCATCATTAAGTAATTCATTTACAGTAAACCTACTGCACAACCATTTTTCTATAACCTTGTTTAGTTCAGCTACTTGATCATTTAAGGCACCGTTTCTTAATAAGAGTTTATTAACCTTATTTTGAAGAGTTATCTTTTCAGAGTTAACCTATTTTAAAGTTTCACATTCAGCCTTAGCAGTTAACAATTCATGTTTAACAGAGTGATATTTATCAAGCAGGTTCTTTCTTTGTTCCTCAACGAAGTGTAAATAAATTATGGTATAATCAAGGACATGTTTACGTTCATCACTTTCAGACATAGAGATAAGCATGTCTACCTTTTTCATTGTGATGTCAATTCATTATCCTGATCTAGCATCTCCTTTTCCAACAACTGGTTCATCCTCAACAATCGCCATAAATGCGCTGATCCTGGTAGTGTCCTCTTCATCAGATGTCAGCGGCTCATCATTTCAATCATAAGCTTCAGCTACCAACCCTTTCTCTGTCTTTTTATCACCCCTTTCTTCTTAAACAGAGCTTCTAGCTTCAAATTCATATGTTCTAACTCAGCCTTTAGTGACTAGTATTTGTTTTTGTAATCTTTTTTCTCATTATTAGAGGAATTGGATTGGTGAGATGAGTTGTATGGTATCCATCAGCCATTCTTCATAATTGTATTTTTCATATAGCTGAGCCAACGTGTCATTCTTGATAGAGTTATTAGCTCTCTGGGTCTGATTCATGCTCAACCATTTTCTGGGAAGGCTGTTGACAAAATTGGCGTTTACTTCAGCTTGTGCAATGGTGACTTCATTCATAGCAAGGTCGTTAAGAAGAATCTTCAGCCTTGTGTACGTCTGTAGCACTTTTTCACCTTCAAGTGCCTTGAAAGCATTCAACTGAAGCCTAAGTGCCTGAATCTTAGTTTCTCTGGTCTTAGAGGTTCCTTCGTGACCAAGGATAAGATCTGTCCACATTTGTTTGGCTTTTGGACATTGAATCACAGATTTCATGATGTGTTTAGGAAGACAGGAAATGATAATGCTTTTGAGACGTTTATCTTGATTTGCCAATTTCCTATCAGCTAGAGTCCACTGATTGAGAGGTTTGGGAAGAGGATTCTCATCAGTAGAGGTAAGCGCCATGGGAACATATGGTTCATTTTCTAGAATTTCTAGAAGAAATGGTTCAAATCCATCAAGATAGACAAGGAATTTACTTTTCTGACTTGCAAAGTCATCTTCATCAAAAACTGGTACATTGGTGACATGAGTTCCGCCTCTTGAGTCGAGAAGTTGAGGAAGATCATCTTCATTCATAGTGGGATTAATTCTTGGTGAGGATGGAGGTGGTGGCGTATTGTTTTGGTTGTTCCCAAAAAGCGATGGTGGTGGTGGTGGTGTGTTGCTCGTTTCAGGCATGGTGGATCTTGATTATAAAACTTAGAACGATGTTTATGAAGGTTTTAATATCAAACACCGCTCTGATACTAATTGAAAGTCCCTAATCCTAGCTTGAAACGATTAAGAAAGATAATTAACACAAGTAAATACTTCTCAAACGTAAGACTTTATTATTGTATAACAAGTATTACATGTGTTATGGATAACACAGTTTGATGACAATTTTTTGTGTACACTTTGGACAAATAAAGCTAACTTAAGAACACATGCACAACTGTTTGTTCAATAAGTTCTAAAGAGTTAATGTGTGAAATCTAACATAGTGAACAACATTAACTCTAGCCTACATATCTTTTTTGTAGTGGTACGAGGTTGACTTTGATAGCTGGTTTATGGTGACTACACAAAGCAGACAATGTCAGACATCTGTCACAAGATACTCTTCTATTCTTGGTAGTCTGCCACAACACTTTAGGGAAATAGAGCTGACATAGTTTCCCTTTTCTTCATACCTTGTACTTTAGGCTGCATAACTTCCCGCCTAAACGCTTAGGTATGTCTAAAGTGTACTGAGTGTTAAGAGGGTATTGCCACCCCTGTTAACACTCAACCAATCAGATTCCCTGATACATCTTGGTTGTTATCCATCACAGCCAATGAGTATATCTTCAAGTAATCTTTGACTTCCTTGACAATGTCTCTGACATAGACTCCTCTGCGGTTGCTCACAACGACTAAGATCGTTGTGAGTCTTAAGGGACTATCCTGTTACCTTGACACAGACAAGTTAATATGAAACAGCTTAATTTATGTTTAAATCTATGACTATGGGAAATCTAACAAACTTAGATTCCCAACAAAAAGCACTCGAGTTTGGTTTTGGCAAACTGCTTTAGCCTTATGGTAATTTAATAAAAAATGTTGCTTCTTTTTGTTACCGGTATGGTTAATCATGAATATGGATCATATGTCATTTCATTTGATTAACATTCTATTTTTCGTTTCTCATATATAATCAAGATTACTAACTGTAATAAGAAACTTCTTAAATATCATTTAGGCACGGTCATGTAAACATCTGATTAATCCTATGAGAGGGCCCAATATGTATCATGCTCCAGTCATGGAGGAACAAAATCCTATTTTGACTACAAGTTCCTTTTACACATGCAATAAACACTTCTGGACTAAGTTTTATAACTGCTCACGTGAATGACGCAACGTTTTCTTAAACCAAGAAATGTCATCCATTCATGTAAAGATACACTTGCATCAGAAGTCTAAGGATCGTAATACTTACCATATATGTAGATTCTTAATGATGCCAATCTATAAAGAATCCTACACGAGTTAGGGTAATCCAGTTATTTAACCACATTAAATAACCTATGAGTTTGGAAGAATCATCTTTATGTATTTCTAAAATACAACCAACCATCACAATTGCCTTAATTCATTAATACTTCAATGCTAACATTTGACAACGGAAGTTTAGAATATATGTTACACTCCTAAAAGCAGACGTTATATTCATGGATTAAACATGAAAATATAAGATATAATTATTAAGAAATGAAAACAATAATTCCAACAAAAATTAATTCATTTATTGATAACAATTGCTTAAACATCCCTTGTCCAAACACTAATACATAAAATAAATTTTATCACAGATTTACATGAGACTAGCAGAACGAACAAGACCAATTGACTAAGCATGCTTAAAATACTTACTCAAAGGCATAGGTTTTGTGAAAGGATCTGCGACGTTGTCATCTGTGTGAACTTTGTTAATAATGATTTCACCATTTTCGATAACTTCTCGAATATAGTGAAACCTTTCTTGATGATGTCTAGCACCTCGCATGATTCCAAGATCATCTGCGATAGAAATTGCGGCAGAATTGTCGCACAACATTTCTGTGGGTTCATTATTAGATGGTATGACTCTAGCAAGACCACTAACAAAATTCCCAATCCAAACAGTCTCCATTGTGGCAGCAACATATTTAGCTTCAGTAGAGGACATACCAATAATGATTTGCTTACTACTCTTTCGGTCCATGGCTCCACCATTAAGCACAAACATATGCCTAGTTGGGGATTTAGTA
Source organism: Glebionis coronaria (assembly GCA_025667525.1). Taxonomy (NCBI): domain Eukaryota; kingdom Viridiplantae; phylum Streptophyta; class Magnoliopsida; order Asterales; family Asteraceae; genus Glebionis; species Glebionis coronaria. Next base: position 164,751,899 of record CM046874.1, read on the forward strand.
TCGTCCTTGTCGATTTGAATACTAGCATCAATATAGCATTTAATGCGAAGCTCGTTTTCCTCCTTAGCCCCATAAACAAGTTCCATATCTTTTCTATTCCTAAGATACTTAAGAATGGTCTTAACAGCAGTCCAATGTTTCTCACCCGGATTCTGTTGGAATCTACTACAAAGATTTTGCGCAAACATAACATCAGGTCTAGTGCATCTTACCGCATGCATGATAGAGCCAATTGTCAAAGCATACAGAATTTTCATCATGCGTTTCACGTCACTAGGTGTGATCGCACATTGCTTTTTACTTAAATCAGTCTTTTTTGCATTGGAACAAATCCTTTCTTGGATTTATCCATTCTAATAAGCACTTTGACTTAAAGACAACATCAACTTAGATCTATCTCTTGTGGTCTTAATTCCAAAAATATATGCTGCCTCTCCTAGATCCTTCATGGAAAAATACTTGCTCAGCCAAGCTTTCACTTCCTGTAGCATTGAAGTGATATTTCCAATGAGTAATATGTCATCCATATATAATACTAGGAATGCTACATTAGTCCCACTAGATTTGACATATACACAGGGCTCATTGGGATTTTGAACGAAATCAAGATTCTTAATTTCTTCATCAAACCGTTTATTCCAAGTTCTTGAAGCTTGCTTCAAACCATAAATGGATCTCTGTAACCTGCAAACTTTATTTGGATACTTTGGATCAACAAAACCTTCTGGTTGCACCATGTAAACATCTTCACTTCAGTGACCATTCAGCAAAGCAGTCTTGACGTCCATTTGCTAAATCTCATAGTCATAGAACGCCGCTATGGCTAAGAGAATCCTAATAGCTCTTATGTCTGCAACGGGAGAAAAGGTTTCCTTATAATCTAACCCGTAGGTTTGAGTGTTTTGCAACAAGTCGAGCTTTATAGGTGTGTATATTGCCATCCATGTCGGTTTTTATCTTATAAATCCATCTACACCCTACGGTTCTTGCACCCGCAGGAAGATCAATCAAAGTCCATACTCGATTATCTTTCATGGATTACATTTCCACGTTCATTGTTTCAAGCCATTTGTCGGATCTAGTATCCGATATAGCCGCTTGATAATTAGGAGGCTCGTCATGATCCCCTAATTAATGTTCGTTATCATCTATGTAGAAACCATATATACTAGGGGCTTGAGGCGTCCTACCGGACCTTCGAAGCAGAACGTCTAGGTTTTGAGGTTCAACAATTTCTTGCGAAACTTCATCATGTACTTCGCTAGTGTTACCAGAAGGAAGTGCATCTACATCATCGACGATTTCTAATTCGTCAGTACTCCCACTTGCTCCAAGCAGTGGAGTACTCCCACTTGCTTCTTGATCTATGAAACTTGTTTCAAAGAACTCAACGTTTCGTGCAACAAATATTTTTTTTCTCAAATGGATAGTAGAAGTAGTAGGCCATCGTTTCCTTTGGGTATCCTACGAAAATGCACTTAATTGATCTGTGGTCTAATTTGTCAGGTGCATCTCGCTTCACGAGTGCCTCACAACCCCAAATACTCAAATAAGACAACTTTGGAGCTTTTCCATGCCATACCTCATATGGTTTCTTATCGATCTTCTTGGTTGGAATCATATTGAGAATGCGTGCAACAGACTCTAAAGCATAACCCCATAGGACTTTGGAAGAGTAGTTGAGTTCATCATGGAACGAACCATATCCAGTAGAGTTCTATTCCTCCTTTTCGACACTCCATTATTTTGGATGCTGTAGGGAGGCGTGAGATGTGACACAATGCCACATTTCTTCAAATGTTCCACAAACTCAAAGCTCGTATATTCGCCTCTACGATTGGATCGAATAGCCTTGATTTTCTTGTCGAGTTGGTTTTCCACTTCATTTTGAAATTCCTTAAATGTTTCAAATACTTCATGTTTATATTTTATAAGGTAAACATACCCATAACGGCTGAAATCATCCGTGAACGTAATGAAGTAGTTAGCTCCTTCTCTAGACACGGTCCTAAAGGGTCCACAAACATCTGTATGAATGAGTCTAAAAAGATCTTGAGCTCTTTCAACCACATGTGTGAAAAGCTTATGCGTCATCTTTCCATACACACAAGATTTGCATTTGTCATTGAAAGAATCAACATTGGTGGAATTCAAAATTTCATCATGTTGAAGCTTCTATATGCGTTTCTTGTTTGCATGACCAAGGCGACAATGCCATAGATAGGTCAAGTCCAACATCGTATGTTTGGCTCTTTTCTTGCTAAAATTGTATATAGAACTATTAGATTAAGACAATCAATTTCAAAAATGTCATCACGTGGTATTTCATTAAAATAAAGTATGTTGTCTTTGTAAACGGAAATTACATTATAACGTTAATAAAACCATCTTCCATTAATCTTGAAATTGAAACAACACCTCTAACAATAGAAGGTGCGAAATGACAATTATTCAAAGTATTAACTAGTCCATTAGGAAGTGCCAAATCCAATTGACCAATCCCTTCGATGTTTGCATGCATCCCATTGCATACATACAAGCTCAAAGCTCCATGCTTCAATTTCCTATTGTCTCTAAGTCCTTGCGTGGTATTACAAATATGAGTTCCACAACCCGTATCATATACCATCGTCTTACTATTAGATATAGCATAATGTTCTATAATGAAGATACCTGAAGTACTAGCACTGCTAGCATTCTTCCGTTTCTTCACCTCAGCGAGATACTTCGGGCAGTTCCTTTTTCCCGTGTCCTGCCTCTTTGCAGTGGTGACACTCAGTGTCCTTTGCCGGGTTATCCTTCTTGGGCGTAGGAGGATTTTTCTGCTTTGGGGCGTAATTTGACTCACCCTTTCCAGCAGACTTTCCTTTACCCCCTTGCGGTTTCTTACCCTTGTCTTTTTGGATCTGTCCTGTCCTAATAGCCATGATAGCAGGCGTTTCAACCTTCTTTGGAAGTCCTTTCTCATGTGACTTTAGCATAGCATGTAGCTCTACTAATGTCTTCCCATGCTATGCAAATTGTAAGTTTGCACAAGTGATCATAATCCTTGTTGGGAGAGTTCAAGATAAAACTCACAGCAAGTTCTTTAGGCATGGGATAGCCAAGGCGTTCCAAAGTGTCCAAATAGGCTTTCATTTTCAGAAAATGAGTGCTAACATGTTGTCCGATTTCCTGTCTACAAGCATGAAAAGATTTAGTAGTATCAAAAAGCTCTTGTTTAGCTTTTTCCTCAAACAAAGTTTTAAGTTCAATGATCCTCTCATAAGCATTAAGATTCTCCATCATTATTTGTAAATCTGGAGACATCGATTCTAACATGAGACATGACACGCCACTTTGTTCTTTAAGCATCACATTGTATGCTTCACGGACAACAGGCTCAACATTTTCCTTAGGAGCTTGAATCATAGGTTTATCCAGATAACTCATTCGGTCCTCAGCCGTAAGACAAATTCATAAGTTTCGGTAATATATGAAGAAGTTTGATCCAATCAACTTATCCTTGAACAAGTTCGACCTTAGTGTAGAATCCTTGTTTTGGGTAACAACCATCTACAAAACAAAGGTCAGAAAATATTAGTATTGTTAACAATAAGTCTCTTATAAAATTAACTACCCATGTAAACAATTAATTTTATAAAGAGCCTAAGACTCATCTTGAACTTATTCCATCAATGCAGTTGATCTACTAGAGATGAAATAATTCAAAAGGTAATCATCGAATGAAAATTGCCACTGGTGCAACTCTTAGCCATGATGAGGTCATGACTACAATATTTAGTACAAACGTAGCCACATGATGTTTGCATCATCTCGTACTTTGTGGAAAGGTCTGACCAAACATACACAGCGTAAGTCGACCAATATTAATTTGCGGATTTATAGCCTTTGGGTCTGACTCTTGGGATATTGTGGCACCTCATATGTGGTTAAGTCTTAAGACTGTCTTTGATGACATAACCAATACATGTGACTAACAACTTTGTTAGTACAAAACTTACTTAAGTGGGTATAATTAATTTTTGAAAATCATGACAAAAATTCGTATAAAAGGAAACATGCAATACTTCATTTTATAACAAGTTTCTAAAACAATGAATTTTCATATTTTTAAACTTTCCTTAAATAAAACATATGTCTCGGTTTCATAAAATCACCGGTAAGTCAATAACCGAGTACCCATTGTTTTTTGTACTAATCTTTATAAATTCCCAGAACCTGGCTATGGTGACATTCGATCTATGACGTCTTGGAAGACACATAGAAAAGAACCGGAGAAGTTGGCCAGCTGTAAAAGCTAGTTAAGTGCCCTTCTTCTTTAAGAAATCTTTACGAGATCCGCCTTTTCTAGTCTAGTGTAATCTAACTAAAACTTTATATAATCAAATAAAAGATAGTTTTTAATATAGTTCTAGAGTAATTAAATATTTAGTCTATGACCAAATATTCACTTATCTTAGTTAGTCTGATTTAATTCTTGATGTTTTTTACATTTATACACAATAACAATTATAGCAATAAATCAAACAAAATAAGCAAGACTATAAATAAACCAATATATCACATATAAACTATAATAAGGGAAGATATTTTCCAAAAATAACTTTTTTATGGCACTAAACTTTAGTAATCGAAAATTCAATTATTTGATTTTAGGCAGATTCTGTTTTGCAAGCAGAAAACGGGCAAGAATATGTCTTCCCCAGATTTCGGCTATAACTAAAAACTTGTGCAGAATCGAGTTTTTAGTGTCCATTGGGAGATCGGACCATAAGAGTATACAAATTATTTTATAAAAGTTATTTTCTGTTCGGGTGTCAAAAATCGCAGCCCTAAAACAATTTTATAAAACTTTAAGCATACAAGCACCAATCTAATTAGTGTATTCTTATAACATATTAATCCCAATCATGTTAAGCATCTAACACATGCATTCAAACAATTTATAATCATGGTTCATGGATTTAAACACTTTAAACATGCATAACATATCGGAAAACACGTTAATTGCACACGTAGTTGTAATTAACGATTGCTATAACCCTAAAAGCATGCAACCTTATTTTTTCCAGAAATTATCGATCTAATAATGTCTAATTAAACAATTTAAAGATCTACAATTGAATCATAATCAATCATGCAAGAAAAAACTTTTTTCACATGTTTTAGGCGTTTTTTTATGTAATTACATGGCATAGATTCGTCTTGTGATGCCACTGTTGGAGTTTAACAATCATATGAATCATATATTCATGCATCAAGAGTAAAACGCAAAGGATAAGATCGATTAACTATGCACACAATGTAATTAACATAAAGATAAAAAAAATGCATACCTTAAGTCCAAAAACGGATGATCAAGTAACCAAGAACCAATCAAACAACCAAACCCTAATTCCAATGCACCAATAACCGATCACCAAAACCCTAAGATCAAAGTAGATCTTCTCCAAGCTTAGTCCATACAACACCTTAATCAACCACCTTCGATTGCTAGATCTTGATTAAGCAAATACTTAATAAAAATCAAACTCCGAAAACCCTTGTGGGATTTTTGAGCCGTCGAACTACAAGAAGAAACAAAGGGAAAAGTTTGGTTTAATTCTATGAAACAATGAATCACTTCCCTTTGTTTATATAGGTGAGATTTAGGTTTATTTTTAGAATAAATTACAACTTAACCTCCACGTAATAAACCTTCTAGACTCAAAATCTCTTCTCCCCTTTTTTTCTCTATATTCGGCCGACCAACACCCCTATGGTGTTTGGTTTGACTTTTTGACTTTTTTATTTTACTTAACAATGTAATTACATTAATTACCTTAAATTATAAAGTCTTATTAATTAATCATCGTTAAACCTTTTAACTTATAAACTAACAACTGTTAAGTATTAACTTATCAAATTCAATATCTAATCTAAAAAGGAAGAATCCAAATTGTTGAAAGTTGAAATTTTTCATCAAAGCTTCTCATGTAAGTTGAATGTTTTTTAACAATCGCAAAGAAAGAAACATATGGAAGATCTTATTTATTACTCTAATATACGCATGCATGCATATGGTAACATTTAATTTATGAGACACATCTACTCTATAGTTGGTAACATTATTGTAACTGCAACATTAATACACGCGAAGAAACATTCATGAATATTAAAAATCACACGATATTCCTTTTATACCTGAAAAAATAGTCAAAGTTTCCTACTAAAAGCTTCCTCTTTATTAACTCAGCCCCCACTTTTCACTCGCGCCTCATTTGCCTCAAATCAAACAACAAACTTTTGTTGTTTCTCATATTTTTCGGCACAATTAGTAGCATGATTACTTTGAATATTATAATGATTTCTTATTTTACAGGAACTGCGGTGGCTTTTTCAATTCACCAGTGCATTTAAATGTTGGAGTTTCGATTAAAAGTCGATGTCTATTTATTTCTTGAACAATCACCGGTGCATCATCTTTTTTCTCCAATTTTTATCATCTTTTTTTCAAATTCTTATTTGAGTATGATTGCTCGACATCAATATTTGTTTGTATATAACATAATGAATCTTACTAGCAAAGAGATCAACATTGATGTTTCTGTCACATCAAATATCATGTAAGTTATTTCTATATGCCCTTACCTTGGTAAGGGGGTTGATTATTAGGGCGGTCTTTTCATATAGTTGGTGTTGGTCTTTTCGTATATTCCACTACGTACGTATCATTTTTATAGTTGGTGTTGGTCTTTCATATATTCCACTATGCTTTGCCAAATTTTCCTTGCTTAACACTTTAAACATGATGAAATGTGAATATTCTATACTGATAATAATCTTGATCTATCATCCAAACCTGCAAACGGGATACCTAAACAACAATACCGACTGGTTGATGAACAAAGTATTAAGAGCCAGGTTGAGACCGCGGGACCTTTTTGAACATGGGTTAGGTTTTGGACACTCACTCTAATGGGTCCTTATATATTTGTTTACCATGTATGTATTTCAACTTTAATTCTTTGTAGTCCGAACTGTGGTGATAAATGTTGTAATATGTAGGGCTATAAACGAACCGGACGAAAGCGAACGGAGGTAAGTTCATGTTCGTTTATTTAATTTTAGCCGAACAAATAAACGAACGTGAACGCATAATCGAACTAAAGTATTTGTTCATGTTCGTTTATTTAAATTTGATGTTCATGTTCGTTTATGTTCGTTTATTAATAAGTTAATCAAACGTAAACGAACATAAACGGACGTAAACGAACATAAACGGACATAAACGAACGTAAACGAACATAAACGGACATAAACGTATGTAAACGGTCATATATAAACGTAAACAAACATAAACGAGCGTGAAACTAAATTGTTACTTAAATTGATCTATATGATCTTTCAAATGATTTATCATATAGTTTATACTATTGTTAGAAATTTTTGAGATACTTAATATATTATTAATTAAATTCTTTTTAATATTTGGGATTTTAATCGAACGAAAATAATCGAGTGTAAACGAACGAACTAATTGAACATAATAGAACAAACATAATCGAGCGTTCCCGAATGCAAATAAACGAACGGATTATTTTTCATGTTCGTTCATTTAACTAAACGAACGAAAAATATTGTTCGTGTTCAACGAACATAAACGAGTTTTTTGTCGAATGATCGGCGAACAGTTCGCTAAACGTTCAGTTCGTTTACAGCCCTATTAATGTGTATAGCTTTATTTAATGCCGTAACAACTTTTTTTACTACACAACTGAAAAGGAAGTAAAAAATCATGTGAATATCATGGTTATCAATTTTTGGTGTGTTGTTCTTGTCTAATAATCATGCGTATGTCTAATTCATATTTTCTTGAAAGTGTTTTAATGAAATCATGAAGAGTGCTAATTGTGTCTACTCTGTAGTTCGTAATGGGTTGAACATCATTGGCACCTCATGGCTCATATCCACACAACTGCAAAGTGAATCATGTTCGATCACTAAGTCACGGATTCGAGACGAGGCAATTCGATCGAGTTTATTGGGTTGTGGGGCCGGTTATCGGGTCAACTCGATCGAGTCACCGGTTACCGGTTTGATCACTAGGTTGAATTCGGTCGAGTCGCCAGGTTACTGGTTCGACCACTAGATAATTGGTATATTGTTAACGGTTCCGCCGCTACGCGCGGGTACACGTCTAGTATACAATAAATATAGCCATATTTATCATATATGTTTAATAAAGATGATCTCGATGTATAAGTGTGTGACCCCTTAGACCCACATATTTTCGGTCATATTAAATACTATTTATAACCTACGCACATCCTAACCGTTAGTGTGTAATAAAAATAAATAAAAGAGATTTTATATATTACAACAACACATATTTCCAAGACCATGATATAAGGTCAAAGGACTTGACGTAGTTTCATGTTCATTCACCTCTTGGCGTTAAAAAAAAAGTTCATTCATCTCTTAAGATTTCTTTGAAGTAGTTTTTGTAAGTCAAATAAATAAAATTAATCAAATTAACATAAAACAAATAACAGAAAAACAAATACAGACATAATTATAAACGATAATTAAATAAAACAATAAAATAATAAAAAGACTTGCTAAATCACCAGCAAATTGAGACACGCGTAAGACACGCTTAGAACTAAAGAGCCGAGGCACGTGTTTGACACGCTTCCCTTAAAACAGATTCGTCGTCTGTTTCCCAGGATACAACAGCTAAAACAGTAAGTTGTACTGTCGGACTTAACAAAACTGCATGGAATTTCACCTTTTTCAGATGCGTACTTTATATGTTGGAAATCAATAATAATACTTATTGATTTGATGTGTGAAAAACTATGAAATTAGGCCTCTATTTATACATAATAGACTCTCTTTCAGTTTACGCATCCCACCGATGTTTGATAAAAAATAAACTATTTTTCTCTTTAAGCATGGTACACGATATCTTATTACATCAGCTTCATTTTGGACACATAAAAGCTCACTGCGAAAAAGAACGTGAACATATAAAGTATAACTAATATACATAATCTAAAGGGAAGATATCCCCAACACCCCTTAATTTATCAAAGTTTCAATGGACAATTTACATCCATTGATCTTTATATGATCCAATGGTCATGATCAAATCTCTTTCCTTTTATACCTATCATATTTTTCACACACAAAAACATATATCCCGATCCAGTTTCTTTTTACTGACACCCCATTCCACTTTTTCCGCGACCACCACATCCAACCCCCCGTTTCCCAGTGACCACCACAACCAAACCCACATTCTTCCCGCAACCACCTTCTTCCCCAACCACCACAATAAACCCACCTTCTTCCCGCAACCACCACAATAAACCCACGTTTTTCCGACGACCTCCAGACCAAACCACTCTTTTCCGGCGATCTCCACTCCAACCCACCTTTTCCATACATATATGAAGCTGATGCCGATGTTATTGAAGATGCATATAGCTGTTGTTTGTAATATAGGTAAAGTACATGCTATGATATTTGATGCACACCATGTGTTTGATGAAATGACACAATGATAATCACATGTGATTTAGCAAGTTCTAAGTTATGAATGAGCATTTTTATTAAATTTTTATCGATTTTTGTAGTTGATAAGCTGATTACAGAAGTGGGATTTATGATCAAAGAATTGGAACTATGACTCGTATATGAGTTGATGTGACTCATATATGAGTCGTTGTGACTCATATATGAGTCATTGTGACTCATATATGAGTAACTGTGACTCATGTATGAGTCAGTGTGACTCATGCATGTGTTAGTGTGACTCATGTACGAGTCACTATGACTCATACATGAGTCACTATGACTCATGTATGAGTTAGTATGACTCATGCATGAGTCAGTGTGACTCATACATGATTTATGCTCACTTATTAACTTGTTTCATGTTTATGTTCAAGGTTCTCCGTAATCCTGGAGATGGATCAGTTGAGTGTACGTGTAGGCATTCTATGCGTTATGGTTTTCTCTGACACTACATATTTTGTGTTTTGAAGAACCGTGATATTCAAGAGATTCCAGATAAGTACAATTTAAGGCGTTGGAGAAGGTATTTGATACTGCTTTCATTAAGAAGAAACCCAAGCAGATACGGAGAGAAGAACAAAACAATTCAGAGACTAACAAATGAGACTAACTTCCACATAGACGAGTGCTTGTTTTGGTTGAGTAAAGATGTAGAAAAGTAGGAGAATCAAATACAACAACTACTTCAAGTGTTGAAAACATGTGTTGAATATCTGATTTGATTTTCTATTTTTCTTTTATTGAAGTGTTGAAAACATGTGTTGACTATTTGATTTAAATTTATGATTTCTTTTATTGAAGTGTTGAAAACATGTCTTGAATATATGATTTGAATACTATGTATTGAATATCATGAGTCACCTGACTCATGCATGAGTCGCATGACTCAAGCATGAGTCATATAAGTTTGCAAGTGTTTATAAACACTTGTACATTTGATTGTTGTCATTTCTACACTTAATACAGTTTTGTAAATATGTAAAAGTGTTTTTAACAGTTAAACACATATTCTGAGTCATTATGACTCATGCATGAGTCATATAATTTTGTAAGTGTTTATAAACACTTGTTCATTTGATTGTTGTCATTTCTACACTTAATACGTAAAAGTGTTTTTTTATAGTTAATACATATTCTGAGTCATTATAAAACATATTCTGTCATTATGACTCATGTATGAGTCATACTGACTCATACATGAGTCACATAACTCATGTATGAGTCACCTGACTCATGTATGAGTCACATGACTCAAGTATGAGTCAAAGACACTTATGATTCTCAAACACCCAAAAACATACTACTTAAAATCATAAGTATGATTCTCAAACACTGAAAAACAATAAACAGAATTAAGTACTACTATTAGTTATATTACATTATAACACTTTCCTTCTGCATGCTCTACTTGTTTCTTCTTAGCAGATGGTTTCTTGGCAGCTGCTTTCTCGGTTACTTCTTTCTCAGCTGATGGTTTTTCGGTTGATGCTATCTCGGCTACTTCTTTTGTATCAGTGACAACAAAAGCCAATATAAACATTGGGACATGCTTGGAAGTTTCAGAAACTACCTACCTTTTTAACACATGACTCATACATGAGTCAGTGTGACTCATACATGAGTCAGTGTAACTCATACATAAGTCAGTGTAACTCATACATGAGTCAGAGTGACTCATGCATGATGGTTGTTATTTATACTCTTTGATATCCTGCTTTTGGTAGTTTGTGCAGTATGGTGATATGCACGTAACTTGGCTACTAAATATATTCAGTCATGTCACCTATTTTCTATGAAGGAGGCTTTGTGCATCAACAATCATAACATGTGTTTTACCTAGAGTAACTATGAAATTTTAAAGCATAATCAAAATGAAAAAAACATAAATATAAGCATAATCAAAACAACTTACCATCATCAACATCTATTTCGTCTCTTATATTCATCAAGAATGAAACTAAGTGCTAAAAATTAAGTTTTGGTGGTGTGGATTTGATCGGGATAGTGTGGATATAGTCGTGGTTGCTGCTGGTGGTTGGTGTTGGGGTTGGTGGTGGCGGCGGTGGACGAAGATGGTGGTGGTTGATTGGTGCAGTGGTGCTAGATATAAAATCCCGATGTATGTGTGTTTTTTGTGTTAAAGTTTTATTCATTATAATTAAAAAGACTATTAATTACAACTCTTGGATCGTATATAAATGGAGGGTGGGGATTGATTAATTAGATATTTGCTAAAATGGAAGACTCTATTGAACTTTTGGCTACATACATATACATAATTGTGTCCAAAATTGATAAAAAATAATTTTGCCAACTATATTTTCCGTTTTATGAGATGAAGTCGTTGTTATATCTAGAAGTTGATAAGTTGTTGAAATAAACGATTACGTTAAGTTTTTTTTAACAAGATAACGTTAAGTTAATGTACGAGAAATATGATAACGCCACAAAGTTAAAGCACGTTCAATCTATATAAAAAACAACTTAAACAACCATTATTATAGCAAAAGGACTCGTCACATTTCAAGCCAATAAAAACGTATAGACATGCCCCAGTGCCCCCTACCATGTACAAGACTCGGTGGAACAAGCATTAGCTACTCGACAAAAAAAAAGTAACGAGGACCAGGTACAACAAATAATACTACGATATGTCTAGCTTCCATTGGTTACTGCAATTCAATGTAAATAGAACCTATTGTTTCACAAGCTGCATATCTATACAACTACCGTTACACAGAAATAATTAACAACAAACGCCTTCAATGTGATCAAACCCAAACCCTCTTTGACAAAACTTAAAAGGTTTGAGGCGAGCCTTAGCCAACCCAACCTATAAAGTAGCTCCTCCGTCCTTGACAAAAATGTCTTGTTGAGGGTTCACATCTTTTTCTTGCATGTTCTAGCCTTAAGCACACCCCATGGTGACCAGTTGTTGGTAGGTCGCACCATGCATACAAGTATACAACCAATACTTATAATGAAGTGCACCAGAATTTGCGTTAACCTTGAAAGTTCCTCTCACGCTATATGATATCATGTCTCATGATATCATATAGCGTGAGAGGAACATTTAAGGTTAGTGCGAGTTCAGGTGCACTTCATTATAAGTATCGGTTGTATGCATGGTGCGACCTAAGAAAAAGATGTGAACGTACCCTCAACAAGACATTCTTGTCGAAGTTCTATATCTAGAGGTGGTGGCAAATAAACCAAACGAGGGATGAAGTAAATCACAACAGCTCTTGATTCCTTGTGCCTTTGAGAAGATGGTTGAATCACAACAGCTCCTTTGTTAAAACAATTGTCAAAACATATTTCTATTTCTTTTTTGGAAAAATCCAAAGTCTTAAAAGGTCTCTTAATTTTGAAGAGTCAATTTATATTCCATTATCTATTAATCACACGGTTAAATCATGTAAAGTATTAAGTCTTAAGTCTTATGTTAAATATTCAAGGTTCAGGTTTACACTGTTCGGCCAATTCAGGGCAATCTATAAATAATTATTAACTCATTCTTATTCTGATAAACAAACATATAGTCCTTAATGATCACGAGCATGAATTTATCAAATTACAGCCTACACACGTGATTCATCATAATTATGAATACTACATGTGCATCGGTCAATCCAAACGACATCACGTGAAACTCATAATGTTCATCACAAGTTCTGGGTGTGATGATTGGAATAGATAATCTTCTTTGCAGATGCGAAGTTGATAATAACCATGCCGTGGATCAAATCTTTAAAACATACGCTAGAACCTTGTAAATGATCGAACAAATCTTCCATTTCGAGTTATGGATATCGTTTTCGATTGTCAGTTTACTCAGTCACAGTAATCTATAAATATAAGGAATGATAACACCATAGCTCTTCAGGATGACAGGCTTGGTATAATAAAATCTTTCTCCGACAACTCTCACAGTTGTACGGTAATTCCTTTAATTCAGATGGTGCTGTCGTACAGTGCACAAGCCACAGGTGCAGCACCGGGAATATAATCAATACCAATTTCAACTTGCCTTAGTGGCGAAGGTCTAGGTAATTTATTAACAAATACCTCCTAAAGTTTAGATAACATAAACATCTTTTAATACATTTATTTTAAGTTCTTCTAGATTACAATATCTATAACTAGTTCACAACCATTCACGGTATAATCTCAAGTCTAAATGCAGGATATGGTTACCCATCAAGAATTATTTAGATCACTTTTGATAATCAACATCTTATCATTTAGGGGAATTCTACTAGAGTTCCCATCAATTAAGACAATGTCGTCATGTCATAATCAATCAATCCATTCTACGGGCACTATCAACTTTCTAGTTGCATTGCCGTAGATAAGATGTGAACTTCTCAAAAGACTAATAATAACTCATAATCCTTCACAAGTTCAGGGATATTAGGATACACAACTACTATTAAAAGAGTAAGGTCAACGCATAATCTATGCGAGAGAATTTCAAATCAGATACAGACGAAAACATTTAACGAATATGAATATATCCCATGTTTTCATAATTTGAGTACGCATTCGAAAGCTCCTCAGATCGTTACCCAGGTCATTCAAATGAAATCAAATCATAAGAAATGATAAGAACGTCAATACATCCAGTCGGGTATCAACACACGGTGATCAGATACTTTTCCTAAGAATCTCTCTACGGGAGAATTGGACAAGAAAGAATTGTCAATTGTCAAATAAGACAATTTCCACAGATGAGTAAATTCGACTCAGAAGAATAGATGCTACAGGCACATATGTAGGTGTCCCTAACATTATGTCCTTATTTTTCACTTCTTGCAGATCTCATAAATTTTATTCTTTCACAATCTTCAAAGAAAATTTAGTGCTTATTAATCAGTTTTATGGTGACTACTAATCAGTCTTGCATGGTCCATTCCAAATTGTATGTAGGCGCGCAACTATATACAATTTCAAGACTAACGATGCAATACTCAGTTCGTCAAAATTTTATCATCATGTTTATAATAAAAACATTTTCATGCTTAATTCTTAAATAAGAATCAAAAATAAATTTACAAAGATTTTCTTTGTTATGAAAACAGTTAAGTTTTCCAAGGTACTTTATAAACAACCTCATTTCGATAACAATCACTTATAAATCTTATTTTAAATAATCCTTATAGTGATGAGAATTAAATTTTCTCAAAGGATACCGTTTTAACTTTATAAAAACAATGTGTGATCTGCAAAAGAGTGACGAAGAGTTTTTCACCAAGAACTAACTACAATATGATAGGAAATGAGCTTTAGCCAAATAATCATGAGGTTCATGATCTCGATGGCACTCTAAAAGAATAATTCACAACGTAAACTCAATTCGAGATGAGTACTTGTTCAATGGTTGCATCACTAATGCGAGCATTAGGAAGAAGCAAGAAAAGATAGATATCATCGATACATGTAGAATTTAGCAATCAAAGGTAGTCTTTTCATTAATCACAAACAAGTCAAATTGTACCGTAACACATTACGTGTCACTATGTCATACAATTCTCAGAACTCATCCTACCAACTGATGTCTCAGTTAAGTTAGGGATTATCTTTAAAAGATACCACAATGAATACTAATCTACAAGAGTCATTAGGTGTTCCACATGTCCCAGAAGATCCATCGGTCTCAATTCAGAAGAAGATTTCTTCAAATTATTTCTTGGACACTGGGCATCCTCAGTAGTGGACAATGGCCTAGGAACAACACTTAACACAAACTAACAATCAATTAAAACCTTATAATTCAATCACAGAACTTAACAACTTTCTCTTATCAATCTT
Source organism: Glebionis coronaria (assembly GCA_025667525.1). Taxonomy (NCBI): domain Eukaryota; kingdom Viridiplantae; phylum Streptophyta; class Magnoliopsida; order Asterales; family Asteraceae; genus Glebionis; species Glebionis coronaria. The sequence continues at coordinate 164,767,274 of CM046874.1, forward strand.
ATATTTCATACGGGTTAAATTTTACTTTATTCAAGTTTTAACCAATTTTATACTCAATTCGATATCCTACCTCATTTTCCAATACTTTCATCTTTATTCTTCGGCCTTGTAAAGGTAATACAATCTCAATGTGAATCAACACTAAATTTCCAATCCTATTAGCTCTTACAACAACAATTATCAAATGAGTCATTAATATGAAATGACTTGATTATTCAACTAGACTTCTCGGAAAGGTATTAGTGGCAATGAGGCTTTTAGGTAATGGTTCCAATAACAGCCTCAAGTGCAACATTCACCCTTTCGATTTCAATTTAAGAATTGGATGACAACGAGTCAGATGACATCTTCTTAGGTGGTAACGTTTTATCAAACTCCACTCTATAAGGAAAGATCGTCATGACATCGATATCTGATTTAATCTCGCCAATTATTTTTCAATTTCACAATCAACTAATATCTATATTTCTACGAATATCAACCATTTGTTGGGATCATAAATATCCACAACTTGGTTTAGATCTAGGATAGCTAGAATTCCTACGAGAATAGCTTCGATTAGTTTACTAGGGGATTTAGGGTTACTTGTGACAATCTACGTCGTATAAATACCTCGTATAAAAATCAAAATAATCATCAAACAATCATGTAATAAAATTACATCATATGTATATATATAATCCAAGTTTTATATATATATATATATATATATATATATATATATATATATATATATATATATATATATATATATATATATATATATATATATATATATATTAAAATAACACTTCTCAGTCTGGCCTTGTCGGTAACTCGGGAATTCTTCGGCACCGTTATAGTCAAAAGATTTTTAGACATTTTTAGAAAAATGTTTATAGTTAAAAGATTTTGAAATGTTTTATTCAAAACCTTGGTTATAAAAATCTTTCGTTCTCTATAACAGAGCTCTGATACCAAACTGTAACACCCCCAAATTTATACAACTTAATACAGCGGAAGACTAGTTGGTGTTACGGGATAGCACATTACTCACATCATAGACAACGCATAAAAATCGCGTCGTTTATTAATAAAGCATTTCCATTCATAAATATCAAAGTTACATAGGTCCCAAGTCATATTATTTCATACAAAGTTTTACAAAGTATTTGAATGGAAAAATATTGTTTAAGTGAGGGCCATGAATTCTTGTCGTCTTCCCGAGAATTACCTTCAAGTACCTGAGATAAAACATGTTAAAGAAAAGGGTCAGCGATAACGCCGAGTGAATTCATAGAGTTTAATAAAATCCATCAATATAATATCAGTATAAAATTATTACTGAAAATCATCTTGTACAAATCATTTTAATAGGCCATAAAATAGCCAAAGTCATTTTATACAAATCTTTATCGAAAATCGTAATATAGGCATTTGCCTTAAAAATCATTATACGAATCATTGTCGTTAAAAACACCATACAATACGTTTTGCAACGTTGTATAGATTAAATAAAACCATTATATGAATATGGTTATAAAAAGCCTTAAAAATCATTATACGAGCCAATGTCGTAAAAACGTCATACAATACGTCTTACGACGTTGTATGAAAATAAAAACCGTTATATGAGTATGGTTATGAAAACCAAAACACAAACATAATATCAATAGTATGACCCTGTATTGCTAGTCAGGCAATACATCGTAATTCGAAGCGTCTAATAGTATTTCGTTAGTTTTTGGATTATTATAAGCCGCATGACATTGTTACCTTACTAAACCAACAACGGGTAGCTAACCCGATACCAATTTTGCCCATCTAAAGTAGCGTGTCGTCACAAAGGTCACGCTATGGAAATCTTCTCATACATAAATTCGCTTACCAATCAATGTGGCACGACGGGGATCAACCGTCAAGGCGCGAACTGGGGTGATCGTCCCCAAATAGTACTATTATATGCATAAGCGTCTACCAACTCCCGGTAGTTCACAATTCATGCTAATGGGACTTTTAGTGACATAACCTAACTTTAATAATCCATTTGATTTCATCTATCGGGTCCTTTAATCATTTATCGGGTCATACATTCGGGTCATACAATCATTCGGGTCCAAATCAATAAACAAACAATCGGGACAAATGGTGTCCTATTTTATAAAAACTAACATGTTATCTCCCTCGCGGGTTTATAAAACATTTATAAAAACATTTAAAAGAGTGCGAGGCTATGAACTCACGTTGATGTGGGAAGGCGGGTTATCGGCAATTCGGACGTACGGTACGTGCTTCAATCACGGAAACCTAGACAAATAATACTCGGTCTTAGACTCATGTCCAATGACTTTATAAAAATAACAATTATGTATACATATGATGATTATATATATATGATGATCAAGTGGGTTTACATATTCTCGTTTACTCGTTTTTAGTGTTATATGTCGATAACTTTTATACTAGCTTACTAGTTTTACCCATTTACGTGTTTTAAGTCCAATAAACTTATAAGTTCTTTAACTTGTTTTAATCCATGTTATATTTATATTATCAGTATCGATACTTTACAAGTTGGGCCTAAATGGGTTAAGCCCAATAATAAGCTCATAAGTATTTTAGTCCATTTTTGTTGTATTATTAGTCCAATAACGTTAATTTAGTCCGTTAACGTCCGTATGTCCTATAGTTCGGGTTTTATCGGTTTTTACTTGTTATAAATGTCTATATATCAGTATATAAGTTTTATAAAGTTTTCATTAGACGGGTCCAACCATCTAAGTTTTATTTAACAAAAACGTTAATTTTACGGTATTAGCCGAAAAAGTCGCAAAAATCATGTTTATAGTTTTATAACTTATAAAACTTAACAAATTACCATTTTTATAAAATGTCCACTTATTTAACCTTTAACATATTTATATAAATAAAATTCATGAGTTAGTGGGTTTTAACTTTACATTTTATACAATATAATTTTGAGTGCTTATATAATAGTATTATACTTTATTTTTCAAAAATCTGATTTTTATCTTCACTTTCACCAAAACTGCCATATCTTGAGTTCTATATGGAGATTAAAGCTCAAATTTTTATCACATAAATTACATGATATGTGCTACATTTAACTCTTCTATAGCTACTGTTGAATCATCTTCTAAATATTTTCTAAAAATCGTCCAAAACAGTAACCTCAGATTTATATCTTAAACTTGTTTTGATCATATCTCACTCATTATTTTGATTCCATCGCATGGCCAACTCTCACATGTGTACAAGACATATAGCTTACTGTAAATGGATTCTACTTCATCATTTTATCAGCCCATGACCTGTTTCTTTACTGTTTTATACAGCCATCACTTTTAACCAAGATTTTAACCTTGTTTCTTATGGTTTTTCACCTTTTTAATCATGTTTATCAACACCAAATCCTCACATAACATTTTTATCATCATATAATCATCATACACATACAATAGGAAATAAAATACATGTTTAAATAATCAAAATAACAAGAAGATGAGGAGGACAATCTTTATACCACCAAGTTGATGTAGGTTATGAGTTTGACATGGATTTGGATGGAGAAACTTGTGCATAGCCAAGACCATCTTCAAGACCACCATTCTTCATGTATACTTTGTGGAAAATCAGCCCTAAGACACCATGAATACTCCTCCTAGGATGTTATAAGTACCACCAATCAATAGGGTTTCAAAAGGGCTTCATCTTATGCAAGAATAACATAAGATTTGTGGTTAAATTTAGATCAAATGGGTGTTTCTTCATGTTTTTGGGACGGCAAGGAATGGAGGGTGAGAGAGGTTTTTAGTTGTTTGCATGAGTTGCAAATGAGTGTGTGGTTTTGGTTTGGTGGTTTTGATGTTTGGTTAGCTTATACTTTAAGCTTATGACATGTGTAAGGCTTGTTAGCTACACTTGACACATAAGTGTCTTGTGTAACTAGTTAAGGCCGGTTTTGATGGGGGTGGGACAAGTGTCCCACTTGTCTCATCCCCATTTATTTACGGGTACTCCTCGATTCTAGTTTCCTCGATTTGCGTGCCCTCAGGTCGTTTTACGAAAAACGTTTTTATAAATTATGAATCAACGTCACAAAACGAATCCAATAAAAATTGTTTCATCAAAAACGGAGTTCGAAAACGTAAATACGTAATCCTAAGGTTTCCGGTTTAGGCGTAAAGGACGTTAAAATAAAATCGTAAGTCCTAATCTCTTCTCGTAAATTTGTGAGTTTATGAACTAACACAAATTTAAAACTCCAAAATAATATTCACGGATAAATTTATTTTCTGAAATGTCGGACTGTCACCAAGGACGGTGTATGTAAACGTAAGCACGTAACGTTGAATCCTCCGGTTTAGACGTAGTCGATGCTACTCCAAGACGTAAATCCAAATTTCTTCCCAAAAATAAGTGAGTTCATATTGTATCATTAAAATAACATTTTCAAATAATATTTGAGAATAAAATATCAACCATAAATTTGAGGGATTGTCACACTAGGACAAGCTTCTTCCCGCAACCACCACAATAAACCCACGTTTTTCCGACGACCTCCAGACCAAACCACTCTTTTCCGGCGATCTCCACTCCAACCCACCTTTTCCATACATATATGAAGTTGATGCCGATGTTATTGAAGATGCATATAGCTGTTGTTTGTAATATAGGTAAAGTACATGCTATGATATTTGATGCACACCATGTGTTTGATGAAATGACACAATGATAATCACATGTGATTTAGCAAGTTCTAAGTTATGAATGAGCATTTTTATTGAATTTTTGTCGATTTTTGTAGTTGATAAGCTGATTACAGAAGTGGGATTTATGATCAAAGAATTGGAACTATGACTCGTATATGAGTTGTTGTGACTCATATATGAGTCGTTGTGACTCATATATGAGTCATTGTGACTCATATATGAGTCACTGTGACTCATGCATGAGTCAGTGTGACTCATGCATGTGTTAGTGTGACTCATGTACGAGTCACTATGACTCATACATGAGTCACTATGACTCATGTATGAGTTAGTATGACTCATGCATGAGTCAGTGTGACTCATACATGATTTATGCTCACTTATTAACTTGTTTCATGTTTATGTTCAAGGTTCTCCGTAATCCTGGAGATGGATCAGTTGAGTGTACGTGTAGGCATTTTATGCGTTATGGTTTTCTTTGACACTACATATTTTGTGTTTTGAAGAACCGTGATATTCAAGAGATTCCAGATAATTACAATTTAAGGCGTTGGAGAAGGGATTTGATACCGCTTTCATTAAGAAGAAACACAAGCAGATACGGAGAGAAGAACGAAACAATTCAGAGACTAACAAATGAGGCTAACTTCCACATAGACGAGTGCTTGTTTTGGTTGAGTAAAGATGTAGAAAAGTAGGAGAATCAAATACAACAACTATTTCAAGTGTTGAAAACATGTGTTGAATATCTGATTCGATTTTCTGTTTTTCTTTTATTGAAGTGTTGAAAACATGTGTTGACTATTTGATTTAAATTTATGATTTCTTTTATTGAAGTGTTAAAAACATGTCTTGAATATATGATTTGAATGCTATGTATTGAATATCATGAGTCACCTGACTCATGCATGAGTCGCATGACTCATGCATGAGTCGCCTGACTCATGCATGAGTCGCCTGACTAATGCATGAGTCGCCTGACTCATGCATGAGTCGCCTGACTCATGCATGAGTCATATAAATTTGCAAGTGTTTATAAACACTTATACATTTGATTGTTGTCATTTATACACTTAATATAGTTTTGTAAATATGTAAAAGTGTTTTTAACAGTTAAACACATATTCTGAGTCATTATGACTCATGCATGAGTCAAATAATTTTGCAAGTGTTTATAAACACTTGTTCATTTGATTGTTGTTATTTCTACACTTAATACGTAAAAGTGTTTTTTATAGTTAATACATATTCTGAGTCATTATAAAACATATTCTGTCATTATGACTCATGTATGAGTCATACTGACTCATACATGAGTCACATAACTCATGTATGAGTCACCTGACTCATGTGTGAGTCACATGACTCAAGTATGAGTCAAAGACACTTATGGTTCTGAAACACCCAAAAACATACTACTTAAAATCATAAGTATGATTCTCAAACACTGAAAAACAATCAACAGAATTAAGTACTACTATTAGTTCTATTACATTATAACCCTTTCCTTCTGCAGGCTCTACTTGTTTCTTCTTAGCAGATGGTTTCTTGGCAGCTGCTTTCTCGGTTACTTCTTTCTCAGCTGATGGTTTTTCGGTTGATGCTATCTCGGCTACTTCTTTTGTATCAGTGACAACAAAAGCCAATATGAACATTGGGACATGCTTGGAAGTTTCAGAAACTACCTACCTTTTTAACACATGACTCATACATGAGTTAGTGTGACTCATACATGAGTCAGTGTGACTCATACATGAGTCAGTGTGACTCATACATGAGTCAGTCTGACTCATACATGAGTCAGTGTGACTCATACATGAGTCAGAGTGACTCATGCATGATGGTTGTTGTTTATACTCTTTGATATCCTGCTTTTGGTAGTTTGTGCAGTATGGTGATATGCACGTAACTTGGCTACTAAATATATTCAGTCATGTCACCTATTTTCTGTGAAGGAGGCTTTGGTACTAAGACCTGAAATTCTTTGATCGGGATAGTGTGGATATAGTCGTGGTTGCTGGTGGTGGTTGGTGTTGGGGTTGGTGGTGGCGGCGGTGGACGAGGATGGTGGTGGTTGATTGGTGCAGTGGTGCTAGATATAAAATCCCGATGTATGTGTGTTTTTTGTGTTAAAGTTTTATTTATTATAATTAAAAAGACTATTAATTACAACTCTTGAATCGTATATAAATGGAGCGTGGGGATTGATTAATTAGATATTTGCTAAAATGGAAGACTCTATTGAACTTTTGGCTACATACATATACATAATTGTGTCCAAAATTGATAAAAAATCATTTTGCCAACTATATTTTCCGTTGTATGAGATGAAGTCGTTGTTATATCTAGAAGTTGATAAGTTGTTGAAATAAACGATTACGTTAAGTTTTTTTTTGAACAAGATAACGTTAATTTAATGTACGAGAAATATGATAACGTCACAAAGTTAAAGCACGTTCAATCTATATAAAAAAACAACTTAAACAACCATTATCTATATACTTTATAAAAGATTTAAGCCATTTTATTTTTAGAAGTCTTAATTTTTTAAGCCTCTAACATTTCTTTAGAAAGAAAGTGTGTTATTTTTCAAGAAAATCAAAAATTAAGCTTTCATCACACACATAATGAAAATTAAATGTATTAAATTATATAAGATTGTAACCGACCAATATTTACACAACCTATTTAAAAATTTGTAACGGCCCATCTAAAACATTATTATAAGTAGGAGTATAAGACATTTGTTTAGTTGAAAATCTCAAACAAACTACACCTCATGTCTCCTCCCCTTTCCCTCTCTTACTTATTTAAAACTATTTCTCTTATGATTTTGTGTTTATATTCATATATTCTCACATAAGTTTTTTTTTTTCTATATTGCAGATTGAGTTACTCATGAATTAGAAGGCCACATCATTCATATATTTTTTCATTTCCTAGATAGTTCCTAACATGGCAACCTCTCAATTCTTTAGCTTTCGACTCTTTTGTTCGTGTGATCATCAACAACATCATTTTGTTTTTTATACTTATGGTGATAATGTGATATATCTTTGAAGAAAAAAATCGACAATAATCCTTGCCCTGAAGAAAGCCAAGGTACATACCTCTTATAGTAATACTTTATTCAACGTTGTTTTTATCATTAAAGTTCAATATTGTGAACTATGATATTTAAGAATCTGAAGAGAATATATGTGGTTTTGTTATAGGATCGTAAGCTTCGTAATAAAAGTGTGTGCATCCTCCTATGTGTATGCTATTCGAGATTCATGTGATTTTTCGTAAAAGTTAGTGAGAAGTCAAGAACAATTATAGAAGTGATTTCTTTAGAAGGTTTGGTGTTAGTAAATTGATTCTTGATCTGATTAGAAATAAAAATTCAAAATTTGTTCTTTGTTGTAAGTTATCCTTTATATTTTGTTTAGTTGTTCGTGGAACGTAAAACGATCGAATATACGTTTGTTGTAAATTCTGTTGTTACCAAAAGGTTGGCTCTGTTTTAAATATAAACTTTTAACCTTGATTCATTTTAGTATAAATTTTCAATTTTTATACTTAACGCATTTTGGTTTTGTTATATACTTAGAAAATATAATTATGGTTCAATTAAAGGTACGGTCAACAATTTCATTTATAAAAAATCATAATGCTAAAAAGCGTTTCATAAATAGTAGCTTCCAAAAACTTAATTGGTCATAAGTTGTAACGGATAGCTACTAAAAGTGTAATTGGTCATAATATTTATTTTTTACTAAAAATTTAATGCATATTAAAAGTCTAAAAATAATGTAACTCAATATAAATTTGTAACTCTAAAAATAATGTAACTCAATATAAATTTGTAACAAAAAATTTAAATGTTTTTAAGTATAATTAAAAGTTACAACAAAAAATTAAATGTCCAAATCATGTTGTAACTTAATTCATAAAATCATTTTAAGGCCTATTTTCTAATAGCTTTATAGAAACAAGTAAATTTTTAATATATAAAGTCTCAAAATCTTAAAACACAGATGTAAAATAAACAAAACAAAACTATCGCTCTCTCTCAACCACCAATAGGTGTCGCCGACTATAAGGTGCCGAACAAAAAAGATGTTCGTTTTTGTAATGATGATTTTGTGGTTTAGTCAAATCCACGAAATTAGTCACCGGCTACCCGCCGCCGCATTGCGCGGGTAGCCGGCTAGTTATAGCAAAAGGACTCGTCACATTTCAAGCCAATAAAAACGTATAGACATGCCCCAGTGCCCCCCACCATGTACAAGACTCGGTGGAACAAGCATTAGCTACTCGACAAAAGAAAAGTAACGAGGACCAGGTACAACAAATAATACTACGATATGTCTAGCTTCCATTGGTTACTGCAATTCAATGTAAATAGAACCTATTGTTTCACAAGCTGCATATCTATACAACTACCGTTACACAGAAACAATTAACAACAAACGCCTTCAATGTGATCAAACCCAAACCCTCTTTGACAAAACTTAAAAGGTTTGAGGCGAGCCTTAGCCAACCCAACCTATAAAGTAGCTCCTCCGTCCTTGACAAAAATGTCTTGTTGAGGGTTCACATCTTTTTCTTGCATGTTCTAGCCTTAAGCACACCCCATGGTGACCAGTTGTTGGTAGGTCGCACCATGGATACAAGTATACAACCAATACTTATAATGAAGTGCACCAGAATTTGCGTTAACCTTGAAAGTTTCTCTCACGCTATATGATATCATGTCTCATGATATCATATAGCGTGAGAGGAAAATTTAAGGTTAGTGCGAGTTCAGGTGCACTTCATTATAAGTATTGGTTGTATGCATGGTGCGACCTAAGAAAAAGATGTGAACGTACCCTCAACAAGACATTCTTGTCGAAGTTCTATATCTAGAGGTGGTGGCAAATAAACCAAACGAGGGATGAAGTAAATCACAACAGCTCTTGATTCCTTGTGCCTTTGAGAAGATGGTTGAATATAACTCGACTCCCTGTAGCAATTCCACAACCCAATTTCGAAATCAAGGTTCATTATTTGTTGGGGTTGGAGATGTTTACTAGAAATGTGATATCTCCGTTAAAATAGTGCGATGAATTAAAGTATATTATGCTTAGGTTCGCATGATTGATGTCAAAAGACGGTATTTGTGGCTTGACAACTACTGTGTAAATGATAAAAAAAGATGAAAGTAACTATGATGATTAACGGGATAAGGATTAAGCAGATTAGTGCGCAACGGTTTAGCCTAGATGTGACTTGACACATGTGAGCCAAACACTTGGCACCTTTGACTCAAGTCATCAATACATCTCGTCTTGACACAACTCAGCTCGTTTAGCACACGAGAAACATGCAAGCAGACTATGGTCACTTGTTCCGGTCAGCTTGTCCGAGCCAGTAGTACTGCATTTGATAACAGTTCAATATATTTCTGTCACATTTTCAACTTTGACTCAAGTCATCAATACATCCCGTCTTGACACAACTTTGTAACCAAGATCTAAGTATATCCAGGTTGCACCATGCATGCAACCGATAAGTATTATGAAGTGCACCAAAATGATCTCTAACCTTAAATTTTCCTCTCACGTTATACGATACGATGTTACTCAGAATTTGCTTTTGAAGTTTTATATCAAGAGGCAGTGGCAAATAAACCAAACCAGGGACGAAGTGAATCACAACAGCTCTTGATTCCTTGTGCCTTTGACAAAATGGTTGAATAACTTGACGCTTTATCACATTCTTTTGGAATAGCAATTAACCCCATGTTCGGATTTAATGTTCAGTTTTTTGTTGGGGTCGGAGATATTTGCCAGAAATGTGATATCTCCGTTAAAATGGTGCGGTGAATTAAAGTATATTGTGCTTACGTTCGCATGATTGATGTCAAAAGAAGGTTTTTGTGACTTAACAACTTCGTCAATGATCAAAAAGATGAATGTAAATATGATGAATAACAGGATAAAGGTTAATTACTGCGCAACGGTTTAGCCCGGATGTGACTTTACACATGTGAGCCAAACACTTGGCACCTTTGACTCAAGTCATCAATACATCCCGTCTTGATACAACTCGTAATTAGCACACGAGAAACATGCAAGCATGGTGCGACCTGGATATACTTAGATCTGGGTTACAAAGTTGTGTCAAGACGGGATGTTGTTGAAATATAATCTGACTGTTAAGTAATTTATACTACATTTTCTTACATATAGCTTTGTTTCAGGTTCTTATTGGAATAAATATAAGATATGGGCTAATGAAGTTGTGGCTGGTACAAGAAGAATAAAAGTCAAGGGACTACACTTGCAAGATCGATCATTATATATATCAGCTTCTTCTTTAGGGTTAAGCACGCAGCCTTTTGTTCTAACAGATCCTCCTTCCTCTCAAACACCATAAACTCAATCTCTGCTGTTGCACACTTTTTTACTAATCGTTGTTTATATGATTGTTTCATAAGCACAATCATAAACATCTTTGTATTGGCTGAATCATTTCATTAATAACAAGGCAAATCGTGCCGACTAGTTCTCTCTTGATTCATTGTCGTCACTTCCTGTATGTTCGTATACATGCTTTAACATGGTATCAAGAGCTTAAGGTTCTGATATTGATTCGCTGTTTTGTATACCTCTTCATAATTGGGGGTTTCAAAATTAAGGGCGGCTTTTGATTAGTCAAAGGTTATTGATACTGTCCGGGATCAATTCTGGGAATCTTTGGGCTGTTGAATCGGATCTTGGGTTTACGTTCTTGATCTGGTTATTGATTGAATCGGAATCTATTGAAACCCTAAGTGAAGGTTTTATAGGATTCCTTGGTTTTTCTGGTTGGATCTCTTGAAACCCTAAGTGAAGGTTTCATTAGGTCCCTTATTCCGCTGCGCAAGATCTGAGATTTTTTTTCTGTTAGTCCTCTATTCCTACCCTGTCTTTTACAGCTTGGGTTGGTAGTCCTTGCTGTAATCAGGGATCAATCTGTTTATTATATTTTTCATTTTATACTTTTGTTGGTCATATTATTTGTTTTTAATTATTCTGGTTGTCTTTTAGTACACTATATGTTTGGTGTTTTATGGTTGGCGTAATCTCTTATTGCTTGCTTGAATAACTAGTTTGCCTATTTTCTTTGGTTTTCTTAAGGTTGTTTATTTCTTGCTTCATTGTGTTTATCTTGTTACATATATATGGCACCAGAAGTGGTTATTCCTTCTGGTTCAAGTGATGCTACTGTTAGTTTTGGTGACCCGCTATACTTGCACCCAAATGATGTCACTAGCTCGCCTCTAATTTCTATAAAGTTAACAGGAACTGAAAACTATAAAATATGGAGTTGTGCAATGAAACATGTTATAGGTTCTAAAAACAAACTTGGGTTTTTAGATGATACTTGCAAAAGGCCTGTTGATACGGACCCCTTGGCTAAACAATGGGACATGTGTAATTCTGTTGTCTTAACATGGATTTTAAACTCTATATCTGCCGAACTATTTGCTGGTCAAGTTTTCTCAAAAACTGCTTCTCTTGTTTGGGCTGATCTTCAGGAAACATATGACAAAGTAGACGGGTCCGTCACTTTTAATTTACATAAAAGCATTAACTCTTTAAGTCAAAATGGGATGCCATTATCTGATTACTATCATAAACTAAATTCTTTATGGAGACAGTTTGATGCTTTAACCTCTTTACCTGCTTGTTCTTGCACTGCAAAAAAAGAAATCGAAAAACATAACCAACTAATTAAACTTATGCAATTTTTGATGGGTTTGGATGATGTATATCTGCCTATAAGAAGCAACATATTAACTAGGGACCCCTTGCCTAGTGTAAAAACTGCTTTTGCTATTATCTCCGGGGAAGAGTCTCATAGAGGCGTTTCCTCTAACAATACACCATCAACACCTCATGCAACTGCATTTGTGTCAAAAGGCTATGATAATAAAAGAACGGGGATAGGTCCTAATCCGAATTTAAAATGCACAAATTGTTTGAAAGATGGTCATACGGTTGAAAGATGTTTTGAACTTGTTGGGTATCCACCCAATTACAAAAGACCTAATGGTCAAGCATCAAAAGGGCGGTCTCAAAATAGAATTGCTTCTAACAACAATGCAGAGAGACCTACCACTAGCTCTAGCTCTACCACTAGCTCTCCCGTGTCCTTGACCAATGAACAAATGCTCAGATTGATGAATCTCATCAATGACAAACCAACCTCTCCCATTAGTGCCAACATGTCAGGTACATTTTTTAATGGAAGTCTCAAATTCAACATGAATTTTCATAAATTTTTCAGTTCCAATAACAAGTTTAAATTAATCAAAACAAATGATGGGTGGATCATAGATTCAGGAGCAAGTCAACACATGACCATTTCTGAAAAACTTTTGCATAATATTGTTGACATTGCTCATCTTGGCCTTACTGTTGGACACCCAAATGGGACGCATGCTTTAATTAAAAAGATCGGAGATCTAAAGTTAACCAAAGATATCATTCTTTACGATGTCTTAGTTGTCCCCGAATATAATGTTAGCCTTCTTTCAGTTCACAAACTTGCTAGGGATAACAAATTGTGTGTCGGTTTTGATGAACATAAGTGTTACATTCAGGATTTGCAGAAAAAGGAATTAGTGGAGATTGGTAATGAAAGTGGTGGTCTTTATCTGTTCAATGTGGATAATTCTCTTAGCCGTAAGTTCTCTTCTAGTTCTGAATCTATGTGCTACGTGTCTAAAAACTTGTGGCATCAAAGACTTGGTCATCCTGCTGATCAAGTCCTTGATGCCCTAAAAACCAAACTGTTATTTGATAGTAATCCCACAATGTCCCCATGTGATGTTTGTCACAAAGCCAAGCAAACAAGGGAGCCTTTTCCATTAAGTGAACACAAATCACGTAATGTTGGTCAACTTGTCCACTTGGATCTATGGGGACCCTACAAGGTCAGTAGTAAAGAAGGTTATAAATACTTTCTTACTATTGTTGATGACTTTTCAAGAGCAGTTTGGACTTTTCTAATAAAATCTAAAACCGAGGTGTATGAAAATGTTGTTAACTTTGTCAATCTTATTTATAATCAGTTTGATAAGAGAGTTAAAATGTTTAGGAGTGATAATGGGACCGAATTTGTTAATAGAAATATGCAACTTTTTTGTGATAAAAATGGTATTATACATCAAACCTCTTGTGCCTATACTCCTCAACAAAATGGAATAGCCGAAAGGAAACATAGACATCTTCTAAATGTTGCTAGATCTCTTATGTTTCAGGGAGGATTGCCTCTCTATCTATGGTCTGAATGTATTTTAACCGCTACTTACCTCATTAACAGGACACCTTCATCCGTCTTAGCTGGAAAGTCGCCTTTTTACTATGTGTATGGCCATGAGCCATCACTCTCTCACATCAGAGTGTTTGGGTGTCTGTGTTTTGCAACCGTTTTAAACAATTTTGATAAATTCAGTAGTAGGGCTGAAAAATGTGTTTTGATCGGATACTCAAATTTTAAAAAAGGTTATAAATTGTTGAGTCTTGATAAAAATACCATTCTTTTTTCAAGAGACGTTAGGTTTTATGAGACAGTGTTTCCCTTTAAACTTAAACAACTTGAAAACAATTTTGATTTTGGAACTTCAAAAGTCCTAAATCATGAAAACTTTTTTGATTGTTTTGAAAACCCCAAACACTCTGAAAGTCCCGATGATGATGGGAGAGTGACTTCCAATGATGACGGCACAGAATCCATCACTTCTCATGATGATGATGGTGATTCTGGTGCAACTTCTATGGATGAGAATACACCTCCTGAGGGCATTTCTCAAACTTCCTTGGACCCTATTCTCGATAATAGTGACCAACTAGCTGAGACAGTTGAGACGGTTGTCCCAAGAAGATCTTCTAGACAGTCTAAGGTTCCTCAAACCCTAAATGATTTTGTCATAGAAGGAAAGGTCAAATATGGTGTAGAAAGGGTCGTTAATTATTCTAATTTATCTCAAGATAACTTCTGTTTTGCCTCCAACCTTAACAAAAGCATTGAACCAAAAACTTATCAAGAAGCTATCCTTGACATTAATTGGATCAATGCTATGAATAATGAAATGGAAGCCCTTAACAGAAACCATACTTGGATTGTTACTGACTTACCGTCAAATAGGAAACCTATTAATTGCAAATGGGTATATAAGATAAAGTACAAGTCTAATGGTGAAATAGAAAGGTATAAGGCTAGACTAGTTGCTAAAGGGTGTGGTCAAAGAGAAGGCGTTGATTATGAGGAGACTTTCTCCCCTGTAGTCAAAATGACAACCGTTAGATGCCTTATTGCTTTAGCTGTTAAGAATAGGTGGAATATGTACCAACTTGATGTGAACAATGCCTTTTTATACGGAGATCTTGAAGAAGATGTTTATATGACTTTACCTCCAGGATATTTCTCTAAGTCTGAAACAAAAGTGTGCAAACTTGTTAAATCTCTATATGGCTTGAAGCAAGCACCTAGAAAGTGGAATGAGAAATTAGTTTCTGTGTTGTCAGAACATGGTTTTGTTCAAAGTTTAAATGATCATTCCCTATTCATCAAGACCACTGATAACTTATTTGTTGCTCTTTTGGTTTACGTTGATGACATTGTCATAACTGGAAACGATTCTACTGAGATTAATAAATTGAAAGATTTTTTAAGCTCTAAATTTCAGTTGAAAGACTTAGGAAAATTAAAATATTTTCTAGGTCTTGAAATCCTAGAAGAAAAACATGGTGTTTGCATTTCACAAAGAAAGTATTGCTTAGAGCTTTTGCAAGAATTTGGTATGCTTGCGTGTAAACCAACATCAGTTCCTATGGAAACAAATCATGTTATGGCACATTTACCTACTGAAAAGGATCCTCTTCTTCCAAACATAACTGGCTTTCAAAAATTGGTTGGAAAATTGATCTATCTTACCCACACAAGGCCTGACATCTCATACTCTGTTCAATGTTTAAGTCAGCGTATGCATGCTCCTTTAAAATCTAATCTGCAGGATGCGTTGAAGGTCTTAAGGTATTTAAAGGGCTCTCCAGGTAAAGGGTTAAGGTATCACTCAGAGACTCCAAGTGACTCGTTATCTGGTAAGATTGTTGGTTTCTCTGATGCCGATTGGGCAAAATGCCTAGTAACTAGGAAATCTGTTTCAGGTTATTGCATTTTCTTTAATAATTGCCTTATTTCCTGGAAAAGTAAAAAACAAACTACTTTATCTAAATCATCAACTGAATCTGAATATCGAGCTATGGGATCCTCTACCTGTGAAATAATGTGGATTGTAAAAGTTTTAAATGATCTAAAAATTAATGTTGATCTTCCAGTCCCTCTTTACTGTGACAGTAAGTCAGCAATCCAAATTGCAAACAATCCAGTTTTTCACGAGAGGACAAAACATTTTGAAGTTGATGTGCACTTCATAAGAGAAAAAATTGCTAAAGGTACTTTGAAGATTCATAAAATTGAATCTTCAAACCAAGTAGCAGACATATTTACCAAGCACCTTCCTGTTGCTCAACACAAGTTCTTGAGTAATAAGTTGGGCATGTATGACTTATTTAACAATCATATTAAGGGAGGATGTTGAAATATAATCTGACTGTTAAGTAATTTATACTACATTTTCTTACATATAGCTTTGTTTCAGGTTCTTATTGGAATAAATATAAGATATGGGCTAATGAAGTTGTGGCTGGTACAAGAAGAATAAAAGTCAAGGGACTACACTTGCAAGATCGATCATTATATATATCAGCTTCTTCTTTAGGGTTAAGCACGCAGCCTTTTGTTCTAACAGATCCTCCTTCCTCTCAAACACCATAAACTCAATCTCTGCTGTTGCACACTTTTTTACTAATCGTTGTTTATATGATTGTTTCATAAGCACAATCATAAACATCTTTGTATTGGCTGAATCATTTCATTAATAACAAGGCAAATCGTGCCGACTAGTTCTCTCTTGATTCATTGTCGTCACTTCCTGTATGTTCGTATACATGCTTTAACAGATGTATTGATGACTTGAGTCAAAGTTGAAAATGAATTGGAAGCAGGACAAAATGTAAGTGTGTAACTGGAACCACGACAGAAATATATTGAACCGTTATCAAATGCAGTACTACTGGCTCTACGACAAGCTGACCGGAACAAGTGACCATAGCCAGTAGTACTGCATTTGATAATAGTTCAATATTTCTGTGAAAATGGTTGAATAACTTGACTCCCTATCACATTCTTGTAGCATATTGTTGAGAATTGGTGTGACAGATTGAGAAGAATTGATTAGAAGCAAAAAGTTTAGGAAGATATGAGTGTGTGGAAATTAGAAGTGGTCTCAAAGGGGAGACGATGGTGGAGTGCTTAGCTAGGTGTGATTGTGTGTTTATATAGAACTTTTGGAGGGCATGAAAAGTTACGGAAATGATATAATGCGAATGGAAATGATGTGTTATCTTACTAGTACAGTATTTATCTGTAGAAGAATTGCGAAGAAGCAAAAGTTAGAGGGCATGGAGTGATCACACTCTCACACCAAAAAGTACCCCGTCACGTTATCATTTTCACTTTCACATTCACACAAAAAAAACTCATCTTATCATCACACTATTTTGACACCATCACACCAATTTTTCCCCTTATTTTCATAAACTACCTATAACAATTAATTTATTTAAAATTTAACTTACTTTATACATAAAAAACATTACATATACTTTAAAATTTAAAACATAATTTATTTTCATTTTAATTATTTAAATTCGTAAATCAAAAACGTAAACGTAAACACTTTTTATTCCAAAATTAAAACATTTATTCCATACTTAAAACATGAAAATTACTAAAATTCGAATACAATACGAAAGGAAATACACTACTAAATAGATAACATAAAACTACATAATACGATTAGTCAGTTTCCGGATCTGAATCCGAAAACTGACCAGGTAAATCAGAGCGCCTTGTTTCTTCTTCAGCTTCTTCGGCCATAATTTGGGCCTCCAACTCCCTTCGTTCCTTTTCTTGTTCTTCATCTGTTTGTCTCAATACTTTTTGATCTAGGTATAGTTGATACACCTCTTTATCAGTAAGACATTTGAGTCGTTTGGAATTGGAAATGGTGGACCGGGAGACATATTTCGGCTTCGGTGTTGTTGTGACGAAGAACCGATATGAGTTTGGGATGAAGAACCCAACTTATTCAACCATTCAGTATTTTTTTCAGTTCTAGCTTCAAGTTTTATCGACTTTCTAAACAAAGATCTTTGAATGCGGAAATCGACATCAGATTGAGTACTTAGATACGTGTCGATTAAATGACGTTTCTGTGGGGAAAGATCAATGCATTCGGCACATGCTATGCGCAATTTCGAATTTTCTTCGGACGCATCTTCGAAATCTTCAGCTAACCACGTAAGCTTATCGTAATGACGTTGTTGTTGACTTATTTGTTTCTGAATCATAGCATTAATCTCGTCATCGTTATGTGGAAAAGAGCATATCATTTTTTATTTATGAAAGTGTGTGTGAAAATATTAAAAGTTGTCTGTCAATATGTGGTATTTATAAAAAAAAAAAAAATTTAAAAAGTAACCGTTGGCTACAGTGTTTTTAAAAACTATATTATTTTTTAATTCAAAAAAGTAGTCGTTGGCTACATAAGTTTTTAAAAAAATTCAAATATGTGTGTGAGGGGGAAAGTAGCCGTTAAGGGGGGGTTTCGAAAATACCCTAAACAAAAAGGTTGATTTAATAAAGTGTGGGAGGGGGTAAAATGAAAATGTTTTTGTTTAAAAACTACCTTCCACGACCGTGGCTATAGCCATGAAGTCTTCCACGGTGCATAGGATGGTGTGGTCACGCGAAGCCACGCCGGACAACGCTAAGCCATACCGTGGTCACTCAGTCCCCTCTTAAGGAAATGAAGCAATGAATAAAAAAAAGGAATCAAATCATTGTGACAAGATTCTTGAGTTACTGTTTTATAAAAAAAGGTAAATTAATGAGATTATTGTGTTCTTGGTGTTTAATTGTTACTTTTGTATTTGTAAACAAAAAAGTAAAAATAAAAACCAAAAAATAACAAAACCTTTGCTTTCTTTAATTAAGAATCCATATAAGTGTTCGGATCAGTATCTGATTATGTGAACATGGAGTGTTTAGATCAGCTAGTATTTCGTCTAAATTAGATCATCTTTCTGTGATTATGAACATGGAGCGTTAAAGATCAACGATGCTTTAATAGACTAGTGTGAGCAGTATACAACAGGTATTTTTAGTTCTCCCAATCAACTTTATTGGACGTGTGAATGCTCAACGTCGGTAAAGGTATTGGGCATGACAAGGCTGCACATTTGTGTTGAGTTACATCCCATTCTCAGTTAGATCCTTTCCTCTAATTATATAGTATAATTGAACCGAGATATTTCCTTAAAAATCTGCTATATGTCCAAGGTGTAGACACCAAGCTTATTGTGACTATGGTTTTAACTAGATCTCACTGTATGTAAACAAATAAAAGGATCTCTCTGGTTTATACCTGAAGTTGCAGAATCCATAAGCTGCACAATTTGATAGAGGCAACATATAATTAAGAGTTTAACTTGGATCTCTCTGGTTTAACTTGGATCCTATAACTTTTATAAAGAATGAGAAAACTACTAGATACAAAACAAAATCGGACAAAAGGTAGTGTGAATTATTGTGGAATCTACTCAGGAAAACTGTTAAAATGACCTTTGTAATCTGATATCAACCTTGGGGAGTTATTGTGTAACTTGTGTATTTGTAGGGACTTAGGCTGCCAACTTAAATACTCTCTTTGGATATGGGCTTGCTGCTAATTAGGCTTAAGGAGTGAAGGCCCAAGCCCTTGGGTATTATGGCCGTTGGGTGTTTTTGTTGTATATCTACCCTAACTCATAAACGAGTTAGGGTTAAGAGAGTGTGTTTTGTGTGTGTTTCTCAGCCGTCAAGGCATTGTAACTCACTCTTCACATCTAGGTAGATTCATCTTGTTTTTTATTTTAATCTTTGTAAAACTATTATCAATTAGATAATAGATCCATACCAGATCTAATCTGTGGTGGATTTTATTGTTTTAAACTCTCTCTTGTTACCTAGTTGGTTTTTGATTCTAATATAAAGTGTTTTTAGATTATCATATCATATTTTTCCACATGGTATCAGAGCCAGGTTCTCGAATCTGACTCTTTTATTGTGAAAAGTTTTATAAAATATATAAGTTTTTTTATACTTTTTTGAATATTTCTTTTAAAGTTATTTTTCTTTTAATCTGCTATTGATATAGCTTTATATGGCTTCGATTTATAAAACCCCCAATTTTTTGAAAAAAAAAATTAGGGTTTGACTTTTTTGGGGATCTTTTGATTTAAGGACTCCGGTGGCTGATTGGTGTTACTATTGGCTCTTTATTGATACTCTCTATGTCATATGTGGTGAATCACTAATTTTTACAAAATTAGTGTTTACTGTTTATGATATGTTCTTCTAGTTGCTTTGGCTTTATTTGGTTACCTTGGTGGCGGATCTGTTGGTGTGGTTGATTTTCCCTAATTTTTCTCTAGAAGAAAAATAAGGGTTTGTCTTATTGAAGGTTCTGATACATCCTAGACTAAGTGAATCCAGGAGTATTAGTTCGATTCTGCTTGCTTAGGCTCACTGTAGCACCTCTTTAACTCTCTCTTTTTGATTGCTAAGTGATTCTGTGTTTATGTGTTTATTTTATCTTTTCTTTGTTTGGGGTTAATTGTCTTTACTTTTTACCCTATTTTATTAGACCCTCACTCACTGTTTTGTCCTTGACCTATCACCTTGAGTGGTTTAGAAGCCTGGGAACTTAGTTGGCAGTGTAGTGAGTTCTTTCTTTACCCTTGTGAATTTTCACCATGTTTGACCATGAGGAGTCTCCAATGGTGATGATGATACTGAAAGTGTGACTGATCCAGTCACACTTATCAGTAAGCTTGATCTGAGTGACCCTTTGCATTTGCACCCTAATGATACTATTGTTTTAACTGTTGTCACTGTTAAATTAAAAGGGACTGAAAATTATTAGGTTTGGGCTAATGATATGTTACTTGCTTTGAAAGGAAAAAATACAATTGGTTTTATTGACGGTACATGCAAAAGGACCATAACAAATGGAATTTTGGGAAAACAATGGGATAGGGTGAATGCCATTGTTCTTGGTTGAATTTTGAACTCTATTTCTGAGGAGTTGTTTCTTGGATATATTTTTTCAAAAAAGGCTAAGCATGTTTGGAATGAACTAAAAGAAACTTACCTTAAAGTTAATGGGTCTGTGATTTTCAATCTTCATCATAAGATTAATACTCTTAAGCAGAATGGGTCTAACGTGTCTGATTATTACTATAAATTAATGCTTATTGGAAACAATATGATGCTATGATTGAGTTGCCTAACTGTTTGTGTTCTACTTCTAGTGAATTTAAGAAACATAATCAATTGTTAAAGTTGATGCAATTTTTAATGGGTCTTGATGACTCTTACATGAGTATTAGAAGTTTTATTCTCTCTAGAGAGAGTTTGCCATATGTTAAGGGTGCATATGCTATAATCTCCAGTGAGGAATCTCACAGGGTAGCTTCTGGTACTCTTGCTGGATCCTCCCAAATGACTCAAACATCTGCTTTTCTGTCTAATGGGCCTGCTAGAAATAAGTTTCAAAGAAATTGGAATACTAACAGTGGTAACTTTAGACCTAACAATGGTAACAATGGGATCTTTAGACCTAGCTCTGTCACCACTCGATTTAGACCTAATGCTCCCACCAATACTGTGTTTAGACCTTATCGTAATTCTAATGCTGAAATTGTTTGTGAGAATTGTGGTTATAATGGTCATACCATTGATAGATGATTTAAAATTATTGGTTACCCTAATGACTTTGGCAAGAAAAAAGGGGGCAAAGTTTCAAAGGCAAAAGTGTTTCCAACAATTCTGTTGGGAAATCCTCTTCATCTGGTTTCACTGATGAACAACTTTCCACTTTGCTCTTTATGATTAAGGACAACAAGGGTATCACTAATGTTGCTGGAAAAAGTGTTTATGCCAATATGGCAGGTATTTATTTTAACAACAGTAGGACTTTTAATGATAACTTTGAGAAATTTGTTCGTTCCAACACCAACATCAAATCAAAACTTGGGTATAATGGGAAGGTTGTTGATTCTGGGGCAAATCAGCATATGACCAATGGGACTGAGGCCATCATCTCTAAAATTGGCAATCTAAAGCTTTCAAATGGATTAGTTTTGTTTGATGTTCTTGTTATACCTGATTATTGTGTCACTTTAATTTCTGTTCACAAACTGGCTAAGGATAATAAGATTTTGGTTGTTTTTTATGAAAAATAAATGTTTTTTTGTGAATCTTGAATCTCCAAAATGTTTTGGGACTGGTAGGCAATGTGGTGGTCTTTACTATATAGATATAGAAGGTACTAAATGTGTGAATCATTCCAATGTTCTTACTTGTTCTTTGTCTAAACATGATTGGCATTATAAATTAGGTCACCCAGCTGACCCTGCTCTAAATGTTCTAAAATTCTTTGAATATTACATCTTCTTATCAAATTGACTTTTGTCAAATATGTCAAAGGGCTAAAAAAACTAGACAACTATTTCCTTTAAGTGATCATAAAACTTAGATGCTTGGTGAACTTGTTCATTTGGATTTATGGGGTCCTTATAGGGTGACTAATCATACTGGTCATATATATTTTTTGACTTTTGTGGATGATTTCACAAGAGCTGTGTGGGTGTACTTGATAAAAATCAAAGATGAAGTTGGTTCATCTATTGAAATTTTTTATAATTTGTTAAAAAATCAGTTCAAAAGTAATATTAAAATTTTCAGAAGTGACAATGGGCCTGATTTTGTGAATCAAAACTTCCAAAAATTTTGTCATGAAAAGGGAATTATGCACCAAACCTCCTGTGCTTATACCCTGTAACAGAATGGGGTGGCTGAAAGGAAACATAGGAATCTCTTAAATGTTACTAGATTCCTAATGTTTTAGGGGGGAATACCTTTGAGATTCTGGATTGAATGTGTTTTAACTGCTACTTATCTTATTAACAGATTGTCTTCTTCTGTGCTAAATGGTAGATCTCCTTATGAGATGATTTATAATTCATCCCCTAATCTCTCTCATATTAGAACTTTTGGTTGTCTTTGTTTTACCACTATTTTAAATAGTCATGATAAACTCACTAATAGGTCTGAAAATATGTTATGATGGGTTTTTCTAATTCTCAAAAGGGTTATAGACTTTATAGTCTTGACAGGCTTCAGTTTTTTGTATCTAGAGATGTTAAGTTTTTTGAATCTATATATCCTTTCAAAGATTCTGTTTCAAATAAAAAGAAGAAGAGTAAATTACACGGTTCGTCCTTGTGGTTTGCGTTGACTGGCGTCGTTCGTCCTTTGACCAGAAAAGTTGCACCGTTTGGCCTTAACTTTGAAACCTTTTCCACCGTTTGTCCCTCGGTTTAACTGGGCTCACAATTGATCATTAAGTGTTTTAAACACAAGGGTAATCATGTCTTTACCTATCTCAAGCCCATCATTCTCAGCCACAAACATCCTCATCTTTATCTTTATCACTACAACCACCATTATCCCCGTCTTCTTTATCATTTTTTCCTTTCTTCTTCTTCATCATCATCTTCATAACACCTCCCACCACAACCTTAAATTAACATCATTCAAAACACTAAATGAAGATCTTGTCACTGTAGGTTAAACCAAAAAGGCTTCTTAATTTAAAAGATTATACCAAATATTCAACAACATTAGTATCATGTTAATACACCAACTGGTGAAACACATATAACATAACTCACTAGCCTAAGAGAATAAAAACCCACAAATACGAAGTCAAAGTATCAAAAGTCAAACATTCAGAAACATTGAGTTTACTTAAAACACATAACACAAAAAAAATCCCTGTTATATGAAACAACTACCATATAAAAAGAAAATCCCAAACTAGGTGTATTAACTATTGACGCAGAGTTGTATACCAGAGAACCACAAAAACAAATCTTTAGTAGTAATCCTCGACGACTCATTAAAACTGTAGGCCTACAGTAAAGGTGTTTCAAGCCCTGCGCACACCGCCACTCATTAGGAACTTCATACTACTACCCCCTTTTTCTTCTTTACAATCTCATCCATAACTTCACAATAAACCACATCTTCAAAATCATTGGATGTTTCCGGGACATAATATTCAAAGAAATCCTCAACACCATACATGGTATTATAAATATCATCATCACTATCACGTGGGACATCATTCAACCTTAATGAAACTAAAGATACCCTCTTCAACACGTACCTTGAAATTGGCAATTCTAACAAGGGGAAGTTCAAATAACAACGATTCGTATGATACCTATTTATATACATCACGAACCTTCATTAGTTGTTTTTATAAGAATTTGGGTTAATTATTTATGATAGTGATTTAGAGCTATGTTTGTGAAGATTTTGTTGTTGATGATTAGTTTTTCGAGTGGGTGGATCTGGTTATCGATAGATATATTTTGTTTTATTATTGTTCATTTATTTAGGATTTAGTGAAAAGACGGATTTACCTTTGTGGAAAAATGAGTTGACATTTGTTTGTGGGCCCAGTTAAACCAAGGGACAAATGGCAGAAAAAGTTTGAAAGTTAAGGCCGAACGGTGCAAATTTTCTGGTCAAGGGACGAACGACGTCCGTCAATGCAAACCACAAGGACGAACCATGTAATTTACTCAAAGAAGAATAATAACAAAAATCTTGATGTCTTTCAGTATGATAAAGTTTTGACCTTTTTTACTTAGAAAACCCTGAACTTCTCAATGATGAAGAGAAAGTAGTAAATAAACATAATGGTGGCCCTGTGTCACCAAGTGCTAGTAGCCCACCCTCTAGTCTAGGTGATGCTGGAAACATAGTCTCAGACAATGATACCAGTGATGCCAGCCTTAATGGGAATGAGGCCGCCACACTTGATGATAAACATAATTATAAGGGAAATGTAGTTTTTAATCTCAATCTTCCTCTCCATGGTTAAAACATGGGAGAAAATTTGGGTGATAACTCTACCACTAATGTTTAGGGTGATCAAGTCTTAAGAAGATCTTCAAGACTTTCTATGTTTCTTAAAAATTACCATGATTTTGTTGTTAACTCAAAAGTAAGTATGGGACTGAAAAGTTTGTTGGGTTTCTAAGCTCAATGGGGATGTTTTATGTTTTGTGACCCATTTGAATAAAAGTAGTGAACCTAGAAGTTTTTTTTGAAGCATCTCAAAGCCAACATTGGGTTGATGTTATGAATTTAGAGTTTTCTGCTTTACTTGAGAATGATATTTGGGACTTAGTTGAGTTACCTGTTGGTAGGACTGCCTTAAATTCTAAGTGGGCTTGGAAACTTAAGTTTATTTCCAGTAGTGAAATAGAAAGGTATAAGGCTAGACTTGTTGCTATGGGATGTGGCCAAAAGGAGGGTATTAATTATGAGGAAACTTTTTCCCCTGTTATGAAAATGGTCATTGTTAGGTGTCTTGTTAAATTAGCTGTTAATCAGTCTTGGCCTATTTATCAGCTTGACATCAATAATGCTTTTCTATATGGTGAGTTCGATGAAACTGTTTACATGAAACCCCCTCAAGGATTTTATACTGATAACTCTAAACTTGTTTATAGACTAAAAAAGTCCATTTATGGACTTAAACAGTCTCCTAGACAGTGGAACTTCAAACTCACTTTTGTCCTTATTGGGAATGGTTTTTTTCAAAGTAAATCTGATTATTCTCTTTATATTAAGTCTAGCGATAAGGTTTTTTATTGTTTTGCTTGTTTATGTGGATGATATCATTGTAACTGGGAACAATGAAAAGGAAATTGACAGTTTTAAAAAAAAATTTAAAGGAAAATTCAAAATCAAAGATTTGGGAAAATTACAATATTTTTTGGGGATTGAGGTTGTTAACACAAATTCAGGTGTTTGCTTGAACTAAAGAAAATATGTTTTAGACATTTTTTCTGAGTATGGAATGCTTGGATGCAAACTATCTAAGACACCCTTAATGGCTAAGCTATCAATTTCTAATGAAGCTTTTGAGACTGATCCTCTGCTTAAGAACATTTTCGATTATCAAAAACTTATGGGAAACTTATTTACTTGACTAACAATAGGCCTGATATTTCATATGTTGTGCATTGTTTAACCCAGTTTATGCATTCTCCTCTAATGTCTCATCTGAGAATTGCCTTTAAGATTTTGAGATACTTGAAAGGCTCCCTAGGTGTTGGTATTCATGTTGCAAAGAACTCTGGTATGTCTCTTAAAGCCTTCTCAGATGTTGATTGGGCTAAATGTGTCGTCACAAGGAAGTCTGTGATTGGTTATTGTGGTTTTTAATGATAATTTGGTATCCTGGAAAAGTAAGAAACAGATTACCCTCTCTAAGTCCTCAGCAGAAGCAGAGTATAGGGCTCTTGCTTTTATGACTAGTGAATTCATTTGGATCCTAAAAATATTAAAAGATTTAAATTGCCATAATCTTTTACTTGTGGATCTATTCTGTGATAGCAATTCATCAATTAAGATTGCTGCCAATCCTGTGTTCCATGAAAGAACAAAGCACCTTGAGATTGACCTTCACTTTGTGAGGGAAAAAATCTTGAATGGTGTTGTTAGGACAAAGAAGGTAGAGTCTGCAAATTAAATTACAGATATCCTTACCAAAGGATTTGATATAATTCAACATGAGAACCTAGTTGAAAAACTAGGGATGATTGATCTGTTTAGAATATCGGATTAAAGGGATGTTAAAATGACCCTTGTAATATGATATCAACCTTGGGGACTTATTGTGTAACTTGTGTATTTGTAGGGACTTAGGCTGCTAACTTGAATACTCTCTTTAGATATGTGCTTGCTTCTAATTGGGCTTAAGGAGTGAAGACCCAATCCCGTGGGTATTATGACCGTTGGGTGTTTTCGTTGTATATCTACCCTAACTCATAAACGAGGTAAGGTTAAGAGAGTGTGTTTGTGTGTGTTTCTCAGCCGTCAAGTCATTGTAACTCTCTCTTTACATCTAGGTAGATTCATCTTGTTTTTTATTTTAATCTTTGTAAAACTATTATCAATTAGATAATAGATCCATACCAGATCTTATATGTGGTGAATTTTATTGTTTTAAAGTCTCTCTTGTTATCCAGTTGGTTTTTGATTCTAATATAAAGTGTTTTTAGATTATCATATCATATTTTTATACAAAACACCTAAAAGAAAGGGGAATTTTATATTGAAGGCTAAACATAAAAATGATACCAATCCAAATATGCAAAAGGAGCTCTAAAGAAAAAGACCATTGTATTAAGTTTTGTCCTTGAAGTGTTGATGGAAGAATTAGCTAATGGTTCTTCTAAAGGCTTCATAGTTCTAAATAACTGCATAACTATTCACAACTTTGGGCCGCGTTAGTGTAGCTCACAAGTCTTGTAGCCCGCGCGTTGCGGGCCAAGCAAGATGAAACGAGATGAGTTTTATGCGTCTGTGTGTTTGATGTGGTTAATAGATCACCTAGTCGAATACTCCCAGGAAGCTACAAATTTAAGTCCGGACGGAAGCTTTAGTGGAGTTGGCACCTTGAATAAAGTTGTTCGGGTCGTTGTTGAGGAGGTGGTTCGACTTGATGATGATAATGATGAATGTATTCTAGTTTTGGGTAAAGGTATTGGTAATCTGATTATCAGGAATTCACATATATTAGGAAATGACCATTGTTTTTCAAAACTTCATTAATCTTTGTGGGTAGTTGTTGTGTGACCAAAACAACACACACAACAAAAACGAGTGAATGTTGTTTCTTGATTACGTAGTATTTATTTCTGCAAGTTTTGGGTACGTTTCATATTCGACATTTTCGAATTTAGTGATAACAACAATGTCCAATAAATCAAGAGGTTCGATTATTTCTCATGTCATGATTGCATATCATTTATAGAAAAACAGAATTCTCTTGTTTCCTTTTCATATTTGGTACAACAAATACGCGTAACTTTTCTTTTGATATAACAACTAATAGTATAAAACAAAAATGATTATCAAGTTTTCCTATCTTATTTAAAGCATGTTGTCAAATCGTTTGATTCATATATCCTTTAAGATATTTTAAATAACGTTGATAATTTGTAAAAGGATGAATAATAACTCTACGAGCTTTTGCTAAAACTTGAATAAAACTACAGAATTTTCAAAGTTTATCATCTTTAACTCCTATAGCACCTATAGTCTTCTTGTACATCAAAAGCTTAATTATCTTTCTTATTAAATCTTCTAATTAGTTGGGATAAAAATTAGACTAACCTAATTGCCTCATCATGATTGATGTCAATTAACCCTTTGTTACCAAAATTTGTTGTTGCACCATTAGTCACGTCTTAAATAAAACAATCAAAGGACTTAACACCAATGTGTAACCGAGTTAAAGAAAAAAAAGGTTGTCCATGTACAGTGTTACGATATTAAATGAAGGAACACAAGCAAATAAACATAAACAACATCATGTTTATTTTCCTCTTATGTTTACTACATCAATCTAATTAAAACTATTAGTGTAAAGACTTGGTTTCTTTGAATGTTTAATTCAAGACAGGACTAATGGTGCAACAACATATTCCGGTAACAACGGGTTCTACGTCAATCATGATTAACAATTTATGTTTAGTGTGATTTTTATCCTAACTAATTATCTAATGAAATCTTCAAACTTTTTTTTTTAATTCTAATTTTTTTTTTGAAGATTTTCATAGAAATATAATTAAGCTTTTAATGCACAAGAACTATAAAATTCAAGATTTGTGTTTATATTGAAAATTTTGGTTAAATGAAAAGACCAAATCTAATTTGGAAGAGGACAATGGTGTTTTGGTCCATTCATATAAAAAACAATCGTTCAAATCATCCTTATAAAATGGTTATCGATATACAAGTTATTGAAAAGCTAAAATTTATGTAATTTTCATCCAAGTTAATCTCATGGCAGTTGTTGTTTTATTAAAATTTCACGCAAAAGCTCGCCAGTTATTATTCATCGTTTTCATACAAATTATCAACGTTATTTGAAATATCATAAAGCATAGATATATTTATCCAACGATTTGACAACATGCTTTAAATAAGATAGGACAACATGATAATCATTTTTGTTTTATACTATTAGTTGTTATATCAAAAGAAAAATTATGCGTATTTCTTGTACCAAATATGAAAAAACAAACAAAATTATTCAGTTTTTCTATAAATGATATATGCAATCATGACATGGTGAGCATCCAAAGGAAATTAAGCAGAAATAATGGAACCTCTTAATTTATTGTTATCACTAAAGTCGAAAATGTTGAATATGAAACGTACCCGAAACTTGCAGAAATAATCAAGAAACAACATTCACTCGTTTTTGTTGTGTCATTTTGTTGTTTTGGTCACACAACAACTACCCATAAAAATAAATAAAGTTTTGAAAAACAAGGGTCATTTCCTAATACAGGCTTTGTGTCGACCTAAATGTGAATCCCTGATAATCGGATTTTACCAATTCTTTTACCCAAAACTAGAATACATTCACCATTATCATCATCAAATCGAACCGCCTCCTCAACAACGACCCGAACAACTTTATTCAAGGTGCCAACTCCACTAAAGCTTCTGGACTTAAATTTGTACCTTCCTGAGAGTATTCGACTAGGTGATCTATTTACTACATCAAACTCACAGACGCACAAAACTCATCTCGCCCGGTCCGTAACGTGCGGGCTACCAGACTCGTGAGCTACACTAACAGGGCATATAGTTGTGAATAGTTGTGCAACTATTTAGAACTATTAAGCCTTCACAAGAACCATTAACCAATATTTCCATCAACAGTTCAAGGACAAAACTTAGAACAATTGTCTTTTTCTTTAAAGCTCCTTTTGCATATTTAGAATGGTATCATTTTTATGTTTAGCCTTCAATAGCAAAATTTCCCTTTTTTTATGTGTTTTCGTGAGTAGATTATACAATAATTCACACTACCCTTTGTTCGAGTTTGTTTTGTATCTAGTAGTTACTCATTATCATAAAGGACACAAGTTAACTCTTAATTATATGTTGCATCTAGAAAATTGTGCAGCTTACGGATTCTGCAACTTCAGATATAAACCATAGAAATCCTTTTATTTCTTTACATACACTGAGGTCTAGTTTAAACCATACTAGCAATAAGCTTGATGCCTACACCTTAGACATATAGTAGATTTTTAAGGAAATGTCTCGGTTCAATTATATATAACTGAGGAAGGAGTCTAATTTAACTCAACACAAATGTGCAGCCTTGTCATGCACAGTACCTTTACCAGTATGCACACGTCTAATAAAGCCGATAGGTTATCGCCCATATATGAAACTGATTGGGAGAGGTAGGAAAGCATATCTAGGCTTTTCAAATCCCATAGATGTGACCATATTTTCTTGCCAGAACTAAAAATACTTGTTGTATACTGCTCACACTAGTCTATTATATATCGCTGATCTTTGACGCTTAATGTTCATAATCACAGAAAAATGATCTAATCTAGACGAAATACTAATCTAAACACTCCATGTTCACATAATTAGATATTGATCTGAACACTTATATATATTCTTAATTAAGAAAAAGCAAAGGTTCTGTTATTTTTTAGTTTTTATTTTTACTTTTTTGTTTACAAATACAAAAGTAAACAATTAAACACCAAGAACACAATAATCTCATTAATTTACTTTTATGTTACAAAAGGGCTACTCAAGAATCTTGTCACAATGATTTGATTCCTTCTTTTATTCATTGCTTCATTTATTTAACTTTTGCTTCTTCGCAATTCTTCTTAACATGTCACACCATCGTGAATCGCCAGCATCGTCGCCACAAGAGCCACCATCGCTCTATAGCACACCAGCACAACAATCCATAGCCACAACCCACAACCCAATCTCCATCTCCCCATGCGCGTACCACAACCTCATCCCCAATCACACACAGAAAATCCTGCCATTCAGTATGGGGCGTTAATATGCTTAATCTTTCTCGTATTACTGATCATAGTTGCTATCATCATTTTCCTAGTTCTCAAGCTGAAAATACCCGGTTTTGACATTACCCATGCCAACCTAAGCATTTGTTTTCTTCAATTGACCATTTTAATGGAGACTTCACTATTCTAGTGTATATCTCCAACCAACGCAAAACTTAATGTTTAATTTTAACCTGTGGTCATGAAAGTAACCATGAGTGTCACTTAATTCCCAAAAGAAAATAATAGAATGTATAAAAAAACATTCATGAATTGAAAACATTACCTAGATATGAGGTCAATCACAACGTACGGATCTCATATCCTTATGCCTTTGAGAAAAAGGTTGAATAGATTGAGTCCCTATATCCTTGTTTTTAGATCTATTCAATGACCGCATGTTCGAATTTAACATTATGTTTCTTGTAGGGGTTGGATTTATTTGCTATAAAAGTGATGTCTCCATTAGAATGCATGGTGCTTAGGTTCGCATGAGTATGTCAAAACCGGGTATTCTTTGGTTGACATGCAACTAGGTAAATGATCAAAGTGATGATAGCAACTATGATCAGATACAAAAAGGTAAGCATATTATCGCGTCACACCAAATGGAAGAGTTTGTATGTGCGAAAGGAGATGGGGTTGCAATATGTAAGGGGAGATACAGATAGTGGTGCGGCTATGGATTGTGTGAAGGCGTGCAATATACCTATGGTGGCTCTTGCGACGACGATGGTGGTGATTCATGATGTAGTGGCATGTTAAGAAGAGTTGCATAAAGCAAAAAGTTTTAGGAAGACTAGCAGGGTACCCGGCGATGCGGTGGCGGGTACCCTATGACTAAATTTTCGACGCAATAATTTGTTTTTCTTTGTTATAACTTCTGAATCGGTAGTTTTTATCTAAAAACATGTCATAAAAACGTAATTTCAATTGAAAGATATTATTACTTTTGGCGTTATAGTAGGGTAATCCGCGCATTGCAGCGGCGGATACCCTATAAATGTTTTCAGTGATAATAGTTTTGCGCATGGTAAGAATTTTAAGAAATGACTTTATCATAGTTCTATATACATGTGCATCAAGTCGATATCGAAACGGGTTAGTAGTATTACAAGGTTGTGTTGATTGACCGTAAAATGCACTTGTTAATAAGTATATGTTGCGTAATATTCGTCACATTATATAACATGTAAACATTTACATACTTAATATTTTACATGTTTTCATACTTTGTAAACTATTTGAAAATGTTCGTACATTGACGTGGATAAATCTTTTCAATGGAATTATTTAGCAAAATGTTTACAATTTCACTAAGCTTGTACTAATATACATACAGAAATGATAGATATTTTATGATATGTAATTTTCAAAAACTTTAAATATGCATAAACAAATTTTGGTTGACATATATTAATAAAAAATGTTAAAAGGCTAAAATTTCAAAACATATATTGTTTAAGAAAAAGTTTATAACATAATTGCAGACTTGCAGTATCTAATGGCATGGACCAACAATTATATATATTATTTAGTTAAAGCCCAATATCATGTTAATTAAAAACATCAAAAATCCCATTCGTAATTGATGTTCAATTTTTTTCTATAAACACTCACAAACCCTAGATCACTCTCTACTACAGCCGTAACACTGTCTTAAGTTCCTAACTAAGAGTCGTAGCATTAGTCGTCGTCTAAAATCTAAATCCTTTCATTCGACATAAAAACAGTCAAACGAGCAACAACCTCACTCCCACGCGTCATAAAAGCCTCATCCCACCAGACATCGTCAATTCTGTCCTCTCCAATATTTTAAAAAACTCATGACAACCATACGCTGTGCCGCAAAGTAGAAAACCAAACCCCATATGAGTCATAGAGTATTCAGGGGTTGTTTCCCGTATCCCACGTGTGGTGAGACCTACACGGCTGATCATGATGCTTTTGTAACATTTGTTGTGTGTTCGCTTGTGTGATCCTACCCGTATTGCGATTGTTGTTGCTTCGCTTGCCATGACGTGTGGGCCTAAGTTGCCGTTGTTGTTAGTGATTCTGTTGATGCAATTGAGAAAAGTATTAATGCTAATATGCTTAACGTAATTTCGGTTGTAATAACTATTTCAAAAACATTATAGGCAATTGAGAAAGTTGACGTGGTAGTTAGAATTTTGATAAAAAAAAAAAGGAAGATGAAGGATTTAAAAAAGCATATTATAGGCAACTGAATGTGCATTTTTGTGTTATGTATGTTTATAGTCGAGTCTTTTATACCAAATAAGTTTGTGATATTACAAATATGGTTTAATTGAGTTACGATTTGCAAGGCTATTATAAACAAGGATGTAAATGCATTTAAATTACATGGTTACAAATTGCAGGGCTGTTACAAATAAGGATGTAAAACATGTAAATTTTTGAATGTAACTTATTATTATCTTTATAAAAGATTTGAAATCAAAAGCTGGGTAAAAAGTTATGGTGGTCAATCAAATTCATAACTGATTTTGTTGTAATTATTGTATGATAAAATATTTGTAGAGTTGGCTTTTGAACTTGTACTACTTAAATAATATTTGAGTTAGTGCATTAAAAGGTCGTATATAATATGTTGTTTTACCTGAACTACTTAAATCTTCGCATTTATGGAATTGAGGGTGTCTAAAATGTATAATACTATGTAGTATGGATATGTTTTTAGTTGTTGTATAATATGAATATATGATTGTACTTTTAAGTAATTAGGTGTATTAATTATATATTAATTAATGTTATATTATTTTTATTTTAAAGTATGTATTAATTATTATGTATTAATTTAAATATTGATTATTAGGTATTAATTAGTATTAATATAAGCATTAAATCTTGAGAAGTTAAGTACTATTTTAATATTTAAGCTATTTTAGTTGTATATAGTGTATTAAAAGATGTAAGTTGAATCAAGTTTCTATTAATAAAAAGCCAAAATGCTTTATATGTAGTATAGACTATTAATGTTAATATGCTTAACGTGATCTTGGTTGTAATAACTATTTAAAAAACATTATAGGTAATTGAGAAAGCTGACGTGGTAGTTGGAATTTTAATAAACAATGAAGAGAAAGGATTTAAAAAAGCATATTATAGGCAACTGAATGTGCATTTTTGTGTTATGTATGTTTATAGTCGAGTCTTTTATACCAAACAAGTTTTTGATATTACAAATATGGTTTAAATGGGTTACGAATTGCAAGGCTATTATAAATAAGAATGTAAACGCATTTAAATTGCATGGTTACAAATTGTAGGGCTGTTACAAATAAGGATGTAAAACATGTAAATTTTTGAATGTAACTTATAATTATCTTTATAAAAGATTTGAAATCAAAAGTTGAGGAAAAAGTTATGGTGGTCAATCAAATTCATAATTGATTTTGTTGTAATTATTGTATGATAAAACATTTGTAAAGTTGGCTTTTAAACTTGTACTACTTAAATAATATTTGAGTTAGTGCATTAAAGGTTGTATATAATATGTTGTTTTACCTGTAATATTTTAATCCTCGCATTTATGGAAAAGAGAGTGTCTAAAATGTGTAATACTATGTAGTATGGATATGTTTTTAGTTGTTGTACAATATGAATACGTATATGATTATACTTTTAAGTAATTGGGTGTATTAATTATATATTAATTAATGTTATATTATTTTTATTTTAAAATATGTATTAATTATTATGTATTAATTTGAGTATTGATTATTAGGTATTAATTAGTAATAATATAAGCATTAAATCTTGAGAGCTTAAGTACTATTTTAATATTTAAGCTTGTTTTAGTTGTACATAATGTATTAAAAGATGTAAGTTGAATTTTCAAGTTTCTATTAATAAAAAGCCAAAATGCTTTATATGTAGTATAGACTATTAATGTTAATATGCTTAACGTGATCTTGGTTGTAATAACTATTTATAAAACATTATAGGCAATTGAGAAAGTTGATGTGGTAGTTGGAATTTTGATAAACAATGAAGAAGAAGGATTTAAAAAAAGCATATTATAGGCAACTGAATGTGTATTTTTGTGTTATGTATGTTTATAGTCGAGTCTTTTATACCAAATAAGTTTGTGTTATTACAAATATGGTTTAAATGGTTTAAATGTGTTGATGTGGTAGTTGGAATTTTGATAAACAATGAAGAAGAAGGATTTAAAAAAAGCATATTATAGGCAACTGAATGTGTATTTTTGTGTTATGTATGTTTATAGTCGAGTCTTTTATACCAAATAAGTTTGTGTTATTACAAATATGGTTTAAATGGGTTACGAATTGCAAGCCTATTATAAATAAGGATGTAAACGCATTTAAATTGCATGGTTACAAATTGCAGGGCTGTTACAAATAAGGATGTAAAAGTTATAGTGGTGAATCAAATTCATAATTGATTTTGTTGTAATTATTGTATGATAAAACATTTGTAGAGTTGGCTTTTGAACTTGTACTACTTAAATAATATTTGAGTTAGTACATTAAAAGGTTGTATATAATATGTTGTGTTACCTATACTACTTAAATCTTCTACATTTATGGAAGAGAGAGTATCTAAAATGTGTAATACTATGTAGTATGGATATATTTTTAGTTGTTGTACAATATGAATATATGATTATACTTTTAAGTAACTGGGTGTATTAATTATATATTAATTAATGTTATATTATTTTTATTTTGAAATATGTATTAATTATTATGTATTAATTTGAGTATTGATTATTAGGTATTAATTAGTATTAATGTAAACATTAAATCTTGAGAACTTAAGTACTATTTTAATATTTAAGCTTGTTTTGGTTGTACATAATGTATTAAAAGATGTAAGTTGAATTTTTATGTTTCTATTAATAAAAAGCAAAAATGCTTTATATGTAGTATAGATATGTGCGTGAGGTAACGAAGTGGTCTCAAAGGTGAACCATAGTGGAGTGGCTATGTGTGATTGTAAAACTCTGTCACTGTGTGTTTATAGAGAAGTTTTAGTGGGAATCGAAAGTTGGGACATACTCTGTATTTCTTAAGGGTCAACAGCAACACCCATCTTCGACGGGGTCCCCTCGATCTGCACATGTATGATCTCCGAGCAAGTGTCCATACATCGTTCTTTTTGTGGTTTATTATGTACGTCTTGCCGCGTGCTTGTTGCTTTAGTTTCGTGGTTCTTTCGCTTTAATTCGTCTTTTTGAAAAGTAAAAATGATGTATGTTAGTAACGTGTTTTGTGTGGTTGATATATTATTGTTGCCTAATGTATTTCTTGTGTAATTAACCATGTTACATTGTTACCAGTGTTTTTTTATCACAAAGGCTTCACATGGCTGGAAATCCAGGAGGTGTCATGGAGAAACTCGAGAATCCGAGCAATCAAATACCAAAAACTGTGTTAACAAAAAATAAATCAAAGAAGATGAATATGATCGTTATTCGGCATTTTTTGTAAGATGCATTATATTAACCAAATATTTGTGAATTTCTTTTCCTTTCTAAAAGAATACTTGTGAGTTTAAGTACCAACTAAATGTAGGTAAATAGTGTATGTACGACGGTGTGATAATCATGGATATCTAACTTGAATCGTGTTAAGTTCACTTTCCGTATAGAGTATTTCGATCCTATGGTGCATGGGTTACACGAAATCCTTATCGGGATAATTCAAGTAGAAACACTTTGATTCTAGGCACAAGAGATCAAAGCAGGAACATAGAGGAACTGTATGAATTTTCGTTATGTTTTGTGAGATGCAATATCTGTTAAGGAACAGATGGAAAAAACGGTTGCAAGCAGTTGTATTTGAACAGTTACAACTGTTCATCAACAGACTTGTTGGTTCGGGTTTTACAGAAAAATCAAAGCGGGACCCCAGCAAGGGGCTCAGCCCCCGAACCCCGCAAGGGGCTGCAGCCCCTTTGACCCCTGCATTTTTGTCGTGGGCGATAAAATATTATCTCAACGCCCTAACTCGTGTCAGATCTGAATATGATATCTCATTGATCTCGAGTAAATCCCGATTAACTAAAATAGCTGATGACACTAAAATCACCAACAAATCCCCCCCATTTTATTATAATCCTTGATCTAGTAAAATATATATATAGATATATACAAGTATAAAAACAAACATAACAAAACAAACAAATGCATAAATGAAAATGTCTTGCGATTGAATTTTCATCTTAGTATAATACACATTCTAAATATTCGAGAATCAGGGTTTTGTAACGATTGAACCCGTCAACTAATGTGAATACCTGAAGATACTATACACATAAGTTTCTACAACACTCTACGGTTCAGTCTTGACACTATTACAAGCCATGTGTCCCTATCCATTAATGAACATATAGAAAGCCAAGTCCAAGCTTCTTGAAGCGGTAAAAACTTGATGCTCATATAGGTGGTCCTTTTAATCTTGCTTCTGCATGCAATTTTTCAAAAGAACCATTAAGAAGATATACTTCAACCTAACATCACTTGTAGGTCTGAACACATACCTTGGGATAATAAACACATGCATTCCAATCTTTAGCTATGAGGTTTCCACATTGAATTCAGCTTCTAACGTTGTATTATAAGGAAATTGGGTATCTCATAGGTAGTAGATCTAGATGGACTTTAAACCCATCCCAATTACCGACTTATTCACTAAGTCTCTAGCTAATGCCTTCGTCAAGTGGTCAGCTAGATTATGTTGTGACCGAACAAACTCAATAGATATCACACCATTCATGATTAGTTCCCTAATCATACTATGTCTAACACTCAAGTGTCTAGACTTGCCATTGCATATTTGACTATAAGCTTTAGCCAAAGTAGCAGCACCATCACAATGAATAGAAATTGGTGATATTGGTTTCGGCCATATTAGAATCTCATGTATCAAGTTCCTTAGCCAGTCTGCTTCTTTACCAGTAGCAGCCAATGCTACAAACTCAGATTCCTAGTTGAATCAGTGATGCATGTTTGCTTCTTGGAAGCCCATGAAATGGCACCTCCCCCAAGCAAGAACACCCATCCACTAGTAGAAGATGAATCTTCAACATGATTTATCCAGCTAGCATTCGAATAACCTTCTAACACCGAAGGATATCCAACATATGATAAACCATAATCCTTAGTACCTTTCAATTACTTAAATACTCTTGTTATTGCATGCCAATGCTGTCTACTAGGATTACTAGTAAACCTACTCAACCTACCAACTGTATAAGCAATATCAGGCCTAGTGATCATCATAGCATACATCAAAGAACCAATGGCTCTTGAGTATTCAAGTTGATCCACAAGTTTACCTGTGTTTGGCATAAGCTTTTCTACCGGATCCATGGGAGTACTCACCGGAGAACAATCTTCACGGTTGAATTTCTTGAGTATTTTCTCAATATAATGAGATTGTGTAATTAAAATCTCTTTATTTTCACGTTTAATCTTAATACCAAGAATAACGTTAGCTTCTCCCATATCTTTCATGGAAAACTTAGATGACAAAAACTTTTGTTTTATCCACTTGATTTTGGTCAGTTCCAAATATCAACATGTCATCAACATATAGACAAATCATAACACCATTACCGGAGTCATCAAATTTGCTATATACACATTTGTCAGATTGGTTTAGGAGGAAACCACTAGACAACACAACCTCATCAAAATTTTGATGCCAATGCTTAGGTGCTTGTTTTAGCCCATACGATGACTTAACCAGCTTACACACCATATGCTCTCTACCGGGCATAACAAATCCTTCCGGTTGCTTCATATACACTTCTTTCAAATCGCCATTTAAAAATCTTTTTTTGACATCCATTTGATGGATCACTAGATTGTGAATACCGCCAAAGCTAAAAACAATATAATAGTAGTGATACGAGCAACTGGTGCATAGGTATCGAAATAATCGATTCCTTCCTTTTGTCTAAAGCCTTGGATTACCAATCGAGCCTTAAACTTGTCAATTGATCCATCGACTTTCATCTTCCTTTTGAATACCATTTGCAACCTAACGGTTTGCAACCTGGTGGTAAATCAGACAAGACCCATGTATTATTTTCCATAATTGAACCAATACCATCATCTATTACTTCTTTCTAGAAAGCAACATTTCGAGATTGCATAGCTTCATTATAGGTTCTTGGATCCTCCTCTATACTATAACAGTAAGAATATTGAGATCCAATTTGATCTCTTGATCCCTCAACTAAATATACTTGAAAATTAGGAGCCATATGACTTAGCCTTTCTAGCTCTTTTACTCTTACGAGGTTCAGAAATTTCACTTGGTACATCATCTGAATGAACATCCCTTTGAAATTCATCCGAAATTGGTATGACATCCTTTGGTCTAGGTATTGAAGAGAAACGATTCTCATCAAATATTACATCTCTTGATTCTATAATTGTGTTAATAGAAACAGAGTTATTAGGTTCTATAACATAAAACGTATATGCCTTGGAATGCTCAGCATATCCAACAAAGATGCAATCAATACCCTTTTCACCTAAAGTTTTCATTTTAGGGTCCGGAAGCCTAACAACGGCCCGACATCCCCAAACTCGCAAAAATTTCAAGTTGGGTCGTTTCTTATACCAAAGTTCATATGGGGTAGTCTTGTTCCTTTTATTAGGAACCCTATTCAATAGATAGCAAGCCGTTAACATGGCTTCTCCCTAGAACCCGTCACTCAAACCAAAGTAAGATAACATGGAATTAACCATTTCTTTAAGAGCTCTGTTTTTCCTTTCAGTCACACCATTTTGTTAGGGTGTGTAAGGAGTTTTAGTTTCATGAATGATTCCTACAGATGGGAAATATAAAGGATCATAGTATTCACCACCTCTATCTGTGCGTAAGGTTTTAACCAAGTCATTTTGTTGTAATTTAACTTCTGTTTTATAAATTCTAAATTTATCTAGGGCTTCATCTTTTGCGTGCAACAAATAAACAAAGCAAAATCTAGATGCATCATCTATAAAAGTAATAACATATTTCTTGTTTCCTAAAGATGGTGTTGCATGAAAATCACATAAATCACTATGTATTAATTCAAGTATGATAGATTTCCTTGTTATA
Organism: Glebionis coronaria; assembly: GCA_025667525.1. NCBI lineage: Eukaryota > Viridiplantae > Streptophyta > Magnoliopsida > Asterales > Asteraceae > Glebionis > Glebionis coronaria. The sequence continues at coordinate 164,807,264 of CM046874.1, forward strand.
CTTTTAAATGGTTGCCTAGTGATTTCTGTTAACATGCAAGTATTACATTTTCCAGCATTTTTCCATCAATAGCAGAAATTAAATCATCTTTAGACATTACAAGCATTCTTTTATAGTGCACATGTCCTAAAAGAGCTGCCATAATGAGGTATCAACAACAATAGAAGAAGACATATAGACAGAACCATAATCACTAGGAACTTTATTCAAATTTAACATAAACATTCCATTGTTATAATAACCAAATCCTACAAATACACCAGACTTCGATAAGATATACTTATCAGATTCATAGACTTGTTTGTAGCCACATTTATTTAATACAGGACCAGAAATTAAGTTCTTACGAAGTTTAGGAACAAACAATACATTAAACAAAGTAATAGATTTTCCAGAACTGAATTCCAACACCACACTTCCTTTTCCATGAACAGGAGCGAAATGATCATCACACATGTAAAGGACTGATCCGTCTTCCACCGGTTCATATGTCTTAAACCAGCAACGATCTTTAAAAACATGTGTTGTAGCACCGGAATCAATCCACCACGCAATTGCATCAACATGCACATAAAATGCTTCAGAAATTAGTGAAACAGAATATTTACCAAAACTGTTCCAAATTTGTACTAAATTCTGACCTTAGTCTAGGGATTGGTCCTTAGACCCTTTTCCCGAACCACCAGCACTTGCGTTATTCTTTTTGTTTCCACCACGATAATCCCGCTTAAAGTGGCCAAATTTGCCACACTTCCAACAGTCCCCTTTGGGCTTTTTGTTGGAACCAGAACCACCGTTGTTATCCTTGAAACCACATTTCTTTTTGTTTTGTTTGTTTTTCTTATTCTTTCCACCCTCTTCAATCATATTGACTGAGGGTCCAGCTATTTCTTTTCCTTTGCCCTTGTCACTGTCCTGCGCCCTTAGAGATTCCTCTATGCGCAAGTGACTACCAAGTTGTACCAAAGACATATCGTCTTTCCCATGTTTTAAATTATGTTTGAAATCCTTCCAAGAAGGAGGCAACTTGTCTATTACACTAGAAACAGATATCGATTCATCCATTTTTAAACCGTGTTGTATGTATTGTCCTAGGATTATAAGGAGTTCATTAAACTGTTACATGACATGCCTATAATCGACCATCTTGTAATTATTAAAATTACTTACCAGGAACTTCTTACTTGAAGCATCCTCTACCATGTACTTGGATTCAAGAGAATCCCACAACTCCTTTGCAGATTCATAATTCTGATAAATATCAAACAGGGGGTCAGACATACCATTGAGTATGTGTCCTCTGCAGATGTAATCGTCATTCTCCCACTTTGATCTGCGTCTGATCGCTTCCACCGTATCATCCTCCAACAATTCTGGCATCGGGGTATACAGAACATACACAACCTTTAAAGTTGTCAACAGGAAGTGCATCTTTTTCTGTCATCGCCTAAAGTCATGCCCTTTCAAACTTATCCAGTATCCCAAAATTCGTAGTCATCTCTTTCACAGTACTTCCTCCAACCATGATTAACACAGAAAATACTTTATACATTTGTAGGTAAATAGGGTGTCTGTACGACGATGTGATAATCCTGGATATCTAACTTGAATCGTGTTAAGTTCACTTTCCGTATAAAGTATTTCGACCCTATGGTGCCTGGGTTACACGTCCTTATCGGGATAATTCAAGTAGAAACACTTTGATTCTAGGCACAAGAGATCAAAGCAGGAACATAGAGGAATTGTAGAATTTTTGTTATGTTCTGTGAGATGCAATATCTGTTAAGGAACAGATGGAAAAAACGGTTGCAAGCAGTTGTATTTGAACAGTTAAAAATGTTCACCAATAGACCTGTTGGTTCGGGTTTTACCGGGAAGTTAAGGTCAGCGGAACCCCAGCAAGGGGCTCTGCCCCTTGACCCCGTAACGGGCGCTGCCCCTTGACCCCACAAGGGGGCGCAACCCTCTTGACCCCTGCATTTTCGTCGCGGGCGATAACATATTAGCTCAACGAGTGCGCACTCCGCGCTTCCCCTAACTCGCGTCAGAGCCCCGAATATGAAATCTCATTTATCTCTAGTAAATTTTGATTAACTAAAATAGCTGATGACACTAAAATCACCAACAAATATCCTTCTTCACAACAAACATCCGTTCTCGGTGAAAATCGGCGTTTCGATCACTCGACCGGGTCATGGTTCTACCGGTTCAATCGACCGGATTAATCCAGATTTTAAAACATGGTTAAACATAGTGAGCAAACCCCACTTTAAGAGCAAACCCCGCTTTGTAGTGAGCTTGCCACACGCCAAACCCCAAGGTATATCATTTTCTTTTATATCATTTGACACTAATTAACCAAAGAACACGATTGTTGGTTGTCATATAAGTTTTTATTAAAAGATAAAATAGTTTACCCAAGCTCGTGTATGGGTTTAAGATTCACTAAAATTTAGGTTTTACAATGTTAACTGTAAAAGTGCTAGGTGTTGTAACGGGGTAACGGGCGTTATCCACGTTACTACCCGTTATTACAACGCCACCCCAACGAGGCAACGACGTTACCACATGTGTTTGCTAGGTAACGTGCGTTAGGGGGGTTTTGTAAATTTTAATTTTCATTTCCCCCCTCCCATCTCGATATTATGTAATACGTTTTACCCTCCCCCCCCCCCCCCCCCCCCCCCCCCGTGAGGAAAGATTTAGGTGAAAACGATGGTATCAGATCATCTTTTTTTTTAATTTCGTATTTTTTTTAATTCGTAATGTGTTTTTTTTATTGTTTTTTTTATATCGTAATGTAATTTAGGATTTTAATTAATGAATGAAATAAAGTAGTTTGTTTAAAAAGTGGGATAATTGTTGAGGGGGTTTTATGAAAAAAAGGGAAAAGTTATTTTGGTTGATGTTATCATAACAGGGGTTGGTATTATTTGGGTGTTTCTGACGTAACGCTGAGATATCACTGTAACAATGGAGTTTTCATGTTACTACACTTAATGCTCTAACTATAAATATTGCATGAAAATAAAATATGATACATGATCCACTGTGTAAATAGGGTGTTTTTTTATTATTATTAATCTAAGTTTTAACTTGATATTGGCAACCGAAGAACGATTATTTTTTTAATAGTGTAAAGTCATCGCAGCTCGGTGACCAATAAAAGATTTTCTAACAGCTTTGTCGTATCTATATCATGTTGATGATACCTAACTAACATAAAATTGTTAAATGATACGTAGTATAAATGTTCAAATTGAAAAGCTAGATTTTTATTTTTTGTGAAGCTTAATTTTCAAAACAAAAAATCCGCGAGTTGCAACTCCAAAAAGGTTCCTTCCAAACGGGCCTTAAAGACCCTAAGGTTAAACTAGGTTAAGACTAGCACAAAGCCCAAGTGAAAGCAATCCACAAAACAAAAGACTTTGTTATTAGTCAAATCCGTCAAATTAACATATAGAAGTAAGGAACTAAGGATGAGAATCTTGACTCGAATTCCGAAACCGTATCGAAACCGTACTGATTGTCGGTATCCGAATCTTTAGAACTACAAAATAAGGTGAAAAAATTTGAAACCACTAATTCGATACAGGACCAGTACCAAATCGAGAAATTCCTGAAACAAAACCGAAAACTTTCCCGGTACTGGTATCAATTCTCGTACGATACTGATAACGATATCCAAATCCCGTCCAATACAATACCATTACCATTTATTAATGTTTGGAGAAAAAAATCAATACCACTAATTTGATATGAAATCGATACAAGACCGATATCGTACTCATCTCACTCTAAAAGCAAATGATGATTTCAAACGTATACGAACCTTTTTGTCTTCATTTTCTTTATTGAATAAAAAGACGAAATGAAGATACAAAGTATTCAAAAGTAAGTACAAAGGCTTCCCTATATAAGTGAACTATTAACTATATTTATAATATCATAAAACTCAAGTTACCAAAACTTAAAATGTGTTCGTAACCAAATTTAACAAACAAGTCAGAAATCTGAAGTCACTTATTCAACACCAATGTCTTCTCATTAGGCTAGGGGAGTGGTGCTAAAAAAACCCACCGTTACGTCAGCTTCACCTCACATTTCTCTTTCCTCTCACTAACTCACTCAAAACTCATCTTTCAAGGTTCTTAAGGAAAAAAAACCCACCACCACCTCACCTCCACCTCATCTTTCCACTATCATTTTTTTACTTTTTATTTATACATTTAATTAAAGACGATACACGCGGATATATATAAACGATACACCTATTATTAAAAAACACAAACTTTTATTAAAAACTTTTATTAAAACGATACATGGGAAATAAAAACATTACAAGGATACTAAAAACAACACATAAATAAGTAAAAACGATACACGGATAATTTAAACATAAGGAAAAAAAAGTGGAGAAGTTTTCACAACCTCCCAACAATGAAGATACTGAAACCGGACCCCATGCTCAACTTCAAATTCACGGAGGGCGTTATTCATAACCTCCTCATTAGTAGATTCGGGTCCCCGTGCAAGCCTTGCGTTGTTGTAACATTGAATAAACCTACGCAGGGCACACGTGAGGCCTTTCCATTTCCATATTAGCCTATCGTGGGCTTGTTTCCTTGGATCATTTAAATAACCCTCAATCAGTTGCAAAACCGCAGCCCAAAAAGTACGAGTATTTGTCCGGTTTGTCACGGTGTTTTCAGCAACCCAAATTCAAGCTCGACACAAAGCTACTTCTTCCTCGTCTGTCCATAGTACGGGCGCCATTTGATTTGAGAAGTGAAAGAAGAAGTTGAATTATGTGTTTGAGAGGAAGAAGATGAATGATGATGAATTGTGAGAAAAAAAGAAGTAAAAAGGGAGATTATATAGGGATAAATGGGGTAAGAATTAAATTTTGTGGGTAAGTGTGAAGGGTGAGTAACTCACTGTTGGTGAGTTTTTGGGTGCATAGGTATCATAACCCACGCGTGGGTTTTTAAGGTGAGTTTGTGGGGTTCTTCGCAACCCACGCGTGGGTTTTTGCCATGTCAACCCTACGGGTAGATTTTTTCTACCACTTCCCCAGCCTTAGAAACTAGACCAGCTAGACTGGTATTTTCTTTGAAAACTGTCGATGGTTTACTACTCAGGTCAACCATTTTAATAAGCCCATTCCACACACGCAGAAAGAGTGAAAACAATTAGGGCTAAAACAAGTATACCATGCATGAACATAACAAATATGAGTGTTCTCTATTAGGATTTATTCGAATAACCTTCAAAATTCAACTATTATTGGTTTTAGATTTTTAGTTTATGAGAAACTGAGTGAAAAATTGCAATAGCAAATTCTTTTAATGACGCAGTTACGAACTTAAAAAGACTAGCGACTCCGCTGGGGATCGAACCCAGAATCTCTGGTTTCGTAGACCAGCGCCTTATCCATTGGGCCACGGAGTCGATTTTGTTGTTCAACGCCATTTAATTTAATTTAATCATAATAGTACGAAATGAACATAATATTTTTTCTACTACTACTATATAGAACGCTTTCCTTTAACCTCATAAAATTTCAATCCAACTATTTACCTGCTTTCGTTTTTACATTATCCAGTTTTACTAAAAAGCTTACACCTCGTGCGAGGCCCAAGCTCAACCCTTGTGGATTTCATTTTTATTTTATTAATGTCACCTTAAATCTAAATCTTCCTGGTCCAGTTCAAATAGCTTGACCCAACCAGGAGACAATAAATATATAGCATGGCCCAAATTAATAGAATTGTATAGACGATTATGTAGCATGAGTGAAATGTTGAAACCCTTTGGGGTTGTTTGGTTCATCGTTTTTCATGGGTTTTTGCCGTGTATGTATTTGTAACCCTTTGTAAAAACGTGTTTGGTGACCAATATGAAAGATGGTTTTTGTTTTTATAATCGGTTAAAACGACGTTTTTTTAACTCTTCAAGTAGTGGATGCATTTAAATGTTTGTAGGAACAGTTGTTGAAAAGGACATTAGTGCCCCCATTAAATAGTACAATAACCCCCACTCTCATCCACCAGCTACCATTTTTAGATATAATTCTTCAACAAAAAAATCTGCATAGTCTTCCTTCAACAAAAACGTCTCACATATGTCCTAATACACATGGTATTTTTGCTTTGATTAAAATAATACTAGTTCTTTTGTCGTTCTTTTTTCTTTGATTCTCATATTTAGTTGAATACTTCTTGTTTTTGATTCGCGTTATATGATCCAACAAAAGAAGATGTAGTGTTGGATTTGGAAGTGTTTGATTAGAGCTTGGGTGGATTAATTAAACTCACATGATTAATTTTAATGTCTCAGTAGTTGACCATTGAATATAATTGTTTGTAAAACACATTGATTCGTGGTTTATGGAGTAAAAATAGTTGTTATTGTCATTTTAGGTTTGGCAATTTTTCATATATCTTTCATTTGATCAGAAAAAAGATGGTACTCTTCATTGGAATGTTCTGGGTTTTGTGTGTTTTTTGTTTTTAATCAAAAGGGTAACTGTGTCATTTACTATGATACTCGGTATAAATCTGTATGTAAAATTTGTGAACCAAACACGCGACTGGATTTTAATTCTTGTGTTTACATATTTGGAACGTATACAAACCCCCCGGAGTTTAGAAACTCATGATTTTGAATTTTATGAACCAAACGCACCCTTTGTGATTCGACTTATGACAATGAACAAACTTTCTACAATTCGTCGTTCAGTTCAAATTAACATGAATTGGGCGTATGTACACCATTAATTTCCCTAGTATTTAGGGGGACGATTAAGGGCATCCACATTTTACTGTGATGAACTTATTAAGAGGCAGGGCCGTAGATGGACAAGGGTAATATGGGTCAGGGCCCATATTTTAGAGGGCACCAATTTTTTTATAAACCTAACTTATTTGTACATTTTTTAAGAGCGCAACTCATTTATACACTTAAGTCTAAGTTAAAATAGTCTTTGTAATATTATTTTAAGATATTTATGAAAAATTTAGCATCGATTAGTATATTTTGGATATTTGCAATTTTATAAAGCATCGATAACGATACATTTTCTTTCTCAAATAATTTTTAGGGGCCTTTTTTTAGTTACCGTCCAGGGCATTCAAAATCTCCGGGACGGCCCTGTTAAGAGGTTTATAAAATTAACACATCTTAAAATATCATTGATCTATAAACTTTTTCATAATATAAACCTATTATCACTATGGATAAACTTTTTAGTGGGTTTATAAAATTGTCAACTCACGCAATAAATTAAATTATAAGAGCATGAGGAGCCATGGTGTCGTTCGTGTGGTGCATAGCCAAAAAGTACTACTACGTCATCAAAATAGGTTATGACACGAGAAATGCTATGACACCACTTTTTAGACGGAGTGCTTGTTTGTGATGCCATAGCGTATTTTTAGTGTCATAGAGGGAATATACCCCTTAGATTCCAAAAAAAAAAAGAATGGTGTGGGCTGGTATAGTTGGCGCCAGACCAACGACAGGAGGACACGGAGTCCTGCGCCAGAGCAAAAAGTTGCACCGTTCGTTGGCGTTGGAAAACAACGCTACGGTTCCGATTGCTTTAAACATCTTCAAGATCTTATACTTATTCATGTCAACACTTGAAATGATTCTTCACTATAATATAAAATTTTATAAATCTTTTCATAAGTTTTTGGACTTATTTTTAAATCACCAAATAGATGCTCTAATAGAGATTCGCGGGAAACCCACGAAATTATCTCGCATTTGTAAAAAATCAGTTAAAATCATCGATTTTTCAAAAATGAACATGGTTTAAAAAAATTTGTGTTGAATATCTTATTTAACTTATGAAATGAACCTGATGCCTTATAGCGTTAGGTCTGCCATTGTTAGTATGATAGACTAAAGTCAAAGCTACAGTTCTAACATGGAATGTTGAAATATTTATTTCTCCAGTACGTATTAACTCTTTTGATGTTCAAAGAAGAAAATGTGACATAAATGATGGTAAAAACAAATATTAAATGTATGCACGGTTTGTTGTTGGAGCAGATTATATCGAAACACTAGTCAAAATATATAGTTAGACCAAACTAAGGTGAGGTAGATATGAGTCTTTGTCCTAATTTTCCATATGAGCAACATATCTAGTTGTTTGCCAACAATAATCTACATTTCATGCCATATATTGGTCTTTATATATCGTGACATCGACAACAACATGGTAACATTTAGTTCTAGTTATTATACGTGAGTAATTGTCGACGTAGTTATTAGTAAATAAATACGGAGTAAAAAACTATGAACATTGGGTCAAATGCCTTTTTTAGCAACTTGCATAAGAAGGTCAAAAAGAGAGACTTGTAACTAAAGAGGAGTAAAAAAGAAAAGCCATGCAAAGAGCAATTAACCTCGTATGACCGTGACAAACGGAGTGACTTGTTATCACTTGGGATATACAAATCTTTAATTTTTTTTATACAGATTGACATTAGCATTATAATCGTAATAAGTAAGGCTACCCGCAACGTAGGTCAATTGATCCGTTCGCGACCGACGTCAAACTCGGTCGGTCCGTTGTGACGATGGAGTCGACGAATTCGACTTCCCAAATTCGACCCTAGGTGCGATTTAATTGTAAAAGTTGTTTATGGCTTTCTTCTTCTTTTTCTTTTTTTTTATATATTATTTTATAAATTTATATTAGATTTAATTATTTTTTAATTATATAAAATTTATAAAAAAAAATAAATTTTAATATATTGAGTTTTGTTTAATTCCTCAAAACATACATATTAATTTGATCATTTTTTGAGTTAGTTTTAGCTAATGTATTTTACCTTCTTTATTTTTAATTAAGTTTTTTTTAATTATTTCTTTAACGATATTTAAATATAAATATTATTGTAATGTTTTTTTATTTTATTTAAATAATTATTTGAAAAAAAATATTTATATTAAAAAATTGAACTAGATCGCATTATGTCATAGTCATCTTGTTGAGACCAATAGATCGCACTAGATCGCAGGAGAAAGAAAACTATGGTGTCAGAGTCATACTAGATGCGCCTAAAACCCTGAGTAAAACTGTAAAAGCATAAGTTCCAAAGCAGGTGTGTAATTTTTGGTGTAAACCGAAAAAAAGCAAAACATGTGTTGAGTACTTGAGTTTGCATTTTTGGTTGTTTGTTATGTTTGGAAATTATGCCAAATTTAGTTAGATTTGTCAAGGTTCTAATCGGAGTGCTAAAGTCAGGTTAATAATACTTGGAAAAAACTTACCACACTGGCCTAATTCATACATATATATTTTTTTTTTGTATAAGAGCATCTTTGGTGCATGGGTAAAAAGTGATTAGAAATAACTTCGTGATTTTTTTTTGAAAAAAAGGTTATCATTCTATATATAATAAAAGATAATCACGTTTCCATAGAAATAGTGATCCTTTTTTATTATTTAATAAAAAACTGTATTTTCGTTCCTCGCAAACTCTCCTTTCTTTCACAGAAAATACACACACTAAACACACACCGTTTTGATGTCGTCTCGTTTTCATTGATCCGTTAGCATTCATGGTCGTTTGCCGTTTTCCCTCTTCCCCTCGTTAATCATTAACTGATCTCATCATCTGTTGGCCCTTCGTTACTTAATTAATATTGAGTTTGCCCCTTCATGATTAATTTGGCTCTTTATTAAAAAATGATTTTTGTCTCTCTGATTGTGGTAGTGGCTACAAGAACTCCAGAGATTTTGGTTGTTCATTTTGATTAGGGGTTTTATTAGATGCATCTTGCCTGTTGATTGCTCTATTATAAGATGCAAAAGAAAGAGAAAAATCATTACCCTCTTCTGGTTTTGATCGGTTGAAGCAGCCTCAGTGATTTTTTGGTTTGATCCAGATCTAACCATGATTAACCACATATGTTGCGTCGCCCTCACCTCTTCGTTGCCACCGTCTGTGTAGTGCGACGTTGTGGGTGGGTTGGTGGTGTTACCTGGAGTGAGAGTTGTTTATGGGTGGTGGGGATTTGTTATATGGTGGTGGTTTAGGGGTTCGGTCATGCTGATTTTGTGTTTATCTTTTGACCCTAAGAGACTTCAAATAAATAAAGTATAATTTTGGATTTTACATTTTTTTTTGTTTCCAAGGGTTATCTTTGATACTGTTAGATTTTAGGGTTTGAGTTGATTGATGTTGCTTTAGGTATAAAGTTTGTCCCTTTATGTTTAATATGTTTAGTTTGATATTGTTTTTTTGGTTATTTGAGATGTTGAATTTGTTGTTTTAGTGAATCTTGCTTTAAGTTTCATACGGAGTCATATTAGCGCTTTTGGAAAACACGTATTTCGTATGGTTATTATTTTATTTGGTTATAGTATCCTTACTTTTAGGGTCTTTTGTTCCCGTGTTTTGGCGGGGCAGCACCACTTGACCGTTGTTTGCAACTATGGTTGTTACATGCCCTTTTATCGGGTTATGGGATTGTTTGGAATATGCCATCAAGTTACACTAGAATTATGGGGGTTTGTTTAATGTGCGGTTACTATTGGTAAGGGTGTGTGAAACCTGCGAGTATGTACGTTGGCAACACCACGAGAGTGTTTATTTTTGTAATGCTTGATTTGCTTATCTAGGTCAACCGTTGTTGATGGTGGGCAGTGATAGTGAGGGTCGTGTCCGCGACCGTTTAAAAGGCGATGATGTATATGAAATCATGCGGCAGAACATAGATCGTTCGCATTTTGGCCAGATAATGGTCCCAACAGGCTGTAATGATAAGATTTGAACGTTCCTAAGCGGGTTCGATTAGATTTGGGGCAGCATGTATCTTGGTGGGGCAAATTTACAAAGTTTGCAGCCATGATGTCGTATCCTCATCTTCGACATACCCGATTTCTTACTTATCTAAGCCTAAAAAATAATCATATTGAATTTGTGCGTTACTATTTATAACGCGACGATGATATTGCATATGTGCATTACTATTTATGACGGTCGTGTGCCGTTGTTCATAATTCTTTGCTGATGTTGGCCTACATTCACTTACGGTTGCTTTTCTGAATTCATGATGTTTGAGAATTACATGCGATGATGATATTGCGTTTGTGCAATACTATTGATCATGGTGAGGGCAAACACCCGTATCTTGGGGGGGCAGCACCACGGACACGGTGTTTGCAGCCATGCCGGGTCGGCTCCTTTTTATCTGTGGTTTTGATGGAATTGAGACAATCCACGTCTTAGAAGGGCAACTCATTAGAGATACAGCCTTGCCGTGGTTGTCCTCTTTTGTCGACCGCTAGCCTATCTGAGCCTGATAAGAAAAAAATTTGGTTTAACCCACATGTTAGTAGGGGCACCTCATTAGATATGCAGCCTTCACGGGGGTGTCCTATTTTGTCGACCGTTATCCTATCTGAGCCGTTGGCGCCTATTATCAGATGGCAGCATATTATATAACACAACATACCTTCGTTGCCCCGACCCCTTTGTTGCCGCCCTCTAGGGTGTGCGACGTTATTGGCACCTTCGTGTCCTCCTCTGTATCATTCGATCATTGTATACAGGAAACAATAAAAAAACAACGTGGTTTAAGTGCGCGCTGCAATATCAGCATTGTAATACTTGACAGGTCTCAAATCTATCATTGCTTGATAATGATAGTGACGACGAAAACGAGCTCAAAGAACTATAGTAACAATGTGATGAGCGGTTAAGATACTCATAATAAAGTGCAAACCGCGTCTATATCAGGTTCAACTATTTGAATAACCGTCTCTTACTTATGTCTGTTCAGCTTTCGTGTAGCTTGCTTATTCCTTAATTGTAGGTGAGGTAGTAAATGACCTGCCAATGGTTCCAGAAGAAGGTCGGTGTATCCTTGAAATAGAAAACACGAACCCGATGTAATCCCGAAGGTTAATACATAACACCTCTAATTTGTGTATGTGTATTTCATTTTACAACACTATATTGGTTGTTTATTATGGTTGTTGCTGTTATGCCTCAGGAGCCGTGTAAACCACTTGGAGATAAGAAGGTGGTTTCGATGACTCACGGAGAATAGGGGGTTTCAAGTTGTGGAGAGAATAGCCGTGGACTACATCGGGAGACGCTTTTGTGGGTTCCGACACCGTCGTGAGGTATAAAATTTGTATTCTGGGTTTTTGTCGTTGGATTGAATCAATTAACATGTGACAGGCCCGAACATGGTTTAAGTATGCTCATTTCGCATTGTATTATTAAAATTTGTTGTTAATTCAGAATTCTTATCATCCATTCTCATCAACTTGCATTTAATATCTGCAGAATATGGAGATGACATACGCAGCAAGAAGTTTCTGACTCCACCCAAACAAATATCATTAGAAGCTAAGAAATACAGGAATTATATCTCCACTTTTGATAGCAGAACATACTGTTTGTTTTGACAATAAGTGGATAAGAAACACACGAAATCCCTTATTGCTTCCGAAATAGGTATTTTTCTCTTCATATAAATCAATTTCGAGTGCTTGACCAAAACATATTAGAAGATTCTCATTATTAATTTATTATAGGTGAGAACAAAATTTCTTATTTTCACTAGTAGTATAAAATTAGCTAAACTTATGCACATATACTTCATTTTCTAAATGATGCCGATTAGGAGCATTTAGCAGTATTTTGGGATGCTAATTAAATTTTTTGTAGGGGAGTTTGTTTCAGCTTATGGTGGCTTATTTGGTTTTGGGCTTATAGGGGTGTTTGTTTCGGCTTTATGAAACATAATCCGAAATAGCCCTAATTTTATCGCTTATTTCGAGACTTATGGGCTTATATAAGTTTATTATGAGATGATAAACTTATATAAGCCAATAAGTCTCAAGGTAAGCCACAAAGTTATGACTTATGAAATATAAGCAAAAAATAAGCCAAATTTTGGCTTATATTTCATAAGCCACTAAATTGGGACTTATGAAACATAAGCCCATAGCTTAAACAAACACCCCCTATGTTTCATAGCTCACTTTTTATAGCTTATTTTGAAACATTCCGACTTATATAAGTTTACTATGTCATTTTAAACTTATATAAGCGGAAAAGTTTCAATATAAGCGATAAGCCGGCCTATTATAAAAAATCTACAAACCGAATTTTGACTTTTGATGAATAAATTGGATATTTTAAACAAGTTTGCGTGTAACAAATAGGCTTGCTTAGTTTATTTTTGGCTCCCTAAGTTTCATCAGTGTTGTGTAGGTTAAACCTATTTTAACTCATTGTTAGGAGTTTACACAAAATGTGTCACGAAAATCGTTTATGAATTGTAATTTCTGGATACACTGAGAAAAAAGGTGTTTGGCGGCTCTTAAACCATACATTTTCATTTATTGGCTTCAATACATTTTCAGTTACATGTATGCTGCGAAAGGGGTGTTTGGCGGCTGTTAAACCAGGAACCAAACACCCATTCTGTTACGAAAGAGGTGTCCGCTACTTTTGAATGATGTTAGATAGTGAGGCTAACAATTTATATATCTATTCCAATGCAGCAAAAAATATTGGAACGGATTTTATTACGCTTTCTTCGAATCTCAAGGTTGATCTACAAATGAACTTATAAGCGACCCGAAAATTTTAAGGACCATTAGTAGGTAATCATTTAATCTTCTTGCATATTTTGAAGAAATAGGATAAACATAGAATACATACATACTCGAATAGTCAAAACTAATAATATGGTGTGGCTCTTCCAGTTTGAAGCAAGTGAAGACGGTGAAGTCCATTTCCATCCAAGCGCTCCCATTGTTGTTGAGAATTCGTAAAGCATTATTGCCATTAATGTATGTTTCCTTGATCCTTTTGGTTTTACATGCCATATCTTATACTCTACTGAAGATATTTTTAATATTTCATTTTTAAGTGTAGTTGTTCTCGGTATCTAATCGAATTGATATAACGTTTTAAGCTTGACTTGATTGTTTTTTGTTGTAAAACTTGTTTGGAATTTATGTCTAATTGGCACAAAGCATTTAAAAAGTGTAAAATATTATACTATATTACCTATACGTACTAATTTAAAACATTTAGCAAGTACAACATTTAAATGCTCAAAGTATAAAATGTAAAAAATGTAAATTTATTCTATGAATGTAAAATACAAAATGTACAAATAATACATGCACGTAAAACGAGGCGACCAGTGAATATAAAATTGAGAAAATACAAACAGGACACTTTCTAAATGTAAAATGGACTACTTACTATCTGAATCGTACCTCCTATTAACAGTTCTAAACTTACTCTACTTACTTGATTACAACAATCATTTAATCAATTCAGCAATACAGTAATCAACAAAATATATTTGCCAAAAACTAAGGCTGAAGAATAGATTGCCAAACACTAGTTATGTCAGATACTCCTAATTCAGTAAATCATAATGCCGAATTTTCAAAAGAACATTTAAAACATATGAGCAGAAAAGGCAATTATCAAACATGTAAAAGTAAACAAATTCAGCATGTTACAATTAGAATCAGACTACAGTAAAGCTGCTATCATACTTCATGAACAATTGCAGCTAAAATATTCGTCTAGAATTTGAGAACAAGCTATAACAGATATTAAACATATTAACATCTAAGTAACTCAAACAGATAGCACTCAACTATCAAATAGCGAACAAGAAAATTTACGCTAACTATGCACTACAGGAACAATCTAGCAGATTAATTCTAATAAATGCAGAAACTAAACGTGTTAAACCCAAAATATCAAGGCCTCCGTTGATGCCGAAGCGCGGTGCTACCGGCTTGAAACTAACACTACTTGAACCACCAGTTACGAAGCCAATCTAACTGCTGAACAGAACTACAATCATCACATCTACGAATCTGCTAACCATGTCAGCAACAAATCCGAACACCTACAAAATTAACGAACAAACTAAACCGAAACTTGATATTACTCAAAAGCTTTGAGCTTATGAGCTTATTAATCAGGATTAAGGAAAGAAAATCAAAACTTTTAGATCATCCAGTAAAAACTTAAAAGCTATGAACTACTCTCTTTTTTTTACTGAAAATACTTTTGAAGGAAAAAAATACCTTTTTAACCAAATCAAATTTTGCTTATTAATAAAAAAATCGCAAATCTAATTAACTTTTTAACAATCCCGAACACTGGATTTGAAACCATCAACTGATAAGCTGGTTATGAACTGATTATCGAAACTAACTGAAACTTATTCTAGATACTACAAATCGATCTCGAACCATATTAGGCTTAAAATCAACTCTCAAAAGCTAGAGAACCAAACAGACTTGACAAATATAGCTACAATGATTTAACAGACTTGAAACTAAAACTGAAATTGATGAACGATTAACAGATTTCTAACAAATTTGGGATTAACTGAAACTAATTATCGATTTCTATAAACTGACTAAACCAATCTCTAACTAATTCCATTAACTACCTATCCATCTAACTAATTTCTATCAGAAACTTATGAAAAGAACTTTTAATAAACTTCTAAGATTTAATGAACAGTAACTCAAAAACATCATCTTTATTTATAAAGCTTTAAACACTAACTCAGAAATCACCAATTTATCAGCCTACTCAATTCATGAACAGTAACTCGAACGTGTATTTGGACTTTATTAGCTCGAATTCAAAACAGTCGATAAGATGATATAAGAGAAAGCAAGATATTAAGAAAACTAAAACTGTAAACTTCCATTAATGGTGAAAAGCTAATTCGGTTACAAAAGATTAAACTAAAAAACAGAATTTGTTAAAAAAGTTTAACAAGAAATATTAAAAGGAATTAAACTAACTAACTACTTTCTAACCTAACTATATGTTATCTACTCCTAGCTAACCGCTTGAAAATGAAGTCTTCTGTAACATCCCGTCTACTCAGACCACAATATTGTCCGCTTTGCCCGCAGGCTCACGGCTTTGCTTTGTGTCCCTCTTTTATGTACTTCCCGGCTGGTCACCCAACCTAGTACTACTCTGACATGAGCACGCTTAACTGCCAGTTCCTAAGAACCCCACTTGCAGTAGACCACAAAACGCGTTGTGTCATGAGAAGGCGACTGTTATCTTATGAACCATGGATCTCTCCTGGCCACAGTCGATGTGGGATTTGCCTGGGGTGTCACAATCACCCCCCCCTTCGGGACTCATCGTCCTCGATGAGGTTTGCCCCACCATCCCGAACGGCTCAGGAGTGGCTCTGATACCACTTGTACCGGATGGAAGAGTAAGTATCGGTGCTGAGATCAATCGATGCTTGAGTTCCTCAAAACTCTTTTCTCTCTCCTCGGTCCATATAAACTTCTCACCTTTTCGCATAAGTTGGGTCAATGGTAACGCCAAACGTGAGAAGTTTTCCACAAACCTGCGGTAATAACCCGCCAACCCAAGAAAACTACGTATCTCTGTGACAGACGTCGGTCTTGGCCATTTGGTGATAGCCTCCACCTTCGCAGGATCCATGGTGATTCCGTCCGCAGAAACAATATGACCTAGAAACACCACTGTATTCAGCCAAAACTCGCACTTAGAAAATTTAGCATATAACTTTTCTCGTCTGAGAATCTGCAACACTATACAGAGATGATCCTCATGTTCCACTTTAGATTTGGAGAAGATAAGGATATCATCGATGAATACAATCACAAACTTGTCTAAGAATTCGTGGAAGACTCTGTTCATCAAGTCCATAAATACTGCAGGCGCATTCGTGAGACCGAATGGCATAAAAACAAACTCGTAATGACCGTACCTCGTGCGAAAAGCAGTTTTGGTTATATCCTGCTCTTTTACACGCAGCTGATGGTAACCTGATCGTAGATCGATTTTTGAGAAGTGCTTGGCACCCTGAAGCTGATCGAATAAATCGTCAATACGAGGAAGCGGATAACGGTTACGAATAGTGAGCTTATTCAACTCACGGTAGTCAATACAAAAACGCATGCTACCATCCTTTTTCTTGACAAACAATACTGGAGCGCCCCAAGGTGACACGCTTGGACGAATGAAACCCCTTTCGAGAAGTTCCTGAAGTTGATCCTTCAGTTCCTTAAGCTCTACAGGAGCCATACGGTAAGGAGCTTTGGATACTGGTTCTGCACCTGGAATGAGATCGATGCCAAATTCTACCTCTCGCATGGGAGGTAAACCTGGAAGTTCCTCGGGAAAGATATCTGGAAAGTCTGACACAACTGGCTGATCATGAATTGAAAGTGTCTCCGAAGTCGTGTCATGAACTGTGGCTAGGAAGCCCTCGCAACCATGATATAATAAGGTACGAGCCTGTAAGGCTGAAATGATCTGAACATGTTTTCCTGGTAGGAAGCCTCAGTGAATATATTCTGGTGCCTGGACTTCACCAAAGATGACCCGGTCACCAAAGACTATGACACTAACTTGTAACATCCCGTCTACTCAGACCACAATATTGTCCGCTTTGCCCGCAGGCTCACGGCTTTGCTTTGTGGCCCTCTTTTATGTACTTCCCGGCTGGTCACCCAACCTAGTACTACTCTGACATGAGCACGCTTAACTGCCAGTTCCTAAGAACCCCACTTGCAGTAGACCACAAAACGCGTTGTGTCATGAGAAGGCGACTGTTATCTTATGAACCATGGATCTCTTCTGGCCACAGTCGATGTGGGATTTGCCTGGGGTGTCACATCTTCATTGGTATTTATAGGCGCTGAAGAGTGGTGGTGTGACGTGTCTTGTCCAATCCCTTGATGCCACGTGTTTAATACAAGGTTTGATGACTCGTTCTTCATTCTTGATTTGGGCGTTTCTTCGTTTCTTCCTCTTGATCCAATTAATTGGTATCTCCTTGTAGATGAGATGATAAGGAGCATTTTTCCTTCTTTGAGCTTTGCTTGAAACCTCCTTATTCTTTTGTGATATTGATTTGCGGGTTTTGGTGGAGAAGAGGTATGAACCGACTGTGATAAATTTCTTTCTCTCTCTTGTCAGTGATGAAGATGAGTTATGTACGTTTGAGTCTTTGACTTGGACCGAATAGTGTTGAAAGTTAATTAAACTTTCATTTGTTTTCTTTAAGTCCTTTCATTTATCAACTTTTATCAAAATTTATATAAAAGAATTATAACTTTTAAGCTAAACTCATTATCATCCTTCATATTTGTAAAAGTACAACTTTAGTCCTCCTTCTTGGTAAATAATGGCAAGTAAGGTCCTTGAAGCTTGATTTGTCCTTTTCTTCGTCTTTTATCATAAAAATCCCTTGAAAACGTATATTTGCTTCATATGTATCTTGTTTACCTGAAAACACATGAAACACAAATACCCACGTAATTATGATATTTTTCAGTTAAATATAATGTATTTGACTGTGTTTTGAGTGGTTTTAGGATCATAATTGATGAGTATTTTCACACTTATCAACTCCCCTCCACTTGACCAGTGCCATGGCCTCATGCAATGCAACATTTTAAAGCTTTAGAGTGCACTTTTCTGATAATTAATCCACCTTGGCCATTTTATGATTTAATAAACTATACTATACTACATGTTGAATAATTTTGAATATTTACAATAAAATGCAATGCAAAGAAAACAATCTTATTTGTATATTTTTGGATTATATTGAAATGGTTTTGATGGAAATAACTCATAAAGAAATCAAGGACTTAAATTAGGGTTTTGGTACCATGAACACTTATCATCCTCAAGTTTCACTTTCCCCATACCAAGCTTAAAGATGAGATCATTGCATTCACAAGTAAAAAGTGCATCAACTTACTCATAACAATTAAATGTGGAACCGGTTATTATTTGAGCAAATTGCTTGAGAGCAAATTTATCTTTATTTAAAGCGTGAAATATAAGAAATGTTAAATCTCAAAATAAGGAAGCACGGTTTTAATCCTAAGTAATCCTCTCATCCATTACTCGAAAAACCGCTCACAATTAATATAAATCCGACTCAAGAATAATAAGGCATTCGCCTTATATGTAAGATCCTTATGTCATGTATTAATAAGTAGCTACACTCTCGCTAAGGAAAGAAAAATAAAACTCACGCATTAATTTATATCATCCGCCTTTTTGGGACTTTGGATCTTCAATCCCGTAACCCGTCGAGGTAATATTGGATTGGAGCAACTATCAAATCCCCGCAACCCTTGTGAGAGTAATATTGGAATTCAATAGCTACTATAATTAACACTTCTCTGCCCCTCTTGGGAGTCTTGTATAATTTTTTATTTTTTTTCTTTTTCTTTTTCTTTTTTTTTTCTAGCCATTCATTTTTTTATAAGCCGCTCTTATTTTTCTTTATTTCTCACAAAGAAAGTTGAAAAGAATAAAAGGAAAAACACCCGCTAAGTATTAAGCATGACATAAGTCTAGTACACATAAAACGTTCTAACTTAGAATCTTAAGACATACTTATACCAACCACGAATGATTAGTCAAAAATGCATAAGAGACTACAAACCAATTAAAACGTTCTTGATTATTTATTAACATATATACATGCGAATAAAATAGAGGCAAAGAAAGAGAAGGGTTTAGCCACAAGTAATTTTCATGAAGTTTATCTAGCTCTTTTATACTAGCTTCAACTCTATCATTTCCCATTCTCCACAAATTTAAAATCTCAAATAATGAGACTCGTGGATGCTTAGCCTAATAGACCAATGAAGGACTACATGGTTAAGGATACTAGCTAGATAATGCTCAGATAAGCAAACTCGGGTTGATTCAAAGTATCCATGGCGGTCCTAATATGTCAAAGAAATCTAAATTTGTTAAACCATATCCTTATTATATTTTTTTTCCTTTTTCAATTTTTGATGGAAAATAAAAGAATAAATATATACAACGCAAATGTGTTATGAAAAATGATTAATGCAAAAATTATGAATGCATATTTTTGTTGGCCAAAGTAGATCAAAATTTTGAAAATGTTTGAAAAATTAATTTCCAAGTTATCATGAAAGTCAATGACAAAGTCTAGGTAAGGTCACTTCGATAGAAGACACCCCTACTCTTAATATAAACATTGTCCTCAATGTTTAAGAGCATGGGAGTATAAGTTCCCCTACACTTATGACAATGAATAGACTTTGCTTAACCCAAGCTAAGGAAAGATCAACTATAGTGAATTCATTTTTAAGCACAATGTGTCTATGAAAAATCACAATAGTAACGAAGTGAATCGGATACAAGGGCCTCCTCCATAAGCTCCAATGCACGTGATGAGAGAGCAACCCTACAAACAACATGAAGACAAAAGGAAGGTCTTCTCCAACACTTCTCCTCAACTATATATCCTTATTTCTATCCTACCACACTCTAAGTCTAAAAACTCTAAACCTAGTTATTCAAGCTTGATTTATGGAGTGTCTAGCTCGACTCTTCCCACAATGAATTAGTTCATGGGGAAAATGGGGATCTCTTGGACCATTTCCACGAAAATGTCCTCCACAAAATAGTGCTTAACACGGTGGCCATTCACTTTGAAATTTGGACCATTGGGTTGTGACAACTCAATAGTTCCATATGGAAAGACTTGAGCAATAGTGAATGGACCGGACCATCTCGACTTAAGCTTGCCCGCAAAGAGTTTCAACCTTGAATTAAAGAGGAGAACCGACTCTCCAACTTTGAACTCACTGTTCTTGATCTTAGCATCATGCAATTGCTTAGTCTTTTCCTTGTAAAGCAATGAGTTCTCAGAATCATTGGCTCTCAATTCATCCATTTCATTGAGTTGGTCCTTTCTATGTGAACCAGCTTGGTTTAAATCAAAGTTTGCCCACTTGATAGCCCATGAAGCCTTATGCTCTAACTCGAATGGGAGGTGGCATGCTTTTCCATAGACAAGCCTATATGGAGTACAATCAATTGGTGTCTTAAAATCCGTCCTAAAAGCCCACAAAGCATCATCAAGCTTATCCGACCAAGAAGCTCGATGCTCTCCCACCGTTCTTTCCAAAATTCTCTTTAAACCATGATTTGTGACCTTGGTTTGACCATTGGTTTGAGGGTGATACGCGGTAGAAAGTCTATGGTTAACACCATACTTCTTCATTACTCTTGTAAATTGATCATTACAACAATTGAGTCCCACGATCACTTATGATGGCCCGAGGTACACCAAATCTAGCAAATAATTGCTTCAAAAATTGTGAGAACCCGTACTTTCCCAACATTATTTTATTATTTTTATTCGTGTTTCCAACGTATTTCGTTTTCTTGTATTTTATAAGTAAATCCTAAGATTATATTAATTTTCAATAAATTATACTTTTCAAGTATTTTCGGATCATTGATAAATACTTTATCGGGAATTATAAAATTCTTATTTTATTTTTCCATATTTATTTAAATCAAGTTTTTGATTTAAAATCACCCACGTGTGTTTTACAATGAGTTTATTCAAAATCAATGTATAACGAGAATTCCTAGTGTTCGCGACACCGCCGGATGCCCAAAATTTAACGTTTTATTATCGATTGTTTTGATAATTAATATTTTCGATGATGTCGTTTTAATTACGTATTAAGTCGTGTCGGGAAATCATATAATCATTTTTATGATGCATTGTAACTTTTGAAAAAGTATTTTTACGAAACCCGAGCCCCGTAAATATTTTTAATATTTACCAATAATCATTTTCTACCCTTAAAAACTATTAATTGTTTTTAAGTCCTAAAGTTTTAAACTTGGCAACATTAGTCCTCCACTTACCTAGCACTATAAAAACCCCTTTTTCTTCCACTTTACACACACACATGTATTTTATAACAAAAACTTCACCACTCTCTCCCCACCTCCACCCTTTGCCGCCACCACCACCACATAAACACCACAATTTCACCATCATCCATCTTGATTAATCAAAAACTAAAACAAGACCACTTCCTAGATTTTTATGGTGGTTCTAATGATCCAAAAATCTCTTACATGCAGCAAAATTCATGATTTTATGAATTGGTGGTTGAAAAATGTTTTGATCATCTTGCATGTGTGGTATAAGCATTGATCTTCATGCTTTCATGTTAAAAAGGTTGATTTTTGATCTTTGGTTTTTGTTAAATTTTACATACAAGTGTTTTTAGGGATGTTTGGTTGATGGGTATGATTGTATGATGATTCTATAGGTGTAGAAATGAGTGGTTTTGCTTGAAAAATGGATTTTACTTGTTTTCTAAAAAGGTATTTTGGGACAGCAGCATATAACAGATTTTTCGTGGGTTTAAGGTCTGATAAAGGCTTATATTATTTGAGATTGTTGTAGATTTTTCCAAGACACTCGTTTTGGTATAAGATATAGCTTCTAAGTCATTATGAGTCAAAAGTTATGGTAGTTTTAGTTTTCGTGTACCGGGAGACGCAAGTCGGCGCAATCCGAAATTGTGGCTGATTTTGGGTCGACTCTCGGGGACTTTAGGCTTGGTTAGATAAATGCTTATACTGATTTTCAAAGTTTAAAAACTTAGTTTGATGATTCTAGTAGTGGTTTCAAAAGACGTATTGTCGAGTTAGTACTTTTAAAGTGGTCCAAACGGTTTTACAAAACAAGTGCACAAATCTGTCCCAAATTTGAAGTCGAGTAAAGTGTCGAGTTGATGGATTTTAATGTGTGAACTTTGGCTCAATTTTGGTGAGGTCTTATACAGGTTATAAGTGACATTGACACCAATTTTCATCTAAAACGGACAAGTCTAGATAGGGTAGATCGGTGTGTACATTCGGGGTGTACTTGCTGATTTTAATTTTGGACACATAGTTCAATGCTTGTGTTGCGTGAGTTTGAGTATTCACCATCAGACATGGTGACTTATTCAAGTGCTTAGTCATTATATAAATGACTTAGCCACTGGTCCGAGCGATGTAAAAGGATAGTTTGACTTGCGTTGACTTGGCGTCTTATGACGGGTCGACTTCAAGTGTACAAGTGTTTAAACGAGTAACGTTGGATAAATGGATTCTTTTGGTACGTGCCAATGGTTTTGAAATATGAATATTTTGAAAACATTTGAGTCATGTTATATTTGGTACATATCGATACTTGAGTTCGAGTCTTAACGCGCGCCTTATTTTGATAGGTTGCAGTTTTCGTGTTTCCCGGGCATCCATATCGTCGGTGATCATCTACCACTACCGTTTCTACTCAGTTTCTGAGTACCGTGATTGACTTACCTCGTGGCTAAGGTGAGTTCATAGCCCCTTTTTACTTGTACATGGTTTCTAAACACGGGGTGAGATTTTACATAGTGGAACACAACCATTTAAAAACTATATGCTATCCAGAACTTGTATGCTATCCAGAACTTGTATGCTATCCAGATCGTGTAAGATTTTCAGATTTTCGATATTATTATTGCTTTTTAGACGTTAGCCTTGAGTTTCATCTTTTCGATCATGAACCCTTAATTATCCGGTGTGCATTGCGCGAAGCGCGAATGTTGTGGGTGGATCCATCGGGATTGACTATCCCCGTCCCAACGATGCGGTTGTTTAACCATGACGCATTACATTTTTTTATACCTGAGTATTTAGGCTGAATACTTACGTAGTTAAGCTTCGGTTCATGAAACTAAACAACAATAATAATAATAGTATCGGATTGTGGTTGACGTATATAACCATTTCCCCTACTACGTGTTTACAAATGAATGTTTGTGTTCCACACTTTTACTGCTAAACCTATGAATATCACTCAAATTTATGTTGACGATTTTACATGTTTAATCTCAGGTATTATTACTTAGCTTTGCTTGGATGGGAGCCCGCAAGAGATTATCGCAGCTTGGAGATTTCTGTGATGCTTTAAAAAGATTGTTTTTAGTAAAAACTGTCAGGAGTTTATTCTATCTTTTGGGCAACTTTATATTATAAATTGAGACGAAATAATATAATTTTCCGCTTCTAAAACTCTAGGACCTATGTTTAAAAACTCTGACCTTTTATGATGTAATGTACATGTTTCTATTTCGTCAGCTTTGTATGAACTGTAAATCATTGTTTCTTGTACTATGACGTGTTAGCCCCTCGTTGCCTAGTTGTTCCATGTCAGATTTTGGAGGTCTCACAGATTGGTATCAGAGTGGTGGTTATAGGGAACTGAGTCGTTTTCAAAAAAAACTTAGTCTATAACCGAAAGTTTAAATATTTTATTGTTTCTTAGTGTGAAACACAGAATCTGCCATTGCTGATATCTTTGCGGGTAACTCTCTAATCCTTATTATTTACTTTTAATTATCGTTGTAGTATTTCATCTCTTGATTTCATGTTGAAATATTAAATCACCTTAATGACGATAATTACTATTTCTTTTCAAAGCCTTTGTGCTTCATGAATTATCATTGGATATTACTTGATTACATATGCCCTTACTGCATATCTTGAATTCTTGTTTTTGTGAACTGATCTTGTTACAATGATTTCATATTGTTATGACGTTACATACTTGTATTCAGAGCGCGTATGCTGCCGACTTTTCATGCTCATTTTTCTGAGTACTATTACTATTTCATTTATGCGTGATACGATTGACTTCATATACTCGTTCGTTTTGAATCATCTATTTTCTCGACTCGCTGCTACATGCCGTATATACTCTCTTGATACCATTGTTCGGAATTGAATAAGTGTTGTTTTCGGTGAAACTCCTGATTTTCATTCTTACTACCGTGCATGTTACTTTCATTGTTTATTTCCTTTAAAATATCTATTTAGATACACAGATTTTATTTCCGACCATTCGTAATTGAATGTCTAGTCTATAGACCATTGTGTAGCTCAATGTGTCTCCGAGAAAGACTGAAGGACACCGTGTGAGTCACACATCTCGAAGTATTCGTTGAATCAGTACCTGAGTAATATTGTGGGTTTTTATAATCTTGATTTACCTTTACGCCACCGTTTTACACGACACTTGTACATGGATTACATCTTATTTCATTGACCATTCTACGTTTCGACTTCGACTTACAACATCTGTTGTACCTTGAACACATGATCGTCATTTATTATGTGACGATTGTTTGGAATACGATCCTATTTGTATCCTCCTTTTTCATTAAACCTCCTCGCCTCAGGAGTGTGACTTGTTAATATTTTGTTTCTTTCTCGGTATGTCTTGTGATTTTGGAAAATCACGCCGCCAGGAGACCTTCCTGCATTGCATCTTGCAGCCGAAGACACGGATGATATGCGTCGTTTTTGATATCTCAGATTACCGTTGGCATTCTTGAACCATCTCCATACTGTGTTTTCTTTACATGATTAATTATACAGTTTATCTTCATTCGTCTTGATGGAATCCATAAGTCTTGTGTGTACATTAATTCTGGGTTATTATGAAATTGGATTTAATTTCAAGCTATGTCGAGAAAATATTTTTATAAATTTAGACATAAAAATATATATTTCTACTTGTTGAGACGTCCGTTTAGGACATAAAATTTGTCCAATAAACATTAAAATCGAGCAGGTTACGCTCATTAGAGATTGTAAAATCTAAGAAGTTATTTTCTGAATAATTCTAAAATATCATTTTATTGATAGATTTAATACAAGGGCATTTTCGTCTATTTTTTATCCGTTTCAAGTCTCGATTAAAACTAGAAAGTCGTTCAAAACATCGTTTTACATCGAATTGCATTAGACTTCGAGTATTAAAACGTCATTTACTAAATCAATTGGTCTAGTCAAACCCAAAAGTCAAAGTTGACTGAAAAGGTCAAGACTGATAGAAGTTAAAAAAAACATGATTTGAAGCATATTAAGTTCGTGTGAGCTCGTAAAATAGTAACTAATAACATTTTACAACCATGAAACATTGATTGTGTTTGAAAACGTTTACAAACAGTAACTTAAGTTCGGTCATACATATACATAGATCTTGAACTTTTGAAATTCGGTAACTTCCTAATATAGAAACTTTTCGGAGTGATTGTACTATTTGTTAACTGATACCCTACTTTCTTAAAAGTGTATTTTTGTCAAATAAATCACGATGTGCACATACGGATTCCTTTATCCTTTCTTTTACATATGACTTATTTGTCATTCTATATTGTCTTTCTTTGCTTCTAACGTACCACTGAATTGGACCAAGGTTGAAGTTCTTGCTTTCGTATCGTTTGTTATCATCTAGAACACGTGTCTCTTGACGATATCGGCTAAACCTCTTGAAACCTTATTACCTTGTAACCATTTCGTTGACTGTCTTGAACTACTTCTTTTTCCCTCTTGTAACCCACTCGCTACTCTATAAACTATTGTCATGTTACCATATAAACTCAAACTGGTCTTGTTTGTGAATCATCTTACAAAAGGTTTCATTTGGGCTTTCTTAAATAATTGAATGTTATCTTATAAAATTAATTTATATTAATTTTCCAATGTATTCTCACAAATTGTTCTACCTTAGGTCTTGTAAAGAATCTTATAACATTACAATTGTTGAATTAAATATCTAGCCAGTAACTTATGGCAAATAGTTTCATAAACTATTTTGATTTCTGTTTTTACGAATGGCATTATATACATATTTTAAATAATATGACCTGTAATACTGGTTTGATGAAAATGAGCAATGCATTGCTCGTCCTAAATTACGCATGGCCTGATCACCTATGCTTAATTTAGAAAGAGCCATGCAAGGCCGAATAGTAGTCGCCCAAAATATTTGACCAACAATCAACTTTTTAGTTATGTTTCTTAAAAAGTTAGATAAAAATAGAGTTTTGAAAACTTTTACATCTTATGCGAGTAACAACAATCCGTGACATACACATATGAATCCTTATCTTTTCTTGAACAAAGTACATGCCTCGAGCACATATTTCTTTACTCAACGACCTTTGTTTTACATGTTACCTCATCATCCTCATGATACGATTTTCGTTACCATTTGCCTAAATTCTTAACATTGATACCAGACTTGAAAGTTTCATCGTTGTTATGCTTCTACATTGATCGACCATCTTTATCTATTTTGGTAGACCTTCGAAACATCTCTGGACGCGAATTGTGTGTATATGACTGGAAGTGACCAATGCTTTTGTGTATCCGTCATTATGTGTGTTAGACTTCATCACTTTGAAATTCATTCGTGTGGACCACGTATTGATTTCGTCTTTCATTGCTAATGATGTTCATTTTGCTGGAATTACTCTCAAGTAAATTATTAAGAATTTTCTTTGATTCGAAAATTTATTGTGTGGCTTTTCTCTTTCGATTGTGTATCGACCAATGAGAACTTAATACGCCGTTATTGGTATCACCAACTGCACTCAAGAAGTGATGACTTGCTATAATCCTTGTTTCTTATTATTTTTATCATTGACGCAATTGTTCTATCACGTTTGTTAAGAATTGATATGACTTGCGTTTTATTCCCTTGCGTTATTGCTCGCATACAAATTGTTGACCTTTATATGATTCATATTCGTTGCTGTCTTATCACCTTTTGAAAACCAGAAAATGTTACGTGTTAACCATTTGATACTTTAAACACTTTCTTGAATTTCTAAAAATTATTATTAATTTTTAAGAACGTTTTATACATTTTATCAAATGTTTAAATTACCAAGATAATTGTTTCAAGTTAAGTACCGGGTCTATACATCCTCTTTGGTAAATTTATATCTAGTATTTAAAAAGGTTATCAAGTTAAAGTACTTGATTATATTGTACTTTATTGTCCACCTAATTGAATTATTAAATTAAATTATAATTTCTAACAATGATTCTAAATAACTTGGAAAAAACCTGATTTTTCTAATAGTAACGATAAACCTGAGGTTTTAACGGTAATTTCATGCAGTCACCCGAAAAGCTCTTAAGCTGATCAAAATAACTATTTGAACTGAGTTACTTTTACCATGAAGTCCTGATCAAGAAAAAGATTTGACAACTGTTTACCCAATCATTTTATATAGAGTTTTATTTTTAAATCACTACACCTTGTAAAATTTTCTTTTAATAAATAAAATATTTAAAACTAAGTTTTAAAGTAATACCAAAATCCTAGACAACCGATTTTGACAGCTTGTATTTTAAATGATCATATGTTATTCATTTTTCCCTTCTATTTCGCTTGTGACTAGATTCTTACATTTTAAGATTGTCAGGTTTTACAGTTGCACGATTTGCGACCCTTTGTTGATTTAACAATTTTGACTCATCTTAACGCACCTTGTCCATTTAAGCGATTCTCATGTTCATTCTATCTTTTGAATATTCCTCCGAACTGAAGCATAGTGAATTCTAACCGTTAAGATTCGTCGTGGTACGGAAATTACCGGGGAAGCAATGAATTTTTGTTCTACACTTTGTACCTTCTCTTGTTTGCATCTTCTACTGTTTTCAGGAGAACTCTGGGGACCAGAGTTCCTTTAGGGGAAAGACTGTGAGAACCCGTACTTTTCCAGCATTATTTTATTCTTTTTATTCGTGTTTCTGAATTTTCCAACGTATTTCGTTTTCTCGTATTTTATAAGTAAATCCTGAGATTATATTAAATTTCAGTATATTATACTTTTCAAGTATTTTCGGATCATTGATAAATACTTTATCAGGAATTATAAAATTCTTATTATATTTTTTTTCATATTTATTTATATCCAGTTTTTGATTTAAAATCACCTGCGTGTGTTTTACAGCGAGTTTATTCAAAATCAATGTATAACGAGAATTCCTAGTGATCGCGATACCGACGGATGACCAAAATTTAACGTTTTATTATCGATTGTTTCGATAATTAATATTTTCGATGATGTCGTTTTAATTACGTATTAAGTCGTGTCGGAAAATCATATAATCATTTTTATGATGCATTGTAACTTTTGAAAAAGTATTTTTACGAAACCCGAGCCCCGTAAATATTTTTAATATTTACCAATAACCATTTTCTACCCTTTAAAACTATTAATTGTTTTTAAGTCCTAAAGTTTTAAACTTGGCAACATTAGTCCTCCACTTACCTAGCACTATAAAAACCCCTTTTTCTTCCACTTCACACACACATGCATTTTATAACAAAAACTTCACCACGATCTCCCCACCTCCACCCTTTGCCGCCACCACCACCACCACATAAACACCACAATTTCACCATCATCCATCTTGATTCATCAAAAACTAAAACAAGACCACTTCCTAGATTTTTATTGTGATTCTGATGATCCAAAATCTCCTACATGCATCAAAATTTCATGATTTTATGAATTGGTGGTTAGAAAATGTTTTGATCATCTTGCATGTGTGGTATAAGCATTGATCTTCATGCTTTCATGTTAAAACGGTTGATTTTTTATCTTTGATTTTTGTTAAATTTTACATACAAGTGTTTTTAGGGATGTTTGGTTGATGGGTATGATTGTATGATGATTCTATAGGTATAGGAATGAGTGGTTTTGCTTGAAAAATGGATTTGACTTGTGGACAGCAGCATATAACAGATTTTTCGTGGGTTTAAGGTCTGATAAAGGCTTATATTATTTGAGATTGTTGTAAAGTTTTCCAAGACCTCGTTTTGGTATAAGATAGAGCTTCTAAGTCATTACGAGTCAAAAGTTATTCTAGTTTTAGTTTTCGTGTACCGGGAGACGCAAGTCGGCACAATCCGAAATTGTGGCTGATTTTGGGTCGACTCTCGGGGACTTTAGGCTTGGTTAGATAAATGCTTCTACTGATTTTCAAAGTTTACAAACTTAGTTTGATGAGTCTAGTAGTGGTTTCAAAAGACGGATTGTCTAGTTAGTACTTTTAAAGTGGTCCAAACGGTTTTACAAAACAAGTGCACAAATCTGTCCTAAATTTGAAGTCAAGTAAAGTGTCGAGTTGATGGATTATAATGTGTGAACTTTGGCTCAAATTTTGGTGAGGTCTTATACAGGTTATAAGTGACCTTGACACCAATTTTCATCTAAAACGGACAAGTCTAGATATGGTAGATCGGTGTGTACATTCGGGGTATACTTGCTGATTTTAATTTTAGACACATAGTTCAATGCTTGTGTTGCGTGAGTTTGAGTATTCACCATCGGACATGGTGACTTATTCAAGTGCTTAGTAATTATATAAATAACTATACACTGGTCTGAGCGATGTAAAAGGATAGTTTGACTTGCGTTGACTTGGCGTCTTATGACAGGTCGACTTCACAGGTCGACTTCAAGTGTACAAGTGTTTAAACGAGTAACATTGGATAAATGGATTCTTTTGGTTCGTGTCAATGGTTTTGAAATATGAATATTTTGAAAACATTTGAGTCATGTTATATTTGGTACATATCGATACTTGAGTTCGAGTCTTAACGTGCGCCTTATTTTGATAGGTTGCGGTTTTCGTGTTTCCCGGGCATCCATATCGTTGGTGATCGTCTACCACTACCGTTTATACTCAGTTGCTGAGTACCGTGATTGACTTACCTCGTGGCTAAGGTGAGTTCATAGCCCCTTTTTACTTGTACATGGTTTCTAAACACGGGGTGAGATTTTACATAGTGGAACACAACCATTTAAAAACTGTATGCTATCTAGAACTTGTATGCTATCCAGAACTTGTATGATATCCATATCGTGTAAGATTTTCATATTTTTGATATTATTATTGCTTTTTAGACGTTAGCCTTGAGTTTCATCTCTTCGATCATGAACCGTCAATTATCCAGTGTGCATTGCGCGAAGCGCGAATGTTGTGGGTGGATCCATCGGGATTGACTATCCCCGTCCTAACGATGCGGTTGTTTAACCATGACGCATTTCATTTGTTTATACCTGAGTATTTAGACTGAATACTTATGTAGTTAAGCTTCGGTTCATGAAACTAAATAGCAATAATAATAATAGTATCAGACTGTGGTTGACGTATATAACCATTTCCCCTACTACGTGTTTACAAATGAATGTTTGTGTTCCACACTTTTACTGCTAAACCTATGAATATCACTCAACTTTATGTTGACGATTTTACATGTTTAATCTTAGGTATTATTACTTAGCTTTGCTTGGATGGGAGCCCGCAGGAGATTATCGCAGCTTGGAGAATTCTGTGATGCTTTAAAAAGACTGTTTTTAGTAAAAACTGTCAGGATTTTATTCTATCTTTTGGGCAACTTTATGTTATAAATTGAGACGAAATAATATAATTTTCCGCTTCTAAAACTCTGAGACCTATGTTTAAAAACTCTGACCTTTTATGATGTAATGTACATGTTTTTATTTCGTCAGCTTTGTATGAACTGTAAATCATTGTTTCGTGTACTATGACGTGTTACCCCCTCCTTGCCTAGTTGTTCCATGTCAGTTTTTGGGGGTCTCACAGAAATTTCACTACAACTCGAGCATCATTAGTAGGCAAGGCTTTGGCCTCAACCCACTTTGACACATAGTCCACGACTACGAGTATGTACTTATTTCCCTTTGATGATGGAAAAGGTCTCACAAAATCTATTCCCCACACATCGAAAATCTCACACTCTTGTATGAAGTTTTGTGGCATCTTATCTCGTTGGGTAATTTTTCCTTGTCTTTGACATACATCACAAAATTTCACCATCTCTTGGGCATCTTTGTATATGAAAGGCCAATAGTACCCCAAATCAAAGACTTTCTTGGCGGTATAGTTGGGCCCAAAATGTCCACCCGTAGGTCCTTTATGACAAGCTTCTAAAATCTTAAATGCCTCGGGCCCATCTACACACCGTCTAATGATTTGGTTCGCACATTGCCTAAAGAGGTAAGGGTCATCCCAAAAGTAATACTTCACTTCCTCAAGAAATTTCTTCTTTTGTTGCGAAGTGAGACCCTCTATTAGCACATCCCCCACAAGATAGTTTGCAATATCCGCAAACCAAGGGGTGGCACCCTCTTGTGAAGAGATAGACATGAGCTCCTCTAATGGAAAGGATGAATTAATTTTCTTATGAGGCAATTCACCTTGAAAAGGATGCTCAAGTCTACTCAAGTGATCCGCCGCTAAATTCTCGGTTCCTTTCTTATCACGAATCTCAATGGAAAACTCTTGTAGCAACAAAACCCATCTCAAAAGTCTAGGCTTAGCATCTTGCTTTGTCATGAGGTACTTGAGAGCGGAATGATCCGTATACACTATGGTCTTGGAGAGCACAAGATTGGGTCTAAATTTCTCAAAGGCATAGACTATAGCAAGCAACTCTTTTTCCGTGGTGGTATAATGAAGTTGAGCACCCGTCATGGTTTTACTAGCATAGTGTATAGGTTGAAAATGCTTATTTACTCTTTGTCCAAACACGGCCCCCACGGCATAATCAATAGTGTCACACATGAGCTCAAAAGACAAATCCCAATTTGGAGAAACCAAAACGGGAGCCTTAGTCAACTTTTCCTTAAGTATCTCAAAAGAGTCTAAACACTCTTGGGTGAAAATGAAAGGAGCCTATTTTTCCAAGAGGTGGGTCATCGGTCTTGCAATCTTAGAGAAATCTTGTATGAAACGTCTATAAAAACCCGCATGACCCAAAAAACTTCTAACTCCTTTTACCGTGGTAGGTGGTGGAACCTTAGCAATAACATCAATTTTAGCATGATCTACTTCTAAACCCTTATTGGATATCTTATGTCCCGAGACTATCCCCTCTTTGACCATGAAATGGAACTTCTCCCAATTAAGAACAAGACGTGTTTCTTCACACCTCTTAGGCATACGTTCTAAATGGGAGAGATAAGAAGTGAATGAATCTCTAAAAACCGAGAAATCATCCATGAAAACTTCCATAGTGTGCTCAATCATGTCATGAAAGATTGTCATCATACACCTTTAGAATGTCCCCGGTGTATTGCGCAAACCAAAAGGCATTCTCTTGTAAGCAAATGTACCATAGGGACAAGTGAATGTGGTCTTTTCTTGATCCTTAGGGTCTATGGGTATTTGAAAATAACCCGAGAATCCATCTAGAAAGCAATAGTACTCATTTCCCGTTAAGCGTTCAAGCATTTGGTCCATAAAAGGTAATGGGAAATGATCTTTCCTAGTAGCATCATTGAGTTTCCTATAATCAATACAAACTCTCCAACTTGTGACAAGTCTAGTAGGAATAAGCTCATTGTTCTCATTAGGTACTACGGTGATTCCACCCTTCTTAGGAACACAATGTATCGGGCTAACCCATGGAGATTCAGAAATGGGGTAAATCATGCCCGTATCAAGGAGTTTGATAACTTCCTTCTTAATGACCGCGTGGATTTTAGGGTTAACCCTTCTTTGGCTTTGAATGGCGGGTTTGTAATCATCCTCCATAAGGATTTTGTGGGTACAAAAATTTGGATCAATTCCTCTTATGTCGGATATTTTCCATGCTATTGCTTGCTTATGTTTCTTAAGGACCTCTATGAGTTTTTCCTTCTCATCCTCTTTCAAGTCTTTAGCAATGATCACGGGTAATTGATCTTTCCCCTCTAAGAAAGCATATTCAAGGTGTGATGAAGGTCCTTAATTTCAAGGGTAGGTGGACTCTCTATGGAAGGTTTCACTATGGATGGATCATTATTGGTAACTTCTTGTGGAATTGGTGAAGGAATGGGATCCTCATTGAGCAACTTTTGGATAGTGAGAATGTCTTCTTCCCAATTGATGGGAGAATCATCATTACCAAGGAAGTTGGACTCAAATTCCTCCAAGAGGAAATCACTCTCTCCAAAAGGTGTTAAGGAGGGTGCAATTAAGGCAACGGTTTCTACATGAGGCATGTCTTCACTATTATTCTTACAAACTTCATGAAAATGCTCATCACACACCTCATCAAGAACATCCACTATGTTAATTGTTTCACAACCTTGAGACTTCTTAGTCACTTTCCTAGAACACCACTTTCTCATCCTCAACTCTCATAATTAGTTCTCCCTCTGCCACATCTATAAAAGGAGGAACCCTCGGGTCCATATCATAGTCAACCACTACAAAGTCCGCCAGAAAGGTAAACTTATCCACACCTACAAACACATCCTCCGTAATGCCTACCGGATAAGCTATGGTAAGATTGGCTAACTCAAGGTTCATCCTAGTAGGAGTGAGCTCGGGAAGAGAGAATTTTTTCCAAACCGATAAAGGCATGAGATTAATGCTTGCCCCTAAATCTGCTAGTGCCATGCTATTTTCCACCCCGTGAAAATTACAAAGGATCAAAAATCTCCCCGGATCTTCAAATTTTGTAGGTAAGGTTTTGAGCAACACGGCGGAACAATTCTCATTAAGTGATGTGTTAGGCAAATCCACCAATTTTTCCTTGTTGGAGAGGAGATCTTTGAATATTTTAACAAACTTTGGCATATATGCAAGAGCTTCCGCAAAGTAGATGTTTATGTTAAGTTGCTTGAACATCCTCAAAAAATTAGAGACTTATATATCATCCTTGTTTTTCAATTTCTCCTTTCTCAATCTTGATGGATATGGTAAGCTTGGTTTTGGTGTAGGTTGAGTAGTTGTTGTGGTGGAAGGTTTCTCTTTGTTGGTTTCTTCATTAGTAGGTGTGGAAGGTAAAGGAGAAGTGGGTATAGGTTGAGAAGGTGTAGGTGTTGAAGTTGTAGAGCTTGAAGGTAGTGAATTAGATGTTGAAGGCTTATCACAAGGTGAAACGATAGTAGGCTTAACCATAGAAGGTGTAGGAGGTGAAGGATCATTAGTTGTCTTTCCACTTCTTGTTGTGATAGCATTGACATTAGCCCTTGGGTTTGTTTGTGTGTTTGAAGGTAGAGCCCCTTGTGGTCTTTGATTAAGTGCCATCAAAGTCCTTTTGGTAGACTCCTCATTCATAATTCTCATTTGCTCTTGCATTCTCTTTTCAATTTCACGAATTCTTCTTTCAAATAGCTCATTAATCTCATTTTGCCCATATCCTTGATTTTGACCTTAATGGTATCCTTGATTTGGAAAGGGTGGAGGTGGTTGATTAAATCTTTGATTAGGTGTATGAAAGTTATTTCCTTGATTGTGAAAGTTGTTGGGTGCTTTATAGTTGTTCCCTTGGTAGTTTGGCCTAGGCCCTTGATTTCTTTGTAGCAATTGAGGAGGATTGGGTTGATTTTGGGTGGGTGGATGGGGTGGAAAGCTGGGTGGAGCAAGGTAGTTATTTGACTTGTAAGAGAGATTGTTTTGATTGATGTTAGGTTTGAAGGGCTCCCTATGTTCTTCTTGATAAGCATAACATTCACCTTGGTAACCTTGAACCTTATCACATTGTTGGTAAGAATGAGGACCTCCACAAGTCTTACATGAAATAGCAATAGCATTCACATCATTGGTGGAATTTTTGTTCAAAGAGATTTCACAATATTTCATGAGTGTGTTAGTCATAGTATCAAGCTTTTGAGAGATAATCTTTTCTAATTGTGGAGTAACACTCTCTTGCACCACATGGACTCTCTCATCAAATTGTGTGTTAGTTTGCACCATGGATTTAGTCTTAATAATGTCCCATGCCTCTTGAATGGATTTGGAAAGAATATTCCCACTTGCGGAGGAGTTGAGGGAATCTTGATGATGTGGTCTTAATCCATTGTAGAAAGTATTGATTTGGTGAACTTCATTGAATCCATGATTGGGGCATTTTCTCAATAACTCCTTGAACTCTTCCCAATCATCACTAAAGGTTTGGCTAGGTTTTTGTTGAAATCCAATAAATAGGTTTCTCAAAGCCGTGGTCTTAGATGGAGGAAAGAACTTGTTTAAAAACTTCTAAGTAAAGTCATCCCAAGTAGTAATGCTCTTAGGTGGTTGTGTATCTAGCCAATACTTGGCATTACCCTCTAAGGAAAATTGGATCAAGATCAACTTAATGGCATCATGGGGAACTCCATTGTACTTAATGGTATTTTAAAGAGATAGAAACTTCTTGATATGATCGTGTGGATTATTACTAGGTCTCCCCAAAAATGGTGTGTTTGAAACCAAGCTAATCATAGATGTCTTAAGATCAAAGGTGTTTGCGGGTATCTCAGGTATAACAATAGCATCAGCATATCCTTGCACATTGGATTGAAGGTGTTCCATCAAAGGTCGATTTTCAACGGCGGCCATGGCTTCTTGTGTGTTGTTCAAAGCACGATTCTCGGGATCGGCTTAATGGACGGTGTTGTTTTTACTCTTTCTCTTTTTCTTCCTTTTCGGAGGAATGGGTTGTACACCAAATGGTATTTGTACACGCCCGCGGGTAAGCATGCAACTCAAATCAAGGAGTGAGAGAGAAGCTCTCGTTCGACTTTGGAAAAGAAGGGATTATCCTTTCTGAGGTTCAATAAGTAATATCCACAAGAAATTATAGTATATGTAAGTAATACTTAGGTGCAAGACCCCAAATCAAGCTTTCATTCTTAGAATACGCACTAGTAAACGGGGGGTTAGGTGGCGCGAAGCACTTAAGTACCTATTAACCCTTAGACGGCATTTTATAGCACGTCGCCTTTCTATTCACTTTGTAGTTTGTATTCTTCGAATTCTTGCCTATGGGAAGTATTTATCTATTCTTGATTTAATTAAATTTGATCGATACACGTGTCAAGGACCGGAACGCTCCCGAACACGGTGTATTGCAAAAGCGATACTTATGGAAGTATGTGTATTGAGTGTTCGTATACGTAAACGTATCTACATATAATAATATATCAAAAATATTTTGTATTTATTGATTTTTTAAAGAAAATATTATATGTACGTAAAAACCGATGAAATCCAATAATATATATTTTTGGTTACA
The DNA here is from genome assembly GCA_025667525.1 of Glebionis coronaria. Lineage (NCBI taxonomy): Eukaryota > Viridiplantae > Streptophyta > Magnoliopsida > Asterales > Asteraceae > Glebionis > Glebionis coronaria. Next base: position 164,844,011 of record CM046874.1, read on the forward strand.
ATCTCTTAGGAAAAAGATTGCTTTTTGAATTTTTTTTATGTTTTTGGTTCAATTCTTTAGGAAAATAATTGATTTTGTTATTTTTTAGTTTTTATATTTTTATATTTTTGATTTTTTTTATGTTTTGGATTTATGATACGTAAAACTAACGTTCAGAAGGTGAACGGATCCCAAAATCCAATCGAAACCGTCAATCAATAGTCTCTCGTAATGTCATGAACCGACATCGGCGCCATTTTAAATTTCGTTTTTAAGTGTAGTTGTTCTCGGTATCTAATCGAATTGATATAACGTTTTAAGCTTGACTTGATTGTTTTTGGTTGTAAAAATTGTTTGGAATTTATGTCTAATTGGCACAAAGCATTTAAAAAGTGTAAAATATTATACTATATTACCTATACGTACTAATCTAAAACATTTAGCAAGTACAACATTTAAATGCTCAAAGTATAAAATGTAAAAAATGTAAATTTATTCTATGAATGTAAAATGCAAAATGTGAAAATAATTCGTGCACGTAAAACGAGGCGACCAATGAATATAAAATTGAGAAAATACAAACATAACACTTTAATCTAAATGTAAAATGGACTACTTACTATCTGAATCGTACCTCCTATTAACAGTTCTAAACTTACTCTATTTACTTGATTACAACAATCATTTAATCAATTCAGCAATACAGTAATCAACAAAAAATATTTGCCAAAAACTAAGGCTGCAGAATAGATTGCCAAAGACTAGTTATGTCAGATACTCCTAATTTAGTAAATCACAATGCAGAATTTTCAAAAGAACAATTTAAAACATATGAGCAGAAATGGCAATTATCAAACATGTAAAAGTAAACAAATTCAGCAGGTTACAATTAGAATCAGACTACAGTAAAGCTGCTATCATACTTCATGAATAATTGCAGCTAAAATATTCGTCTAGAATTTGAGAACAAGCTATAACAGATATTAAACATATTAACATCTAAGTAACTCAAACAGATAGCACTAAACTATCAAATAGCGAACAAGCAGATTTACACTAACTATGCATTACAGGAACAATCTAGCAGATTAATTCTAATAAATGCAGAAACTAAACGTGCTAAACCCAAAATCAAGGCCTCTATTGATGCCGAAGCGCAGCGCCGAGCCGGCTTGAAACTAACACTACTTGAACCACCAGTTACGAAGCCAATCTAACTGCTGAACAGAACTACAATCATCACATCTACGAATTTGCTAACCATATCAGCAACAAATCCAAACACCTGCAAAATTAACGAACAAACTAAACCGAAACTTGATATTACTCAAAAGCTTTGAGCTTATGAGCTTATGAGCTTATTAATCAGGATTAAGGAAAGAAAATCGAAACTTTTAGACCATCCAGTAAAAACTTAATAGCTATGAACTACTCTTTTTTACTAAAAATACTTTTGAAGGAAAAAATACTTTTTTAACCAGAAATCAAATTTTGCTTATTAATAAAAAAAACCGCAAAGCTAATTAACTTTTTAACAATCCCGAACACTGGATTTAAAACCATCAACTGATAAGCTGGTTATGAACTGATTATCAAAACTTATTCTAGATACTACAAATCGATCTCGAACCATATTAGGTTTAAAATCAACTCTCAAAAGCTGGAAAACCAAACAGACTTGACAAATATAGCTACAATGATTTAACAGACTTGAAACCAGAACTGAAACTGATGAACGATTAACAGATTTCTAACAAATTTAGGATTAACTGAAACTAATGAACGATTTCTATAAACTGACTAAACCAATCTCTAACTAATTCCATTAACTACCTATCCATCTAACCGATTTCTATCAGAAACTTATGAAAAGAACTTTTAATAAACTTCTAAGATTTAATGAACAGTAACTCAAAAACATCATCTTTACTTATAAAGCTTTTAACACTAACTCAGAAATCACCAATTTATTAGCCTACTCAATTCATGAACAGTAACTCGAACGTGTATTTGGACTTTATTAGCTCGAATTCAAAACAGTCGATAAGATGATATAAGAGAAAGCAAGATATTAAGAAAACTGAAACTGTAAACTTCCATTAATGGTGAAAAGCTAATTCGGTTACAAAATATTAAACTGAAAAACAGAATTTTTTAAAAAAGTTTAACAAGAAAGATTAAAAGGAATTAAACTGACTAACTACTTTCTAACCTAACTATGTGTTATTTACTCCTAGCTAACCGCTTGAAAATGAAGTCTTCACTGGTATTTATAGGCGCTGAAGAGTGGTGATGTGACGTGTCTTGTCCAATCTCTTGATGCCACGTGTTTAATATGAGGTTTGATGACTCATTCTTCATTCTTGATTTGGGTGTTTCTTCGTTTCTTCCTCTTGATCCAATTAATTGGTATCTCCTTGTAGAGGAGATGACAAGGAGCATTTTTCCTTCTTTGAGCTTTGCCTGAAACCTCCTTATTCTTTTGTGATATTGATTTGCTGGTTTTGGTGGAGAAGAGGTATGAACCGACTGTGATAAATTTCTCTCTCTCTCTTGTTAGTGATGAAGATGAGTTATGTACGTTTGAGTCTTTGACTTGGACCGAATAGTGTTGAAAGTTAATTAAACTTTCATTTGTTTTCTTTAAGTCCTTTCATTTATTAACTTTTATCAAAAGTTATATAAAAGAATTATAACTTTTAAGCTAAACTCATTATCATCCTTCATATTTGTAAAAGTACAACTTTAGTCCTCCTTCTTGGTAAATAATGGCAAGTAAGGTCCTAGAAGATTGATTTGTCCTTTTCTTCGTCTTTTATCATAAAAATCCCTTGAAAACGTGTCTTTGCTTCAAAATGTATCTTGTTTACCTGAAAACACATGAAACACAAATACCCACGTAATTCTAATATTTTTCAGTTAAATATAATGTATTTGACTGTGTTTGAGTGGTTTTAGGATCATAATTAATGAGTGTTTTCACACTTATCAATTTTAAATAAACGGATTGTTGTTTATTTATTGATAGGTGAGTCCCATCGAATACGGGCATATTCGTCTGATTCCTAGAACTCTTGAACGCTTACCTCAAAGGATTGACCACGAGAGCTTATTGCTTGCACTATACATGGCACATGAGGCTGCAAGTCCATACTTCTGTCTAGACTATAATAGATTGGGGGCATTTTCTACTATCGATCACCTTTACTTCCAGGTTAATATCGTTCTCTCTTTTATTATAATGCAATTAGTTATAATTTTATAATTATTAAATGAAGCAGGAGACATCATATGACTTACTTTTGATGATTAACTAGGGGGTGTTTGGCATGTGTTCTTTTAATGATCATTTGATTGTTTTTCAAGTTGCATATAATAATTTTTTTCTTTTTTCAAGTTTGGCGTTTTGTTCTTTAAGTGATTAGATGGAACCCATACACGCAGCTTTCTTGACTTCGTTTGCAGCCTCGACATCCTACTGTTGAGCTGTTTGGTTGTTGTTAATACAATACCCAAACGCCCCAAATCCTTCTGCTGCAAGATGGTGGAGCGAGTACAAAATGATCGACTGTATACCCCTGTAACAAAAGGTAACATATATATATATATATATATATATATATATATATATATATATATATATATATATATATATATATATATATATATATATATATATATATATATATATATATATATATATATATATATATATATATATATATATATATATATATATATATATATATATATATATATATATATATATATATATATATATATATATATATATATATATATATATATATATATATATATCATAAATGGAAGTATTCTTTTTATGTATGATGATATTATTCTTTAATACTGCAACAACTAACTGATATATTTTAAAATTAAGCTATTGTCATTATTTGATGGTTTCACTTTACTGATGTTGTTTGCAGGCTTGCAGGTAACAAACTTAGTAGTCATTTGCATCTTGACGCTGCATAAACGTACATAAAAGGTTGTTAACCGGTTAATTTTGCCCTTGCATAAACGTACGCAAAAGGTTTTCTTCAATGATATAGCAAAGTATACCAAATCTTCGTTCTTAATCACTATTCACAATGCTTAGTATTGTTGATAATGGCCAGTTTTGATTGAAGGGTTATACTCATATTAATGTCAATTCTTAGTCCTATTGAAAGGGGCATTCATTGCTGTTCTTTTTTGTAGCTTCATAATGACACCAGAGGTTAATGTATTGTCTAGTTGAAGCTAAGTCGAATACAACCTAGCATATGGAAATAAAGAAGTGGTGGAAGCGGTGGAAATGCACTTGAATTTAACAATGTATCTTGTTGAAGACGATGAACTTGCTGGATTGAAATATGTAAGCTCTAATGCGGATGATAACTATGAAGTCGAGATCTCTGATAGGGAGAATTCTATTAGGACAGTGCCCGTTAGAAAGCCTACCAGGAAGAAATCACGTGGTACACTCATTAGTTCTAATTTAGGTAATCACCCCTGCTACTGCTTACTTTAATATTTTGAGACAGTTACAATAAGCAATTGTGTGCTTATTGTTGTTCACAGGAGAATAGGCTTATAAACATAATCTATAGTGTAAAAGAATGTTGTGTACTTACTGCAAGTCATATAATGTGTTTGTATAGTAAGCACACACTTGGATCTCGAAGAACTTTACTATAGGCCCAATGCCTTATGTTACAACCAAAAGTATCAATTTTGACCCGTTACCAAACGTCTATCTTTTGGCAGCTATGTTGTGTGTACGATAGTATCTCATTGCTTCTATATTGATTGTAGATCAAGGATATGGTAGAGAGATTTCCAACTGGGTCCTATAATTTTGAGAGCAGCATATATGAAGTGACTTGGTGCCATTGATCAGGATGGGGTTTCCGAGATGATTGTTGCAGTCTCTATTTCTTTGACCATCAGTGAGTAGCCTCTTATCTATTGATTTATGGTCCTAATTTTGTTTTTGGAGCTTCATAAGACTTTGATTTCATGTATATAGTACTGCACATCGATAGTTTAAATATAAACTCAATTATGCTTCACTCGGACTATTATTTTATACAGAGTAGATTATAAGTAAAGAGTTAGGTAAAAAAGAATTAAGTTTGAAGAAAAAGAATGAAATGATCACCACAACAGTAAAAACAAGAACAGGAACAAGACCTGTTATTTGTATTCCTAATTTAACCATCAATGACTCAACTAGCTTACTTCCACGTAGCTGATTCAAATTAAACGTGAGAATGCAAGTTTAAAGGTCAGTTTCTTTCCTCTGGAAGTACGAGGAAATAGTAACTATGTTATATTAAGTAGGTTTATAAGGAAGTAGTGGAACATCGAATTAATATTTAGACGATTTTGCTGCTATTTTTGGTTAGTGATGTTGGAAGAGAGTCGGGTTTCATTCCATTTGGCGATATGATATTTAATGATATTAAGGATCATTCACACCAACTTACGGAGATAAGAAAGAAGAAAATGGCTACTTAGTTTAATAATTATTGTATGTTTGTAGTTTTTTACACGACTCACTATAGTCTAATATAACCAATTACAGCCATTGCCACCGGTCATATGTCGATTCTCGGTGATACTAGGTTTTCATAATTTGCATTCTATTGTTTCATTAGTATTGATTTCACAGTGAGATAATGATCCTATAAGCCAATTAGGGATTACCTCACACTAAGCCATCTGTTGAACAAAGTTCAACTTAAATGATAATGTTGTTTATTAAATATTTTCAAATTGCAATTGATTAACAAATCCTATATCTCATTAAAAATATAATATAATGTCATGTTAACGTAAGTTTTTTTGTGTTCACTTGATAGTCGCGGTCCTTGAAGCCATATAGCACAACACATCACATTAACAGACGTTGAAGAAATACGTTCACGAAACTATCCGCCAATCTCATGAGTAACACACAGTTGGTTGAAAAATACTTAATGAGATACTTCGCTCGCATGTCACAGGTAATTCAATGTTTGTGGCCGTGCTTTTTATCGTTTCCTAGCCATAATGCAAATAAAATTGTTATGGTCTGTATGGAATAAAAGGCGGTTTACAGAATTGATTCAGCTTGGGTTGTATAAATCTCATGGCCTGTTAACAACAAACAATAAATTATCCTTGGAGAACAGAAAGTTAATCTCATAAAGATTTGTAGGGGACGAAAAATTGGATTACTATTGATGCACGATGATTTCTGAAAGGCATTTGCGTTACCAAGGAGCAAAGCATTAACACAGTATGTATTGTTATATATTGTTAGTTGTTTCTTTTATGTCTCTTAGAATTATTTTTATCAAAGATTTATCTGTCTTATGTGTTTCTAGGTTTTAAGACGACCACAATCCTTAAACGTTGCATATTGTGAATGTTAATCAATGTTCGATAGCAGGGGATCGTTAAATCCTGGACCAAAATGTTTAGCATATTGAGACAACGTTATGCAATCATGGATCATGTTGACCCCTACGAATCTAACTCAACTCTTCATCACCTCTAGCAGTCTTGATCTCGGTAGTAGTGACTAACTATCAATAAGCCGATTAGATCACAGACGCAATGCTCCCGTCGCAACACGCGGACATCAAATCCTAGTTGGACAAGTGACTTGAAAAACTATTATCAAACCCAAAGTTTTTTTGTTTTTGTTTTGAAAGGCATCAAACCAAAAGCTAATCATCATTGGCCTATTCATTTTTTTTTGTTTAGTACGAATGCATTGGGAAAATTTATGGGTTGAAAAAGTTTGTTGCATTTGAGATGATGAATTTTTTTCAGGATATGCGATTTTTAGTCATCGAGAATGAGTGAGTCTGTCAGAGGTACACATTCAACACGCAGAATACACTTTATTAAATGTTTAATAAAACTTCGTATACTTATTTAATTAACGGTAGTTAAATTAGTTACATGTTTAATTAATTTAACGTGAACGCGTAATGAAATTTGAGGGGTCAAAAAGTCCATTCTATAACTTTCCTAGGCTATAATCGGTCGAATATTACACAAGGGGTTCTAGAAGATTTTTTGTTTAATCATTAAGGTAAGTAAATATCTTATGGGTCTAAACTTGGAATAGGGACCAAGAAAATTAAGGAGGTGGAGAGGTTATAAATACCCTCACACCTCTTTATAATTTTCGTGCAGCTATCCTTCTGCCAACCGATTGATAAATCAGACCAAACCCCTCTAACACTAAAAATCACTAAAGTGTAAACCTTTGCAAGATCGACTATGTTTTGGTACTTCTTTGTGAAGTAACTAAGCCTTATACTAAACCTTTGATACTCTTGCCAAGGTTTTAGTTCCTTTGCTTTGTCCCTTTGTAGTTCGTCGACTACACAAACCCTGTTAGGGTTTTCGTGTGATATTTATTATTGTCTTGTAACGTTCTATAAACTGATCCTTACGTAATCTCACTTAGGGGTTTGGATCTAGGGTTTTAGTTACAAGATTTACACTAGTTGTTTGAGAAGTGAAGTTACTACTAGCATCGTGTGATTGTTCGTTTAACATGTCTTGTGAGCAAAAACGATACAGACGGTAATTTAACCGTTTAAAGTTCAAGATCAAGATAAAGCTCCATTAAGTGATTTATTTAATTAATTAAAGGTTGATTTTAAATTGTTTTTATTATGTGCTTAATCATGTACGTTATAATATATCAATTCTGTTGCGTACTCGTAGTTAATGGTTTAACTAGTATTAAAATCCCAACAGTGGCATCACGAGTCATCGTATGGCATTCATGGGTTACACATACAATGAACACGCTAGATCCATTTAAAGACTCTCTTTATTTATAATCTAGGGCAATAACATGCATTCTTGTCATAAAGGTTTAATCTTGATCTAAATCTAATAAAATTGGGTAGGTTTAAATTGAAACGATTAACAACATATTATGATTGTTTGATTTATTCAAATTAAAGGTTGGTTTTAAATTGTTTTTATTATGTGGTTAATCTTGTATATTATACTAGATAAATTTCGCTATATACTCGTATTTAATGATTTAACTATTATTAAAATCCCAACATTTCTATTATAAAGTTTAAACTACCTATCAATAGGGATATTTGAGTGTCAAATCTATGTTACATCGTTTTCTTATGTTGTAACTTCTTGGTTGGGCTTAAAATTGGTTTTATGTTTGTATTTTAGGTTGTGTATCTATTTTTTTTATTGCATAGGATCCTTCCTGGAAACATGTTTTTGCTTCTAAGGCGACGGAGTGGGGAGAACAAAAACCCATCGTTATCTTAGCAGCACTTCAGATTTTTTTCTCCTCTCATTAACTCATTCAAAACCAACCTTTCAGGGTTATAAATGAAAAAAAACCCTACTTCCATCTCATACCACTTTCACTCTATTCCCGAGTTTATATTTTGAAGTGAAAAGGAAAGGTTTGGGATGAAAATAAAAAAACTTTATGTTCTCGAGATTTTTAAGGAGAGAAGTGGAATGTAAAGGAGAGTAAATTACATCAAATTTACTCTCCAAAACTTCTTCCCAAATTGGAGAGTAAAGGAGTGAAATTGTTTTTAAGACTTCTTTTTGGTTACATGCTTTTCCTTTCTTTCCAACTCAGGAACATAAACTAAAAAAATTATTTTATATTTCTCTCCTTTTTACTTCTCTCCTTTTTGCCATCTTCATCTCTCTTCTTTCCATTTTTTCTCGGGAACAGAGTGTTTATATAAAACATACCCCACATTCACAACCTTATTAAAAAATAATAAAAAATAATGAGACCAATGATTTACTCTCTCCGTCCTAAAATTATTGACCCTCGACAAAAAACAAACAATTTAAGAAAAGTACTATCTTTTCAGCTTTCTCTCTCTTATTTTTTGTAAAAAGACAATATTACCCTTAACCAATTAATTTAAAACGTTTTTAAAGTTTGTAATTATAATTTCAATTAAAGGTAATCTGGTAATCTCGATCTAAAATTCCTATTTATTTTTAAAAGTTTTAGAATTAATTTAGGAAAACTCGAAAAAAAAACGTAGACCATAATTTTGGGACGAAGGGAGTATAAAACACACCACCGATGAGTTTGTTACCATCGAGGAATCCCCAACTATAGCACACGAGTGACTTTTGATGTGGATAATGGTACCTATACATGACTTTTGCCAAATTAGTCATCCTACTCGTGACTTTTAAGCCCACTCCCCGAGCCTAATTCCCCGTATATTTGAGAGTCTTTTTCTTAAAAAATTCTTGGTTGTTAGAAAAAAATACATTTCCTAAAAGAAAGAAAATAATCGATATAAACGTCCGTAAGCCAAACTCGCTACGTTACAACAAAATTTAAAATTAGAACAATTTCTGCAAACACGAATTAAAATATTACTATCAATTTAATTAAACCTTAGTCGTTAACTTAATATGTCGTAAGAAATTCCGCTCAATCATTTAATCTCAAATGATATAAGTTCGTTTAGTTTTATAACTTTGATCGCATACATATAGATCAATGTTTTCAAAATCGGTTTTATTCGGTAGTTGAATCAGTTTAATCGATGATTTAATAAATCGATGACTCGAGTAGATTTATACTACTTTATAAAGCATTTGAAACCTTCTTAAAATAGGAAGGCTGAAAATTCGGACTTTTTTTTCCTTACTAAATAAAGCAAGTTGTTGATATATTCATCAATATTATATATTATAACCCTTTCTAGCAACCTTTTGTAACAAACTTTTATAACAACCTATTTAAATAACAATTTTCTCTTTAAATTGATTTTTTTTAATTATTTTTTTATTTTTATAATCTAATTTCACTATATTTTCTAAAACTTTATGCTCTTTAATTAAATATTTATTTTGTTATATTTTTATTAACTATTATTTTTTTTAAAATTTAGAGTTTTTATTCGATTTCTTACAATTTTAACAATACAGACTTAATGTATAAAAGATTAATATTTGTTAGTTTAAAAATAATTATGGGTACTAACCGTCACATTGCGCGGGTCAATGCCAGTAAACTAAAACAAGTTTTAAAACATTGATATGTATTGCGAACCGATTAACAAGCAAGAGTTGAAATATCAAAAGTGGTTGCTTGAATAGTCGTTGACCGGTTTTACACGTTAAAGAAAACAAAAGAGTTCGTTAGCCAAACAAGTTGCCAAGTGGATTAATATCGTCCACTCTTTCATTCCACGTGGCACCAATCGGTGACTAACTTTTAGAACACGTGGACACCAATCATATGTCTGAATAACGCTATGCATACGACTTTTTGTCCCAATATCATGACTTTAGAAAAGTCAAATATACTATTCTCTTGTTGGTATGGCAACTTGGATTAATTGTGACAAAACGAAGCATAAATGAATTCTACATTAAAAAATAATCAATAAAAGAATAAAGGAATCAATCTCAACCATTTATTTTTTCCATCAAAAAATAAAAGCTCATATTTCATATTTTTTCTTAAAAATACCATATCTTTCAAACGATAAATCGTTATATTACAAAAATACACCATTGCGACGAAAAAATTCTTATCTTTCAGTAGATAGGCACTTTGATATATTTTTGACGATTTTTAATTATTACGATTTTCGGCTATAAAAATTACATGTGATTCGGAAAAATTACTTGTGATTTTTTTATAAAAAAATTAAAATTTTTTTACATAATAAATAAATAACTTTTATTATTATTTATTAGTGTAATTATTTACATAGTCGAATGTAAACACGTAACAAGTTATGCCACTAGCTTTTTCATATAGTTTCGATGATTTTTTGTTGAAATTTTCGTCAAAAAAATAACACATAATTTGTACAATCACTGGTTTTGTAAAATCAATTGTGATTTGTATTTCTGAAATGCATGTGTGATTCCCTATATCGCATGTGATTTCATAAATTTACATGTGATATTAAAGTAACAAATTTCATAACAAATCACGTGTGATTTCAGAAATCCTTAAATTGTAAATGATTTTACAAATTCACGTGTGCTTTATAAAGTAATAAATCACATGTGATCCGTGAGTGCGGAAATTAAAAAAAATCGTCGAAACTATATAGAAGTACGTATCATTAAAAAGAAATTTTATCACAAATCACATGTGATTTGGTAAAAATCATGTCATTTGACACAAATCACAAGTGTTTGAAAAAATTACTTACAGTTTGGCAAAAATTATGATTTTGGATTTAGTATAAGTAACTTGTTATTCGGATCAATCACATGTAATTATCATTAAATCACATGTAATTTAAGCAGAAATACATGTTATTAAAATAAACTCATAACTAATTCAGAAGCAAATTTGCTTTATATATTTTACATGAATCACATGTAAAAACACAGAGAATCACATGTAATTCGTGTAAAATTACATGTGATCAAAACAAAATCACATGTAATTTAGAAGCCAGTTTACTTTCTATATTTTATATGAATGACAACAAAACATTTTTATATATTGACAGAATTACATGTGATTCAAACAAAATCACATGTGATTCAAACAAAATCACATGTGATTCAAACAAAATCACATGTGATTCATCTAAAGTGAGTTTTTTTAGAAGAAGTTAAGGTTTTGAAATGTTTGAATCACATGTAATGCAAGCAAAATCACATGTAATTATCATCGAATTACATGTGATTCAATACAAGTAAAATCACATGTAATTATCATCAAATTATATGTAATTCAAGTAGACAATTTAATATATTAACAAGATTACATGTGATTAAAAAAAATCACATGTGATTCATCTAAAGTAGGTTTGTTAGAAGAAGTTAAGGTTTTAGAATGCTTGAATCACATGTAATGCAAGCAAAATCATATGTAATTATCATCGAATCACATGCAATTCAAGCAGAATTACATGTGATTCAAACAAAATCACATGTAATTTAGAAGCCAATTTGTTTTATATATTTTACATAAATGAAAACAGAAAATACATAATTAAAAAAATCACATGTGATTCATATAAAGTGGGTTTGTTAGAAAAACTTAAGGTTTCGGAATGCTTGAATAACAGGTAATGCAAGCAAAATCATATGTAATTATCATCGAATCACATGTAATTCAAACAGAATTACATGTGATTCAAACAAAATCACATGTAATTTAGAAGACAATTTGTTTTATATATTTTACATAAATGAAAACAGATAATACATGATTAAAAAAATCACATGTGATTCATCTAATGTGGGTTTGTTAGAAAAAGTTACGGTTTCGGAATGCTTGAATCACATGTAATGCAAGAAAAATCATATGTATATCACCGAATCACATGTAATTCAGAAGCCAATTTGTTTTACATATATATTTTTTGGGTAAAGGGGACTCCACCCCGGTAAAATGAACATATTTTATATTAATGGCAACAAACATTTTAATATATTTGACAGAATTACATGTGATTCAAACATTTATAATGTAATTCACATAAATCACATGTGATTTTAAAGTAATAACGAAAATATTTTTGTCATTTAATAGACGGTTATTTTCATACACTTTTAATGATTTTACAATGTTGAAGTTCTCGTAAAAAAAATACACGTGATTTTCACAAATCGCATGTGACATTACAAATTTAAATGTGATTTTTAAAATAATAAATCAAACATGAGTTTTCGAGAATCACATGTAAATTTTCGAGAATCACATGTGATTTTTTTACGAAAATTTTTAAAAAAGTTCGCCGAAAGTATATAGAAGTGCATATCTATAGAAAGATATTTTAATTTCCGTCGTGACGGTATGATTATTTTTTCATAACGATTAAGGGTTTGAGAGATATTTAAATTTTAAGAAATAGGATGAAAATGTGTTTTTATAATTAAATTTAAAAGAATTAATATATACCATTAGATGAAAATATGTTTATAATTTGTGTTCTTAATAAGAGTTTCATATTTGCATTAACAAAACTAGACGAATAAGCTGATGGTTTATAGAGTTCATAACAATTATTTAAAACCCTAATATGGATCAAAGAGCGCATAGCGGAAGCGATTAACAAGATCATTAATTTAACACAATTATATTAATCAAGATTAGGGTTACATACCTTTATCCTAGCAAGATCCACAAGACGACGGAACGACGGCAACTAGGGTTTATCACGAACAACACCAAGGATATAATCTAAAGGAAGATTATATCACGCTCTTGTACATACGTAATACGGCGAGTTAACCGTGAGTCTAGCACGAACAAACCGAGCTTCAACGCTTATGGATTATCTACCCAATAACCCTAGAGAGGGATTAGGACTAGATATTTAGCTAAATCGAAAACCAACCAAAACCCTAAGGTTGTTGTTGGCCGGCGATCACAAGAAGAGAGGGAGAGGGATTAGTGAAAAATTATGAAGGCCTTGGGTGTTTATATAGACTTGACAAAAACTTGGTCTCCAAGAAAAACACCAATTAGGAAAGAAAATCTTTCCTCCCTTCCTTTTTTTCTCCTTAGGTCGACGCCCCATCAAGCCCACCAAGGGCTTCCGGAACCTTCCCGTTTTCCTTCTTTTAGCTTCTATTTAATTCCATAACGGTCGTTATAACTTAACTTTTATTTATTGACGATTGTTAGTTAAGCTTTGGTTTGATTTAATAAATATATATAAAATATATTTAATAAATAAATTAACCCTTTACGTTATCTGTGCAATCCCGTGATCCCGAGTTCGATCCTATCTCACGACTATTAATTTTAAGTCCATAAACTTTCAGCTCCCACTTGGACAAAATTCTAATATCGTGATCACATTGACTAGCATCTAGTTACACTAGCAATATCACTAGTACAAACCGGGTAAGGTCTCCTGGACAAGAACCTTTTAATGATTACATCATTATTATTATCCTTTCATTTCAAATACATCGTTAATAAGGATATGGATCTCAGTCACTCTTTCATTAACTATTCTGCTTCTCGTTTACGGATATAGCAAGATTACCAAAACAAATTTGGGTGTGGCCACAGAAACATCTTACTACTCCCCCGGGGGCCCAAGTTGTATTTATACTTCAAAATGATTTGAAGGAAACAAATCCCATTTTGACTACAAGCAAAACACATGAACTTTGCAACACTTTTGAAAATAACCCTTATGACTACCAATTACGTTTAGCGTTAGGTTACCTTACAGAACTGCATTACATTCAATGCAGTTTTCTGGTATCTCAGGTGTAAGGATAACTATTTATGATTTACTTAATGACAAAGATCCATAAAGTAAAATCACATAGTTGGGATAAGTCCAATATTTGATCCATCAAATATCATCCAAAATTGACCAATATACTCCCAAGTATACTCTGTCACTATTTTGAATTGTCTTAATTTAACAATATTCCCATATTATTAATCGACAACGGACATTTTAGAAACATCAAAATGCTCATGGATTAAAACATGTAAAATAGGATACAAAATCAAATAACAGAAAAATAAACGAAATTCAATCTTTATTTCATCAATTCAATAATGTCTCACATCCTTTATCCAAATACTAATCAACAGATTTATTGCATGAATTCGCTAGCTAGTTGCAGCCCAATTGCCTTGGCATGCTTAACTACCTTTGGCCTAGATAAAGCCTTAGTAAAAGGATCAGCTACGTTATCATCTGTGTGAACTTTTATCAATTTTATTTCTCGAGCTTCCACTTGTTCTCGAACGTAGTGATATCTACGTTTAAAGTGTCTGACGCCTTTCATAACTCCAGGGTCATTGGCGAATATTATTGCCGCAGAATTGTCGCAATATATATCAATAGGTTCTTTAATTGAATGCATCACTCCAAGATCTCCAATAAACTTCCTAATCCAAACAGCTTCCATTGCGGCTTCTGAAGCGGCCATGTACTCAGATTGAGTCGCATGCATAGAAATGGTTTTCTGCTTACTGCTCTTCCAGTCAACTGCTCCTCCATTGATGACAAACACTGAGACCTCGTATCGTCTTTATCACATTGCCAGGACGCATCACAGAATCCTGTTACATTCAGTTATGTGTCTGGTTTACCCCCGAATACCAAAGACATATCTTTCGTACTCCTCAAATACTTTAGAATATGTTTAACAGCAGTCTAGTGGAACTTTCCTGGATTCTGTTGGTATCTACTGACCAAGTTCTGAGCAAACGCCACATCAGGCCTTGTGCATCTTACAGCATATATAATAGATCCTACTGTCGAAGCATAAGGCACCTTCCGCATGTAAGCCACCTCTTCAGGTGATGATGCATCTTTATCATGACTTAACTCATGCTTAACCTCCATCGGTAAGAAACCTTTCTTAGAGTTATGCATGTTATATTTCTTCAATATCTTATCAATATAAGCATCTTGACTAAGACCAATTAACCGTCTACTCCTATCTCGATAGATTTTAATTCCCAGAATATATACAGCATCTCCCAAATCCTTCATAGAAAAACATTTACCAAGATAATCCTTAACTGCCTTAAGTCTTGGAATGTTACTTCCCATGATTAATATGTCATCGACATACAGAATTAGAAACACTACATTACTCCCACTAGCTTTGCGGTATACACATGGCTCATCACGATTTTGAATAAATCCGAACTTTTTGATTTCTTCATCAAATCGCTTATTCCATTGACGTGATGCTTGCTTCAAACCATAAATAGATCTTTGAAGTTTGCATACGCGCTTTGGATATTTAGGATCAACATACCCTTCCGGTTGTTGCATATAGATGTCTTCATCTAAGCGACCGTTCAAGAAGGCAGTTTTAACATCCATTTGCCATATCTCATAGTCATAGTATGCTGCTATAGCTATGAGAATCCTAATAGCTCGTAAGTCTGCTACAGGAGAAAATGTCTCCTCGTAGTCTATGCCAAAAGTTTGAGTAAAACCTTTAGCCACTAAACGTGCTTTATATGATTGTACATCACCATCCATGTCAGTTTTCTTCTTATAGATCCACCTATTTTTCACTACTTTAGCATTTTTAGGTGCGTCTACCAGAACCCAAACATCATTGATTTCCATGGATTTCATTTCCTCATTCATCGCAACTATCCATTTTGACTTTTCTGGATCAGACATTGTGGATCGATAGTTAGCAGGTTCACCAAGATCCCCTACTTCCTCCTCATCATCCTCTTTGTAAAGACATAGTTTGTCCGGCGCACGTATAGTCCTTTGAGACCTACGTGAAGGAATCAATTCTGGTGGAACTCCCAGACTTTCTGGTTCTACATGAATTTTTTGCTAGTATTTTCAGAAGGCAATGTATCTTCTTGAATTTCTTCAAGATCATAATTTCTCCCACTGAATTCTTGATTTACAAGATCATTTTCAAGGAAGTCTCCATACCGAGCCACAACTATTTTGTTCTCAGCCGGATAATAAAAGTAGTAACCCATAGTTTCCTTAGGGTAACCTACAAAGATACATTTTACTGAGCGTTGTTGGAGTTTATCTACAGAGTCACGTTTCACATACGCCTCACAACCCAGACTTTCAAATAAGACAAATATGACTTCTTGCCATGCCATAGTTCATATGGTGTCTTATCAACCTTCTTTGTGGGAACCATATTTAGAATATGAACAGCAGATTCAAGAGCATAATCCCAAAAGGATAATGGTAAAGTTGTAAGATTAAACATAGATCGTACCATATCCAATAATGTACGATTTCTCCTTTCAGATACACCATTTTGTTGTGGAGTATATGGAGAAGTAAGTTTCTGAACAATTCCATTCTCACTTAAATAATCTTTAAACTCTTGACTTAAATATTCACCACCACGATCAGAACGAAGAGCTTTAATCTTCTTTCCTAGTTGTAACTCTACTTCGACTTTAAACGTTTTGAATGTTTCAAATACCTCATGTTTATGCTTAAGTAAATAAACATAACCATAACGGCTATAATCATCCGTAAACGTCAAGAAGTAGCTAGCACCTTTCCTTGACACATGTCTAAGTGGTCCACACACATCAGTATGTATCAAACCAAGTAGTTCAGTAGCCCTTTCAATATTGCTATTAAAAGGTTTCTTGGTCATCTTTCCAGAGATACAAGATTCACATTTATCATATGATTCATCATTGATACTTTCCAAAAGCCCATCACGTTGAAGCTTTTGTATGCGAGTCTTCCCAGTATGGGCAAGCCTACAATGCCAAAGATAAAAAGAGTTCTTGTCTAACTTACTCTTCTTATTCATGCTAAAAACAGAATTATTTTTCCTCTTGGAATTTTTATCATGCATGTTAATTTCAAAAACACCATTCACATAAATTGCATCAAAATAGAATAAACCATCTTTGAAAACAGAAATTCTATTATTATCAATCGTGTGAGTAAATCCAAGATCCAACATACAAGAAAAGGAAATGACACCCCTAACAATAGTAGGTGCATAGTGACAATTATTTAAAAACAGTACTAAACCCGAAGGTAAAACTAATTTAAATATTCCTATAGCTTCAACCGCTGCTTGTGCGCCATTGCCCACTTGCAGAAATTGTTCCCCATATGTAAGCCTCCTTTTCAACTCAAATCCCTGCAGGGTATTACAAATATTAATACCACATCCCGTATCATATACCCAAGAGTTTGATTTGTATGAAAGATTAAATAACTCTATCATAAATAAGTTACCAGAAGATGGTGCTGCAGCAGCTTGCTCAGCCTTCTTCTTATGTTCTGCCATTTCATGGAGATAGAGAGAGCAATTCATCTTCCAGTGTCCAGTCATCTTGCAGTAGTGACAAGTCTCATCTTTCAGAGATTTTATTAGCAAAGTTCTGCTTCGGTTTTGATGTAGTCGCAACTTGCTTGCTCTTATCAACCTTGCCTTTGCCTTTATGCTTCTTATTCACTTGCGGTTTTGGTTTCGACACTCTACCCTTTTGTACATGAAGTACTTGAGGAGTAGCAGTGGATGCCTTATCTTTCAAACCCTTTTCGAAGTCAATGAGCATTGCATGCAAATCATTAACTGTCTTCCCCGTGCAATGCATATTATAGTTACAAACGAAATCATTGAAGTCCTTATTAAGGGACCTATTGATCAAGTTAATAGCTATATTATGATCAAAGGGTTGTCCTAGTGCGATGAGTTGTTCCATATAACCCCTCATCTCCATATAATGAGCACTTACGGACTTTCCAAGAGCTTGCTTGCAACTATGTAGAGCATCAACCAGATCATAGATCTCTACAGCTTGCGGCGTTTCATACGCAGCCTTGAGTTCATCAAGCATTTGCGGAGGTGAAGCTAGCTCATACTTCTGATACTTGTGTTTCTTATATGGGTTCTTTTTTTATTCTCTCGATATCCTCTCGAATTGATCTCGGCCTTAAGTGAAATGATTTGTTCTTGGTTAATAGCAAGTGGTTGGTTTGTTTATCTATTTTAAACTAATTAACAATTAATTAAGAGTCGAAGAGTAAAATTAAAGACTTGAAAGTTTAAACTAAAAAGGCAAGTTAAAAGTAAATGCTTGAAAACTTAAAGATTATATTAGAGAAAAATAAGTGAACACTTGATAAAAACTAACACTTGGAAAACTTTGTGAAAAATAAGAACTATTAGAAAAATACTAAAAGAAAGTAAGAACGGAACAAAGCAAAATAGCTAAGATCGGAATATCACAAAATAGAGATGATCGGAATGTATTCCGATCGAATGATCGGAATATGGTAACACCTGGTCGCAATGTCTCAAAATGTAATCAATCGGAATACACCAAACGGAACCAATCGGAATATTGATAAGGGAGGCAATCGGAATAATCAAATGAGCATCATCGGAATATGGGCAACAAGCTACAATCGGAATACTAGCGAAACTTACCAATCGGAATAAGGACAATAGCAATAATCGGAATATAGGGCAAAATGCTTAGATCGGAATATTAAAAAATTACCACCAGTCGGAATAAATGAAACCCTTTTCCGATCACTGGGATCGGAAAAAGGGTGATGTTGGTCGGAATACACAATCGGAAAAGGGCTTTGCCCTTTCCGAAAATGGTGCCAAACCGAGACTTAAGCTAGGGAAATAAGCTTATGGAATAAGCTAACTCCCAAAACTAACTCGAATCCAATAAAATACTGATCAAATAAGCACTAAAAACAACTTTTCTAAACTCAAAATAAACAACTCTTAAATCAAATCAATAAAAAGATGAACTTTTCATAAAAACTCCAAAAAGTAAAATAAGCTAAATCAACCAATAAGCCAAAAAGAACAAGGATCTTAAAGCTTATTAGTGTATAAACTTAAGGAAACATAAAAAGAAATCAACTTTTTAAGCACAAATCATTGATGAACAACACGGATCATACGAGATTTGTACCAAAATCAATAAAAGTAAAAGAAAGGAAGGATGAGATTAAAGATTAAAAGATAAAAACTTGAACTTGATTAATGAAAAGTAATACAAATGTTGATCTTGAAAGAGAAAAAGATGAAAAGTAGTGAGAGAAAGTTTAGAACTTTCTCTCTCTAGAACTAAAAACTACCTAAAGACTAAGTGTGTGACTTGTGAAGTAAGGGCCTTTATATAGGCGTGCGTATGGTGGTGGGCTTTTGATTGGGCTTTGGCTTGGGCTTCTTTTTCTTCTTCCTTCTTTAGTCTTCACGCTTCTTTAAATAAACGTTTCCGACTTAGATTTGAGAAGTGTCGGTGAATAATTCCAACTCGTCTTATAATCTTTTGTTTAATAGACTCGAGTTCTTCGACATATATGAATCTTCCATCTTTGGCTCTATTCTTCGATAAATCTTCAAATAGGCACAATGACTTCAAATCTTTTGCATCTCTTGGACAATAGACTTCGTCTTGAGTCTTTTTCCTCGATAAAACCCGTGCAATCCCATGTTTTCTTCAATATTCATCCGGTTGATTCTGAAAACACAATAAACACAAAAACCACGCATAATTCCAAACAAATGATGTTAAATACGTGTTTTGGTCTCGTTTTAGCCAGAATTAAGTGGTAAAAGGATGGGTGTTTACACACCTATCAAATCCCCTACACTTAACCATTGCCATGCCCTCATGCAATGCTTAGTGACAAAGCACATTTACACTTTTCTCATAATTAATCAACTTTGGCCTTATTAAAATACTACTAAACAAAAATTAAAGTACTAAGAGAAATTAAAACTTTAAAGTAAACTAAAGGATAGAAAATAGCTATGTGGAAATAACTTGCAAAGAGATCGAGGACTTACATTAGGGCTTCGGTGCTGCGGAGATTTATCACCCTCAAGTTTTACGTTCCCCAAACTAAGCTTAAAAACGAGATCATTGTTATTATAAGTTAGCAATTCAAACACTCACACACATAGCTTAATTAAATGCTTAAACTCCCTTATTCCTAGGTGTATCTCTTATATTTTATTTTTGTCTTAGAATGATCATGAAGATGCATTTTTGGACTTATTTCGATAGTTATTTAGGCTGAAAGCAAAGTAGGACGATTTGATCAATAGTTAGCTAAAGGACAAAATCTCTTAAAACTGCTTCTCGGGATATCAAAAAGTTCATATCTTGGCATAACTTGGTTCGCGATTTGAGACCTTTCTCGGGCCGATATTTGGCATGTACTTCATACTTCATATCTTGAGAGACGTTCTTGAGATAATGGTCTTCTCATCGTAATAGAGTTTCTTCACTTGGATACTTTTGAGGGGTACTCCATCTTTGTTGACCACGACTTCATGATTATTCTTCAATCTCTAATAGGGATTTCGAGATACAACGATCTGCCTCCTTTTCGGACTTGGATCTATTTATCCTCATACCTTGTTAGAGTCTTTTCGGATAGACTTCTCCATGATCTTTACGGGAGTTGATTGCTTTTCGTCGTGGGTCCTGATCCTTCATATTGACTTTGGGAATAATGCTTTTCACATCACCTTGGATCTTCAGCAATAAAATGGAATCCTTATGCCTTGTTAGGGCCTTTTCGGACTCGCCAATCTTCGCGCCCCGCTTCATAAGTTATGCCTTGGCTATGAACTCTTATCATTACCGAGCAACTTTTAAACGATCTTGGGCTAGAAGCTAAGTAACTTTTCAAATTGTACGACCTTACTTATTGCAGATAAATTATTAGCAAGTGATGGGAGAATAGGCAAATAATTACACCAAGTGAGCTTGTGCAAGATTACCGACTTATAATTGACTCTATCATTTCTCGTCCTCCACAATTTAAAATCTCAAGTAATGAGACTCGTGGATGCTTAGCCTAATAAACCAATTAAGGTCTACATGGTTAAGGATACTAGCTAGAATAAACTTGGATAATTCTATTCGGGTTGAGTCAAAATAAACGCAACGGGCCTAATATGTCAAAGACTTCTAAACTAGCTACACCACTTTATCAAAATTTTTGACTTTATTGCGGGATATATACATATGAAAGCAACGATAAAAATTTAAAAATTACGACTAAATGGCCAAAATTAATAAATTTTTTTTTGAAAAATGTTGAAAAATATGATTTTCCGGTTAAATGAAGGCATTTTCATGGAAAAGTCCACTTAAAACTTCGATAGAAGTCCCCCCTACACTTAAGATAAACATTGTCCTCAATGTTTAAGCATGTGGGAAAAGTCCCCCCCTACACTTATGACATTGTGCACGTTGGTTAAATCAAGTTAAGGAAGAGACGACTAACGTGATCAATTTCAAATGTGAGTATGAAGAAAATTGAATCACGATAGTTGAGAGATAGAACCTGGATTTCGAATAACACGGGAGCACGGTTCTTCAAAGTTTCCAAGAGTGCACTAATCCCTGTAATCACATCACCACACAAAGACAAACACCCTATAGAGGTCCCCCTACACTTAGGAGGTTAAAACATAAAAGGATAGATACTCGGACTGCCTCCTGAGGAGCGCTTGTTTTTGATAACCGAGTCACGAGCCTGACTCGACCCAAGTTTAGTTCATGGGGAACATGGTGAGGGATGGAATCATCTCCTGAGAGATGTCCTCACCAAAGTACAACTTCAGACGCTGGCCATTCACCTTGAAATTGGGCCCATTTGGCTGAGAAAGCTCAATGGTCCCATATGGAAAGATGTTGGCGACGGTGAATGGACCAGACCAGCGGCTCTTCAACTTGCCAGAGAAGATCTTCAACCGAGAGTTAAAAAGTAAGACTTGATCACCAACGTGGAACTCTCGGTTCTTGATTTTTGCGTCATGAAGGATCTTCGTCTTCTCTTTGTAGATCAGCGAGTTCTCATAAGCTTCATTCCTTAGTTCGTTGAGCTCGTTGAGTTGAATCTTGCGATGATCACCGGCTTTGTTGATGTCGAAGTTAGCCCACTTCAAGGCCCAGTGCGCCTTATGCTCCAGCTCGATGGGAAGGTGGCATGCTTTCCCGTACACAAGACGATAAGGTGTACAACCGATCGGGGTCTTATAAGCAGTACGGAAAGCCCACAGAGCATCATCTAACTTATCGGCCCACGCGGCACGATGCTCTCCCACAGTACGCTCCAAAATTCGCTTCAATCCACGGTTGGATATCTCGGCCTGCCCATTGGTTTGGGGATGATAGGCGGTGGAAAGACGGTGATTGACACCATACTTAGCCATGACTCTTGCAAATTGATCGTTGCAAAAATGAGTCCCGCGGTCACTGATAATAGCACGAGGAACGCCGAATCGAGCGAACAGCGATTTCAAAAAGTTACAAACCACCCTTGCATCATTAGTAGGTAAAGCTTTTGCTTCAACCCACTTTGAAACGTAGTCAACGGCTACAAGGATGTATTTGTTTCCTTTAGAGGAAGGGAATGGCCCCATAAAGTCGATACCCCAAACATCAAAGATTTCACATTCTTGTATGAAATTTTGAGGCATCTCATCTTTATGTGTGATCTTGCCTTGTTTCTGGCAAGCATCACATCGTTTAACCATCTCGTGAGCATCACGATAGATGGTGGGCCAATAAAATCCCGAATCAAACACTTTTTTGGCGGTGTAGTTGGGACCAAAGTGACCACCGGTGGGTCCTTTGTGGCAAGCATCAAGGATTTCTAAGGCTGCCGGTCCATCAACACATCGGCGAATAATCAAGTCAGCACACTGTTTGAAAAGATACGGGTCATCCCAAAAGTAAGTCTTGATGTCTTTGAAGAACTTTTTCTTTTGCTGGGATGTTAACCCGTCAACGAGAATTCCACCCGCCAAGTAGTTTGCAATGTCCGCAAACCACGGGGTTTCATCAGCAGTCGAGTTGATAGACATTAAGGTCTCCAAGGGAAAAGAATCATTGATTTCTTTGTTCGGATGATCCCTGATGTGTCGTGGATTAACACATATACGTTATAGGACAAATTTAGGCAATTACCTTTAGGAAAAAGTAATTAACCAAAAATAAGTCAAAGACGAATACGATTAAACACGTGAGTGTCCCAAGTTCGTTGTACACGAAGATCGAGTGAATTTGAAACGTTTCGTTTTGATTTGGACAATTGATTCGAATGTGTCGTTGGTTTTTAAACTACAATTAAACTCTACGAATTTTAAACTATTAAAAAAAATAAACCTAAGTGCATGAATCGTTAACCCCACTATTAAAATTCTACAATCAATTAATTATTTAGAAATAAAACATTATAAAAAAAAAATTAATCTATTTAAAAATTAAAAAAAAAAAAAAAAAAAAAAAAAAAAAAACTTTTAATCTCTTAAAAATCTAAATACACTTTTTTTTTTTTTTTTTTTTTTTTTTTTATTTTTAAACTACTTATTATTTAGACTTTACTTTAATTAAAATTTAAATAAAAGTTATACGTTTTAAACAAATAAACGTGATATGAACAAACAAAATCAAATAACCAGACCTGCCAGTTAAGGTTTACTATATCAATTAATAGGTGAGAGTTAATCATAAAAGGCAAACTGGAAGAGTTGGATAACGCTTTGGTAGTGTGATCGTGAGGTCACGAGTTCGATCCCCATATGGGACATATTTTTGCTGAAAAATTCCTTTTTGACAGTTTGTAAAACCCAGTCACAGGAGTGACTATTAAGTAAGCTTATTATGGATTAAGCTGTGCGAAACAGCTTATGAGTGAGCTTAACAGATCAGTGGATCTGACAAGCAAAACAAAATCAATATAGCAGAAATATCAAGTACCACTATTAAAACACGGAATCAAGTAACAGCATTCACACTAAGAATCATACCAGGCAAGCTAAAAGAAGGAATTGAATATAATTCAGCAAACTGATATAAACCAAGCAGACTAAACGAATAAAACTCAACTTAACTAAATCAAAATTATAGTTAAGTTATAACCTATTCTCAGCCAAAACATACATCAAACAAAACTGTATCATCAAATCCAATCTTATTTTAGAAAAATCTAAACTCAGCCAAGGAAGACTAACTTACCCACACGTAAACATAAGGACAACAGTCATGAATATTATGTGAGCTATGATTAATCAACTTCACTAAGCCAATTCAAGATAGATTAATAAACAGAAAATGATTTAAACTAACCTAAACATCAAATTCTATCAGACTCAAAATTACAGCAAACTAAAAGTGAATATAAGCAAGATTCAGTTACCTTGTAACTGACATGTCTTTCCTTACAAATCAACTACTTAAAATATTAACACTCAAATCAATATCAGCATTCAGCAGATAACATAGTTTCGAACTGAGTAAAACTCCAATAATTTCAAAAAGAGATAGTAATCAATGCACAACCAAATCAGATATTAGACTAACCTAATCAAATAACAATTAAAATCAACCAAGCAGATTTAACATTTCAAGTAAATTTAGATCTATCTAAAACAACTTAACCTATCAACAATCAAACAAACTTAATTCATAAGCACACAAATATTAGACAGATTAATCATACAGGTACAATTCAACTTCTAAATACAAAAACACTAAATCATTTGAGCAGATTAATTAATAAAAACGAGACTCACCTTTTGTAGAAACCTTTGAGAAGAAGGATTGCGCTGAGCATCCTTTTGAACCGAAATGTCACCAATACCACCAAACCACCATTGTTCATCTACCGAATCTCAAACTATGAGACTTATATGTCTCGAACCAACAGTCTCTTTTTTTTTAATTCATCCAGTGGGGACAAATGTTAATTCCCTTATCTCACTTACATCATTCAAAATAAGCTATTAATTAGCTTATTCAAATAACTTTAATATTGTTAAAACTCAAAGCAGTATCAAGAATAATTAAAGATAAACCAGAAATAGAGACACGATTAACTAAAATAACTTTTTTTATTAAATGAAAATCGTTACAATACTTTTGGAAAGAAAAGTACAAATTATCCTATACTAATTTAAGCATAACAACAGTAAAGAAAGAAAAGGGATAAATTTTACAAGAATAATGGGGGTTTATATAGGCCAACCCCCAAGGCTGTTGATGAGCATATCCGGATATTCGTGGAATATCCCAAATGATCTTGAGCCCTTGATCCTCTCTTCTCTTATTCTCTTTCTTTTCTGTTTTGATCCAAAGGTGGAGGATTGATTGCCTTCACACAGATCGCCAGCGTGGCACATATTTGTGCTTGTTGTGCTTCTTTTGAGAGCTGTGATTGGTGGAATTAGATGGTTGAGGTGTTCCATCCAATAAACTTGCGCCACGTATCCTTTGATTACCGTCCATTCTCTTCCTTCAAACATGGGGTTTTATTCCCTTTTGGTATGAATTTTATGGATAAGTAAAAAGCCCTAATTAAATATGACTTTTTACCCTCTAGGGTTTTGGTGAACAGTAATATTTCGCAGGTTATTTGGGGAAGAAATAAAATGGAGAAGACGGTTTACATTGTTTCTATCGGAGAGTATTTAATAAATATGTATGGAAAGTGGAGAAAATAAAAACGTGAATGGTCAAATGAGGATTGATTGAAGATTTATTTATTTATTTGGTGGTGTGAATGTGAAAACGTGTTTATACACGTTCTAGTAAACCCTAAACAGGCCCATGTCCAATTCATTTTTTCGTTCGTTTCATTTATCCTTGTTGTTTGGGCTTGCAGCCCAATTTACTTCTCATTCTTATACAATGGGCCTTAAATGGACTTCAATCAACCTTTAATTACTAACTTGAATATTAAATGGGCTTTTGAGCCCATTTACCCCATTGTGGGACCCATTTGGCTTCAAACTAGCAAACTTATTAAATCCACTATTTGTCGAGCTCGATTTTTGGCTTCTTGATCTTTTTCATCAATCTCGTGTCGGTTTACATTGGTTTTCACGAACTTGGTACCTACACACATTCAAACAAGAAAAACGCATATCCAAGGCATTTTTTAATACAAATCATGCATAATTTCATTGTTAATAACTATAAATGATATGAGTAATTACACTCATATCAAATTCCCCCATGCTAAGCAATTGCCGTGTCCTCACGCAATGATAAAATAAAACTATAACTACACCATTATTCAATTTTTGAAACTTTATTTTGTAAAGACATAAAATAACTTTAAGGATCACAAAAGCTCAAATAGATTCATCGTCCTCGACTTTTCACTTTTCCATGCCAAGTGCAAAAACAAGATCATTGTTATTATAAGTTGGTAGACTAACACGAATTCATGTGGGTCAATTATTCACTTAGACTCCCTTATTCCTATGTGTATCTCTTATATTTTATTGTTGTCTTAAATGATCACGAGGATGCATTGTTGACTTATTTCGATAATTTATTAGGCCGAAAATAAAGTGAACGATTTAATCAATAGTTAGCTAAAGGACAAAATCTTTTAAAACTGCTTCTCGGGCTCTCATAAAGTTCATATCTTGGCATAACTTGTTTCGCGATTTGAGACCTTTCTCGGACCGATATTTGGCAATGACTTAGTACTTTCCAACCTTGAGAGACGTTCACGAAATAATGGTCTTCTCTTCATAATATTTCTTCACTTGAAGTTTTGAGAGATTCATACTTGGACCACGACTTCTTCATTTTTCTCCAATCTTTACTTGGGATTTTGATTTACAACGATTCGCCTCCTTTTTGGACTTGGCTTCATTTATCCTCATACCTTATTTTTGGTCTTTTTGGATAGACTTCTCCATGACTTTTTGGGAGTATTTTGCTTTTCGTCGTGTGTCTCGATCTTTCATATTGATTTTTGATAAATGAGTCTTCACATCACTTGAGATCTTTAGCAATAAAACATAGCCCTCATGTCTTGTTAGGACCTTTTTGGACTCGCCAATCTTCGCATCCCGCTTCAATAAGTTATGCCTTGGCTATGAACTCTAATCCATACCGAGCAACTTCTAAACGATCTTGGGCTAGAAGCTAAGTAACTTTTCAAATCGTTCAACATTATTTATTGTAATTAAATTTATTAACAAGTGATGGGAGAATAGGCTCATAATTAACTCACATAAATTCCCGAAAGAATACCGAACTTATAATTGGCTCTATCATCTCTTGTTCTCCATATTGTAAAATTCCAAGAATGAAATCAATGGATACTTAGCCTATCAAATCAAAGTTTTGGGTTTTCAAGTCATCTATAGGATCTTGCAACTTCTTAAACTTTTGCAAGTTTTAGAATTTGCGTTTTAAAGTTCCCTTGATAAACGACTTTCTAGGATCAATTATAGGAGCTTGCGAAAAGTTCTTGTTCTTAACTCGTATGAATTAAGACCTTCGCGTTTTAAAGCTCCCTATATAATAGCCTAGCAAAACTTAATTCAAATACGTTAAGGAAAAGCTAAGGTTAAAAACCGAGTCGAGTCAAAAACTATTCTTATTGAAAGCCTACATTCGTGTCAAAACACTTATTTTATTATATAAAAACTTAAAAACAACACTAAAAATTTAAAATTTTATTGAAAAAAAAGAAAAACAACACGTTTGGACACGACAAAAACAATAGAAAGCGATTATATCGATTGACTCCCCCATGCTAAAACCAAACATTGTCCTCAATGTTTCTTAGCTCAAGAGTAACACCCCCTTGCTAAAATTCGAAGAGTCTAATGCAACATCCTAGCATGGAAAGAGCACGCAAATCTATAAGCCGTTTATTAAGTATGCCTCAAGATAAAACGTTAGTCGATAAAAATCAAGGGATAGAAAGTGTGCCCCTTTTTGGCATTCAAAGAATGGAAGATCAAGTGGACCGGCAAAACCCGAACACGAGAGTCTTCAAATATAAGGGTCATACCTAAGATCACAACACAACAAATCACGAACACGAGCTTGGAAGATCAAGCCTTATTAGGTGTTAGAAAATAGAAAGAAGATAGAATGTATGGGACTCCCCCACAAGGCACCTCGTTTTTGTTAACCGAGTCATGAGCTCGACTCGATCCCCGCATTCATTGGTCCTTAGGGAAAGTTTGAAGATCCGGGACAACCTCCGTAGGTATGTCCCCTCCAAAGTAATGTTTCACACGATGACCATTCACCTTAAAGTTAGGCCCGTCTTTTTGAGCTAGCTCAACGGTACCATAAGGGAAAACTTGTGCAATGGTGAATGGTCCGGACCAACGGGATTTAAGCTTGCCCGAGAAAATCTTAAGTCTAGAGTTGAATAAGAGGACTTGATCACCAACATTGAAAATGCGGTTATTGATCTTAGAGTCATGAATCCTCTTAGTCTTCTCTTTGTAGATCAAAGAATTTTCATAAGCTTGATCCCTTAATTCACTTAGTTCATTCAATTGAACCTTGCGATGATCACCCGCGGCCCCCAAATCAAAGTTACAATGCTTAAGAGCCCAATACGCCTTATGTTCGAGTTCAATTGGCAAGTGGCATGCTTTTCCGTAGACCAACCTAAATGGTGTACAACCAATTGGCGTCTTGTGAGCCGTACGGAAAGCCCACAATGCATCGTCCAATTTATCCGACCATGAAGTGCGATTCTCTCCAATAGAACGCTCCAAAATCCTTTTAAGAGCACGGTTTGAAACCTCCACTTGACCACTCGTTTGAGGGTGATAAGCCGTAGAAAGTCGATGAGTGACACCATATTTCTTTAGAACTTTTGCAAATTGTTCATTACAAAAATGGGTCCCACGATCACTTATAATAGCCCGCGGAGTTCCAAACCTAGCAAAAAGTTGTTTCAAAAATTTCACCACAACTCGAGCATCATTCGTGGGCAAAGCCTTAGCTTCGACCCATTTAGACAAATAGTCCACGGCTACGAGAATGTATTTGTTTCCTTTTGATGATGGAAACGGCCCCATAAAATCGATCCCCCATATGTCAAAGATTTCACAAACTTGGATAATGTTTTGAGGCATTTCATCCCTTTGTGAGTTCTTTCCTTGACGTTGACAAGCATCACAAGTCTTGATCAAGTCTTGGGCATCACGATATATGGAAGGCCAAAAGAAGCCGGCATCAAAGACTTTCTTCGCGGTGGCGTTAGCACCATGATGTCCCCCGGTGGGTCCCTCATGACAAGATTTAAGGATATCTTGAGCTTCTTTGCCAAACACGCACCTACGAATCACTTGATCTGCGCACACACGAAACAAATAGGGGTCGTCCCAAAAGTAGTAGGAAATATCCTTGAAAAACTTTCGTTTTTGTTGGGACGACATACCCTTGATCACAAACTTCCCCGCATGGTAATTTGCGATATCCGCAAACCAAGGGGTACTATCATCACCACGAAAAGCAATCATACCAAGCGTCTCGAGAGGAAATGTTTCATTGATTTCCTTGTTCTCTCGATCGCTTTGGTGAGGATTCTCAAGTCGAGATAAATGATCGGCCGCGAGATTCTCGGCTCCTTTTTTGTCTAGAATTTTGACATTAAATTCTTGAAGGAGGAGAATCCACCGGAGCAACCTCGGCTTAGCATCTTGTTTATTAAGAAGATATTTGATAGCCGAGTGGTCCGTATACACTATGGTTTGAGACAAGACGAGATATGGTCTAAACTTTTCAAAAGCATACACAACGGCAAGTAACTCCTTTTCCGTTGTAGTATACTTTGTTTGAGCATCCGTCATAGTCTTACTTGCATAGTGTATAGGCAAGAAGTGTTTTAGCTTACGTTGCCCCAAAACCGCACCTACCGCATAATCACTAGCATCACACATAATTTCAAAAGGTAGATCCCAATCCGGGGCAACCAAGATTGGAGATTCGGTTAATTTTCTTTTAAGCATCTCAAAGGCTTGAATACACTCATCCGAAAAGATGAAAGGAGTCTCTTTTTCCAAAAGATGGGTCATAGGCCGAGCTATCTTAGAGAAGTCTTGTATAAAACGACGATAGAAGCCGGCATGGCCGAGAAAACTCCTTACTCCCTTAACGGTGGTGGGTGGAGGCAATTTGGCAATCACGTCGATTTTAGCCCTATCTACCTCAATACCGGCCTTAGAGATCTTATGACCTAACACAATTCCTTCTTTGCACATGAAGTGACATTTTTCATAATTAAGCACAAGGTTAGTTTCCTCACAACGTTGCAACATTCTTTCTAAGTTAGAGAGACATGAAGTGAAAGATTCCCCAAAAACCGAAAAATCATCCATGAAGACTTCCATGGTTTTCTCGATCATATCATGGAAAATGGCCATCATGCACCTTTGAAACGTCCCCGGAGCATTGCATAGTCCAAAAGGCATGCGACGATAGGCAAATGTTCCATAAGGACAAGTAAATGTGGTCTTTTCTTGATCACGAGGGTCAATGGGGATTTGGAAATAGCCGGAAAATCCATCCAAAAAGCAATAGAATTCATTCCCCGCTAGTCTCTCTAACATTTGATCCATAAAAGGTAATGGAAAATGATCCTTCCTAGTGGCATCATTAAGCTTCCTATAGTCAATACAAACACGCCAACCGGTCACAAGTCTAGTAGGGATCAATTCATTATCCTCATTAGTAACAACCGTCATTCCTCCTTTCTTTGGAACACAATGCACGGGGCTAACCCATGGACTATCCGAGATAGGGTAGATCATTCCGGCGTCTAGAAGTTTAGTGACTTCCTTTTTGATCACCTCATGAATCTTTGGATTGACCCTTCTTTGATTTTGGATAGCGGGTTTATAATCATCCTCCATTAGAATTTTATGAGTACAAAATTTGGGATCTATACCCTTAATGTCGGAGATTTTCCATGCAATGGCCCGTTTATGTTTCTTAAGCACTTTAATAAGCTCATCCTTTTCATTTTCTTTTAATCCCTTAGCAATAATCACCGGTAACTTATCCGACCCCTCTAGAAAAGCATACTCCAAATGAGTTGGTAATTCCTTAAGTTCTAATTCGGGTGCTTCCTCAATAGATGCTTTAACTTTAACCTCATTTTCATTCACAACTTTTAAGTCCATAGGTGGTGACTCAAAAGGATCCATATTCAACAATTTTTCAATTAACGCAATATCTCCCTCGGGATCAAAGTTCTCACTATCAAACTCACTAGGGTCAAATGGTGTGCTAAGGTAATCATCAATTTCTTTCTCGATTTTTGAATATCCATTATTCTCAAGCTCTTCAAGAACGAAGTCACCTCCCTCAAATGGAGTGAGTGAAGGCTTAGCCGAAGAGATAATAGGATCCGAAGAAGTGGGATTGCCACTCTTAGAAGAAGCCGAGAATCCAAGAACTTCTTGAGAATATTCTTCACAAGTAACATCAATCACATCGACTTGATTGATTGATTCCTCGTAGTACTTGGAAGAAAATTTCGAGATATGACCAATATCAAACGTGATATGTTCATCATCAACTCTCAAAGTCAATTTCCCCGCTTTCATGTCAACTAAAGCACTAGCCGTCATTAAAAACGGTCTTCCCAAAATTAATGGAACACGAGAATCTTCGGGATAATCGCAAACCACAAAGTCCGTTGGAAAGACGAGTTTCCCTACTTTGACAAACACATCCTCGGCTATACCTTTTGGCAAGGCAATCGATCGATCCGCTAGCTCGAGAGTCATCTTAGTAGGTGTAAGCTCGGGAAGTGATAACCTTTTCCACACGGAAAGAGGCATCAAATTAATGCTAGCACCAAGATCGGCTAAAGCTAAGCATTCTTCCATATTAGGGAAATCACATGGTATCACAAACTTGCCCGGGTCTCCAAGCTTTTTGGGAAGCTTTTGTGTAAGAACCGCGGAACAATTAGCATCTAAAGATGTAGACATTTCAACCAATTTCCCTTTATCATTCATTAATCTCTTAATAGTCGAAGCAAACTTAGGCATGTAAAGCAATGCATCCGCGAAACTAACATTAATATGAAGATTCTTAAACATCTCTAGAAAAGTAGCCATTTGAGCATTGGACTTTTCGCGGAGCTTCTCTTGGTTAAGTCTTGAAGGGTAGGGTAGTGTGGGTTTAGTCTTCGGAAGCTCGGGTTCCGGAATAGGCAATTGGTCTACCTTTGGTGGATTAGGAATTTCCTTTTCTTTAACCACCTCGGGTTCTTGCTCCACTTCCCTCACCGTAGAGGTACTCACATGTGGAAGCAAAGGTCCGTCTAAAGCCTTCCCACTACGTGTGGTTATAGCTTTCATCTCACCCTTCGGGTTTGGAATGGTATTACTAGGTAAGCCACCCGAAGACGAGGAAGGTTGACTCATGAAAGATTCAAACATCGAGAGTAATTTATTTTGACCTTGTTCTAAACTTTGTTGCATACGATTTTGACTTTGCTCTAATCTTTGCTCAAAACGGTTTTGGTTTTGTTCTAGCCTTTGTTGATTAAGCTCAATCTTGTTGTTTTGCCCTTTAATCGTATTTTGAAACTCGTTTTTCAAAGTTGCCATTTGTCCTTGAATGTTGTTTTGAAAAGCCTTCAAATTTGCCTCATTCGTTTTAATGTAGCTTGACAAATCATTTTGATTATTCCCTTGAAAACCTTGATTGTTTTGATTAGCATTAAACCCATTTCCTTGATTATAATTCCCTTGGTTACCACGGTTAAAATTATTCCCATTGTTTCCATTGTTGTACCTATTTTGAACCGGTGGAAAACCCGGTGGAGCAACATGATTTTGACGAGGAACTTGACCGTTGGAGCCATAAGTTCCCGTCGCGGCAAAAGCACTAGCTTGATCAAACCCCGCGTTCAAACAAGCATAATTAGGATGTGCTCCACCACATGATACACAAACATTCTCAATCATATTAATCGATCCATGAGGATTCTTCCTAATCTCACTCAACAAAGTCGCAAATCCACTATCAATCTTAGAATCCAATCTAGAAATCTCGGGATTAGATGAATTCACATTGGAAACACCCGGTGTGTTTCGTGAATATTGTGCTCTAGACTTATCCTCAATTATTCTCCACGCGTCTCTCGGTGTTTTTCTTAAAAGATTACCACCCGCGGCGGCATTTAAAGAATCTTGTTCAATCATATTAAGCCCATTATAGAAAGTATTTATTTGATGCAATTCCGAGAAACCGTGGTGTGGACATTGTCTTAACAAATCTTTAAATCTCTCCCAAGCAACCCCAAACGATTCATGCACTTTTTGTTCAAATCTAGTGATCTCGTTCTTAAAATGTGTTGTCTTGGACGGTGGAAAGAAATAATTCATAAACTTTGACACTAAATCATCCCAAGTTAAAATCGAACCCGGTGGTTCTTTTTCATACCAAAGCTTAGCATTACCCTCGAGCGAGTACGGAAAAAGCATAAGCTTAATCACGTCATTCGGCACATCTCTAAACTTGAGAGTCGAGGTAATTCGATTAAAATTCCGTATGTGAGAATGCGGGCTATCGGCCTCATTGCCACGAAATTGGTCGGCACGAATGAGCGATAAAAGACCCGTCTTAATCTCAAAATGATCCGCCAAAATAGCCGGCACAACGATTGCTTCCCCATACCCTTCGGTGGGTGCACGGAGCAATTCCTCCATTGTACGGTTATCGGTCATCTCTACAACAATAGGTGGAATCTCGGGTTCCACTATTCGTTGTTGACGATTCCTATTTCTACGAGGAATATTTTCAAGCCTATTAAAATCTATCACAAGACGAGAAGAACGTAAATGCATACACTACAAAGACGAGAATTTAGAGGATTGAAGAAAAGAAATTAGACAAGAAAGAAGATTATTTTTGGTATTTTATTTGGTATTGCTCAATCAAAAATGATCGATAAAAACAAGGAATAAGGATAACTACTATGGAAGTAAATTACCCTCGGTCGACTTTGAAACGATAGGTGAAAACCTAAACGTCTCGAGGTTCAATAAGTAAACAACAAAAAAATAAGATTTATTACTACTTGAGTCGGCAAACCAATAATAGGTCGTCCCTCTCAATATACGCACAAGCAAGCGGGGAAACGAGGTGGCACAAAGCACTTAAAAACCTTTTTCCTTAGACGGCCTTTTATAGCACGTCGCCTTATACCCACCTTATAGTTTGTATAAATCGAGTTCAAACTTCTTATTAGTATTTATCTATTTTGCCTTTATTTTTGTTTTGGGTTCGAATACAATAGTTAGGTGATGAAATCCCAACTAAGGCTTATTTGAAAAGTATTTAAAATTATTGTTCTACGTAATATAATATATTATTCACAAAAAACGAGAAAAACGATACATACTACGTAATAGAAAAATAACAAAACTTTCCGAGGACGGAAAGGGTCTTCAAATCCACGATCAACAAATCTCAACAAAGACGAATCGTACACAAGATCCCCGGCAGCGGCGCCAAAATTTTTGATGTGTCGTGGATTAACACATATACGTTATAGGACAAATTTAGGCAATTACCTTTAGGAAAAAGTAATTAACCAAAAATAAGTCAAAGACGAATACGATTAAACACGTGAGTGTCCCAAGTTCGTTGTACACGAAGATCGAGTGAATTTGAAACGTTTCGTTTTGATTTGGACAATTGATTCGAATGTGTCGTTGGTTTTTAAACTACAATTAAACTCTACGAATTTTAAACTATTAAAAAAAATAAACCTAAGTGCATGAATCGTTAACCCCACTATTAAAATTCTACAATCAATTAATTATTTAGAAATAAAACATTATAAAAAAAAAATTAATCTATTTAAAAATTAAAAAAAAAAAAAAAAAAAAAAAAAAAAAAAAAAAAAAACTTTTAATCTCTTAAAAATCTAAATACACTTTTTTTTTTTTTTTTTTTTTTTATTTTATTTTTAAACTACTTATTATTTAGACTTTACTTTAATTAAAATTTAAATAAAAGTTATACGTTTTAAACAAATAAACGTGATATGAACAAACAAAATCAAATAACCAGACCTGCCAGTTAAGGTTTACTATATCAATTAATAGGTGAGAGTTAATCATAAAAGGCAAACTGGAAGAGTTGGATAACGCTTTGGTAGTGTGATCGTGAGGTCACGAGTTCGATCCCCATATGGGACATATTTTTGCTGAAAAATTCCTTTTTGACAGTTTGTAAAACCCAGTCACAGGAGTGACTATTAAGTAAGCTTATTATGGATTAAGCTGTGCGAAACAGCTTATGAGTGAGCTTAACAGATCAGTGGATCTGACAAGCAAAACAAAATCAATATAGCAGAAATATCAAGTACCACTATTAAAACACGGAATCAAGTAACAGCATTCACACTAAGAATCATACCAGGCAAGCTAAAAGAAGGAATTGAATATAATTCAGCAAACTGATATAAACCAAGCAGACTAAACGAATAAAACTCAACTTAACTAAATCAAAATTATAGTTAAGTTATAACCTATTCTCAGCCAAAACATACATCAAACAAAACTGTATCATCAAATCCAATCTTATTTTAGAAAAATCTAAACTCAGCCAAGGAAGACTAACTTACCCACACGTAAACATAAGGACAACAGTCATGAATATTATGTGAGCTATGATTAATCAACTTCACTAAGCCAATTCAAGATAGATTAATAAACAGAAAATGATTTAAACTAACCTAAACATCAAATTCTATCAGACTCAAAATTACAGCAAACTAAAAGTGAATATAAGCAAGATTCAGTTACCTTGTAACTGACATGTCTTTCCTTACAAATCAACTACTTAAAATATTAACACTCAAATCAATATCAGCATTCAGCAGATAACATAGTTTCGAACTGAGTAAAACTCCAATAATTTCAAAAAGAGATAGTAATCAATGCACAACCAAATCAGATATTAGACTAACCTAATCAAATAACAATTAAAATCAACCAAGCAGATTTAACATTTCAAGTAAATTTAGATCTATCTAAAACAACTTAACCTATCAACAATCAAACAAACTTAATTCATAAGCACACAAATATTAGACAGATTAATCATACAGGTACAATTCAACTTCTAAATACAAAAACACTAAATCATTTGAGCAGATTAATTAATAAAAACGAGACTCACCTTTTGTAGAAACCTTTGAGAAGAAGGATTGCGCTGAGCATCCTTTTGAACCGAAATGTCACCAATACCACCAAACCACCATTATTCATCTACCGAATCTCAAACTATGAGACTTATATGTCTCGAACCAACAGTCTCTTTTTTTTTAATTCATCCAGTGGGGACAAATGTTAATTCCCTTATCTCACTTACATCATTCAAAATAAGCTATTAATTAGCTTATTCAAATAACTTTAATATTGTTAAAACTCAAAGCAGTATCAAGAATAATTAAAGATAAACCAGAAATAGAGACACGATTAACTAAAATAACTTTTATTATTAAATGAAAATCGTTACAATACTTTTGGAAAGAAAAGTACAAATTATCCTATACTAATTTAAGCATAACAACAGTAAAGAAAGAAAAGGGATAAATTTTACAAGAATAATGGGGGTTTATATAGGCCAACCCCCAAGGCTGTTGATGAGCATATCCGGATATTCGTGGAATATCCCAAATGATCTTGAGCCCTTGATCCTCTCTTCTCTTATTCTCTTTCTTTTCTGTTTTGATCCAAAGGTGGAGGATTGATTGCCTTCACACAGATCGCCAGCGTGGCACATATTTGTGCTTGTTGTGCTTCTTTTGAGAGCTGTGATTGGTGGAATTAGATGGTTGAGGTGTTCCATCCAATAAACTTGCGCCGCGTATCCTTTGATTACCGTCCATTCTCTTCCTTCAAACATGGGGTTTTATTCCCTTTTGGTATGAATTTTATGGATAAGTAAAAAGCCCTAATTAAATATGACTTTTTACCCTCTAGGGTTTTGGTGAACAGTAATATTTCGCAGGTTATTTGGGGAAGAAATAAAATGGAGAAGACGGTTTACATTGTTTCTATCGGAGAGTATTTAATAAATGTGTATGGAAAGTGGAGAAAATAAAAACGTGAATGGTCAAATGAGGATTGATTGAAGATTTATTTATTTATTTGGTGGTGTGAATGTGAAAACGTGTTTATACACGTTCTAGTAAACCCTAAACAGGCCCATGTCCAATTCATTTTTTCGTTCGTTTCATTTATCCTTGTTGTTTGGGCTTGCAGCCCAATTTACTTCTCATTCTTATACAATGGGCCTTAAATGGACTTCAATCAACCTTTAATTACTAACTTGAATATTAAATGGGCTTTTGAGCCCATTTACCCCATTGTGGGACCCATTTGGCTTCAAACTAGCAAACTTATTAAATCCACTATTTGTCGAGCTCGATTTTTGGCTTCTTGATCTTTTTCATCAATCTCGTGTCGGTTTACATTGGTTTTCACGAACTTGGTACCTACACACATTCAAACAAGAAAAACGCATATCCAAGGCATTTTTTAATACAAATCATGCATAATTTCATTGTTAATAACTATAAATGATATGAGTAATTACACTCATATCAATCCCCCTGGTAAGGATCCTCAAGTCTGCTGAGATGATCCGCGGCTAGGTTTTCAGCTCCTTTTTTATCGCGAATTTCGATTTTAAATTCCTGGAGCAACAAAACCCAGCGAAGAAGTCTTGGTTTGGAATCTTGCTTTGTCAACAAGTACTTCAACGCGGAATGATCGGTGTACACGATTGTGGTGGAAAGGACAAGATAGGGGCGGAACTTTTCAAAGGCATAGACAACAGCTAAAAGCTCTTTTTCAGTTGTCGTATAATGCAATTGGGCCCCCGTCATTGTCTTGCTAGCGTAATGGATTGGTTGGAAGTGTTTGTTCACTCTTTGTCCCAGAACCGCACCAATAGCAAAATCGCTAGCATCGCACATCAACTCAAAGGGAAGCTCCCAATTAGGGGTAACCAAGACGGGTGCCTTAGTTAGCTTATCCTTAAGCGAGTTGAAGGCTTCAAGGCACTCTTTGGAAAAGATAAAAGGAGTATCTTTTTCCAAGAGGTGGGTCATTAATATCCGTTTTTATGTATATCGTTTCTCCTCGAATCGTGTCGAATTGATTTTACGTTTTCTCGTCAAGACTAAATTCATTTTTGGTTAATAAAAGCGTAATTTGGTATTATTAACTACTTTCGACAAATTTAAACCGACACGGAAAATGAAGTAAAATATACTATTGTAATACTCTATTTTTATTATAATTATAAATTACACTATTATCATTAAAAAAACAATTACCAAAAAAAATATTCTACTAATCTAATAACAGTTCAATAGTAAAAATTGAATTCCAATTTAAAACAAACTAAAGCCCAACTAGTGTCATTGGCCCAAAAGCTAAAACTGGTATAAAATCCTAAGTTGATAAAACTAAAGTGAGTTATGGACAGTGATTATAATACAATGAAGCAAGGAAAACTAAAAGCCTAAACTATAAAAAAAAAACTTGTACAAGACGCTAAAAAAAATCAAGTTCGAATCTTATGTTCTACTATTTATTTCATGAAAATACTTAATCTCAGCTTGATATAACTCTTTTTACACTACTCCTTGTAAGGCAAACATTGATAAAAAAAATTGCTTATATACAAGTGATGGAAATCAGTTTGACATCACACTAATGTTATACCACACTAATGCTATATCACACAGTATCACACTAAATCAATATAAACTCATGGACTGTTATTGCAATTCTACAAATTAAACATTCTATATCATACTAATGCTATACCTCCTAAGAGTGCAAATGATAGCTAGTTTTATTCCACTACTCAGTTAACAAATTAAGCTATCTCACAGCTTATGACTGATATACAAAATTTATAACTACTTATTCAATAGAATCGATAAACTAAGTGGACACAGGTAGCATGCTACTAAAATGAGATCAAATAGAATAAATTACCAACAAAGTTTACACTACAATAGAAAAGTCTTACTGTTTAAGCTAAGAGTTCAGAAAAATTAAACAAGGAACTTCCCTCATCCGAGGCTAGCCCGCTGATGTCGTAGACAAGCTATCGAACCGAACCGAAATCTGAAATCGAAGCTACACTTGAACCGAATCTAACCTTTAAGCGACATCGAAACAAACTCAACCTAGCGAAACTAACGCCGAATCTGATCCGAACTATTATCAAATCGAATCAAAACTAACTGAAAATAACCTCTTTCGAAATCAACAAACCCCAACGTCAAACAAAAAACTACAAATAATCAAACCCGAATCAAACTTTAAATCTTCCAATGAAAGTCAAATCAATAACAATAACCAAAGCGAAAAT
This sequence comes from Glebionis coronaria, assembly GCA_025667525.1. Taxonomy (NCBI): domain Eukaryota; kingdom Viridiplantae; phylum Streptophyta; class Magnoliopsida; order Asterales; family Asteraceae; genus Glebionis; species Glebionis coronaria. Next base: position 164,883,642 of record CM046874.1, read on the forward strand.
ATAACCAAGCTTTTTATCACTAAACAAAAATTAATACAAAGTTTTTATAAAAATAAAGCTGAGATTGTTTTAATATAAAACTGAATTTAAATGTAAAAAAAAAACTAATTTATTGCCTAATCTAAAATAATAATACGAATAAAAGAAAAAGTGAACTAAAAAAGAAGACTTTTTCACAAATGAAAATGCAGCGTATATATTAAGCTTCCTAATATCTCCTTTTGCAATTCTTGGGCTGCACCAATTTTGGGCTGTTGTGTTTGTTTATCTTTGCTGGGCCTAAGTCCATTTGGGCTGCAAGTTAATAGTGGGCTGCTGGGCATGCTGGGCTGGAGGGCTTTTAGATGTATTAATGGGTCGGTTCGACCCATTTAAATGGTGTCGGGTCGGCCCAATAAAATATGAGTGCACCGTCGGACTCGAATTTCCGTGCTCTTTCCATTTCTCGTGCTCCTTTTTGGTCTTTTTCTTCGTTTTTGCTCCTTTTCTTTAATATTCGTACCTACAATAATAAATAGCAAATATAAACAATATATGCACTAAAAATTCATTTTTGCTATTTATTATGCGAAAAATGAAGGGAAATTCTTACTAAATGCATGAATGATTACGTGTTTAACACACCCCAACACTTAAGTCGTTGCTTGCCCCCAAGAAACTATTATCACAAACGCTAAATCCAAAAAACAATTATAAAACCACTTTATTCGAAATTGCTAAAATAAAATAAAATAAAAATAAAAATCTAAGGTGACCCGCCATGCTCGACTTTTTATTCAAGGTATAAGGATCATAGAACGGGAAACACGCAAACTGGGTGTCTCCAGGGAATAAATATCGTCATCCTCTTTTTATTACTCCCAACTAAGCTAAAATTCCTTGTACAAACGTTCTGGCAAAATGCTAACACTACTTATACTAATAACCTATGTAAATATAACTTTTCACTCCTATAATTATAAAAGACTAGGCAAGTGTGTTCATTTTCAAATTTTTTTAATCGTTCAAACCGACATTTGTTATGGTTGCTAATCATCTAAGTGGGGTATTAGACTTACCGAAAATGACGAGATTTAAGATTCAAAAATGGCCTTTCCCATGTAGCGGCTTTCTTCTCGGGACGTCCCAACCTCATCGGTTAAGTGCCCGGGCTTTTGACACCCCACGGAGAATAGTACCGGGATCGGCGGGATTTTGAAATCAAAGATCTTGAAATCACTGCTAAGCTAATAAAAGACACTTAGATGAAAAACAACGACGGTAATTAGAGAATAAAGATTCAAAGGAGAGATCACTCCATGTAGCGACTTTCTTCTCAGCTTGTCCTTTAGCAAAGCTTAGGAGGCTAGGTTTTTACACCCTCGAGAATAGTATCGGAGCTCACGGGACCTTTGACTTCTACATTCTCAATTACCGTCTAAACTCTTATACAAAATTGACGAATTCTAGTTCAACTTCGGATTTAAATTTAAGAAAAAGCAAGTTTCTCACAATTATAATTGAAGCAACAAAAACATAAAACTCTTATTCATATTTTTTTTTTAATTTTTTTTTTTTTTTTCTTATTCTTTTTTTTTTCTTGTTATTTTTTTTCAAATATATATTTTTTTTCTTTTTTTTTCTATTCTTCTTTTTTTTTTTTTTTTTCCCCAAACATTTTTTTTTTTTTTTTTTTTCAACATATTTTTTTAACGCAACATTATTTCAAATTTAAGAAAGTATGCTTTCACTCAAATTTAAATAAAAAGTTGAACTAGAACTCTATATCAAAATTGCATAAGAATTTATTTTTTTACATAACAACACAATTTTTAACGTTCAAAGGCTTGAAAAGAAAACACACTTATTTAGTCTAGTTATAATCTAGGAGGAAAAAGCCATAGGTTACTCATATAAGCTCTAAAGAGAACCAACTACTCCACGTTTAGCATTTTTATTTGCACAATTCCTAAAAGCTTAGTCTAAAAGTGAAGGGAGCAGCCAGATCAACACTCAGGCAGAGTCAGGATCCCCTTTGTTCTAGCCTACGGGACAAGTCAATCACGCACGGTCAAAAACATTTTATTATTTTTAATAAAATAAAATAAAAACAGACATTTGATCAAAATAGGATGCTAGAGGGCAAACAAGTAGGCATGAATATGATCCATATGATATAAACCCCCCTACAGTTAGAACTGAACATTGGCCTCAATGTTCAAAAGTGATAAGGTGCTACCCCTACACTTAAGAACACAAAAGGCAAATGCTAGAATTCCAAGTGTAAGAAGGAGAACACAATCAAATATGTATGGATAAAGATGAGAACTGAGTACTCCCCTGATATAGACATGAAGATCGATCGGAGACTGAATGAAGAAGATGATGGAAAACAGCAACATCGACCTTCTGAAAGTCTTCTCGATCCAAGGGAACCCTGCACACAAAAACAAATACCAACAAGCACACATGGAGAGAAGCACACGCCCCTACACTTATGTTAGAAAATAAATAAAAAGGATAGATCATCGGGTTGCCTCCCGAGAAGCGCTTGTTTTTGTTAACCGAGTCACGAGCCTGACTCGACCCCGAATTAAATGGTCCATGGGGAAGCAAGAGAATCACCACTGGCTCAAAACAGATATGCCAGGGTCAAAGATCTTATCCTCATTACCGGATGAGAATAAAGAAGAAGAATCCACAGTATAAGTGAAGAAAAGCAGAAGGATTCTTATAACATACGAGAAATAGGTATAAAGGCGATCCTTAAGAATACTCGTCTTCGCCAAGGGCGGGAGGGTGGGAGAAAAAGATATCAAAGTGTCACCCGAGGACACTTGATAGAAACTCAAAGCAAGAGTTGATGGGATAACCGGTAAAACATCACAAGAAATAGCAACATCAACGTCTCCTCCGGGATCAAAACACTCATCCTCATTTCCCGGTATGAAATGAGGAGAGTAAAAGCGATACATCACCCGCTTGGGTGTGCACGCGGTAGGACGGGGTGGCAACATAGTATGAGAAATATCAGAAGACATATCTACCACCCGCGTCACCTCACCAGACCGAATCAAACGGAAGGTAGGGTCAAATCTCTCCACCTCCTCTACGATGGGAGGTGGCATGGCTAACAACGAATGCTCATCAATAGCAGGAGAGTCGGAGCTATCAATGTCCTCAATCCCCTCTTCAAAGAGAGGATTCATCTCACTAGAGATGTAGGCGTCATCAAAATCAAATAAAGGGTTCGAATAAATCTTGAAATTTTCCTTCGGAACGTCTTCATCGGATAGTGACTCGTCATCACTAGAAGTAAAATCATCATCGAGATCAAAAAGGGGATTAGAGAAAGCCAAAGAATCGTCTCCCAAGATGTCGGTGGGAGGTAATGAGTCATCACTAGAAAAAGATTCACACTCATCGTTACTATCGGAAGCAACCGTAGGCTCACTTTGGATTGGAATAAGAGTCTCGTCACAAGGAATAGTGATAAGACCCTCATCCCCCATGATGAGAGAGGCATCGGTCTCCGTAGTGGAAGAATCGAGAATAGGAGTGGTAGATTCCTTAGGCTCGAGAGCCGGCAAGTCGAGAGAAGGAATTACAATTGCACTAGGACATTGAGCACAAAGATCATTCCAAGAAATAGTATTCTCATCGTCATCATCATCATAATAGAAAGAACGCACAAGAGGCGGAGTATAATCACTAAGATTAGATACTTGCTCTTGTCGTTGTCGTTGTTGCTCCTCCAATGTCTCGGTTAGTCGAATTAAGCCGTCATGAAGTTCCAAAAGAAGGGCTTTTCTTTCGTCATTCAAAGCATTGATTTGTTGAATTCTATGAGAGGATTGATGATTGAGGGTGGGATGTGGGGGCTCACAGTTATGAAAACCAGAATTATAGCACGGATGTGGCTCATAGGAAGTCATCGGTTGAGAAGAATTAGAACACGGATTTGGTTCATAATAATCCATCGGTGAAGAAAAATGAGGACACGGATTTGGCTCATAATAATTCATTGGCTGACAATACGAAGTATCGTGAGGGCCCCCACAATGATTGCAACACGGGTATTGAGAAAAACCCGGTTCATGTTGCGGATAGGGATGGTCATAGGCGGGAGGGGGGGAGAAAGTATTGTAAGAGGAGAAGTACGAATTCGTTGAATTGCAAAATGGACAAAATCCAAATTGTGTATTGTCGATATCAAAACCACACCGCTCACAAATACACCATTGACATGTTGGAAAACCAAGCCATGGTCTCCCACACCGAACGCAAGACGAATCCATGAAGAATTATAAATAAGAGGGGTAGAGAAAAGAATTAAACACAATAGAGGATAAAGAAGAATATTTTTGGTGTAATACTTTAGGAAAAGTATTACTTTTGGATTTTTTTTTTTTTGTGCAAATCTTAGGAAAGAGTTCGCATTTGATGATTTTTTCAAAATTTTTTTTTTTGAGAATATTATAATATATAGTTAAAGAAAAATAAAATCTAAAATTTATATATATATATATATATATATATTTTTAAAAGGTATATATAGTAATAAAGAAAAGAATATAAAATAAGAAAATATTTTTTGTTTTTATTGATTTTATAATATTTTTTTTTTAATTTTTAATTTTTAATTTTTTTTTTTTTTAAACAATAAAAATAACGTTCAAAATCGAACGGATCCCAAAATCCAAATCGCCTCACGAAAAATCGTCAATCGTAACGAGCACGAACCGGCAGCGGCGCCATTTTAATATCCGTTTTTATGTATATCGTTTCTCCTCGAATCGTGTCGAATTGATTTTACGTTTTCTCGTCAAGACTAAATTCATTTTTGGTTAATAAAAGCGTAATTTGGTATTATTAACTACTTTCGACAAATTTAAACCGACACGGAAAATGAAGTAAAATATACTATTGTAATACTCTATTTTTATTATAATTATAAATTACACTATTATCATTAAAAAAACAATTACCAAAAAAAATATTCTACTAATCTAATAACAGTTCAATAGTAAAAATTGAATTCCAATTTAAAACAAACTAAAGCCCAACTAGTGTCATTGGCCCAAAAGCTAAAACTGGTATAAAATCCTAAGTTGATAAAACTAAAGTGAGTTATGGACAGTGATTATAATACAATGAAGCAAGGAAAACTAAAAGCCTAAACTATAAAAAAAAAACTTGTACAAGACGCTAAAAAAAATCAAGTTCGAATCTTATGTTCTACTATTTATTTCATGAAAATACTTAATCTCAGCTTGATATAACTCTTTTTACACTACTCCTTGTAAGGCAAACATTGATAAAAAAAATTGCTTATATACAAGTGATGGAAATCAGTTTGACATCACACTAATGTTATACCACACTAATGCTATATCACACAGTATCACACTAAATCAATATAAACTCATGGACTGTTATTGCAATTCTACAAATTAAACATTCTATATCATACTAATGCTATACCTCCTAAGAGTGCAAATGATAGCTAGTTTTATTCCACTACTCAGTTAACAAATTAAGCTATCTCACAGCTTATGACTGATATACAAAATTTATAACTACTTATTCAATAGAATCGATAAACTAAGTGGACACAGGTAGCATGCTACTAAAATGAGATCAAATAGAATAAATTACCAACAAAGTTTACACTACAATAGAAAAGTCTTACTGTTTAAGCTAAGAGTTCAGAAAAATTAAACAAGGAACTTCCCTCATCCGAGGCTAGCCCGCTGATGTCGTAGACAAGCTATCGAACCGAACCGAAATCTGAAATCGAAGCTACACTTGAACCGAATCTAACCTTTAAGCGACATCGAAACAAACTCAACCTAGCGAAACTAACGCCGAATCTGATCCGAACTATTATCAAATCGAATCAAAACTAACTGAAAATAACCTCTTTCGAAATCAACAAACCCCAACGTCAAACAAAAAACTACAAATAATCAAACCCGAATCAAACTTTAAATCTTCCAATGAAAGTCAAATCAATAACAATAACCAAAGCGAAAATATAACCAAGCTTTTTATCACTAAACAAAAATTAATACAAAGTTTTTATAAAAATAAAGCTGAGATTGTTTTAATATAAAACTGAATTTAAATGTAAAAAAAAAACTAATTTATTGCCTAATCTAAAATAATAATACGAATAAAAGAAAAAGTGAACTAAAAAAGAAGACTTTTTCACAAATGAAAATGCAGCGTATATATTAAGCTTCCTAATATCTCCTTTTGCAATTCTTGGGCTGCACCAATTTTGGGCTGTTGTGTTTGTTTATCTTTGCTGGGCCTAAGTCCATTTGGGCTGCAAGTTAATAGTGGGCTGCTGGGCATGCTGGGCTGGAGGGCTTTTAGATGTATTAATGGGTCGGTTCGACCCATTTAAATGGTGTCGGGTCGGCCCAATAAAATATGAGTGCACCGTCGGACTCGAATTTCCGTGCTCTTTCCATTTCTCGTGCTCCTTTTTGGTCTTTTTCTTCGTTTTTGCTCCTTTTCTTTAATATTCGTACCTACAATAATAAATAGCAAATATAAACAATATATGCACTAAAAATTCATTTTTGCTATTTATTATGCGAAAAATGAAGGGAAATTCTTACTAAATGCATGAATGATTACGTGTTTAACAGTCATCGGGCGAGCGATTTGAGAAAAATCTTTGATGAATCGACGGTAGAAGCCCGCGTGACCCAGAAAACTTCTCACACCCTTCACGGTTGAGGGTGGAGGCAACTTGGCGATAACATCGACTTTAGCACGGTCTACTTCCAGACCGGCTTTGGAAATTTTGTGTCCTAGCACGATGCCTTCTTTTACCATAAAATGGCATTTTTCCTAATTTAGAACAAGGCGAGTGTCTTCGCACCGTTTAAGCATACGTTCCAAATTGGCAAGGCAGGAAGAGAAGGAATCCCCGAAGACCGAGAAATCATCCATGAAAACTTCCATGGTTTGTTCAACCATGTCATGGAAGATTGCTAACATGCACCTTTGGAAAGTCCCGGGGGCATTGCATAGGCCAAAAGGCATTCTTTTGTAAGCAAATGTGCCATAGGGACAAGTGAATGTAGTCTTCTCTTGATCTTGGGGATCGATGGGTATTTGGAAATAACCCGAGAAACCATCAAGAAAGCAGTAATATTCATTACCTGCTAAACGTTCAAGCATTTGGTCCATGAAAGGTAGAGGGAAATGATCCTTTCTCGTGGCATCATTGAGTTTGCGGTAGTCTATACAAACTCTCCACCCAGTAACGAGACGAGTGGAAATCAACTCGTTATGTTCATTGGGAACAACGGTTATTCCGCCCTTCTTGGGCACACAATGGATTGGACTAACCCATGGTGAATCCGAAATAGGGTAAATCATACCCGCATCAAGAAGTTTGAGAACCTCTGTTTTGATGACTTCATGGATTTTTGGATTCACCCTTCGTTGGCTTTGAATTATGGACTTAAAGTCGTCCTCCATGAGAATTTTGTGTGTGCAGAAGTGAGGATCAATTCCGCGAATGTCGGAGATTTTCCAAGCGATAGCCTTCTTATGATCTTTCAACACGGTGATAAGTCGGGCTTTCTCTTCATCTTTCAAATCCTTAGCAGTGATGACTGGCGACTTCTTTTCTTCATCAAGGAACACATACTCGAGATGGGGCGGCAACTCCTTAAGTTCTAAATCCGGAGGATTTTTGACGGGAGGCGTATTCAAGGTCGGAGTATCGATAGCAATAACCGTGGGAGATGGAGGAGAAGGATTGTCTTCGTTGAGAAGGTTGTCAAAGAAATGAATGTCTTCATCCCCATTGGTGGAAGAATCATTAGTAGCTAAATTCACATCTCCCATGGTATCTTCAAGATTGTTCCAAAATGAATCACTATCTCCAAATAGAGACAACGATGAATCAATAGAGGACACGGTTTCAACATTGGGAAGAGAGGTAGGAATACTTTTGCAAGCATCATTAAAGTGTTCTTCACAAGCCTCATCAAGAACGTCAATACAATTAACACTCTCATATGAATAAGGTTGTTTAGACAACTTTCCCATGTTGAAGACTACTTTATCGTCACCCACTCTCATGATAAGCTCACCGGCTTCAACATCAATGAGAGTGCGACCGGTCCTCAAGAATGGACGTCCAACAATTAGTGGCACACGGGGGTCCATCTCGTAGTCGACGACAACAAAATCAGCAGGAAAGGTGAATTTGTCGACTCCTACAACGACGTCTTCGGCTATTCCCACTGGATAAGCAACCGTGCGGCTAGCTAATTCCAAAGTCATTTTAGTGGGGACTAGCTCTGGGAGAGATAATTGCTTCCAAACGCTTAGAGGCATAAGATTAATACTGGCACCTAGATCGGCTAGGGCCATGCAATTCTCTACTCCCGGGAAATTGCAAGGGATTAAGAAACGACCCGGATCACCAAGCTTGGTTGGCAATTTCCTTAAGAGCACTGCAGAGCAATTCTCACTAAGTTGGGTGTTGGCAATATCGAGGAGCTTTTCCTTGTCGCTCAGAAGATCTTTAAACATTTTTGCGTATTTAGGCATGTGAGCGAGAGCCTCAGCGAAGGAGATATTGAAATTCAGTTGTTTAAACATCTTAAGAAAGTTAGAAACCTGAATATCGTCCTTGCTTTTGAGCTTCTCTTTCCTCAACCTAGATGGATAAGGTATATTGGAAGAAGAGGAAGGCTTTGGAAGAATAAGATCACTCACATCCTTGGGTGGAGGAGGGGTAAAAGGAAGAGGTGGAGAAATTGGGGAAGGAGAAAGATGAGGAATAGGAGCAGGTGACTCGTTCTCCTTAGTCACAACCACCGGTGGAGGTATAGGAAGCTCGGGTTCCTTGGTACCTTTGCCACTTCGAGTGGTGATTGCTTTCATCTCCCCTCTTGGATTCGCAACGGTGTTACTCGGAAGAGTACCCGAAGAAGAGGGTTGATTACTTTAGAAGAAACTAGCCATCATGTTCCTCAAGTCATTTGTTTGGCTATCCAACGTGTTTCTCATGTCGGCTATCAAATCGTTTCCTTGCTTGACCAAGTCTGCTTTCAAATTGATCACTTCACGCTGAAGATTTTCCACGATCACATCGTTTGTCCTCATGTAGGTCTGCACTTCTTGGTGTAGAGCGGTGGATTGGTTGGGAGGAGCATTGTATGCGGGTGGTTGATAAGCAGGTTGTTGGTAAACTTGGTTGTTGCGTTGAGGTGGTTGTTGCTGCTTGTGAGGAGGGATGTATGGTGTACGAGGTTGTTGTTGTTGTTGAGGAGGGCGATTGAGGTTTTGTTGTTGGTTTGGGTTGGTAGGAGGAAAACCGGGTGGTGAGAGGTAGTTGTTGGAGCGATAGCTAAGCAAATTACGGTCACCTTGAGGTCTAGCTTGATAAGCAGGTTGAGGATAGGTGCCATATGCTGCATTCACATTCTCAGCAGGGTAGTCTTGGGTAGCGGTACAAGTGGTGTAAGAGTGAGGACCACCGCATATCTCACAAGGTTGGCTGACAGCGTTAACTTGAGCGTTTTTAGCGTTGTTGCTGTTGTTATTGTTGACGGTATGGGTAACAAGCGATTCAAGAAGCGTAGTGATTTTATCAAGTCGCTTGTCGCTGTCATTAGTGCTAGCACCAGCGACATTGGTCCGAACACTCTTGGTTTGCACACGAGACTTATTCTCAATGATATCCCAAGCAGCATTGGAAGTCTTAGCCAAAAGATTACCCCCCGAGGCACTGTTTAGTGAATCTTGGTCATTCATGCTTAAACCATTGTAAAAAGTATTAATTTGATGTACTTTGGTAAAACCATGTTGTGGGCATTTTCTCAAAAGATCTTTAAAACGATCCCAAGATTCACTGAACGACTCATCGTACTTTTGTTCAAAATTTATAATTTCATTCCGCAAAGCGGTAGTACGAGAGGGTGGGAAAAAGTAATTTATAAACTTGGTTTCCAAATCCATCCACGAGAGAATACTCTGTGGCGGTTCCTTAGCAAGCCAATGCCGGGCTTGTCCCTCTAAAGAAAAGGGAAAAAGTTGTAACCTAATAACCTCTTGTGGAACACCATTGAACTTGACCGTATTAGTTAATTGCAAGAATCTCTTAATGTGGTCATGTGGATCATCAATGGTACGCCCCAAGAATGGTTGAGCGGAGACCATCTGGATAAAGCCTGATTTTAGCTCAAAGTTGTTGGCGGCAATTGGAGGTATGACAATTGGATCAGTGTTTCCATCTACATGAGCTTGCAGCAATTCAATCATCGGGCGATTATCCGGTTGAGGCTCATTGTTGTTGTTATTATTCATGTTGTTGAAAGGTGGGTTGTTGTTGTTATTATTGTTTGGAGGTGGTACACCGGCCATGTCTAATTGATCGAGAGGCTCGGGCTCTTGATAAGACGTGGATCGAGTGCGCATACACCTGCAAAAGAACTAACAAGGCAAAAACAAAGCAAAAATATTTTTGGTTTTTTTATGTTTTTTATTTTTTTTGTATTTTTGAAGATTTTATATTTTTTAGGATTTTTGAAAATTTTTATGAAAAAATAACGTTCACGGGGAACGGATCCCAAAATCCAAGTTCTCACAAAAAACTTTTGATCTTAACGAGAAGAGCCGGCAGCGGCGCCATTTGATACTTGTGTTTCTTATATGGGTTCTTTTTTTATTCTCTCGATATCCTCTCGAATTGATCTCGGCCTTAAGTGAAATGATTTGTTTTTGGTTAATAGCAAGTGGTTGGTTTGTTTATCTATTTTAAACTAATTAACAATTAATTAAGAGTCGAAGAGTAAAATTAAAGACTTGAAAGTTTAAACTAAAAAGGCAAGTTAAAAGTAAATGCTTGAAAACTTAAAGATTATATTAGAGAAAAATAAGTGAACACTTGATAAAAACTAACACTTGTAAAACTTTGTGAAAAATAAGAACTATTAGAAAAATACTAAAAGAAAGTAAGAACGGAACAAAGCAAAATAGCTAAGATCGGAATATCACAAAATAGAGATGATCGGAATGTATTCCGATCGAATGATCGGAATATGGTAACACCTGGTCGCAATGTCTCAAAATGTAATCAATCGGAATACACCAAACGGAACCAATCGGAATATTGATAAGGGAGGCAATCGGAATAATCAAATGAGCATCATCGGAATATGGGCAACAAGCTACAATCGGAATACTAGCGAAACTTACCAATCGGAATAAGGACAATAGCAATAATCGGAATATAGGGCAAAATGCTTAGATCGGAATATTAAACAATTACCACCAGTCGGAATAAATGAAACCCTTTTCCGATCACTGCGATCGGAAAAAGGGTGATGTTGGTCGGAATACACAATCGGAAAAGGGCTTTGCCCTTTCCGAAAATGGTGCCAAACCGAGACTTAAGCTAGGGAAATAAGCTTATAGAATAAGCTAACTCCCAAAACTAACTCGAATCCAATAAAATATTGATCAAATAAGCACTAAAAACAACTTTTCTAAACTCAAAATAAACAACTCTTAAATCAAATCAATAAAAAGATGAACTTTTCATAAAAACTCCAAAAAGTAAAATAAGCTAAATCAACCAATAAGCCAAAAAGAACAAGGATCTTAAAGCTTATTAGTGTATAAACTTAAGGAAACATAAAAAGAAATCAACTTTTTAAGCACAAATCATTGATGAACAACACGGATCATACGAGATTTGTACCAAAATCAATAAAAGTAAAAGAAAGGAAGGATGAGATTAAAGATTAAAAGATAAAAACTTGAACTTGATTAATGAAAAGTAATACAAATGTTGATCTTGAAAGAGAAAAAGATGAAAAGTAGTGAGAGAAAGTTTAGAACTTTCTCTCTCTAGAACTAAAAACTACCTAAAGACTAAGTGTGTGACTTGTGAAGTAAGGGCCTTTATATAGGCGTGTGTATGGTGGTGGGCTTTTGATTGGGCTTTGGCTTGGGCTTCTTTTTCTTCTTCCTTCTTTAGTCTTCACGCTTCTTTAAATAAATGTTTCCGACTTAGATTTGAGAAGTGTCGGTGAATAATTCCAACTCGTCTTATAATCTTTTGTTTAATAGACTCGAGTTCTTCGACATATATGAATCTTTCATCTTTGGCTCTATTCTTCGATAAATCTTCAAATAGGCACAATGACTTCAAATCTTTTGCATCTCTTGGACAATAGACTTCGTCTTGAGTCTTTTTCCTCGATAAAACCCGTGCAATCCCATGTTTTCTTCAATATTCATCCGGTTGACTCTGAAAACACAATAAACACAAAAACCACGCATAATTCCAAACAAATGATGTTAAATACGTGTTTTGGTCTCGTTTTAGCCAGAATTAAGTGGTAAAAGGATGGGTGTTTACACACCTATCAACTTCCTTTGAAGTGATGGAGCCATTCTTCCTAACATTATAGTAGCCACCTCATGGTGCTTCTTAACGTTAGCAGCGTGTTGAAGCCTTTCCGCATCAGTTGCTCCTTCAGCAAGATCCTCCGGAAAAGGAGTTTCCAATACATTGATAGTACCCGCTGCTCTCAGAACAATTCTTAGTGAGGGTACCAATCATTGAAATCAGGGCCAGTAAGTTCAGGCCGTTCAAAGAAAGCTTTGAACGCTGAGCTTATTGTCAGATTGTTTTCGGGTTGAGTCATTTCTACATAAATAAGTTCAAACATTAGTATTTTTGATAATACAATTCAAGAAAATAAAATTACCCCGGTAATAAAACCATAGTATTTTCCTTAAAGAACTAGAATCCATATTGACATAGATTTATCACATCAGTTGATCTGCTAGTGACAAATGTATTCAACATAGTAACTTGTCGAACAATAATTGCCAAACAAATTGCAATTTCTAGATATGTCAAGGATTTACATTGCCAAAATCATTTGCATTGTAAACATGTTTTATCCCTTCTTTATGTCTTAAGTTTCCAGTTCTCACTGAGTAACTCAATTAAGTCGACTAATCTAAAGAACGTAAAACCTTCATGTGCAATCTTATTCAGTCATGAAGTTTTCTCTCCATTACAACATCGTCGGATATCTTATATGACGACAATTGTAACTTCAAGTGTTCGTCAATTAGAGGGCATATGACTTAAATTTTATGGTATAGATTTTGGTGTCAAAATCATGTATGGAGAAGCATGCATACATCTCCATAACATAAGTTTAATAAAACGTTTAGTTAACTTTTTGGGTGAGACTAAAAGTTCATCATATACTTGCAAGTTGAGGTATTGGTTAAACCAATTAAAGATTTTACACACAACTAAATTCACACCGTACTTTTTCTAGAACTTTAGTTATAGCACAAAGCAATAACCTTATTCATTGTGTTTCAGATGTGAATTAATGTAGTTAAATCAACCTTAAAGAATTGTACCAATAACAACCGTAGGTAATACCAATTTGACGCACAGGCGGGTCGAGAATTTGGTCAGCGCTGAAGCATAACACCTCATTCCTTAACCGGGTACATGACCAGCGGTGCGTTATACCCACTTTATAGTTTGCCAAAATTGAGTAGCCGTTAAGTTGCTATTGCAATTCTAATCAACGCAAATCAGATGTATTTTACATCTCAAAACAATTCATTAATTTTGATAAGATTTAGTCCATATTATTTTTCTTTAAAAAATTACCCTTGTTTACAACATACAATATAAAAACGTATGAAAACAAGTAGTACAAAAAAAAACTAAATCAAATAGCCACATGCATAACAATTTATTCAAAGAACATCAAATCTAGGGTTTTTATGAACATAAAAGGTCTTCCCTAATTTTAAAACTTTGAATCAAGTAAAGCAAATAACAATCAAAATTATATGATCCGTAAGAAACGTGCATGTTTATTACGGATCTCCCACATTCTCTTAACAATTAAAAAACTATGGATCGTAACCACGCATGACATAACAATTAATTCATGTAAAACATCTAAAGTTAATTACCATGTAATTTTAGGGTTTACAAAAAAAAAATTATAAAAAAAAATTCGACAATAGCCGATTTTTAAAAACAATAAAAACAAAACCCTAATTTTTATAAAACCTAAAAAACAACATGTAATTTTTAACACAAATCAATATTAGTTAAAAAACTTTAGATCTTGATAATTATAATCATGTTAAAACGGCTCTCGATGCCACTGATGGTTTATAGAGTTCATAACAATTATTTAAAACTCTAATATGGATCAAAGAGCGCATAGCGGAAGCGATTAACAAGATCATTAATTTAACACAATTATATTAATCAAGATTAGGGTTACATACCTTTATCCTAGCAAGATCCACAAGACGACGGAACGAACAACAACTAGGGTTTATCACGAACAACACCAAGAATATAATCTAAAGGAAGATTATATCACGCTCTTGTACACACGTAATACAGCGAGTTAACCGTGAGTCTAGCACGAACAAACTGAGCTTCAACGCTTATGGATTATCTACCCAATAACCCTAGAGAGGGATTAGGACTAGATATTTAGGTAAATCGAAAACCAACCAAAACCCTAAGGTTGTTGTTGGCCGGCGATCACAAGAAGAGAGGGAGATGGATTAGTGAAAAATTATGAAGGCCTTGGGTGTTTATATAGACTTGACAAAAACTTGGTCTCCAAGCAAAACACAAATTAAGAAAGAAAATCTTTCCTCCCTTCCTTTTTTTCTCCTTAGGCCGACGCCCCATCAAGCCCACCAAGGGCTTCCGGAACCTTCTCGTTTTCCTTCTTTTAGCTTCTATTTAATTTCATAACGGTCGTTATAACTTAACTTTTATTTATTGACGATCGTTAGTTAAGCTTTGGTTTGATTTAATAAATATATATATAATATATTTAATAAATAAATTAACCCTTTACGTTATGTGTGCAATCCCGTGATCCCGAGTTCGATCCTATCTCACGACTATTAATTTTAAGTCCATAAACTTTCATAAGCGTGTATAATGTCGGTAATTGTATTTTGAAACTCGTGTTTTGGTATGACTTTTGAAACAATATTTATGATTTTAATTTGTAGTTATTGCGAAAAAAAAGAAGTTAAAAATAAAAAATATAAAAATTTGAGGTTTAAACGATGGTTAAACTATTAATTTAGCGGTAAATGTATAATTTTTTTTAATGAAAGTGTTTTAAAAACTTTTCATTTGATCGAATTAATTATAATGAGTAAAAAAATTTATTTGAACTTGTTTTGTATCAGTTATAGAGTTACATATTACTCAAATTTTTGAATTTTAAATTGAATTTTGTTAACAAATACTCATTAGGCAGAGGTTAGTGTGTACAATATTAAATTAACATAAATTTTTTAAATTAACAAAATGCATTAGATATATATTAATTTTATAGATAATTATGTTCAAATATAATAATTTATAAGTTTATTTAATGTATTTTAATGTTAATTTGAAAAGTTTGTGTTTATTTGATGCACATTAGCTTATGTCTAATTAGCATTGCTTAGCAAAACTTTTTAAATTTAAGACAAATACATGACATTTTTTTAATGTCTTCATGTCGATACATTGGTTATTGGTACCTCATAGGGATTGAAAATTCATGGCTAGCAAATAAGATTTCATGTCGATCTGTTTGTACCTTATGGAGTCATGGGGACTGAAAATATTGTAAACGACAAATGATTCACAGTGAATAACATGTTAGAATAAAATGTATATCACTATAAAAATTGATGGAGATAATCAATATATACATCCATAATTCCATATTATAAATAAAAAAATGTCACACATTCTAACTTTTAAAAAATAGAAAATTTTGTTAAACAATATTGCTTTTATTTATAAGAATTAGTGAACTTCATTAAATATTAATTATAATTTAATGCACAAACCTTTTTCACTTTTACTTGACCCACATTATAATTTTTTTACAACGACAATTTATTTAAAGAGTTTTAAGCTAGTCGTTCTAACTAAATGAGACTATCTAAATCTACAAAAATAAAACGTCCTGGAAACTATATCATCAAAGATCGTCGCTTTCAAAGAAATCTTGGCCTAAAAAAGAAGGTTATTCTGATATGTTCAAACGTGCTATCACATAACATAGAAGACGTCTTCAAAGAGAAGTTTATCTATACTACTTTATAAAACATTTAGACTCTTTTCTATAATTTGAAATCTTAAAAAATTCAGCCTAAAACATTTCTAAAAAAAGAAGTCTAACAACTGAGTCAATATTGGTCAAAGTGTATATTCATTATTCAGTCAACTTGAAATTATTGCTATAGAAAAACGTAGGTAACGTTTTTTAAATGAAAAGTAAACGTCCTTATATTAATGTGCACCTTTAATACGCAAAATAAGTAACCGCTTTTCAAATAATATAAAACTATCTTAAAACACCATCTCATACAGATTCATATCCCTTTCTCTTTTCTCTCAATATCTTCAAATAATACAAAAAAAACTTCTATAAAACCTTCTCCATACCCACTTGCCCACAGCCTTTACCGCTTCCGTCTCTACTGCCACTACCGTCACCGCTGCCACAATCTGTCGCAAAAATAAAAGGTTTGATGTGCTTTGGTAGTTTTGGTTGTAGATCTGGTGGTTTTCGTGATTACAATAAAAGAAAAAAATCAATGATTTTATTGTGATTAGTGTTTCGATTGAGTAATATTAACAACTTTATTTTATTATCGATTGAGGAGTCCTTGCTTTCACAGGCCCTTTGATATCGGTCATGTTGTTGATGTTCTCGATTATGGTAAATCGTATGAGTGTCGTGTTTGTTTGGATGTGTTGTGCCAGAATTTAGAAGTCTTAAAATTAGAATCCTTCACAAGCATTGTTATTGCTTAAAGTTATTTTAATGTATATTATCATTCATTTTAAAGTTATTGTTAAAAAAAGTCAACCGTATAACATTTGTTTGCCACAAAATATAGTCGCAGGGTACCCGCCGCCGCATTGCGCGGGTACCTTGCTAGTGTTTCAATTGAAGCCGCATCGACAAAAGCCATGCACACCATTCATCGTAAGTGATTCCTTCACCTTGAGAAATATCTCATCAGTTCGTGATAATACGAGCTAGATTTTTAGCCAAATTACATTTGAAGAAAAAATGAGTAGAGGATTCGACTTCCGTCTCGCATATGGGACAAAGAATAGAATCTATCGTAATACCCCGCCTAGAGATGTTGAGCCGTGTAAGAAGTGCGTCTAGCTTCACTTTCCAAGCTAAGATGTTAACCTTGATAGGAATGACTTTTATCCAGCGAGTTTTTGAAGTCACGGATACCGTCATCGCTATACTACTAAAACTAGCATTTTTGATTTGAAGTGTTTAAAAAAACTATAATAACTAGCTGGTCATTACGTAGCAATCATTACATACAAAACGCTAAAAACTAATTGTTAGTTGTAGGGGTGTTCACGGGTCGGTTCGGTTCGGTTAGTTAGACGATTTTGACTATCCATCGCGGTTCGGTTAGTTAAATTTACTATCCGTAACCGAACCGTACAAGGCGGTTAACCGGACATACGGTTACCCGAAGTGAGCGGTTACCCACGGTTCGGGTCACGGTTAACCATTATATAAGTTTCATAAAGTTTTAGTTTATAAATAGTAACATGGTTTAGAACATAGAATGTCGTTTTCGTATAATTCGACGACATTAAATAGATAGATCATATAAAAAATATTTCGTTACAAAAAAGTGCATTAGAATTTTCATAAATAACATATTAACTAAAAAATATTTATTCGATATTTATAAACTACGATCACATTAATTAAATTTACCCATACATGTTTAATACATGTACTATAATTTGAATATTTAGTTAAAAAATTTCATGTATAATAAAAGTAGGGTACTAATACAATTAATACATGTACAATAATTTAAATATTTAGTTAAAAAGTTTCATGTATAATATGTGCGGTTCGGTTCGGTTAACCACGAATATCTAAAAATGAAAACCGTAACCAAACCGTTATAAGCGGTTTTTTTCGGTTTCGGTTTTTTTTTCGGTTTCAGGTTTTTTCGGTTTCGGATTGAGCGGTTCGGCTCGGTTCGTCGGTTTCTCGGTTTTTTTGAACACCCCTAGTTAGTTGCTTTTAAACGCTCGCTGTCACAGTTATCTGTTGTCTTACAAAAGCCTGTTTGACATAAAACAATTATATTTGTCATCTTTTGGTTTCAATTTTTTTTTTTAAATAAATGGTTTTGTTTGGACACATCTATTTAAATTTTTTATTTTAACAAATATTTTCTTTGAAATATTAATTCATGAAAGTTTTTAAATTATTATGAGCTTTTAAAATTACAAATTACTTATATATTTTTTAATACTATTATAATTTATTTAAATATATTATTTTAATTCATTTCAATATTAAATGCAACTTTCAATTCATAAAAATCTTTTATTAAAACAAATACAATTTATAACTTATATTAAAAAGTTACAATTTACAGTTGACAGACAAACATACCCAAAAGCCCTCCTAAAATCTTAAACTTAAAAATTAGAAAACATATTTTGGTGCAATAAAATAAATTTAAACAAGGGAGGCGAAAAGAAGCAGTTATAAAAGTGGGGGCCTTGTTCTTCTTCTCTTTAAAACGCATATTGGGATCATAACAAATTCCGTCTTAATTATATCAAACCTCAAGATTTTTGCTTTTATTAAACCCCTTAATAACCATCTTTAAAACCCACCATTTTTTTTCTCAAACTTTATTACAAACCCACACGTTACATTCCTCAAAATATTCTTGGGTTTAGTCCCAATAACAAAACCCAGGTACCCTTTTTTCATGATTTCATTTTTTTTATATGTTTTTGTGCTTATGTTTGACTATATTTTTTGGTCAAAGTGGTATGTTTTAAGTTAATGATGTATGAAGGTTTTGAATGTGTTGTATGAATCTTTGTTTCTAAGTAAATGTACATGTTTTTGTTTGACTTTAGGGGTTAGGGTTCTTACCATATTTTGTGCCTTAAGTTTGTTACTAGTTTTTTTTTTGTTTTTTTTAAGTAAATGGTGGTGCAAACAACTCTGAAGTGGCCGCGCACAGCGCGAGGAGCGTGGATTAGTCGGTCAATGAATCGGAAACCAGAGTTGTTTTATAGTTTTTTTTTTTTTTTTTTTTTTTAAGTAAATGATGGTACAAACAACTATTAAGTGGCCGCGCCCAGGTTCGCGCGAGTAACGTGGACTTAAGGCGCGTGAATTAGTCGGTCAATGAGTCGGAAACCGGAGTTGAAAAAAAAGAAAAAAGAAAATTAGTATGGGTGTTTGGGAGTTGAATTATGTGCATGTTAATTTAGGCTAAATAAAGTATGCACATGATTGGTTCTGTTGCCTGAATTTAAAGTAACTTATGGAGGAAATCATGGGGAAAAGCACATGTCTTTTTGTGAATGTTTGAATTGGTCTTTTTGAATTCAATTTACTGTAGTCTATAAGTATGGATTCACATACCGTCTCTTGTTTTCATTGCACCTATCGTTGAGATTGATTATAATCGTAATAGTAGAGAAGTATTCATCTTTTTTGTATGTACCACCCATCTCAAGTAACTAGTCGTAACTTGCAGTACTTATGTTTTCTGGTTATTTTGACTGTTTATTTGGTTCAGTTTAGAATTCCTTGTTTTTTATGCTTTTGTGTTGCAATTTGCTTTTGTTTCTTCAGGTTTTCTGGGCTGTTTGGGTTGGAAGTTGTAAGGAATGCAAAGCTGTTTTTGGAGCTTAATTTGAGCTTGTTAATATGAATATCGATGACGGTAAAAGAAGGGGATCCCCTAATCGGAGGTTTGTAACTTGCATATGTTCTTAACGATTGGAACTTGCTTGTGTTTTTGAAAAAGAGATGATAAAATGTTTACTTATTTGGGACGAATGGAACTTTCAGGAAATCGAATGAGTGTAGAATGCTTATTGCAACCATTACAGTTGGTATACTTTTTGGCTTCTTCATTGGAACATCCTTTCCGGCTTTCTCACCATCAAAGGTACTATTGTGTTTTCATTGTTTGGTTTCCCAGAAGTGTTATTTACCCGTCACATGAGAATTACAATTATTCTAGTTTTAGAAAGAGATTTACCTCTGTATCCTTGTATTAAGCTTTTCATTTCAAAAAACCACGCGCAAGATGTTAGTTTGGAATGATTGAAATGCCAAACGCAAGAGGTGGCAAAGTGGGTGGTCACAGGGATGAGTAACAGATTTAAAATGGGTAGTTTTTTAGATTTTTTTGGATTTTCTATAAATAGTATGCAAGTATGATCAAGTAATAAACATTAATATCAATAATCCAACTTTTTTTTATAAACTGAGTTAAAAGATTGTATGCATAAAAGTGAATTGTGGATGCCGTTTGACTCATTTGACATGTTTCCTTTTAAGCAATTTTTTTTATATATGTTTGACCCGCTAGATATTAAACATTACACATATCTTGCCAAATGCCAATCGTAAGTGAATATGTCGAAATAGGACCTCTATTAAAAAATGGTTTAGAAAATGACAGTCATTTAGAATTGAGGTCAGTGTCTTCTTATGGGCCAATTACCGTCTTTACCGATACAATGATGATATAGATCTCAATTCACAAAGCTCCTAATTATGTCAATCTTCAAGGGTAATTTAGGCATTCAGCAAATAGTCAAATACTTGCTAAACTATGTGTTGAGTAAGACATTGCAGATTCCACAGAGAGATACGGTGTACTTTACTGCTTTCCATATTTAATTGCATGTGTTTGTTTGCTTGATAGTTGCTCTTCTACCTACTACAGAGTAATGCGTAGATTGCTTACATTAATAATGAGCTTGTGGTGGTTCAAATTTGACAGATCAAACTCATTTCTCCAATTGATATGTACGGGCACTCTACACAAACGATCTTAAATGTGATTTCTGCCACGAAGGATAACCTTTCAAAAGAAGCACGAAACCTTGATGACCCGTCAAAGGTACGCCTAATACATCCCTTTGTGTCATTCCATATGTTCAAAAGCCTAAAACGTTGCTTATAAGTTTCAGCTTTTCAGTCAAAGGATTACCTTTTCTTGACGTAAAATGTCCCCATCTTTATTCTTAGATTAAAATGCCTTTGCATGTGATATTATTATACTAATTTAAACGCTCATTGATATTGTGATTACTTGTTTACGATATCAGTTGAAGATACTATTCCATCTAATTGATAATATATTAACGCTTCTTGTTCTAAAAGGATATTATTGATATTGTGATTACTTGTTTACGATATCAGTTGAAGATACTATTCCATCTAATTGATAATATATTAACGCTTCTTGTTCTAAAAGGATATTATATTTGATGAAACAGACCTTAAAAGTGTTGTGAACGTGACATATTAAAGTGTCTTTGTAAAAACTAGATCACAATATTATGAATCTTGTGAACCCGAATAACTATTTTTATGACGATGAGAATGGGCAAATATGTACTTCGAATGTGAAAACTTTATCTAGAAGGATATTTGATGGAACAGACCTTAAAAGTGTTGTGAACTTAACATTTTATGCAGATTTGGGTCTCTTCTAATCCACGAGGCGCAGAAAGATTACCACCAGCCATTGTTGCTTCTGAGTCAGATTTATTTCCTAGAAGATTGTATGGTAAACCTAGCGAGGTTTGTTTATCTCTTATTATAATCTTTGATAATGCTGCTACTTCGACTTTGAAAGTTAAACACACTACCATCAACTTACATTGTAAGTTGCAAATAATGTACTTGAGAAAAATATATGTACTAATCGCCTAGAAGAATAAATATTAGTTACGCGGATAATTTTTGAAGATAAATTTGACACTTAAAGTCAAAGCAAGACAACTAATTGAGAAAGGATATAGAGCATGCTTGCTTAGCTCTTAAAAAGGCCAAAACATTTTCTTATCGGAGTGAAGCCACGATGAATGATTATATATACCTTGTGTTAATACAATCTTTCGTTGCATTTGCAGGACCTAACAATCAAACCAAAGTATCTTGTAACTTTTACTGTTGGTGAAAAACAGAAATCTCACATCGATAAGGTAGTCAAAAAGTTTTCCGAGAACTTTACGATTCTTCTCTTTCACTATGATGGTAAAACAACAGAATGGGATGAATTTGAATGGTCAAAAAAGGCCATTCATATAAGTGTGGCGAAACAAACAAAATGGTAAGACAAATCATTGAACTCTTTATGCCCCGTAGATCCATTGACTTGATTCATGACTGTTTACGGTCTTTCTTTAAAAGGTGGTACGCAAAAAGATTCCTTCATCCTGACATTATCGCGCCATATGACTACATATTTATTTGGGATGAAGATCTTGGGGTTGAACATTTTGACTCAGAAGAGTGAGTGCTTGAACACATAAATATTTATTTTGTTTTTATTTGAACTTGTGTTCTTATCAATTATCTACAGCTCATTGTATGACAATAAGTAATTTTATAACTATCTCAGATACATTAAACTTGTGAAGAAGCATGGATTAGAAATATCGCAGCCTGGGTTGGATCCTAGTAGCAGGGGCTTAACATGGCAAATGACCAAGAGGCGTGGAGATCGCGAAGTTCACAAGTAAGTCCACAAATGATACAATTTCATATTTTAACGTCTGATTTGAATATTTATTTTGTTGTTAGCAAAGCAAATTAAAAATGTACGTGGAATCCTTTTTTACCCTTTTTAATGTTTTTATGCTCTTTTGCATTGGTAGGGAAACAGAGGAGAAGCCAGGTTGGTGCAGCGACCCACATTTGCCTCCTTGCGCAGGGTATGTGCAAACTTCTTATTGATCAATTCCCCGTTAACTAAAAGTACATTTCAAAACCATAAAAAGTTTCAATTCAAGATAGACACGAGTCTATAGCGTTGACCTCAATAGTCAAATTGATATTTTCTTGGAATAGAGGGAGACAGAGTACTTAGCTGACCAAAATTAATACTTCGTAAAAGACTTTAATTTTGGAATTTAGCCAGAAAAAAAAATGCTGATGGATGGTGTTTTGAATTGGTTATTTATGGGTTACAGATTTGTGGAGATCATGGCTCCGGTTTTTTCTCGAGACGCTTGGCGCTGCGTCTGGCATTTGATCCAGGTATACCATATGCATATGATCATATCTTTTTCACATTACACATTTCGACATATTAGCGTGTCTAATTCTTCCATTTATATGTAGAATGACTTGGTCCACGGGTGGGGTCTTGACTTTGGTCTCCAGAAATGTGTCGAGGTACTTAACCACCTCTCATTTGGTTACATTTCGCATTTTTGTCAAAATAAAACAATCATAAATCTCCTGACTGTATTTTTGGGCTTGTTTGTTTTCTGTGGTTATGTAGCCTGCACATGAAAAGATTGGAGTTGTTGATGCACAATGGATAGTTCATCAAGGTGTACCTTCACTTGGTAATCAGGTAAATAAAACAATTTCCTGTATAGGATGTATTGCCCTTGTGAACTTAGGTGATGCTTAGTTTCCCGATGACTAATCTCGTCTATCCTATTTGCAGGGTCAAGGAGAAAATGGGAAACAACCGTGGCAAGGGGTATGTATACAGCATCTATCTTGTGACTGTTATTTCTAGGAACATATGATAATAGTAGCACGAAACGTGCAAAAAAATATTCAGACACGTATAATAGTCGTCTTAGGAGTGTTCTTACTGTAGTTGACTAGACGAAGTCCATATTTCTTTCTAACTTATATTTAGTCGTGGTTTTTAACTCTTGTTTTTGTGACTTTTGATGATGACAGGTGAGGGAAAGATGCCAAAGCGAGTGGAAGATGTTCAGGGACCGAGTATCAAATGCAGATAAAGAATATTACAAGTCGATTGGGTTTGACCCTTCAAATCATACGGCACATTAGCCAGATTCTTGATGAAATTTCTTACCCTTATACCTCATTGTTGTTAGTATTTAGCAGTTCATCATTATAGAGCTAATGTTCATAGTTTTATACATATGATTTAAGAGCGAATAATATAATATGATATACATATATGTTTGACAGCTGATTAGTAATGACCCAGTGATCTAGTTTACAAACGTTTGTGTCCTATTCTTACCAAATCTAAACATCTGCATTCGACGATAATCAATACTTTACACATACATAGTTGTTTCACGACAGCAACAATCTTATTCATTGCACGAGCAACTTATGAAGGAAAACTGTGAATGTACGTTCCTCAAGTTATTTTCCCATCATAGTTGTCGTTTGCTGAGTTTAAACCTCGTGTTTAGGCTTTCTCACTGCTAGTCGGTCGGTCGATTACCTTGTAACTTGTAATCGTTTTAGGCGGATTAATTGGATCGACATTTTTAGCAAATCTTGGGTATTTTTGGCAAGTTTTGAGCATTTGTAACGAGTTTTAGATATTTTCGATAATACTATATTTAAATTCAACTTATCATAGTTATAAACACAAGTTTTCAGTATTTTCGGCAAGATTTGTAAGTTTCTAGCAAGTTTAACCTCAGCCGTCATTAATTGCCTTTGACAAATAGACAAGATTAGGGCCGAGCGGCAGACCGGACTGGACCGAGGACCGAATTGGTCTAAAACCCCGGACATGGTCCGGTCTTTGATCCGGTCCGGTCTCAATTAAAGAAAATAAACGAATTTTTGGTAAGACGAAACCGGACGGGAACGGACCGACCGGACAGAAGACTAAAATGGTCCAAAATCACGGATCGAAGACCAGACCAAATTTGCTCGGTCCGGTCCGGTCCTACGGTCCAAATGCTCAGCCTTAGACAAGATTGATGACTTGAGTACCAGTTTATATTAAAAAGCGGGGGAGTAGAAGTGTAAATTTTGGATATTAAGTTGACTTTTGGATATGAAAAGTTTCATGTAGACCTGTTCTTCCATTGCATTCATGTCCTTCTTAATCCATTGGAAAACCTGTAAGTCCTTGTACACGTTTCATTTCTTTATTTCCTAGAGTAGTTTGTTTGGTAATCTATTTTACATCTATAATTCATATTAATTTGAAACACACAGTCACAAAAACTTATAATAATGGTCTCATGGATACTTTTGGAAAGTCAACATGCATATCATTGTGTAACCAGGAGCTGGTTTCGGGTAGAAACCACTTGAACCACAGTTAAACCAGGAACAGGAAGCTTGGACGGGCGATTTCAAAAACATTGATATCTCTATATATGGCATAACTCATGACTCGTTTTATGTTTGTTGATATCAATAATTCATCTTTATTACTTACTTAATATATGGCATAACTCATGACCCGAATTTTTTTTCACCTTATTTCGTAGTCCCGGTAGGTATCGGGAATCGGTACGGTTCCGGGAACGGTTCGGGTTCAATTCGGGATTCGGGTCGAAATGCTCATCCCTAGTATCTACTATATGGCATAGTTTAAGTCTTTTAATTGAGCTAGAAACCATGTGAATCGTTACTCTTTATAAAAAGTACTTTTGTAAATGAAGTTATCAGCAAGTATCTCTGTGTCAACAAACGCCTTGCACTTAATGTTCAATTGGTTTTGCATCTACTTCTGGCATTACTTTTTTTTGTAGACTAGTATTATTTTGGGCTAATCTTTCACATGGAAATCCAGCTGCTTACATATCATTGATCATGGCTGCTTCTTTCATTGCCCATCGATGGAAATATGACGTCTTTGTAAGTTTTAGAGGTGAAGACATCCGTAGAAACTTCATGGATCATCTATTTAATGATTTCAAGCAAAAAGGAATTTTTGCTTTTAGAGATGATAACGAATTGCCTAAAGGAGAAGAGATATCTCCTCATCTCTACAAAGCCATTGAAGAATCGAGGTTTTTGATAGTTATCTTTTCCAGAAATTATGCTTCTTCATCATGGTGTCTGAGGGAACTTGTCAAGATACTCGAGTGCAAGCAAATGGGAAACCCTAAACACGAGGTTCATATAATCTTTTATGATGTTAAACCTGACGTGGTGAGGAAACAAACTGAGAGCTATGATGAAGCGTTTGCCAAACATCAAGTTTCAAATAGACCAGAGGTTGACAACTGGAAGAAAGCTTTATCCATGGCGGCCAACTTATCTGGATGGGATCTCCAGGACATGACAAATGGGTAAATTTCTTGTTTTTGTGTAATTTGGCTTGTAGCTCTACTAAAGCTTAACACTAAGTCGTTTCTCTTATTTATTGTGTCTTTGTGGTAAGCAGGTATGAGTACAAGTTCATCAATTGCATCTCCAAAGACATACTCAAAAAATTATGTGACGGGCCCTTGCACGTTGGTGAAAACCTGGTTGGCATAGATTTCCATTTTAACGAATTAAATTTGTCAAGCTTCGTTCGGTCAAAAAAGGTTAACATGATTGGAATATGTGGTATAAGCGGCATTGGAAAGACGACCCTTGCCAAAGGTATTTATAACTTGATGTATGTCAACTTTGAAGGAAGTTGCTTTTGTGAAGATGTCAAAGAAGTCGCAAAACGACAAGGCCTGATTCAAGTCCAACTGCATATGATTGGAAAGATCATGAAAACAGAAGATGTGAAGATATCAGGTGTTGGTGAAGGAATTATGGTTATAAGGAAAATGATGTCATCAAAGCCGATCCTGCTTGTTTTGGATGATGTGGATGATCATGAGCAGTTAGAAGCACTAGCGGGTTCACCTACATGGTTTTGCCCAGGAAGTTTGATTATTTTCACCGGTAAAGATAAACAGCTGCTAAGGTCTCATAGAGTGGATAGAATCCATGACATGTACTTTCTAAATGAGGATCAATCTCTTGAGCTCTTACGTTCCTATGCATTCAAGGACAAAGAATCATCTAGAGGCTTCGAAGAAGCTGCTGAGAAAGTTGTGAAATATGTGCAAGGTCATCCTTTGGCCCTCAAAATTTTGGGTCGTTTTTTATATGGAAAAACTGTGGGTCAGTGGGTTAGTGAGTTGGATCAGCTCAAAGTACATCCTAATAAAGATATACAACAAGTGCTTCGTTTAAGTTACGATGGGCTAAACCTCCACCAGCAAAATATCTTACTTGATATTGCGTGTTCATTCATTGGAGTCGATAGTGATTTTGCAGCAAGCGTACTAGATGGCTGTAACTTTTTTGCAGATACAAACATACAAGTTCTAGTTGATAAGTCATTAATCACGATCTCGAGCAATAATTCACTTCAAATGCATGACTTGATTCAAGCAATGGCAAGGGGAATTGTATCTGAAGAATCTAGCATGCCTGGGAACCGAAGCAGATTGTGGGTTAACCCATCGGAGATCTACAATATCTTGAGTGAAAAGAAAGTAAGAATTGCGTCTTACTGCATATGCAACTCATTTCCATATGCTTCATAATGCAATCTAGTAATGCTATTTCTTGTATGTAGGCAACACAGGTAGTTGAAATTCTTGACATTGTGCAAATGGAAACTAGTCAAAAGTTTGACATAGACGGTAAAGCATTTGCGCAAATGAAAGACTTGCGTATTCTAAAACTACCAAAGGACAATGCGGTGAACTTTTCTGGAAGGTTGGACTGTTTATCCAATAAGTTAAGATTCCTCTATTGGCAAGGATGTTCCTATAAGCTCTTACCTTCAGATTTTTATCCAGAAAACATTGTTGTCATTGACCTGTCTTACAGCAACATAAAACAACTTTGGACAACACCAAAGGTATTTACTTGTTCCTACCTGTGTGCGTGTTTGACGCCTAGAGATATAGGAACTAACCTTATTTTATATTGATATCAGTGTTTAAGAAGGTTGAAAATAATGAAGCTTAGGTACTGTTGTAACCTAACAACCACCCCCCACTTCTCCGAGATTACAAATCTCGAAGAGCTAAGTCTTGAAGGTTGTGTGAATCTGGTTAGCGTTCATCCCTCAATTGGAATGCTCAAGAGGCTTGTTGTGTTAAATCTAACGGGGTGCCTAAAAGTAGACCAACTTCCTGAAGCATTGGGTCAGATTAAAAGCTTAATAGAGCTTCATGTTGATAATACTGCCATTACAGAACTTCCTTGTTTTGTATCCTCTCTAATAAACCTTGAATCGTTGTCATTCGGTGGCCAAGGGAGGATTCAACCTGGATGGTGGACTTCAATCACTCGTCCTTTTGGTTTCATATGGAACCAACAACATCCCCAAAGACCAGTTTCATTGGCAGGTTTACATATGTTAAAGTCTCTGAATTTCAGCTACTGCAATTTAGAACAAGTGCCTGAGAGCATTGGAGGCTTATCATGTCTAAGGCGTCTAAACTTAAAAGGGAACAATTTTACTAGCTTGCCTGGAAGTTTGAGTCAACTTTCTCATCTTCGAGATCTTTTTATTGATGGTTGCAAGAAGCTGGAAGCGTTGCCCGTACTTCCACCTAACCTAGATCATATCCTTGCACATGATTGCACCTCCTTAAGAGAAGTGTTAGGATCATTTAAAGACCCATTCACAAATAGGAGATATTTTTTCATCAATTGTC
This sequence comes from Glebionis coronaria, assembly GCA_025667525.1. Taxonomy (NCBI): domain Eukaryota; kingdom Viridiplantae; phylum Streptophyta; class Magnoliopsida; order Asterales; family Asteraceae; genus Glebionis; species Glebionis coronaria. The sequence goes on from CM046874.1 coordinate 164,912,149, forward strand.
CAAAGCTGTTAAAGAATGTTGCCATTGATAGCGAGGGGTCTATATCGAAGACTGAGTATCTTGACTCATCTATAACTTCCCAAGGCTTTATTCACCAGCTTTCTACTTTCCTTGGGCATGCGGGTCTGCAGACTCACGGATGTGGATTCTTCTCACAAGACACTATCAATGATATAAATATAGCATATCACGGGAATAGCATTCCAGAGTGGTTTACAAATAGAGGTATGGAAAATCATGTAAAAGTTGAATTACCGTCAGACTGGTGCTTGAGTAAGTTTAGGGGATACGGAACTTGTGTCGTTTTTAAGAGAAAAAAGCCCCACAAATTTAAAGGAGGCTCTTTAAAGACCTTTAATGGAGGTTTGATCGCAACAAATTACCGTGAACCTGTCATTACGGAATTTTTGTCAGGAATCCGCGAGTCATATATGATATGGTTGCATTATAGGAATCTTACAAGGGGATGGGGATGGGATTACGCAAAGGATTTTGTTACATTTGGTTTCGAAGAGAATAATGAAGATGTTGAGGTGAAGGAGTTTGGTGTAAGACTAATTTATGATGAAGATATACAAGAAGAAAGAGATTTAAGTATGCTCCAAGGCCTCACAACTCCAACACAACATGGTGGGATGTTAAGCGTATGGGGGACGAATGCTTGTTCTTTGTACTGGTCGTGGTAGTACAATTGAAAACCTTTAGCTCGTTTCTTTAATTTATCCATATGACTTGGTTTATGCTTTTCTTTTTTGTCGCTAATTCATATTGTTGGCTTCATTGTTTTGTTTACTTGTATCTTCAATATCCTTATTGCTTTGGGAATAACATCTTTTACCAAATGAAAAGTGTTTTTTTCTGACAACCAAAAAGAATTGGTTTACAATTACTTTCGTTGAGAATATGGTTGTCGTCTCCAATCTGAAAGAGTTTGTTTTTGCTACAAAAGAATGAGTGTGACATATCGGCAATGTTGACAATCAAGATGGGTCATGATACGGGTCAAAGTCATGGATAATGTGATCAAGTGCTTTGAGAAGGAGATTACTACTAAGAATAAACAGATGGTTTCTGATTTTATATTGGACCTTACTTCTCATGACAACATATCTGATGTTATCAAGGAGTCTAATGGTAAAGGATTGACAACCTACCTGATGTTGTATATCTTACCCGGCCGTATTGTGTCTGTGATATTGACGGATAAACAAGTTTGAATTACATATAAAACTTCAAGGTTTCGGGGGCTTAAGAAAAGGGTACTCTCGAGGATGCCACACGGGAATGGATTGAAGTTGTTAAGAAGGCTACCTCAGTTTTCCTTGATGCTTGAGGAAAAGCATCATTTCAAGAGGAATGGATTGATATGTGACAAAATAGCTGAGCACTGACTCGCACGTGCTTATATTCTAACAGCTTTTCCCGCCAAATCCATAGACATCCCTTTTAAATACCTGTTATGACATTTCATTAGTTAGACTTGAGTTGTAATTTCTCTCTCTATTTCCTTCATTCGAATCTTGTAACTGAATCTGTTCATTACTTGATAATTCATCAATGGAGTCATAAGGTTCAGATCTTGTTCTAGTAATTGAGATCTCATCTTTGATTCTTAATTCTTATACCATTTCTGTTTGAAATATATAAGTTCATATCAGTCATATGGAATGCAAGTATATATCTGATTATCTGATGTATCTTCTCGTGACATACCCTGTTATGTTGCCAATAGCTTTTGGCATGATACCGCTGCTAAAGCAAAGCGTTTTTTATAAGAGAAATGGGTCTTATTCCCCAAAAATCGAAGCATGTCTAAAGCTGTTGGAAGTTGATTCTCCTCAGCTGTTTCCTTGTAAATCTGCATTGTTTGATGGTTGCAGGTTCGCATTAGCATTGAAAAACCAACAAATAAATAGACAACATCCTCGTCAGATACTTCTGGTTCGTTTCCAATGTCCTGATCAGTACTTCATCCGAATCGATATTAGCCTTCCCAAATTTTCGAGGATGTTGATTTGGCTTGTGTGTCTTCACATACACAAGTAGCAGGGTTTTCATGAAATTTGCCTCGACTGGGCCTTGCTTCTTTTGGTTCCCCCATAAGACTACTCTGATGAGTTCTAACTTGAATTCTTCCCATGTTGTGTTTTCTCGGCTTAGGAACAAACGGTATAGTTTCTTAGTGTTTGGTCGTATTGTTGGTTTGTGTCCAAAGTATCTCCTGCAATAGACCAATCAAACAAAAGGAGCACTTTATAATAATAAACACTGACAGAAAACATGTGAACAGTTCAGAAAATGTTTTACAAGGACTATGATGTCAAGTAGGATATTTAACATTTACAAATGGTAGCGAGACCAGGCGATACTTTATAATGGCAATCAGCATGAGTTTAGCAAGTTTGTACACGTTTAAGATAGCAAAAATGGATGGGTCATGCAGGTAGGACGAATGGTCGTCAATTGACCTGTTAGGGATCAAACATCGAAAGGACCCAATTGTAAGTAAGTGGGCCAAAATTTCCACCTCTAACTTTGTTTAGTTTCATTGTTTACCGTAGGCAAAATAGCGAGGGTTGGGTTTAAACCAAAAAGTCAACTTTGCTTTGAACATACCTCCGACCAGCTGAATTTTTTTGCCATGTTGCCATTGTTATTCGTAACAAGCACGTCGCTTTCATCACACACAATGAAATTTAGTGTAGCCATACGAGATGAGAATGTAGAAAATGGTTCGAGCTCGTCTTTTGGGCTATGGTTTCTTTCAAATGAATGTTTGGGAAGAGTGCTCTCAACGTGCTAATGTCTCATTCCCACCATATACTTCAACAGAAGCCACATCTTTACTGTATCCAAGTGCTCTCAGCATCAGACCCGCTTCTTCTGGTGTAAGAGGGCATCTCCCTTGTCTACTTTCCTTGTCGGGATTGTTGCTCTGCAGTTAGCATAGAGAATTATTAGGCCTTGCTTATAATAAAGGATATACATATGCAGTGGCGGACGCAGGAATTTTAAAGGTGGGGTGCAAAAATTTTTTTTTTGGACAATGATATCAAAATTCGGAAAAAAATAGTATCAAAATGACAAAAATCGGATATTTTTACTTAAAATGAGGGATTGCTAAGGTGTTAGAGAGTTGAATGTTGTGTTTTAATACGTAGGTGGGGGGCAATTTGGTTTATGAATGGGGGGCACTTTCGAAAAATGCTTAAAATCGGATAAAATTTACACTAAAATCTCATTTTATCGGGCTAGCCATGGGGGGCGCCGCCACCCCATGGCTAACATGTATGTCCGCCACTGTACATATGCCTTTAGATCGAGTTATTATTAGTTTTGTCAGAGCCCCATTTACTTATAAACAGGACAATCTGGGTCAAAAGGGTAAGATCGCGTGCTTACATGTAAGGTTTTCCACCTCTTCGGAATTTTACCTAGTTCTTTTCTTTCCTTCTCGCCGCCAATCATAATAGCATCCTGAGAATGTAAAGCATATCAGGTTCAAACCGGTATCATTAATGGTAAAAGCTGTAGTTAGCACAGGAAATACAACTTTTTGAACTGGCCAGAGTAAATATGGAAGAACCTAAATGCACAAAGGCGACAGCAGTAACAGAGAACACGGTTCCTATTTAGCTGTATAAGTTTAGTATTTTAAGCACCATAAGATATTAATGACTTTGAAGTAGGGGAGTTAGTCTAATTCTTATGTAATCAACATATAAAAAGCTATAAAAAGGATATGCCATAAAACAGACAAGATAAAAAGACTTATGGCTACTATTAGATTTATTCATTTCAACCCATTTTGACCAGTCTCATGTTCAGTTTGAGATATAAAACACATGTTCCCAGTTATCTCTACGTCTCATAATGAGACCAGCTAGACAAGGGATGTAACTGAAGACGAATATGACACTATAGTTATTGCTAAAATGAAACTTCTGCTATTGCATCAATATTCTCGTCTGTATCATTCTGTATAGTGCTTGACATTGTATGATTATGCTTATTGATTCTTGAAAGCTAGCCACTTTAACAAAAAATCGTAGCCTTAAGTTTTTCGAAACCATGAACAGTTACATAGATGTCCGAGTACCGTAAGTTAACCTGATAAAGTTTTACAGTAGTAAATATAAAAAAAAGGAAGGCGACAAAATTCCATTCCAGTGTTCGACGCTCCAAATTGGTGGGAATATATACCTTCAGTATCTCTTATGAGTGCTTAAAATCAAAGCAATCACACTATCTTATCTTATTTGAATTAATGTAATATGATAAAGGTTCTATTGGTTTTACCATAATACTATTTGATGTTGGAATTTAGATCACATTAATTATTAGTCCACTTTCATTAATCTAGTGATGTTCAAAATATGTGCAATTGAAAAGTGAAGCTGTATTAGCGTATATAGTAAGGACGGAAGTGCAGATGGTAGCGGAAAAAGTCTATTTGAAGTTGAACTTATATCTGTGATTCTGATGCTTATTATTTGGTGCTATTTCTGCAGGGTAGTTGGTAATTCCAAATAGATTAATAGATGCATTTCTTGTCTATATGGAATCATGATAGCCTCGGAATATTCACGATGGTCGTGGATCAAAGCATCAGTTTTTACCATATCTGTATTCTCAGCTTTCAAGACTTTAGTGGTCCTTTAGAAGATGCTGAAATTGATCTCTATTCGGACACGGTACTTTTATTGCATCTTATCTAATATTGGGAGCCATTCTCAGTTTCATGCCTTACGCTCTAATTTATAATATTTTGCCTCCATTTTTCTTTGCATTAGTATTGTGGTGATTTTATTATTTTAGACCACAGTCACCAGAGTAATCAAGAGACTCTTTTTAGGTTAAGCGCTCTATGTTTCCGTTCTGAATGCCTTTGATCTATTACATGATACTCTGGAATTTCATGTGGTAGTTGTACTAAATAGATTCATTAAAATGTGGATGAAATTATACAAGACAGTAAGTGCCCATTTATTGTTCACTGCTTATGCTTTTTGATACAGATGTCGTAAAGAAGAAAGTACACACATTATTAAGAGGTAACTTGAGTACCACCAAACACACGTTTTGTAATACGATTGTTGAATGGATGTTCATTCATCAATGTTCTTGAAAGTCCAAGACGAGTTCTGGTAAACATAGTTCCCACCATTTCCAGAGCTGCTATGCCCATGGTTAAACGAGTTTCCATGGCTGTGTGAACTTCCATTACAAGAGCTGTCATATCCGCCAGCGTTTGGCAGTCCATGGTTGTGGCTGGCTCCATTGCCCTGGTAGCCGCTGCCATTGGACCAACCAGATTGGTGGTGCTGAGAGTTTCCTGATAAGTAAGACGACTCTTGATGAGTCGAATAGTTTTGCTGTTGGAAGCCAGCACCAGGGCAGCGTTCGGTTTGGTAAACCATTTCCTTGAAATACAAATTTTCTTTGAACTTAGCTTGTCTTTCTAATGCTTATTTTGTTGATGTATTTATAGGCGATTAGGAGAAACTGTATATGGTGGGATCATGGTAAGCCCGCATTTTGAACGATGATCATAGATCAATGGAGCATCGTTTCAATATCTTTATTCTCAAATTATTGGATGCCTGAAATTCTTTATTGGAGGCTGATTCTGATGCCCGTATACAGTCATATCCTAACCCATAAGTCTTTAGTCACAGGTCGCTGAAACTTCATGTATTCGAATCTGCGCACACTTAATTATCAAGCATCTAACTAACGTGCTACCAAAATTGCTATAACATCACTAATCTTAAGCATTTATTCTCCTTTTCTTATCTTCTGTTCTCTTTTGATATTATTTTTTATTGTTAATGCAGGTTAAACTACTTCAATAGCCATTGCACTATATAAATAAGACTGATTTGACACTATCTCAATAGCCCGAGCTAGTTTTGACCGGCTATGGGACCAAACTAGCATGAACATAGTGTGCGATATACATTGATCTCGTGGTTAGTGGTTCTGCTAGATAGTTCCATCAGAGCATAACATAGAGAAAGTAAATTCTTCTTTGGTCACTGGAAGTCAACTTTGAGCTATTCGAAATAGTAATCGTTTTTGAATTAGTCGACTCACAATATCGAGTTAGAAACCGAGTAAAAATAGAAGAGAAAAGTGTTAAAAGTTACGGGTTCTTATATAATGGTAAGTTCTCCTTTGTCCCACATCGTTCGATATTAGAAGCAAGGATGCTTTTATAAATGCAACATTATCCAATTCCACCTTTGAAAAGTATTCAAATTCATCAAAGGTCATTATTGTTTCTTTTTTTTCCCGGCAAAGGAAAATCAACCGAAAATGAGTCGATCGATGCTGAACCGAAACTATCTATTCGGTTTGGTTTATTGCGGTTTGGTTTTCAGTTTCAGACTTTCAGTCAGTTCATTTCAACTTGGTTCGATTTTAAGCCGATGCTAAGCCTTAGTTGTGTGCTTTTGTAAGCCAAGTGGGCTTTATCGGTTTTATTTGGCCTAAAATGGATTTAAATTCTTTGCGTATCTCCTGTTTTGTATATACTAGTAGGTATTCGCGTAATGTGAAATACACCGTGACTATATATTATATAGCAAGCAAATATTTTTCATTTATATGTTTTTTAACAAGATTAAAAATGAATGATAACTTTTTTACATTTATATAGAAACTATTGTCTTTCTCCTTCGCATCTGTACTTATCCTCACTCAATTCTTAAAATGAGTTTGTGATAGAAAATCGTTTTTATGAAATTTGGTTAAAGATTGGATTTTTCTTGGTGTTCGTGAAAGTAAAAGTTTATAAGTTATTAGAGAAAATTCCAGTTTGGGGCCATGTTCCCTACCTTGTAGACACTTTCTAGCCAGACAAGGTTTGTCTTCCTGTCTTGGCCATGCTCTACCATGTCATGCTCTACCCACACCAAATGTTGACATCTGTACCGCTCTACCGTACTTTATCAGACCCACTAATTATTGGGCTACCCCACCGTGACCCACTTTATCCACAATGTATTTTGTATTTATGTCCATGTCATGTGCTCTACCCACTATTCTGACGGCTGCTCTACTCTGACACTGCTCTACCAACTTTTACCTTTTTTTGACTTTTTTTACCTCGGGAAAGAAAGATTAAGAATTAATTATTATTATTAACTTACCCTTTAATTCAAATTAATTCAAATTTAACATTATCTCTCTTCATTCTCACACACTATTTTTCCGACCCTCGCCGGAATTTTGCCCAAGCATGATTATCGATGATATGGTATGATTTTCTCCATCATTTCATCTTATAACGTTTTAGATCTGTTTATTGTCATTTTAATATACTTACATTAGATGAATTATTGTCATGTTAATTATACATACTTTTAGGCTTAATTGAGTTACCAGCCACATATTTTTTTTACCATTGATTATCATTGTTTTTAAGATAAGTTGATTTTCTTGCTGTTTTTTTAGCTTTTGTTAATTTGAATTATGTGATATTTGTTATTATAGGATTATTCTGCTATGATTCATTTTAAAAGCAAGCTACATTACTTCAAGTTAATCAAAGATCGTCTCAATTCAGAGCGTCGTACTCTCTTTGAAGCAACATGTTCGGACCATGGCTTGATGTAACCTATTTTGATAATGATGATGACATCATTCATTACATGCTTCAAAAACAACACCATTCTAATGATGATAGCTACGACTTACCACTCATATACTCTGTTAATGGACATAGTCTCCATTTTGGTCGTCGTGAGTTTTGCATAGTCACTGGATTTCAGTTTGGCCCACTTAGCTTCCGTCAATTCAGGAATGGCGATATCCCCTTTCGTAACCGTTTATTTCCTCAAAAGATAGGCTATGATGTTCAAATAATTGATTTATTAGCTTTTCTGGAGGATGAAGAAAAATGATATTTAGCTTCTGATCAAGATGCCATCCGTACATGTCTTTTGTTAACTTTGGAGGTTATTTTCATGGGACGGGATTTGGTAGATGTGGTGGATGATGTATTTCTTAGGATGGTTGAACGTCTTGATTGTTGGAACTCGTTTCCATGGGGTGAGCACATTTGGAGGCAGCTCTATGATGCCATTAGAAATGTTGTTGGCAATCATAAGAGTGAACACATTACTGGGCTGAGGAAAAGCAGCAAATATGTCCCTAGCTATTCATTGTCTGGTTTTCTTTTCGCATTCAATGTTTGTACTTTCACGTATATAAATCTTATTCATTGTTTTATCCAAAGTTTTAGAAAATGTATTTACCTCATTTTTTAGATATGGATTATAGAGTCTTCTAGTGATGCCACTCGTTGGTGGTCCAAGTTTGTAGACATGATCCCAAGAGCAGTCTCATGGTCTAAGAAGCTTGAATTTAATAGCTTGGATAATTTTGGTGATTTATTTGTCAACGCTCCAATTGAGATACACCCTACTAAATCTAAATGGCAGTCCCTATGGTACACACATAGCCATGATTTTTGTGGTATGCACCAAGGACTCCTCCTGTTTCTGTTGGTGGTCTATATGGTCAATATCTGAAAAAAAGAGATGCTACCCGTATGGCTAACAAACAAAGTGGTGTGGATGTTAATTTTCCTCGTGGTGAAGACAAGGTTGAAGATAGTACATTAGTCGACCGTCTTATAAATCTTGAAGCAATATGTGAAAGTTTGATGACTCTACCTACAGATGTTAAGACTTTGAGAGGCTGGATATTTAAATTGGAATCTATTATACAGGTTATTTATTTACACACTGTTATTTCAACTATCTTAGTTTTCCACATTTTATTTTGCTTTCTAATTATTTTTGTAATTTGTCAGATGCTTACTGTTTCAAGAGAAGAGGGTTTGAAGAGAATGTCTGGAACAACCCACAACTCTGATGTTCTAGAGGATGAAGCTACAATAGCTCTGTTAAATGGATTGTCCAACTTATCTCAATCTCTAAAAGTTGAAGATAACTGTGAGGTACGATAATGTTTGGATGTAGTCACAATAGCTCTGTTAAATGCATTTGAATCTCACTATTGTTTTATTCATTTTACAGCAATTAGAATACCCAATCATTTCTAAGCCAGAGGAGAATTTTATTCATTTGTATGAGCAGAGGCAAAAGGATCGTGCTTCAATAGAGGAAGGACACATGATACAGTCTGAGATTCAAAGGCTTAACAATCATAGGCAGAACATGTTGAATAAGCAAATGGAGAATGAGTCCCACTACAAATGGTCAAATGGAGGAAATACTTCATCAACCCATATGAAGGCAACCCTTAAATATTGTGAAAACAATAAAAGGATGTATGTCGATGTCATCAGGACCCCATTTGAGCCTTTTGATAGAACTCGTAAAATTCCTACCATGGAGCAACTGGCCAACCAAAAGAATGTCTTGAATTCAAACATGATTGAAAAGTGCAAGGAACTAAAGCCTTGGACAGAGGTGTCTACCTTTTTATACAGATATTCAAGTAATTGTTTTTTAAATTAATTTTTTTTTAATAATTTTTTTTATATTGTACAGGATCTCAAAAGGCCATTCAAAAGAATCGACAGAATTTACTTGAGTCATGAAATGGAAGTGTTTCTGAATAGGGATGTCGTAGGCCGTTGCAAATTACCTTGGTGCAATGATATTATAGTCGACAAAAGATTTTGGCTAGCTTTATGTGCTCTTGATGAAAAACGGCGATGATGGCTACTAGACGAGGTAAACATAATTGACCTTTCTGTAGGTGTTCCTATATTATTAATTTTTAAAACATTACAATCCCTCTAATCATTAAATTATTTTCCTTTCTGAAATAACACATTGACCTTTGGATCATGTACATGTGGTACACCCGCACGAGCGACATGAATTGGTCTATGGTTAGCTGTTATTTTATGGCACTTCTTCTTCAAGGATCTTTGCCAATCTTTTACGCTGACACACAGGTTTACCCTTTGGCATGGAAAGATGTTGAACGGGTAAGTACAATACATTTTTTTTCTTAGAACGAAAGCAGATTTATATTTTTGTTTTGGTGAATCATTTCATGGACATTATTTACAGGTCTTTATTCCCATCAACGAAACATCTTCTCACTGGTCTCTGGCAGTGTTTGAAATCTGCACTGGACTGGTTACATTCATAGACACTCAAGCCACCTTTCATGATGAATTCCGCCCCTGGTATTTGAAGATGACGAGCTGTTTGCAGGATAACCTACCATTGATTATGAAAGAAACCGGTGTGTTTGAAAAGAAAGGAATTAACCCTTCTACATATACTATTTCTTTTCAGCATGCTCAACGTGTTCCAAAACAGGGTGGTCTGTACGGTGATTGCGGAGTGTTTCTTTGCATTTTTCTATGCAGGTCAGTTTTATTCTTACTTTTAAGTGTGTTTTACAAGAATATTTTGTTTTATAAAAACACCTAAATACTTGGGTCTTTAAATGTTAGGTTAGCAAATCGGATCCCAGTGAACCAAGTTGATAATCCAATACAAACCGCCCTTGCCTATCGTAAAAAAATGCTTCAGTTTTATTTTGATCACAAAATGTTTTCTCCATGAACCTTGTATGTTCCTAGCATTTGAAGACCCAACAATGTTGTCGCTATGAATATTTTGTAACTTATTCGAACTTGTATCTTGTTTGCAAAAACCATCATCTACTGTATGGTGTTTGCAAAGTCAATTTGATCCTTATGACACTGAACCGTGCACCTAAATACTTGGGTCTTTAATATTTTATATTTTATTTTATAGTTATTTGTATTTTTTTTATGTTAGACTATCATTAACATGCATACATATAGTTAATAATGCATACAAAACCAAGAAACTTTAACATAAGCATATCCATAGTTAATAATGTCTGGAAATAAATACGAAAAGCGTAAACATCATCAAATTCATAATATTTACCAAATTCTTAATCTTCATCATATGAATCATTGAACATTTGTTTATCAAGGGTCAGCCACGTTAACAGGATTCCATTCAAAACCTGGGTCTTGTGATCCTCCCCCAAAATCATATTAAGGCCATGCATACCTTGCCTGATTTTGTTGTGAGCTTCCCTCTCCAAAGTTAAATTGGTTCATCGTGAAGGCCATTGCTTGGTTTGGACCTCTAGAGCCTTCTCCAACATAAAATTGGTTAACCATCACCTGATTTACAGTCACAGGCACTGGTCGTCCCTGCTAGTCTCTCCATATGTTTGAGGTTGGAAAATGACCACCCTAACATATTTTATATATTAGTGAACTTTTAACAAAAAAATAACAATATTAACATAATCGCACTCACATCATTATTTGCAAGGGGTTCATGGCAAGCAGTCCTTTGATGTCCAGTCTTTCCGCATCTTGAACATTTTGTCACAATCGGTGCCTCACATTTGGATTTTACCCTTCCTTTGTTTTTTGGCCTACCAGATTTTCGAATGTCCATATTTGGTGCTTTTACAACTTCAAGTCCATCTGGTACAATCCAATCGTGTGGTTCCCCGACAGGATACATCAACTCTTTGTAAGTACCGTAAAGAACAGATTTTTTATGAAACCATGCCACTAACTCGCTACAATCAGGACATCCAAGATGTCTAGTAACCGCTATAACATGAGCGCAAGGTATACCCGATAGCTGCCATGTACGACAAGTGCATGTACGCTCAGTCAAATTTACCTGTTGTAAATTTCGTCGATCATCTACTTGGTAAAGTACTCTCACTTGAATCCCAAGCACCTCCCAGTGATATCCTTTTTCCATTCTCTTCTTGACTTTTGCTGTAGCCCAATCACTTATCATATTCAACTTTACATCTGCAATACGATTTAAAAAAATGTTACGTATATATTCAAATTATAACTCAATTTAATCTATGGAATCTAGATAATATTAACCTTTGTATTTTTCACGCCTAGCACAATACCACTTTTGTAGTAGACCCCTGAACCAATCCATGAGCTTCGTCACCGGAGCATATCTAATATGCCTTGACAAATTATTGATAGACTCTGCGATGTTCGATGTCATATAATTATAGCGATTAGCTGGGCACATCGCCCTTGACCATTTTTCAAAACCAGCATCTTCAAGTTTCCTGTAAGCATCGGGTCTATAGGCCTGTATGTCGGTAATACCTCGTTGAAACTCTAGGGGGGTGTAGGCTTTGCATGTATTCCAGAATTTAGCCCTAAGCTTCTCGCTCTTCAATTTACAATTCATTTCCAAGTGCCTACAACAGTATCCATGAAATGCATCAGGAAATATATCTCTGCATGCCAGTGCTATTGTCGGGTGTCTATCTGATATGATTGCAAGATTTGGCACGTCGCCTATACATTCCCTCATCTTGCTCAAGAACCATGTCCACGACTCTCCAGTCTCACCTTGCGACACCCCTGTAGCTATTGGTATTATCTGGTTGTTTCCATCCAATCCATTCAGCACTAGATTTGTTCCTCTGTAAGTATCTTTCAAATGTGACCCGTCTGTTATTAATAGTGGTCTCATGGTTGTTAAGAAACTCCGAATCTGTATATTATATAAAATAAGTTATTCATACCATTGAAATATTATTTGGGATACTTAAAAACATATAATCATAGTTAAATAAATTAAATGATTACCGCAATACCAAGTGCTATAAAGCACTGTTTAAATCGTCCCTCATCATCCGTATCAATATGTGTTACCTTCCCCGGGTTCCACAACTCTAAGTTATAACAATAAATAGGAAGCAAGGCGAATGACTCTATATGGCCACCATAGTTAAGTTCCAATGCCGTGTTTTTACCACCCCATGCTTTTTTGTAAGTAATGTTTATGTTGTAATCAAGGTTCATATCTTTCATTATGTCTTGCGGTTTGTATACACGACTATTATCTCTTAAATTTGGTGAGATTAGATGGCCTATCAACTTTTTAGTAGCATTACGGTGATTAGGATTTATTTTTGTTCTTGTACGAGTGTGAACATCATTGACTGTCCCTAACAACCACTTCTCATTCGTTTTAGACTTAGATGAAATAATTTTCCATTTGCATTCTTTATTCACGCAAATGACATCTAACCTCTCTTTATTTGATTTTCTTGGTTTAAACTCAAAACCTTCATCAAGTGCCTTTTCACCAAGTACCGCCATCTAGTGTTCTTTACTGTTAAATTCGTCATCCTTAGCCAATATAGTTTGATTTTGTTGTTCTCAATTATATTTTTAGATGGTTTGATGATAAGCTCTGGTGCATCAGGTGGTTCGGGCGCAAAAGTAAATTTATTTTTCTTCCATTCAGAATCATCAATAGTAGGTAACCTGTTTCTTTTAGGAACTGAAACTGTTTCTTTTTTGATGATCTTTTGATAATCTTGAAATACACTAGGGCTGGAATTAAGATCTAGATCTATAGGTTTTGAAGTTGAAAGTTTTACCTTTTGAATGCATAAACTATGAGACGTGGTAGACATTGTTTTAGATACCTCTAACGCGAAGAAGAACACATCATTATCATCGTCTATGCGTACATTGTTTGAACCCATTTGATATGATATAGAAATATCATATGTATAGTCGATGCCAAAGTTTTCCCTCGCGTACTGAACTAGGTCTCTGTATGTAATATTGTTCTGAAATACAACACCATAAGTCACGCCATCACAAACCAAATAAACAGTTAAATGGTCTGAGGATGATTTCATTTTGATTCTTTGCTTTTACATAATTTTATGTTCTTCAAGCCTATATATATGTATAATCAGAAACTTTATTATTTTATGTATGTTACATTCAATACCATGACTAGTGTCATAAACCTGTAAGCCTACAAGTAGTATACATAGGTAGAGCACTATCCCTTGGTAGAGCAGACGTCGGTGAAAACCCGTGCAACATAATTACTGATGTAGACAACTCATATATGCGTAAGTGTACTATGTTAAACATCTTTAGGTTAGATAGGTAGATGTATATTCAACTGTATACACTACGTAGTTTTAGAACCCGTGCCACATAATAACACACTCTAACTTGCCACATAAGATGTCATTTTATTACTACAAAGATAAAAACACACGAATTTGTTAAAAGAAAAGTTTAATAAACTGACAAAGACGAAAGACATCTTAAATTATGGGACATTCTAGTGGCTGGTCGAACCACAATCCTTCTTCTGTTTTTTTCCCATCTCTTCTTTTTCCAATTCGACAAGTTCTACAAAATTCATTGCAGTGCAATCTTTAGGGCTAGTCATGTTTGAGGTTACTTCCTCATCAGAATCATAAGAACACATGTTCTTGGTATAGTAATCACTCAGTAGACCTTTGTCAACAGTCAAGCCTTCTTCCAGGCTGTACAGATCTAGCATGTTGTGCACTTCAGCAACATCATACATTTTTTTTGACATCCCTATCATTTTGAACAATAGTCAAGCCTTCTTCCAATTTACAATCTGGTTTACGATAAAACCAAGCTGATATTTCAACATGCAATTCATGTTTCAGAAAATCACACCATTGTTGATACGTCAACCGTTCAGACATATGTGGCTTCAAGGCTAATATCTTTCCACTTTCTCCATACCTCAACGGATCGACAAAGAAAGAACTTCCATGGTAGACTTCCAACACGAAATGACCCGGTGGATACATATCCCTGTTCCATTCGTGTAAACAATGTTTTAATACACTTAATAAAAATTAATATACATTAAAAAAAATATAAAAGATAAATAGAGAATTTATATACAACAGATCTTGCATAAACAAATCGGGGGCACTTGATGATGAATCAGTTCCTAGAGATACCATTCTGTTTTGAATATAATAAACCAAGAAGTAATAAAACAAGATGAATAATTATTTTGGAGAAAGAGAACTATATATAAGAGTAAAAATACATGTAATGTACTATAAAGCAATAGGTAGGTACTTTAATAAATTTTGAAATGTCTATAAATTAATTGACATATCAGGATACATTCATATCTACATTTCAACTCCCACATTTTACATCCCCAGTATATACATCTAAGTTATGGATTCACCACCAAATGAAGGCTGGGAATTCATGCTCGATATAGATGACTCAGATCTACAACTTTCTGCTCCCTTCGCAACCTTGAAAAGCCAAACCAAAAACCAAATCATATGTTCATCAAGCACTATAGACTCAGTTATGCCAACACAAATCCTGTAAGGATAATTCCAGGTCCTGCTGGAGAATTTCAACAAGGTAACTTATTTAATCTCACAAATGTTAGCGATGCTCCTACTCAAGAGTATATTAAGAAAATAAACGATGACGTTACCGATGATGATGATTTCAAAACCTCTCCTTGGGTCAACGCTGTCGAGTTTATGAAAGATAATGGCGAGTTTGGCGGTGGAATATTTGAGGACATTAAAAAATACATTACAAATGGTAAAATTGAGTACGTTGTTGCTATTATAACATCCTGTAAGCTAAATGTGATTGGTGATATGAACCTTACACTTAAAGATCCTCCAGGCACCCTTCAAGGGACAATTCACTACCAAGTTTTAGCAGATGATCTTTATGCAAAATGTATTAAAGTAGGGTCTGCTCTCGTACTAAAAAACGTATCAGTATTCTGTCCTAAATCATCAAATATGGCTCTCAACATTACTATTCGAAATTTGGTTCGTGTATTTCCAAATTAGCTTTTAGTGGCTTATGTATAAGGGTCCAGTGTAAGCAATCATTTCCAGTTTAACATTGTATAATTTGTTTTTACATTTTTAGAATGTTGTTAGCTTTTAGATATAATGTGTTTCAACATACTATCTCATTTAAGTTTACATAGATATGACAATACTTGATAGAGCATTCTAGTTGATAGAGCATTGGACTGGATAGAGCATATGTCTGTAAAAAGACGCGAAAATCTTTGATTCGACATGACATGTATTAAATGATACTATCCTAGTACCTGCAACATAGTACAATAGGAGACTATTACATTCATAGAGCATTCAAGTGGGTAGAGCCAATCTTTGTACAAAAAGACGTGAAACTAGGTAGAACGATATGACTCGTAATAAATACTTCCTTAAACAATCCTTATACATTGTACATAGTACACTAGTATAATAGGTCAGGATACTATGGCATTAATGTTAACATAGATATTGCAATATCTGATAGAGCATCCGACCTGATAGAGCATTGCCCTGGATAGAGCATTTGTTTGAAAAAAGACGGGAAACTCTTTCAATTCAACATGACATGTATTAAATGATACTATCCTAGTACCTGCAACATAGTACAATAGGAGACTATTACATTCATATAGCATTCAAGTGGGTAGAGCCAATCTTTGTACAAAAAGACGTGAAACTAGGTAGAACGACATGACTCGTAATAAATACTTCCTTAAACAATCCTTATACATTGTACATAGTACACTAGTATAATAGGTCAGGATGCTATGGCATTAATGTTAAC
Organism: Glebionis coronaria; assembly: GCA_025667525.1. Classification (NCBI taxonomy): domain Eukaryota; kingdom Viridiplantae; phylum Streptophyta; class Magnoliopsida; order Asterales; family Asteraceae; genus Glebionis; species Glebionis coronaria. The sequence continues at coordinate 164,928,602 of CM046874.1, forward strand.
ATAGATATTGTAATATCTGATAGAGCATCCGACCTGATAGAGCATTTGTTTGAAAAAAGACGGGAAACTCTTTCAATTCGACATGACATGTATTAAATGATACTATCCTAGTACCTGCAACATAGTACAATAGGAGACTATTACATTCATAGAGCATTCAAGTGGGTAGAGCCAATCTTTGTACAAAAAGACGTGAAACTAGGTAGAACGACATGACTCGTAATAAACACTTCCTTAAACAATCCTTATACATTGTACATAGTACACTAGTATAATATGTCAGGATGCTATGGCATTAATGTTAACATAGATATTGCAATATCTGATAGAGCATCCGACCTGATAGAGCATTGCCCTGGATAGAGCATTTGTTTGAAAAAAGACGGGAAACTCTTTCAATTCGACATGGCATGTATTAAATGATACTATCCTAGTATGTGCAACATAGTACAATAGGAGACTATTACATTCATAGAGCATTCAAGTGGGTAGAGCCAATCTTTGTACAAAAAGACGTGAAACTAGGTACTTGATAGAGCATTCTAGTTGATAGAGCATTGGACTGGATAGAGCATATATTTGTAAAAAGACGCGAAAATCTTTCAATTCAACTTGACATGTATTAAATACTTCGTTACACAACAAGTGCTTTAAAGGGTCATTTGGAGACAAACATATTGAAAAGAAAATAAACAAAGTAGGGCTTTAAAAAAATGACAAGTGAACATGGTCTTTCTCGTTCAGGATGTCCAAACGAATTTATATTACCACCGTAAGTTTATAACGTAACTATTCTTGTACACGTATACACATTTTCATTTTGTCAAATCGTTTTTTTAATATTTTTTAATAATTTGATTGGCAGGTATTACTATTTGCAATCATTTCACTTTAAAATTCACCACACCGGGGTGTTTAGCTTTTACCCAAGTCTAACGTATCCTATCGACATTGAAGAAGATGTTACATACAAGGTTCACCCTGTGAGTGAAAGGTTGTCATATAAAGAATGGTGTCAGCTATTGTTGGATGAAACGAAACAAGACATATGGGCTCGGTTTTTCAACTCCAAAGCTGATTATAAAGATCTCGACACCGGTTTGACTATCGTGGAAAACGATAGTGATGTTAAGAAAATGTACGATTTCGCTCCTCTCAACGACAACTCCGTTGATATATTTATTGGCCATGATCCTCAAGTTGAACTTCTTGCTTATTATTTTAAGAACTTGACTTTGAACCCATCCGTCATTGATGTAGAAACAACGCGTGGCAAACGTGAAAAAATTGCGCATGCGTTAAAAGAATCAATGTATTCAAAGATCGATGCATGGAACCAACAAGAAAGCAATTCACCAAAGATTCTAAGAACACCTGATAAGAACTTTAGAGAGTGTGCAATTAGATTCCCAGGGAAGAATCTACTTGCTGACTTTGAATCTGTTGAGTCCACCGAACATCATGATATATTGGCGAGTGTTTCTACGACAAACTGATGTTGTTTGCGACAAATGCGTTTCACCTACATGAATTTAAATGATGTTGTAACTGTTTGGATTAAGTTATTAGGATTTTTTTCTTTGTTTTATTTATTGTAATATGTAGTTCTTTTTCGTAATACGTACTTCGTTTTTAAAACAAAAGCAATCTAGGTTGTAGTTCATTTAAAGCTGCTATATCGGTAGAGCATCGCTTGATAGAGCATCGCTTGTATATGCTCCTGTCACTCTATAAATTACAACCAACATAGAAACAATTAGATCTTAAACATAATATTATATAAAATGTACACACATATACCTTTAGAAATTCAAAGGGAAATCATGTTTAGACTTCCAGTGGAGAGTTTACTACGGTTTCGGAGAGTGTCGAAGTCTTGGAAGGCTGCAATAGATCAAGCATAGTTCATCACTACCTACGGTTCCAGGGCAACAACCTCATGTTGCTTTCATATAACATATAAGCACGACGATGATGGTTTCATGTACACGGTTAGTGGCAACTTAAACTTCACTCGTTTTTATCCGCCATACAATCTTCGTGTTTTTAGGCCAGTTGCTACTTGTGAAGGTATATGGTGCTTAACATATGCTAATAATAGGACACTTATGCTATGGAACCCATCAATAAGAAAATGTGTTACTGTAGTAGTAGAAAATCATGTCAACCAACCAAATTCACCAAGAATGGTGTTCGGATTTGGTCTATCTCCACAAAATCAAGACCCTACCCTTTTAAAAATTAATTACCCTTTGGTCGATAAAACTCCTTGGTATGTGTCGGTGTTTAAACTTAGTTCTCTTAGTTGGAGAAATGTTGCATACGACCTTTTGCCTCGTCAAACAATTAGAATAATACGACCATCGGGACAATCGGTTGTTGGTGGTAAAATCTTTTGGGTTGGTTTTGAAAAGGTCGTTTGTTGCCAAGGTAGTAGGCGAAAAAATTTCATGATAGTATCGTTCAATTTGGTTAGTCATCAGTTTGATGTGCTAGACATCCCAGAAGGGATCAGAAGTATGATTCCACATCCATACTATATGTCGAAATTAAGAGACCATCTAGTTATTTCAGGAAGCTACACAGTAGATGATGTACGTTTCTTATGTGCATGGGCGTTACAATTACACGTGGGTGTGGTATCATCATATAGATTACTTTTTAGAATTCAAATGCCAGAGAATCAAGTGCCAAAGTTATTGGGGTTTGATATTGACGAGCAACCTATTATTATTACTAAGGACAACGAAAACGCATTGACACACTCACTAAAAGTGTTTAACCAAGAGATGCAAACATTTAAAACGGTTGGTTATGAAGGCAAGGGTGGTTCATTTATCATTGGACCTTACAAAGAATCACTAGTTCTTAGCGACCGAGAACAAGATGAATGGATCTACTAAGAATTGTAACATGAATGGAGAACAAGATGAATGTATCTACCAAGATGAATGGATCTACTTATTTAGGCTATATTTGTTGCTTTATTATCTTTTTTAAGTTTGTGTATACATTTGCTATTCGTGTTTTAGCCTATAGTTTGTGTAGATTTTAGCTATGTCATGACCAACAACAATCGACCCACTAAAACAAACTTAATAACAGTTGAACAAGTTCCATCACAAAATACATACCATAAGTACATACGTACATACCATCCAAATTGTACATAATATTACACATAATTGTACATAATATTACAAATAATATATCATCACCAACATAATATATCATCACCAAGTACATGGTCTTAAAAGTTCTGGAACATAGAATTACATAATATATCATCACCAACTAATTGGAGCAAAAATAGTTGGAACAATAATACAAAAGCAGCCATAAGTTCTTCAAACCTTTGGTTTAGATGTTGAGCTTGAAGCATCTGGAATGTCTTCCTTGTCTTTAAACTTTTTAGGCCCTGGAATGTCTTCCTTGTCTTCCTCGTCTTCTTCGGAACTTGAAAGAAATGGACTTTTCCATTTTTTGGTTTTTGGTTTTTAAGGCCCTGGAATGTCTTCATTGTCTTCCTCGTCTTCTTCGGAACTTGAAAGAAATGGACTTTTCCATTTTTTTGTTTTTGGTTTTGAAGGCCCTGGAATTTCATCTTCCTCCATCTCATTGTTGTACCTTGGTTTGGTGCCTACCGGGACTTTAAAGAAAAATTCAGGTTCATTTTCGTCAATTGGTTCATGTTCATCAAAGTAGTTTAGCCACCACCTATATGGCCCTTTGTTTGATACTATTTTATACTCAACCTGAGGTTTAGTATCAGACTCGTCGGTTGAACTCGTATGCAACAAATTACTGTCTTGCATCTCATTCGGACCACTGTCCGAATCAATTTGAATTATCTCTGCAAAAATATTATTTATAACTATTAGGTATTTAGGTATGATTACTAGTATCTATGTTAATTATCTATGACTGGATTATATCTATAACTCACAATTTTTTATAGCCGACAACTATCACTCACATTTTAACAAGAATACCATAACTTTATGTCATATTTACAATGCCCTAAATCATCTCAACTAACATTCCACTCCTAATCTAAGAAGAATCCTATACTTTTGTTTCAAACACGTCAATATCTGATAGAGCATCCGACCTGATAGAGCATTGCTAGTATCTATGTTAATTATCTATACTATTAGGTATTTAGGTATGATTACTAGTATCTATAGTATAGAGCATCCTATACTATTAAGTATTTAGGTATGATTACTAGTATCTATGTTAATTATCTATGACTGGATTATATCTATAACTCACAATTTTTTATAGCCGACAACTATCACTCACATTTTAACAAGAATACCCTAACTTTATGTCATATTTACAATGCCCTAAATCATCTCAACTAACATTCCACTCCTAATCTAAGAAGAATCCTATACTTTTGTTTCAAACACGTTAATATCTGATAGAGCATCCGACCTGATAGAGCATTGCTAGTATCTATGTTAATTATCTATGACTGGATTATATCTATGACCGGATTATATATATAACTCACAATCTTTTATAGACGACAACTATCACTCACATTTTAACACGAATACCCTAACTTTATGTCATATTTAAAATGCCCTAAATCATCTAAACTAACATTCCACTCCTAATCTAAGAAGAATCCTATACTTTTGTTTCAAACACATCAACACAAAACACAAAGTTGGTTGATCAATTGGACACGTGTCACTAAATTAACCTAGTAGATCAGTTGATCAAAAGTTTTTAATCCCCAAACATGTTAAGGATAAACATACTTAAACCTTTATCACAAAATATTAAATTTTTAATCTCTAAACACTTTTGTTTCATCTTGAACCCGTCAACACATTCAATCTCACTAAAAAATAGGCTTCATTAAATCCCACCCACTAAACAATAGGCTTCAAAAAAGGAATATCAATAAAATTCATTATGATCATAACAATATTATAGATCCTTATTTTGTTTACCCTCTACCCACAATGATCATAACATGCATCAACAAACAATTGATTTCTGATGATAATGCATCAATAAATACTAAAGATCAAATAATAATTGACTTACCTTTACCCTTGTTCATCCTTAACGATTGATTACTGATTCAAAGATCAGTTATGTTTTTAGTCTGGATGTTTTAGTGTATGTTTATGGGGAAATGGATGTGAATTGTAAACTTTGGTTCTCCAACAGTAAATGGATGTGAATTGTGAACGATACATATCTAAAATAAACCGTTTGTCTTACTTTGGTTCTCCAACAATAAATTTGTATATGTGCCGGTTTAATTTTAAGATGTTTTGTTGGGTCAGCCTAAAACATATAACGTCAAGAAAACATAAACATAAACAAATTTACATAACATAACCAAACATTACAAAACATAAAATTAAACCAAATATAAACATAAACATTACAAAACGTCATAAACATAATACACGATTAGAAAACATGTACTAGAAAACATAGATACTGCTAAACAAAATATAAACCATCATAATTATTGTCAATAACTAAGAAGCTTAGGTGCACTCCTTAGGCTGTAACGTCTTCCTGAGAGTACCGGTATCACCAATGTCTCGACATAAGTAGTTGTATCTCGGGCGAACTCCTCTACAATCTGAAACGTCATGTCATTTGTGTTAAACATATAAACTTGAAGATCAAAATGAATAAGGAGTAGGCCGTCATCTGTTATGACCATTGGGCACCAAAACCTATTCAAACCTTGAAGGTATTCAGTGTGTGGATTAATATCATGGTCGGGGTAGGGAATATAATACAATCTGTTCCATGTTTGATTAACGGGTGTGATTGTCAACGTCCACACAACACACTCACGAAGATTGTCACGGTTATAAAGCATGCATATCCCTTGTGGTACTACCCCCAAAGAAAACAATATACGTCCTTCTCCAATTGAGGGAACAACAACATATCCAAATGAAGCATTTCTAAGGTCTGTTGACACAATGGAACATGTAGTCGACGCCACGGTCGTATCCAACCTATATAGGCGTCCTTCAAAATAAACACCGTTACCCATAATAGAACCTTGGGTAGGCAGAACACCCACGGATTTCCAATTGCCGTTTGCCAAGGAGAACATCTTAACCTTGTAATTATCCTTAAAAATCGACACAAGTTTATAATCTCCACCAACAATTCTGCCGAATCCATACTCGACTCCAAATGGATGGTACTTTTCACGACTTAAATTAGCCGTTAAATCACTACGTGTAGCTGGGTTGTAAAAGGACACCCCATGATGCAAGTTCACGCAAATCAGTCCATCGCAAGACCCCAATATTCTAATAAAGTTGGGGTTACGATACGGATGGCCATCTCCTAAGAACAACTCTGACTGGTTATTTAAAGAGTTATCATTTATGACCCGAGTTCTTATAGCATAACCATTTTTAAATACTAAACGTCTAACCTTTGCTGCCTGAGAATGGAGTCGAATGAAATTAAGGTCGGTTATGACACTGAACCATGTTTTGCAAACACTTTTGCAAACAAGCAAACTTGACACAGGAAAATGTAGGAACAATATCATCAAAAGATCAGTCGTAAAATCTTCCAATCTGGTATCCATCATTTTGTTAGGAGAGATTTATGTTTAGTTTAGACAGAAGAAAATATTTAGTGCAAACAGTTTGTGGAACTTACAACTTGTATATATGGTAAAACTTTGGGTAGTGGGTGGTTATGTACATTCTAGAATTTGGTAGTGTGTAGTTAAAAAGTTGTGGGCGGTTAATTACCATTTGGAAGATGAAAAAGTATAAAATACAAGTTTTAATGAAGTGTGCTAGGGAAGCTTCAATATTAACCAACATTGCAACTTGCTAACCCATCCTAATCATTAGTCACCAATGCAACTTGGATAACTGGTCAAGACCATAGAGTGGTAACTACTAGTTATCGTTTATTGACACGTGAGCTTCCATATTGCAAGTTTAGCAAACACAAACAAAACATGATAAAAGTTATTTAAACAAGAATACGTGTTTTAACATTCGATAGACTAAGATAACGAACCATGACCAAGATTACAAAACATACATGTTTGCCATTCAAATGACCATACCTGACTTTAGGGGTTCATTGTTTAACGGATTCAACAAGCTTCGCATCCAATTTATATTTCAGGTAGAATTGCATCAACTTCTCTCGATAAGCCAAAGCTGCCTCTACGGAATCACTTACTTGCAACGGCAAACTGTGGGACAACCTGTACAACAATATGCAGACCCAAATACCACAGTCCCCGTATAGCCCAGCTTGTATGGGGACTGTATCGTTATATCCAAAAGTGATCTTGTATTTGGATCGATCTAAACCTTTCTTTTCTAGAACTCCACTACGATCCAAATACATGGGCATTTTCGTACTCAAGGTAGACCTAATCTTCACCATCCCTGGACGAGTTTCTTTCCCTGAGGTAGGCGATCCCAAACTGTCATAAAAGGTGACAACTCCCGAACAAATATGGAGATCTGCCATCAACCAATGTACATAAGATAAATTTATTAGGAAGTACACCTGCAATGGATAAAACATTGTAAGAGAATGTTATGTAATACAACACTTTATTACAAAATACGGTATACAAATTCTTACCTTTTCAACATTTTCATTCCACCAAGGGACACCAAACTTTTCACCATCGACAAAGCATTTCGAGGGAAGATCTGGGCCAAGAAGTTTATAGGCGAAAAAAGGATTCATCATTACCCAGTCAGAACAAGGATCCCGGAACAACCACATATATTTAACCCAAATTTCGATCTGCTGGAGATAAAGTATATAAACAATACCTCTGTTAGATAAACATTGTTTTTCAATCATGTATAGGTTTATTAATGGAATAGAGTTACCTGATCAGAGAGCCAACCCCTTTTTAAACCTTTTTTGCCGGCCAAAGCTTCCCAAAAAACACAACCAACATCATGACCATTTTCAAGCCATGGAAATGTCCATCTCATTGTGTTGAAATTTTTATCAGCCATCAATGCGCCTAGTTCATTAGGAATAACTACGGTTTTGGCAGGTGCTTTTTTATCACGACTCAAATCCTATAAAATAAATTATAATATGAGATTACTTTATTTAGCAAATTCCAATACATATAAGATGTTTTGAAAATTATTACCTCTTTCCACGGCGTTACTAGGAACATGATTCCACCACGGCGAAAGAAAACTTTATTATCTTGTTCCTTTTCAGAATTGTTTATCTTGCGGCGCCTTTTCTTACAATGAGGATCTGTTGTTGGAGGTTGCTGGATAAATGGATCATGTAGAGCCGGACCCGGTCTCTTTTGACGGTCAAGTGGAGTAGCAACAGTTGGAGCAGGTGAGTTTGGCTCCGGTTTAAAATCACCATTTTCCTGCACCAAGATCTATTCGTTTACCTTTTCTTAAGTAATTTTAGCATCTTTTTGTTTACCCTTTTGCATGTAAGAAACGTGCTACCTGACCTCTACTGTATGCGTTTTCATGGGCATTACTATAGTCAATAACGGTCTCTAAATAACCACCCTTTTCTTTACTGTAGAATGGTCGAAGTTTTTACTTCCCATTTGTTAATTTGGACACTTCATTAGGAATAAAATATTTCTGGTCATGACTAGGAATACGACCACTTTCCCTTTGTGTTTCAGTATCGGAATATAATCTAAACATGGAAAAATCAAGAAACTCAATGCATGAAACGGACCACACAAGCGAGAATCTTGATACTCAAAGAGTATTCGGATACTGAAACATAAAATATCATTCCCCATGGAGAGCCAAGAGTGAAAACTGGGAAGTGAAAACATCGACCAATCGACATAAAAGAAAAGGGCGGGTATTTAAAGGTCATTATTGACTATAGTGTTGCCCATGAAAACGCATGCACAAGAGGTCAGTAAAAATGGTTCTTAAATAAAAATTTGGTCCGTGAATGCTTTCACAACATAATGTGGTCGTGAATCATTCAATATTATACAGAGTTCATAACTATACGCAATTGTGTTAATGAGACTTTTGAAAACAAAAAAAGGAACCCACTACAATATGTATACATGCACCAAGATCGTTTCGTTTAACCTTTCTTATGTAACAAGCTTTTACTTTACCCCTGGTGTGTGCGTTTTCATAGATATCAATAAAGTCAATTACGGACTTAAACGAGCCACCCTTTTCTTTTATGTAGAATGGTCGAAGTTTTTACTTCCCATTTGTTAATTTGGACACTTCATTAGGAATAAAATATTTCGGGTCATGACTAGGAATACAACCACTTTCCCTTTGTGTTTCAGTATCGGAATATAATCTAAACATGGAACAATCAAGAAACTCAATGCATGACACGGACCACACAAGCGAGAATCTTGATACTCAAATAGTATTCGGATACTGAAACATAAAATATCATTCCCAATGAAGAGCCAAGAGTGAGAACTGGGAAGGTAAAACATCGACCAATCAACATAAAAGAAAAGGGTGGATCTTTAAAGACCGTTATTGACGTTATTTGACACTTACGAAAACGCACACACTAAGGGTAAAGTAAAAGGTTCTTAGATAAAAAAGGGTAAACGAAAAGATGTTGGTACATGTATACGTATTGTATGGACAAAATAAAAAGACTAAACAATCCTTAATGGACATTACCTCATGAATCGGTGTTAAAACGTCAGCACATAAAGCGTTCAAATCTTGAGTAGAGATATCCTCGTCTTTGTCATCAAAAGTATGAAAAGGAGCAAGAACAGACCCGTCATTGTAAACATTCAAAGTTGGATTCTGGGAAAGACTATTAAGATCATGAACAACACCATTCTCGGTATCCTGATAAATTTGTCAATTAGGAGTCATACAAAATCTGTATAAAGGGGAAAAGATGTTCATATTATATATAGAACACAAATACCATTAAGTCATCATCTTTGACAATGGATTCAACCGCTGAAAAATTGGGATCATTGTACAAATGTGTAAGAGCATCAACAGGTATATTCTCGTGATCATTCACATCAAGTCCGGTTGAATTTAAATTCAACTACATATAAATAAAATGACACATATTACAATTGGAATAAAAAAAGGCAGGAATGTATATTAAAATGAGGTAAACTAATGACTTTATAAACACTAACCTGATCATCAGGCTTGTCATCTGTGGCAGGAATGGTTTGATTATGGGGCAAACTATCAAAATTAATTTACGGAGACGGTGAATCATGCGAAAAACCATTAAACTCCATAGACAAACCGCAAGTATCAAAATTATGCTAAGTTGAAAAAATGGATATATATTATTATTGGGATAAACAAATGTAAAAAATTATATTTAGATAAACTACGACTTTAACACCACCCACCGTATCATCTGGCTTGTAATCTGTGGCAGGAATGTTTTGATCATGGGCAAACTTAGAAATATGATTTTCCGGATACGGTGAATGATTCGGATAATCATTAAACTCCATAGACAAACCGACACCAGTATCAAACTTCTGCTAAGTTTAAAAAATGGATATATATTATTATTGGGATAAACATAGGTACGAACTTAAATTTAGTACCACCAACCTTATCAGTGGGCTTGTGATCCGTAGCAGGTTTGTTTCGATCATGGGCCAAATCATCAATATCATTAAAATCCATTGAATACGTGTTTCGTTTAATGTGCTTCTCCTAAATTGAATAAAAAAGGATACATATTATAAGTAAATGCATAGGGGTAATCAAATTTATATTAATATCAGTCTCCGGTGTTTTAATGCCCACAAACCTTATCAAAGGGGTTGTCAATCATATCCGAGACACTAAACGCATCTCCATCAACCTTAGCAACATCATCTGGCTTAAGTTGCTGTGAAACAAAAGAGAGGATAAACGTTAAACAAATAAAGCATTCGAACAATGTACTAAATAATGAAAAATTCAAAACAAACCTTGACAGATTTATCAATTATAACTTTGGAATCATTAAACATTTCCTCGTCCGCAACCTATATAATTATTTAAATAAATCAAATTCTATACATACTTAAAGTGGAGCATTGGTTAAGATAAAGAGTAAAACACAAACCTTAAAAGAATGAGACGGAGGCAGATCACCAACAGTGGATAAAGGGTTACGTTAAACATCAACATGTTGTTGAACATGGGATTTAGAATGGTCATCAAAAACACCCGATTTCTACACAAACAGGTATAAAGATCTGTCAAGACAAATACAGTTACAGGAATTAGGCATAATCAACATTTTAAGAAACACACAATCAAACCTTGGATCTTAGATCAACAACAGCGTTTTCAGATCCAAACTCGTTCTGCAAGATACAAGTTAAGGTAAGGGCCTTTGAATACTAATTTTAAGCTAAGATAAATTAAGAACATTGTGACAAATAACAAACCTTATCATTATGTTTAACGATAGTTTGATGGATCATAAAGTTCTGAATATTTTCTAAACATCCCTTGACCATATGCTTGAGTTCATCAATCTGATTTGCTTGCGCACTAATCTGAGATGCTTGTGCACTAATCTGAGATGCTTGTTGTTTAACAATCTGCTTGAGTTCAATATCAGGTTGAAATGCCATAATTGCTTGCTGATTAGTCTGAAGTGACACCGGTTTATCCACATCTGGTCGAGCCTAAAAAAAGGTTCGGTTGCCGCCACTTGCTTATTAGTCTGAGTTGTCACCGGTTTCTCCACATCAATACGAGGCTGCAAAGAGGGTTCAGTTGCAGCATGTTTCTCCACATGTACCTCATGATGAGTCGCAGTACGACCACTTGATCTAGTATTACGAAAATTCTTAGTATTACGGGAGGCAGCTCTAGAATTATGAACATTCTTAGATAGACTATGGATAGTTCTTTTGTTGAAATATTCCAAGCTAGACCTCCACCAAGGTGCATTTTGTTCTTGAGGCAAAGGAGTTAGTGTGCTACAACGTGATGTAAAAAACAATTTCTTATAATTGGCTTCAATCTTATCAAACAGAATGTTATCTCGCCACGCAATAGCACGGGGAAACAACTTTGTATTTTTGTACCACCAACAACTAGAGTTGGAAAAAATCTCCAAAGCCCATATCTGGGAAGAAAATAAAAAAAAATATTAACATTAAGATAATTTAGTTTTAACTTAAATATAAATAATGAGTAATATGCATATAAAAATATAACAAACCTTTAATGGAAAAACAAATCCATACAGACAATATGTGGCCAAGTAATTGGGATCAGTCTTTATCTTTTTCAAGTGACCCTCCCTGTGTTTGTGGACAATGTTATACGCCCAGCTGTGGAAAAGTGGCCAAATATGTTCACCCCATGGAAATGCATTCCATTTAAAAAAATCATCCACCAAATTTGTTGATCCCAAACTTAGATCGATTAGCTTTGTGTATACGAGATTAGATCAAGTATAACACGTAGAGAAACCTTTGCTTATGAATAAAGTAACAAAGTGTTATGCGGAATTAACACTTGATCTAAAACACAAAGATGTTAAACAAACTTTCACTTGTATTAGAATAATCGTACTTGGTTACAATGAAAGAGTTTTAACTTGCGAATACTTATGAAAACTTATATATGACTTTAACCTAAAAGACCTTCTTTTATAGAACAAGAAGTCTTGTACAATAAGCTACGAATCAACTATTCTAGGTAAAGATAATAATAGAAAATACAATGTTGTGCTTATCTTTACCATACATAAATAAAGAAACAAATAAACAAAAGATACGTATGAAGATATTCCATCAGTGTCAATCTTCAAGGCTGTCAGCGTTGACTTCTTCAATGTCAACGCTTGGCTGTCAGCGTCCAATGTCATCCTATCAGCGTTGACATTCTTCTTATCAGCGTCTAGTGAACTGACCCATATTTTATTCCCAACAATCCTCCCCTAAACTTGATATCCATTCCAATGATCAAGTTTCTGAATAAAAACTTAAGGCTTAGGAGGAATCTTGCAAAAACTTCTTATGTTGGTGATAAACATATCTGATCAAGTCCTTGGCCACGTCACTAGTATAATCAATCTCCAAGGGTGTCTCTAGCATCTTCTCCAACACTTCTTTGGACAAGAAATAGTCAGCATCCACAAGTAAATACTCTGAAAACTTTGTAGAGCTCATATGAAATACACCACAAGTAGAATAAAGCCTCCAATGAAGATTACTGAGATCATCTTCAAGATCCTTCCATATGGCAGGATCTGCTTCTTTTGGACCACACAAAGTCATAAATGTGTTCCAAAGTCTTATTCCATTTGCTGAAGTAGGTGCTTCAACAGTATACTTGGCCTCTATTAATCTCCATAGAAGTCTTCTCTGTCTATGCTTGCAAAAATAGAAATAACTGAAGTAAAAGTATGTACCTCCTTTCCAAATCTGCCAATCTTCCAAAATCCACACTCATCTTCATCAAAACTGATGATTGGATTTCTGTCATCTAGAGGTACTACATTTACCAAATCTGAAACTTCCAATGGAGAAAGCTTGAGATGCTTCCTTATAACACCTTCAGTTGGAAAATACACATCCATGTCTTTAGGAAATTGGAAAGGATCTCCTTTCTTCACTGGTCTTTGAGCAATCCTCATTTCCTTTTGAATCTGCATTTCCTCAGCAAGCTCTTGTTTCCTTTCTTCTGAAAGAAACTTGTAGACATTCTGTTCTTGCACCTTCCTCCAAATAGGATGTGCCCTATACTCTAGCTCCTCAAAAGATAAGGCCAGCAACTTCTTGGATGTCCAGTTAGGCTGATGGCATCTAAGCAACTTATAATACAATTGCCTTCTATCTCTCTTGAGCCAGGTCTTGACCTCTTGTGCATTGAACCTCATAATCACCTTGATGTCTTCTTGTACCCTAAGAAGAACTTCCAACCCCCAAATTTGATCTGATAAACTCATACCTGGGTTGTCCATAACCTTGTCTTCCCAAGCATGGTACATTCTGGTGATTTCTGGTAGGTCCCAATCAATCTGATTCTTCAACTCACTCAACCTTTCCTTTGCTAGCTCATCCCCATATTCAAGTCTTTCTGGATCTTCAATAATTTGAATACTTGAATCTGAGCTATCCTCTTCTTTTCCATCACCACTTTCTTCTTCACTCTCAGAAACAACAAATGGTGATCTTCTACTCCTCTTCAAATCTCTTTCCAAAAGTTGTGCAGCCAACTGTTCATCAAATGCAATTTGTGCTGCATCTTTCTTTGGAACATCTTCTTCAATCAGAATCCCTTTACCTTTGTCTTTTGGATCAATAATTGGTAAAGTAGAAGAAGAAACCTGTGTGGACACATCTTTGATGATTGTTGATGGCTGGAATACATCAACACCACCTGCAACTTTATCAGCGTTCAAGTTACTCTTATCAGCGCCACGATTACCTTTGTCAGCGCTGGATGTGTCAGCGTTCAAACCTGTATCAGCGCCCAATGTTTCTTTGAAAGTTCCTTCCAAGTTTAATGGTGTCACCTTGGATGTATCAATAACTGGGTGCTTCTTCAAGTTGGTGAGAGCTTCAGCAACCTGTAAAGACTCACTAAATTGTGAACTCTTCTCTGAACTCTTCTCACTAGCTGTATGAATCAGCTCATCCTCCTCATCCTCCTCATCCTCCCCTTTGGAAGATTCCTCCATTAGACTCCTGCTACTTGAATTCTCCAAAACAGTTACCCGCTCCCTCAAAACTTGGAGTTCACGTCCCTGTTTGTTGACAATTTGTACAAGGCTGACATTTTGCTTTTGCAAGCTAATGACAGCCGCCGTCAATTCAGTCATAGTCATAGGTTCCAATCTGCCCTCAGCTAGAATGGGGATTTGACCTCCCAAAATAGTATCATAGGGCATGGATGAGGTCTTAATGATGTTGGGACTGTCTTGACCAGCATCTAAGCCTGTGTCAATAGCCCCAGCCTTATCCATGGCACCAGCCACACTTGTGGAGGTGGTTCTCTCTGCTACAAGGCTAGGATCACTAGAGGAGAACACTCCAGTAACCCTTTGGCGTTTATTCAACCTAGATTGTAATAGGGTGGAAGATGAAGTAGATTGTGTGGGTGTTGGTTGGTTAAGGGGTGTTTGGGTTTGTTCAGGGATTGTATCAGTGTTGGGATTGGCTGTGTCAGCGCCCACATTGTGAGTGTCAGCGCTGGGTTGGTCAATGTCCATGTGGTCTGGTGAAAGTAATGGTTCATGAATAGGCTCAAGTTGGGGTGCAGGGTCTGGTTGTGGTTGTGGTTGTGGTTGTGGTTGTGGTTGAGCAGCCTGAATTACTTCAAGCATGGGTTGGGTAAGAGGTATGGATTCGTTTGTGGAGCTCATTTTAGCAAAAATGGTTTTCTGTTGTTTAGGAATCTCATAAAAAGTGTCATGATCCCTAGAACAATATTCTTGTAAATCAAAGACCATTTGCAAAAATCTAGGGTAAGCCAAAGTCATTTGACTTCCCTTATTTTTACACATCCCTTCAAAAATCATTTTTGAAAAATTATACTTAAGCCCACGTGTTATACAAACCAAAACACTTGCAATTGACCTGTTTATTTCATTAAAAGAAGTACATTTTGGACTTAAGCATTGTAAAAGGACATGTATCAAATATTTCCAGTCAGAGGGAAATTCCTGCTTATGATATTTATTTAAAGTGACATCAGCAGGAATAGGATAACCCAATTCCCTAAGACCTTGTTCTATTGTTGCAATGGCAAGGGTAGTCACACCATCAGCGTCATCAAGACGCAAAGCTTGGCGAACCAAGGCTTCAGTGACCACCCATGTTCTTCCATGAACAGTAGATGTTAATGTGGTCACTCCATTAGCTGTTGTGGAACTGACATTGTTCCAAAACTGTCTAATGTGTGCGACAGGGACCAATGGTGTATGAGAAAGTGCATACCTCAATGAAGATGCATTTAAAAATGCCACCATCTGTGAATACTGAGGAAATAAATCATCATCAGCAGTCAAGTAAGCTACCATATTGTGTTGGCTCTTGAACTCCAATGTTAAATTCTTTGAGTTGAACTTGGGTGCCATGTTTGAAAGCTGTTTAGGTTATGTGATATGGAAAAATCTAGGAGAAAAATGTTAGACAAGAAAATATGAATACCCAGAATAAAAAGATTAGCCAAATTTATAGGAGAGATGCATGATTTTGATTGGTCAAAAATGAGGCGGTTATATTCAAAGAGCAATGATGAAAATATTGAATCAAATATAACTTATCTCATGCATTAATTAAAAGTAACAACTCCCCAAAATTACGGCCAAAGATTAGTCAAAAATAACAACTGGGTAGGGCCCACTAGGTGTCAACGGTCAAAAATAGCCCATCAGCGCCCAACGGCTATATTTTCTTGTCAGCGTTTGCCTAAAGCCTTGTCAGCGTCACGATTGGACGTAACAGCGTTTGGAGAAAAACTTGTCAGCGTCTAAAAATAAAAATATTTAAAAAGAAAAAGACCTTAACAAAGTAATTTATCCTAAGGGAAATATCTTACAAGTTGATAATAATTACTGGGCGGCAAGCACTGTCCATTTATGCACACTTGCATAAGCAAGATAGACACAAATGTCCTCTAGAGTCCCTTGCTAACCAAAATACTTACCAACAAAGTTATTTCACAAAATTCTTTGTAACTCCCAGGTAAACCCATAACCAAAGTATGCCCAAGTCTCCCATCAGACCACAACCAATTATAGGCCAAAGATGTCTTGGCAGCATGCAAAGTTGATATACTATGCATGCTACAGTGCCTCATGGTTTAGTAAAACTAACCCATACTCACCTGTGGACACAATCTAGAATTGTGATGAGAGTATTGTAAGAATACCCAAGAGTCCTAAAGGTTCCTTAAACCTCCCCTTAAACTATGATACATGAGTTCTCAAAATATATATGAACATTAAAAATTTATGTCAAGATAGGAATATAAATATTCCAACCATCATCCATAAACAAAACATGTCCAAATAGCTCTTCAAAGATCCATAAGCAACTCTGTATCCAATGGTATAAAGCTACCACCTACCTACACATTTAGATGAAAACCACAAAACTAACATTTGTTGCTGACAGCGTCCCGACAACACTTATCAGCGTTGAAGGAACTCTTGTCAGCGTTAGACAATAATATCTCCAACAACGGCAAAATAACACTTATCAGCGTTACATTTACCTTTGTCAGTGTTAGAAAAGTAAAGAGGAAAAATCTAAATCATCACAAAGACCAATAACAATGCATTATCCTGTACATACTTTTACAAAAAGGTTACAAAACACATATTAAGTGAGATTAACCATTCCAATATTTGTTACCAAATATTGAAATCTTCCAGCATCAAAAGGTTTAGTTAATAAATCAGCCACATTATCTTCTGTATCTACCCTATCTGGTTGTATTAAACCTTTCTCAAAGCAATCTCTTATAAAATGATGTCTAATTTCTATGTGTTTGGTTTTAGAATGATGTACAGGATTTTTAATAATGCATAAAGTACTGTTATTGTCTACAAAAATCTTGGTATGCATAAAATTATACCCATAATCCAACAGCTGGTTCTGAATCCATAAGACTTGTCCACAACAAGCTGCTGCAGCCACATATTCTGCTTCAGTTGTAGAATTAGCCACCACTGTTTGTTTCTTGCATTGCCAAGATATTAATCTGCTCCCAAGAAATTGGCATCCACCAGTTGTGGATTTCCTATCAAACTTGTCACCACCATAGTCACTGTCTGAATATGCAATAAGGTCCAATGGATAATCTTTTGGGTACCACAAGCCAAGATCTGGATAACATCTTAGGTACCTAAAAATTCTCTTCACAGCAAAAAGGTGACATTCTTTGGGAGTCACTTGATGGCGTGCACATGCACACACAGCAAACATGATGTCAGGTCTTGAGGCTGTAAGATACATCAATGATCCAATCATTGATCTATAGTGCCTAACATCCACATCCTTTCCAGCTCCAATTTTTCCCCAAGGGTGTTGCCTATCCATAGGAGTGGAAGCCTCCTTCTCATGTGGAGAAAAACCATATTTCTTCAAGATTTCAGCTACATACTTGTCTTGGGAGATGAAGATACCATCTTCTTTCTGCTGAACTTGTAACCCTAGAAAGAAGTTCATCTCACCCATTGCACTCATCTTGAATTTATCTGTCATGAGCTTGGAAAAATCCTCACTCATTTTTGGATCAGTAGACCCAAAAATGATGTCATCAACATAGACCTGCACAAGCAACACATGTTTTCCTTTCTTCTTTGTAAATAGTGTCTGATCTATGGTGCCCCTTTTGAAACCATTTTCCACCAAGTAGGTGGACAATGTACCATACCATGCTCTTGGGGCTTGATGAAGTCCATACATAGCTTTCTTCACTCTATAAACCTTGTCTGGATTCTCAGGATCTTCAAAACCAGGAGGTTGCATGACATATACCTCCTCAACAATTGTCCCATAGAGGAAAGCACTCTTCACATCCATTTGATAAACAGTGAAATTCATACAAGAGGCATAAGCTAAGAAAATTCTTATAGCTTCAATTCTTGCAACAGGAGCAAAAACTTCTTCATAATCTATGCCTTCCTCTTGTGTATATCCCTGAGCTACCAAACGTGCCTTGTTTCTGACCACAATGCCTCTTTCATCTTTCTTGTTCCTTAGAACCCATCTTGTCCCAATTGGTCTCACATACCTAGGACAATCAACCAACTCCCAAACATCCTGTATAGCAAATTGGTGAAGCTCATCCTGCATTGCTTCCACCCAACTTGGTTCTTTGAGAGCATCAAAAATTTTCTTGGGTTCTTCCTGTGACAGAAAACAGGCAAACAAACATGCTTGTACAAGAGGGGTATCAACCTTCTTGTGTATATTGGCAATAAATCCACCAAGACTTTGATGGGATCTTCTTGTCTGAACTGGAGCCATAACATCACCAATGATTTGAGATGTGGGGTGATCCTTTGCTGTGGAAGTAAGAACTCCTCCTTCAAAGAGTCTGGTGTCCTCAACTTCACGCTCCATGTTGCCAATATCTTCTTCAGATTCTTCTTGATCAACAAAAATCTCTTCATGGACATTGGAAGGGCCACCCTGTTCAAAATGGGAAGAGAAAAGCTGTGTAAAGGTGTCTCCAAAGTCTGATCCTTGTTTGTCAGCGCTTGGGCTAACAACGCTTGAACTGTTGTTGTCAGCGTTGGAGCCATCAACGTCTGAATTGGTCTTGGCAGCGCTTGATTTCCCTTTGTCAGCGCCTGAAGAATCATGCATGTTTGTATTTGGTGGTATTTGAACACCACCATTATCTTTTCTAGCAGCAGTAGCAGCAGCATAATACTCATCTGTCCATATAGGAAGTGTAACATATTCTGGTGTGGGAGATGACTCAGCTGCTGGTGGTCCATCCTTCTTAGCAACCTGTATACCTGAAACATTACCAATTATCTTTTCCATAACACTTGAAGTTTCCTTCACAATGTCTGGATCAGTAACAGGCATATAATTTAAAGCTCTAGACAAAGGTTCTAAGTCAAACAACCAATTTGGACCACTTTCAGGATCACTAGGTTTACTTTCTAAAAACCTAACATGTACCTTTTCAAGTATACGTTTTTCCTTTTTAATGTAAACCCTATATCCTTTACTCTGCACTGAATAACCCATGAAGTAGCCTTCATCACCTTTTGAATCAAACTTACCTAGGGCATCACTAGTTTCTAAAACAACTACATGGCAACCAAAAGGCTTGAGAAAGCCAATATTTGGCTTCCTTCCCCAAAGTAACTCATAAGGTGTCTTATTATGTATTTTGTTGACCAATGCCCTATTTTGAACATAACAAGCTGTGTTAACAGCTTCAGCCCAAAAGGCTATAGGAAAGTGGGCATCAGCCAACATGGTTCTGGCTGCTTCAATAAGGGTTCTATTCTTCCTTTCAGCAACCCCATTTTGCTGTGGGGTTCTAGCTATGCTAAACTGCCTAGTAATCCCTTTCTTGGCACAAAAATCATCTAACAACTGATTTCTAAACTCACCCCCATTGTCACTTCTAATAATTTTGACCTCATTACCATTCTTCTTTTCAATCTGGGTAATGAAATTAATCAGACTTTGGGCAGTTTCACTTTTCTTAGCTAAAAAAAAAGTCCATGTAAACCTGGAGTAATCATCAGTGATAACAAAACAATATGATTTACCCTTCAAACTTTCTATATTAGTTGGACCAAAGAGGTCCATATGCAATAAGTGAAGTGGTTTAGAACTAGAGTGCACCTGTTTAGACCTGAATGAGACCTTGTGCTGCTTGCCCTTAAGACATGCAACACAAGTGTGGTCATTGTGGAAAGCCTTTTCAGGCAAACCATCAACTAAACCAAGCCTCACAAGTCTATTGATATTCTTAAAGTTTATGTGCCCTAATCTCCTGTGCCAAAGATTACTTTCATCTACTGAGGCTTTAGCATACAGACATGACATTTTATTATTTATCTTAATTCCATTAAGATTCACATTATATATGTCTTTATGCCTTGGTGTTCTAAAATCTATATATTTTTCCTCAGGGAGCTTATAATCTTTGCTTAACACCAAGCACTCAGTATCTGTGAAAAGAACCTTATTTTTGTTATCACATACTTGTGATACACTAAACAAATTATAATCCAGTTCTTTTACCAAGAAGACATTCTCAAACCGTAGATTGTTGGTGACAAGGGTTCCTTTTCCAGTGATGGTGCCGTAGCCCCCTCCAAAGTATACCTTATCACCATCTTGAATAGGAGAGAAATTGGTCAGATAGTCTTCCTTTCCTGTCATGTGCCTTGAGCATCCACTATCCCAGTATCCATAATCATTGATCTTCTTCTGAATGCCCTGCACATAAAGAAAACACATTAGTTTTCTTTGGGAACCCAAGCCTTGGAAGACTTGGATTCATTTGGTTGTTCAACAAGAACAGACTTGGTTCTCATAACAACCCCATTTTCATCCCTGTTTGAATGAAATTCCCAGTTAACCCCAATTGGTGTTGACAATGCCTTTGAAATATAATGAAACCTGTTGCATGTCATAGAAATACCAGTAGAATTAGGGTTTTGGTCTTGTTTTGGTCTCCATGTTAAGCTAGTAGAAGCTTTAGACCTATTTCCCTGTGGTTGCAAATACCTAGGTTTGGCAGTGTGTCTGTCAGCGCTGAAATTTCTCTTGTCAGCGCCCCGATTGCTCTTAACAGCGTTGAACCTAGGGTTTGCTACAGGAACCCATTGCCTATTTGACCATGTGTTTGACTTTTGGAAAGGTCTTAGGCCTTGTGTGTTAGACCCTCTAGAAAAGAATGGGGCTGGTCTAACAACTTGTGAACTTTTGTTCACAAAGGTATTGGGTCTGACAGTGTTTGACCTATGTTGACTTTTGTCAGCGCTGAAATGGTTCCTATCAGCGTTGACATTGGAAGCGTTGACACATTTGTATGCCAAATGTGAGAAGCTACCACATGTGTAACAAGCTTTTCTAGACATAGTCTTAGGTCTAGAAGCAAAGAAGCCTGTTCCATGGTTACTAACTTGGCTTTTTGGTGACCTAGTATTCATATACATCTCTGCATACTTAACACTAGGTTTTCTAACAGTTTGTGGGCCAAGGTCAACAGATTTGCCAGTGGTAGGGTGTGTGATCTTAATAGGTTTAGGATCATTGGACTCCACAATTGGTATCATGTTTGGTGTGGGCTCATTTGGACTTTCACACAACAACCCTCCCTTAACAAACAAGGTGTGGTTAGCTTTCTTCCACTCATCTAGGTCAGTCAGTTTTTGCTTGTACTCCTCAACTGGGGAAATCACTCTAGGTGGAGGAATGAATTCCTCCTCTTGGCATTCTGGCAAGCCAGTCCAAGATAAGTCCTTTGATTGGACACCATAGAAATCCCCAGCTGGTGGTGGAACACCAGTATAATCCTTCATCCCAATCCCACTCTTATCCTTAGAGTCTCTTTGTTTACTAACACACTCTCCTAGGGATTGTGTGGCCTTATCAAATCTCTGGATTTTAAGACTCACATTATCTTTATTTTTGTTAGCCTCTTCTAACTGAGCTATCAAATCAAGATTAACCCTATTTACTATATCTTGAACATCTTTACTCTGATGTAACTCATGTTTTAAGATATTTATTTGATCCTTTAAATCAAACTCCATTTTCTTATACTCAGCTACTGTCTTTTCTGTTTGGGTAAGAGCAATTTGATAATTAGATACTTTGCATCTTTCAGTACTTGCCTCATCTAATAATTTAACTATCTCTTGATTTAATTTTTCAGTATTTAAACGACAACCCTTAGAACAGAAAGCATCATCATATACCTCATTATCTGATGAAGAGGAGGAGTGTGCCATGAGAGCATATTCAGCATGCTCTTCTTTAACTTCAGCAACCAAAGCTCTGTCCTCTTCCTCATTCTTAGCCATCCAGCTCCAGTCCCATTCTCCAACTCCATCAATTTGTTGAACAGCAACCATGGCCTTGGGATCTGGGCTCTTAATCATTTGGCTTGAAGGCTTCCCAGCATCAGATCTTCTTGGAGATCTACATTCCCTCATAAAGTGCCCCATCCTATGACAGTTGTAGCACTCAACCTTGGACTTGTCAAAGCCAGCAACATCCTTAGCATTAAAGGTCATCTTCTTCTTGAACCTTTTATTAAACCTGTTTGCTCTTAAACTTACAAGAGCCATAGTCCACTTGATGTCCATCTCTTCCAATTGTTCATCACTTATCTGCTCAAGATCTTCATATGTAATCCTTGAATCACTGGGCAAAGAAGCAATGAATGCACACACAGTATCTAGATCAAAACCAGCAGGCTTAATTCTATCAGCGCCATGATTGTGTGTGTCAGCGCTTGAGTATAAAGCGTTGACAGGATATGATCCAGCGCTGACAGGCTGAGATCCAGCGTTGACACATTGAGATCCAGTGGCTGGATGTCCATAGAAGTTCATGGAATCAAATTGGCCTTCACTTTGTGAGAAGAAGGCCATGTTGCTGCTGGAAGATTTATTATCACTATCCAATTGCCATTCATTCTCCAACAGTCTTAGTTTGTTGAAGATGTCATCAAACCTGGAGGTCTTGTGGGTATTATTGACAAGAATGGATCTTGTTTCAATCTTCCATACATCACCAAGGCTTTTGAGAAAAGTAGCATTCAATTCAGGGTCATCAATCTGTGTTCCCATGAAGGAAAGTTGACTTGTGATGTCAAGAAGTCTACTTCTCACACTGCTGAGATTTTCATTGGGTTGAGCTTTAAAGACAGCATACTCATGCAAGAGTTGCTTCTTCTTTTCTTCTTTTGTGTCAGCATTGCCACCATGTGCTACTTCAAGAGCTTCCCAAAGCTCTTTTGCAGACTCAAAGCGTTTGTACTTGTGCTGATTCTCATGACCTAGGGCATGTTTCAAGATGTTCAAGATTTTCATGTCCACCCTCTTCTTGGCTATATCTTCAACAGCTACAGCTCTCCCATCTCCAGGCTTTTCCACCTTATCAACTTCAGGACAATTAGGAACAGCTGTCCTTGTGGCAATTGCAGCAGCAATCTTTGCTGCTTTGTCGAATGTGTTCCCATATTCGATAATCTCCCAAAGAGTGTAGTCATGAATAGCTATATATTGCTCAAAATTTGACTTCCAAAGCTCAAAGTTCCTGGCATCAAACATGGGAATTTTGATACTAGGATTTGAGGAGTTGTTTTGTAGCAAAGAAGCAGGTTGATCTGTGCCAGACATGGTGTTTTTAGGGTTTTGAGAATTTTAGGGTTTTTAGGGTTTTTGGTGTTTTAGGGTTCTTGCGTTACTTAAAGATCAAAAGTTTCTCAACAAGCTCTGATACCACTTGTTGATCCCAAACTTAGATCGATTAGCTTTGTGTATACGAGATTAGATCAAGTATAACACGTAGAGAAACCTTTGCTTATGAATAAAGTAACAAAGTGTTATGCGGAATTAACACTTGATCTAAAACACAAAGATGTTAAACAAACTTTCACTTGTATTAGAATAATCGTACTTGGTTACAATGAAAGAGTTTTAACTTGCGAATACTTATGAAAACTTATATATGACTTTAACCTAAAAGACCTTCTTTTATAGAACAAGAAGTCTTGTACAATAAGCTACGAATCAACTATTCTAGGTAAAGATAATAATAGAAAATACAATGTTGTGCTTATCTTTACCATACATAAATAAAGAAACAAATAAACAAAAGATACGTATGAAGATATTCCATCAGTGTCAATCTTCAAGGCTGTCAGCGTTGACTTCTTCAATGTCAACGCTTGGCTGTCAGCGTCCAATGTCATCCTATCAGCGTTGACATTCTTCTTATCAGCGTCTAGTGAACTGACCCATATTTTATTCCCAACAAAATTAACTATAGCTGCAGGGAGTACGTGCTTGAGCTCATGACCCATAAAAAACGTAGTCCAAAGATAATAGCAAGCATACACGAACAACATCATCATCGGCCAACTCATTGAAGCTTTCTTCGTTTTCAACAAGGAATTTCAAATCATAACCACGTATGTTTCTGAAATCGGGGAATACACGTGCACGGAATTCAGATTTATTAGTCTCTTTAAAATTCAACATTATTTTTCCAAACTGGAACCCGGTTAATAAGCAGAATTCTTTTCGACCATATTCATATGTCTGGCCACCAATATCAAAAACAAAAGGGACCTCCGGACCAGCGTCTTCTATAACACGTTGGTGTTGTAGTAAATAATTCAACATGTGATTATCATTGTATATTGTTTGAACATCTAACCAGTGACCGAAACAGTCCGTCTAAACATATTAAAGCGTTCAGGCTTCAAAACCAACTGATCACGCATGGTGTGAAGAAAATGCAACTTAGATCTAATACTAACTCTAGCATCATAAACCTAAATACCAGTGGAATCCAAGTTTACAATCATGCGATAAATAATTAGACAAAATATAATAATTAAGGATTCAATTAGAACTTACAATCGGTTGTTCCATCAATAATATAATGCGCCGGGAGGATGTCTGGTGGCGTTGGTGAATAATGAATAATGTGATTACAATGTAGGACTTGGTGTATATTAGGATCAATGGGAGGTTTGGATGAGGTTTAATCAGATAACATTGGTTGGATTTGTGTTTAAACTGGAAAAAAAAATTCCTATCGCCGGAAAAATCAAAGTCGGATAATTGTGTGTGTTAAAAAGTTGTGTGTTAAATATATTTTGAATTTTGTAAAGTCAAACCCCTAAAAAAATACTGTAGTACTCACATAAATCGATGCAAAACCTTTTCTGAAAAGGCAACAAGTTCCAAGGTCGGGTAGAGCATCTTAGTAGAGCATGTCTAATAGAGCATCCGACGTGTACTAGTGTACAAAATACTAGATTTGATAAAGTGATTCGGTTCAAAGATAAGTGGGCCTGGTAGAGCACGCCACGTGTCCATCTCTGGTATGGGTAGAGCTATTTTTGGGTAGAGCATGGCCTTAACAGAAAAAACAAAAATGTTTGGCTACATAGTGTCTACATCATAGGAACATGGCTGCAAACAGTAATTATCTCAAGTTATTATAACATTCTGGCTAAAAAGTTCAAAAACTGAAAACGAGTTTGTCAAAATGATATTTTTGTCAATCCAAAATTTCAGGTCCCTTAATTACACGACTATTAGTATCTACTCTACCGGACTGCTTAAAATGATAGTAAATGTAACTGAAGCTTACAGGCGATTAGGTAATGTTCAAAATAGAATCTTGCAATGTTCATAGGACCAACATTTGTGTAATTTTCATGAAGTTGTGCATGTGTTGTGAAGCATTGGAGAGTTTGTATTTACAGTTGAAGCAAAATTCTCCGGCTAGGATGCTACTAGCGAATTCACTTCGGTCACAATGATGGTGTGCAAGCCTCTTGGTCTCGAACCTAGAAACACAAGGTAGCACACGTTAGCCTCGTCCCAGGTTTGACCCCGAGACCAAGCTCCGACGTGAGAGTAAGTAACTGTCACGAAGTTGGTGTCCGGCGTGGAATACCGAAAGATATAGATGTATTAATGGTGAGTACCTAATACAGATTGAGTTGTGTGTGTGTGTTAAATGTAGAGGTATTTATACTACTTTGTAGTACATACCTGGATGTGTGGTCACATCAGTA
Organism: Glebionis coronaria; assembly: GCA_025667525.1. NCBI lineage: Eukaryota > Viridiplantae > Streptophyta > Magnoliopsida > Asterales > Asteraceae > Glebionis > Glebionis coronaria. The sequence continues at coordinate 164,954,845 of CM046874.1, forward strand.
GACTAGGCACCAAGTCCTAGATTACGCAAATCCCTGTAATCGATGGATTTGTTTCCCCAAGGACGGTGGTGCTTCTCTTTACCCATTAGGTAGACGAAGGTCACCTGGATAATGTTGGGGGTTGCTTTTACTTTTCCTTGGCCCTAGGCTTGGTCATTAAATGTTTCACTGTCATTATATTGACCCTATTAAATGCTGGTAGGCTTCGACACCGTTGCGGGGAAGTGTATGTGTCCAGAGGCATTGGCCGGAGACATACGCGAACATGTCCCCCCAGTATCGTAGCGTTACAGACAGCTAGCGGTATGATACTTTAAATGTGCTCCGCCCGAACAGTAACGGGTTTAATAAATGCGAGTCGCCCCTCTGACTTTACATTAATTGGTTTTGTCTTCTGGGTTCCTGTATTGTCGGCTACCCAAAACCCTGGTTTTCGTTTCATTGTCCAAGATCTGCTTCCACGTGTCCCACTTTCTTTTCAACGGTGCAGATCGATCATGAGGAATTATGCACGTCTCTTCAATGTTTCCCTTCTCAATATAAATAGTTACCTCCTCTAATTTTTATCTTACTTTCTTCTCTTCCATTTCCGCCATTGTTGTTCTTTCTTCAAGATTTACTTTTTCAACAAGTGTGCACTTCTTCTTATTCCCTCTTTTTGCTTAACATATTTTGTTATGTCTAGTGACGATTCCGAAGGCGAGACCTCCTTTCGTGATCCTAAGTGCGATATGCACATTAGGGTTTCTACCTTGTCTGGTGATGATCTCAAGAAGATACGTAGGAAATATCTTATCCCGGACGAGCTTCGTCCCCGCTTGCCTGACCCTCTTCTTACCATGAAAAACCTATCAGACCGCTTTATTGGAATCTATGAGGATTACCTGAAACATGGAGGGCTTCGAATTCCTTTTTCTTATCCGTGATCCGCCATTTCCTTGTACATATTTCTCAACTGGTTCCTATGAGCGTTAACCGTGTTACTATGTTCGAGATTCGTTGTCGAAGTTTGAATATAGCATGTACTGTGAATTTGTTCCATGTTTTCTATAGATTAAGTAAGCAAGGACATTGGTTTTCATTTGAAAGTCGATGGCCTCCACGGTACGGTAAGTGTTTGACGGAAACCACATCAAGTTTAAAGCTTTGGAAGCACAAATGGTTTCTCATTGACCGAAGGGAAATTCCTCACGCCATGCCTTGGAGGGATAGAGACACGGGCGTTCGTGATGTCTTTCCTACTAACTTTAATGCGGAACATGCGCAATTGCTTGCTGATAATCCTATTTTGCTTCGCTCTCCTCACAGACATTTGTTATTCCTGGCTGGTTTATGGTTTCCTTACAAGAACCCTCCCTTCCGTCAGATTGTAGTTGATCTTGACAAAAAGGGTATTTTGCATATATATTTTCCTTTACTTACCGCGGGCTCCTGTTGCTCGCTCTAACCGCTACCTACTTTTTTATGCAGAGCTTACTATGGATGAGTTCATCAAGCTGCCATCATTTGATAATGCCAAAGTGGGGCGAGACGAGAATGCGACTATGGCTACACCTACACCGAGGGTTACACAACCACTGCCGCTGAACACCCCTATTCCCAATTTGACTCCACAACAAGAGGCTGTTACTAAACCGGATCCTAAGATCTTAGCAGCCCGGTTACGTCATGAGGGAAAGAATCCGGTGATAGTCACAAAAAAGAGACCTGCTGCGGGTGAGCCCTCCGGGCGTCGTTTGAAGAAGAAGGCTGATAAAGCGCATGTCTCGTCCAATACTGAAGATACCGAAGTTCATTCGAGCCCACCTCTTAATCATTCTCATCCTTCGGGATCCGGTGGTGATCAAAGTAAAACAAGTGGTAAAGAGACAAAGAGTCAAAGACCCCTCCTCACATCAATTTGAGCGACCATTCGTCTCCTTCTCATGATGATGTTCATGACCCATGGCTCAGTTTGTCTCTAAGTGTTGTATGTATATATTTTTTTATGTTGTTGCGTACTTCTCTTGTCCAGGAGACGTGCAGGGTCCTTCTCGCCGGTTTTTTCCTCCATGGCGTTTGGACGAGGATGTGCGCATTGATTCTCACTACTCTGCCCGCGAGTTATTGTTTCACCTGCCCACCCCTGCGGAACAAGCTGCATTATCTTCCCTTTCGAACTATGACGTTATGAGCCATGCCTATCAAATCCTTGCTCGAAGCACACTCACTGTGTCCGAATTGATGAAAAGGTATGAAGCTCTTAGCCGGGAACACTCCCGTTTGGCTACAGCTCAGCAGGGAACCCAAGGGCACTTTGCCTCCGGCAAGACAATGCTTGATCAAATGGCCCTTGCACATAAGAAGCTTGAGGATAACTACAATGGCTGTCTTGCCCGGGAGCAGGAACACCTCGGTATTATAGAGAGGTTGGAGAAAGAGGTCGAGGACTCTGGAGCCATGATTGTTGCTAAGGACAAGAAGATTGTGGAATTGGAACATCTCTTAGGTGCAAGTGCTCAAGACCACCTTAAAGATTTCGACAGGATTAAAGAGCTTGAGGCCAGCAACAAACACTTGACTTCTCTTCTTGACCAAGCCGAGGTTGATAAACAGGTTCTGGTGAGGGATGGCTTCCCCATACTTGTGCGTAAACTTCTTGCTAGCTATGAGTACAGAAGGTCCCTTTCTTTAGGTGCCGGAGGAATGTACAATGCAGGGTTTCTCAAAGCCGTGGAGTTTGGATGCACACCAGAGCAGGTTGCAGCTGCCATTGCCGCTGCTGATAACCTAAACATAGAAATGGCTAAATCCTGGAAAGAGGACTTCACAGCCTTATTCTCAGCAGAATATCCCTTCGTAGCCAAGGTATCAGCGGCCAACAAGCTTTCCGTCATTGACATCATGCAGCTAGCTCCAGCGGAAAAACCCACTGCTCTTGTGTCGGAGAATCCTTCTGTAACCAGAACTTCTGATGCTTCCAAGCTCTCGTCAAATGGCCCCGATGGTGATAACCAACAGACACCGGTGAACGATGGGGGTGCTCCGTGAATTGAAGGCCCGGTATGCCGGTGCATTTTGTAATTTGTCATCTTTTTAAAACATTAGCTGCTTGTAATAAATTCTTATTATTTCTGGTTTTTCGAACAAGTTCCATCCCGTACTTCATGTATGACAATTTTATCCCTATCGTTAATGGTTATCCTTCTTCCTTACATTGTCTTTTTCTTTGCTATGATTATTATGCTTGTTAACTACCGGAGCACATCTATAGGGTATGCCCAGATATTTGTGTATTTACACATGCGTTTCATACTCATTTGAGAGCTTCGGCACCTGGCCGCTTTTGCTTTGTCTCTGGATTGCTACATGAGCGCATCCAACACTTGTTCGTCTACATTTGTGTTTTTTTTGGGAGACATCGGTACCGGACCGCTTTTGATTTGTCTCTGGATTGCCCATTGGGCGCATCCAAATGTGTGTATTAACACTTATGCCTTTTTTAGGCTTATATGGAAGACATCGGCACCGAGCCGCTTTTGATTTGTCTTCGGATTGCCCTTTGGGCGCATCCAATACTTTAAAGCGTATTTACATACCATTCGGTTAGCTAGGCCGAGGTCTATAACTACTGCAATTAAATATGCTTAACGGGAGAGTTTTCATTCATTAAAACGTAATAAAGGAGTTGATACAACAAGATTCTCATTACATAAAACATTTCTGCAAATTGGTTGCATGCAAAGTGCGCGGTATCTCCTTTCCGTCCATGGTTTCTAACTTGTACGAACCGGTTTGGTAGGCTTCCACGACCCTGTAAGGTCCTTCCCAATTGGGACCAAGCTTTCCGATCTTTTCCTGTCGGTTGGCCATGTTGCGGCGATAGACAAAGTCTCCGACCTTGAAGGAACAAGGTTTGACACGTTTGTTGTAATATTGTTCGACTTTCTTTTTGTATTTAGCTTCTTGTATGGCCGCAGTCTCCCTCCTTTCTTAGAGCAGGTCCAAGTTTAACCGTAGCTCTTCTTCATTTGTACTTTCATCAAAAAGTAAAGTTCTTGCGGAAGGAATGCCTATTTCTGCCGGGATCATGGCTTCACTCCCGTAGGTGAGGCTAAAAGGAGTTTCTCCATTGATGGTTTTGAGCATAGTCCGGTGGGCCCATAACACATGAGGCAATTCGTCTACCCATCCGGTCAGCCTTCTCCTCAATCTTGCCTTCAAACCATGCATGAGCGTCTTGTTGGCCCTCTCGACCAGACCGTTGGCCTATGGGTGTACTACCACGGTAGTCATCTGCTTAACATGCCATTTATCACACCATTTCCCAAAGGATCCGTCTATTAACTGCTTGCCATTATCCGTCACTATCACCCCCGGTAATCCGAACCTGCAAACAATGTTTTCCCAGGCGAACTTCTTGACTTCCTTCCCGGTTATCTTGGCCACCGGTTTGGCTTTAATCCATTTGGTGAAGTAGTCAATGGCTACTATCACGAACTTGATGTTACCAGAATTTCCGTTAATTGGTCCCAATATATCCATCCCCCATTGGTAAAAGGGCCACGGTGATGTGATCGAAGTCAAATTAGTCTTGGGAAGCCTTGGTATATCACCATGTATTTTGCACGAGTCGCACTTGGAGATCTCATCCCATGCGTCCTGGTGGATTGTGGGCCAAAAATAGCCTTGACGCATTATCTTCGCAACCACTGATCTTGCTCTAGCGTGCATTCCGCAGGCTCCCTCTTGGACCTCTCAGATGATGTAATTTGCTTGCAACAGTTTGACGCACCTTAGCATTGGAGATATGTATGATTTTTTGAATAACACCCCGTTTTCCATGAAATACTAGGGTATTTTCATCCTTAGGTTCCTGGATTTTTCTGGGTCTTGCGGCCATATACCTTCTTCCAAGCACCTTTTGATAGGCGACATCCAACATTCTTCTTCTTCTTCCATTATATCATTGACCTCTTGCACGTCGATGGACCTTGTGTCCAAAGCTTCTACCAATACTTCCTTGGTTAGGTGGTTGAATGCAACTGAGGCGAGTTGGCTTAGGACATCGGCCTTTTGGTTTTTATTCTGGAGGATGTGTTCAATGTTGAACTTTGTGAAGGTGAGGAAGCGTTCTTTGACCTTGGCCAGATACTTAGACATTCTATCATCACTTGCTTCGAACTCTCCTTTGATTTGACAAGCTACTAGCTTGGAGTCCACTTTGGCTTGCAACTCCTTTACCCCCATCTTTTCGGCCAACCGAAGTCCAGCCAGGAGAGCCTCATATTCAACTTCATTATTTGAGCAATTGAAATTAAACCTTAAAGCATATGTAAATTCTACTCCTTCCGGATTGATTAACACCAGTCTGGCGCCAGCTCTGTTAGGACCATTGGAATAGTTAATTATAATAGGTAGACTAGGAGGTATGTAGTTCCTCCTGGTCCTAGTAGTAGTAGGAGCAAGTCGTGCTCCTGGTCCTAGTTAAATTCAAACTTTATTATTTATTTATTATTCTGTTAGGATATGCATGAGATATGTTAGGAAAGGATATGCATATCAGTTTTACACGTTTTGTTTAATGATGTATTAGGGTTTCCTTGTAGTATAAAAGGAACCTTAGGCAGAAGGGTTAGACACACCTTCATCAAACGTAGTTCTAGTCATTATCAATATTAGAAATCCTTAGAAAGGATCAAGTCTTTATAGTTATTCTGTTCTTCTTTATAGTATTTGTATTCCGCACTTATATTGTGTATAGAGTCTCTCTGTGAATAGACTTGTGATTACAGAAGTCGTTCACCGTTCCTGACAGGCTGCAAGATCCACATCTAGTGGACCCAACAAGTGGTATCAGAGCCTGGGAGAGTCTCTGTACAAGAAGAATCAAATTTTCTTATTACTAACATTTTTGTTTTTTCATGTCTGCCTCAAGTTCTACTCAAACAGGAGAAGATAGCACTCCTAAAACTGTGCAACCTCAGCAGATCGTTGCTACGGTTTCCAACACAAATGGGAAATTCCCTCTTCTGAAAAAGGACGAGTATGATAGTTGGGCAATGAAGATGGAATGGTGGATCACTAACACTGATCAAGACCTTTGGAAGGTTATTCTGAATGGGAACAGCAGGAAGCTAACTGGAAGAGACAAGAATGGTAATATTACTCTTCTTGACCCTAAAACTCATGAAGAAATCATAGCCATTCAGAAGGAGGTCAAAGCAAAAACTATTTTGCTTCAATCTCTTCCTGATGATCACATGGGTGACTTCTACCATTTGGATGATGCTAGAGAGATCTGGAATGGAATAAAAGCAAGGTTTGGTGGGAATGAGGAGTCAAAGAAAATGTGAAGATCCATGCTGAGAGATGAATTCACAGAATTCAAAATCTCAGAAACTGAAGGTATTCATCAAGGGTATGACAGGTTCCAAAAGATATTGAGCCAGTTGAATCAACTTCGGTCAAAACTTGACGATGGTGATATTAATGCAAGATTTCTTAGAGCCTTACCATACTCATGGAATCAGGTGGTAATCTCTCTAAAAGCAAAAGGTGGGCTTGACTATCTCAACTTTGATGATTTATTTCATAAGCTCAAAAGTTTTGAACCTCATGTGAGAGGATATTCAAGTGATTCTTTTCCCACTCCTGCTAATTCTGCCTTTGTGAGTTCTATGTCATCCAGTCCCATGTCTTATGCTAGTAGCCCAAGCAATATTGTGTCTTCTCAACATACTTTTCAGCATACTTCTGCTCCTGATCCTACAGCCAAGTCTGGTAGCATGATAGAAGCCGTTCTTCATTCTTTTGTTGCTGACGTTGATGCTCAACAGCAACTTGCTTTTGATGACTTCAAACAGGTTGATAAACTCGACCTGGATGAAATGGATCTCAAATGACAGATGGCCATGCTCACTCTTAGGGTTCACAAATTTGAGAAGAAAGCAGGTCGTAATTTTAATTACAACCCACGAGAGCCAACAAGGTTTGACAGAAGCAAGGTTCGATGCTATAACTGCCAGCAGCAAGGTCACTTTGCAAGGGAATGCCCTAACAAGAATGACCAGGAGAAAAGCAGATATTCAGCTTTTAAGGTTCAGGAGGTAAAAGATGACAAGAAGGCATTGGTATCTGTTGACTCTATGGTCAACTGGAATGATCATCAGACTACCATATTGGAATCAGTTGAGTCCTCGACTGACGTGTTTGCAATGATTGCTGGGAATATATCTGATGCAGAGGAAGCAGACGAGTTTGCTCTTATGGGCATCTCACCTCAGGTACAACATTGTCCTCTTGGTTGTCATGATAAATATTCAGAATTGTTGTCTCAATATAATGACGTAAATGATCAGAATGATAAGTATTTTTTAGAAGTTCAAGCCTATAAGGCTTCTTTAAACACATTGGAACAACAAAAGAGGTGGCTTCAAGATACTCAACGTGAGTATGAGGATAAAATTAGGATACTGAGCATCGATTTAGAAAACACAACAAATATGCTTAAATATACAGAAAAGGTAAAAGATGACAGTATCAAAGAAAAACAGGAGATGAAAGAAAGATTAGATGCTACAATGTTGAGATTTGAAAAATGGCAAAAGGCACCTAAAAATCTTTCAAAATTAATCAATAGTAGCATGTCTGGCAGGACTAAAAGAGGGTTAGGATTTGATAAATATATTGATTCAGAAGATGTGTTTGATTTATCTTTTTCGAGTGTCTTTGATGGCGACAAAGAGGAAGAGGGAGAACCTAGTTACAATAGGTTTAAACCAGCAGCAGAAATGCATGTTGTCCCTCCAACTCTTACTGGAACTTTCATGCCCACTTCTAGGCATAATGACTTGGATGGATCACAGATGCATGAGTCCCCAAAAAGTTCTACTAATACTAATGACTTTGTCTCGTGTACTTTCAGTGACAAAGCCAGTGACTCTGCATCAAGTGGTTCAAGTGAAGTGTAACACACTCATTTTTCGTATCGGTACAGCGGAAGGGTCTTTCAGAGTGTTACGGGATAGCACAATAACTCCAATCATAGACAACACATAAAAATGGTTGTACAAGGTTTAACAGACATTCATTCGATAAAAAGGTTTAAAAGTGTACAACAAGTCCCAAATTATACAGGTCATTAAGTTTACAAAACACAGATCGAATGAACATTTTTAATATTAAGTGTGGGCCATCAGAGTCGATCTCCATCCGGATTACCTTCAAGCACCTGAGATAGAAAACATGCAAAAATCATATCAGCGAATGCCGAGTGAATTCATAGAGTTTAATGAAAACCGTTATATAAAACAATCATTTACAATCATTTAAAATCAGAACACAAGTATAATATCGAAAGTAAGTCCACATATTGCTAGTCAGGCAATATATAAATCAAGCATACATCTGAAACCGTCCATGAGACCGTAGTCTCTATATTACCATGATAGGTAATATATTCATCATAATAGCGTCGTTATCGTTTATTTAGATTATACATGTCGTATAGATTATAGTATCTGAATTGGGTAGGATTATTATTAGTCGCATGACATTGTTACCTTACTGTGAAAACAGCGGGCCACGAACCCGACAAACAATTTGCCCATCTAAGTTAGTGTGTCGTCACAAAAATCACGCTATGGAATCTTCTCATACAGAAATTCGCTTACCAATCAATGTGGTACGACGGGGATCAACCGTCAAGGCGCGAACTGGGGTGATCGTCCCCAAATAGTACTATCAAATGCATAAGCGTCTACCAAATCCCGGTAGTTCACAATTCATGCTAATGGGACTTTAAGTGACATAACCTAACTACTAATAATCCTTTTAGTCTCGAATATAGGGTCATAGCATCATTCGGGTCCATCTCATTTAGCATACAATCGGGACTACTTGTGTTCTATTTTTATAAAAATCTAGCATGTTATCTCCCTCGCGGGTTTACAAATCATTTTATAAAACATTTAAAAGAGCGCGAGGCTATGAACTCACGTTGTTAATGAAAGGCGGATTATCGGCTACGGGCGTGCTTCGGTCACGGAAACCTATATAAATAATAATCGGTCTTAGACTCGGTCCAATGACTTTTATCAAAATAACAATATACATATGATGATTTTGTACATATGATGATGATCAAGTGGGTTTATAAATCCTCATTTACTCATTTTAGCGTTTACGTTTTAGTATCGTCTTACTAGTTCACTAGTTTTACCGATTTTACCTATTTTAAGTTCATTAAGTCTTTTATAAGTTCTTTTACTTGTTTTTACCCATTTTATACCTATATGATCAGTATATATACTTTTCATGTTGGGCCCTATTGGGTTAAGCCCAATAATTCTTTTTACAAGTTTTTATCTTATTAAGTCCAATTATTAGTCTAATAGGTTTAGTTAGCTCGTAAATGTCCGTAATTCTTATAGTTCGGGTTTTATCGGTTTTTACTTGTATTAGTTACTTATACATCAGTATATAACTTTTATAAACTTTACATTAGACGGGTTTGGTCGTCTAAGTTTTATTTGATGAAAAAAAACGTTAATTTCACGGCGATAGCCGAAAAAGTCGTAAAAATCAAGTTTATAGTTTTTATTACTTACAAATATTATTTTTACCACCATTTATATAATTTACCCATTTAATTAACCTTTTATACATTTATATAAATAAGTTTTATAAGTTAGTGGGTTTATATTTTACATTTTATAAATTATAAAGGGAGTGCTTATATAATAATAATAAACATTATTTCCAAAATCTGATTTTTAACTTCACATTCACCATTTTTATCATATCTAGAGTTCTACAATGACTTAGAAGCTCATTTTTGGATGACAACTTCTTCATAATATGTGCTACATATAACTTAGTTATAGCTACTGCCCCTTTTGAGTCTAAGTTGCCTTAACAGTCCCTACAAAACTGCTTATTCAGATTGTACCACCTAACTTGTTTTGATCATATCTCACTCATTATTTTGATTCCATTGCATGGCCAACTCTCACATGTGTATAAAATCATCTAATTACTGTAAATAGATTAAACCATGCAATTTTATCAGTTCATCATTTAGTTATCTACTGTTTTTATACAGCCAACTAATTAGTCATGATTTTAGCTTCATTTCTTATGGTTATCATCATTTTTAAGCATGTTTATCAACACTTGATCCCCACATAACATTTTTATCATCATATATACATCATATACATATACAAAATGAAAGAAAATATATTTGTTCTTTACAAAATAATAAGAGAAAAATGTAGAGGATAATCTTCTTTACCAATCCAAGTGGATTTCTTGTTTTAGGAAGGCAAGAACTTGATGAACACAACAAGTATCTCCAAGACCATCAAATATCAAGATCATATGTTGGAAAATCAGCCCTAGGACACAAGCAAATCACCTCCAAAGTTGTTTATATGGCCACCAAATGATCAAGGCTTCAAGGAAACACCTTAATAGGACTAGTAAACATGTGGTTTGTAGCTAGAAAAGATCAAGAATGGTGTTTGTTGCTTGATGTGGGACGGCACAAAGGGTGGAGTAGAGAGAGTTTGAGAGTGAATTGCATGTAGGAAATTGTTAGAATGAAAACCATTAGCTAGTTTTGTGTTAAGGTGGAAGTAGTTAGCTTAAAGTGTAAGCACAAGCTTACACTTGTGCAAACTAGCTAAAACTTGTGCCACCTATGTATGGTGTGTCCATAATGCCGTCCCATATAAGCTAGTGGGATGGGGTAAAGTGTTTTGTCCCATCTCACTAGTTTACGGGTATTTCTCGATTCTAGTTTTCTCGATTTGCGTGCCCTCGGGTCGTTTTACGAAAAATGTTTTTATAAATTATGAATCACCGTCACAAAACGAATCCAATAAAAATTGTCTCATCAAAAACGGAGTTCAAAAACGTAAATACGTAATCCTAAGGTTTCCGGTTTAGTCGTAAAAGACGCCAAATTATGCACGTAAGCCCAAATTTAAATCCGTAAATTGTGAGTTCGTCAACCAACACAAAAATAAGTTTCAAAATATTATACGAGAAAATATTTCACTACCTGAAAATGTTAGATTTGTCACAGCTTTTCCTCCTAAAAGGGATCAACGTCCTCGTGATCCATTTCATTTGGATGTCCGTTTCTTATTGAAATCGAAGAGGTGCGGATATTTCTTCCACATTTCATCCTCTCGTTCCCAAGTATACTCCGGTCCATGCTTTGAATTCCATCGGATCTTGACAATAGGTATCCGACTTTGTTTCAGTTGCTTTACCTCACGGTCCATAACTTCTACGGGCTCTTCGATAAAATGCAACTTCCCATCTATTCGAACCTTACCTAACGGAATTTTCTCATCACTCACTGCTAGACATTTCTTCAGATTAGATACATGGAATGTGTTGTGAACACCATGAAGTTCTGGGGGTAACTCTAGTTTGTAAGCCACCGGACCTACTCTAGATAAAATCTTAAAGGGTCCAATATAACGGGGATTCAATTTTCCTCGCTTTCCAAATCTTATAACGCCTTTCCATAGCGATACTTTCAACATTACTCGGTCACCCACTTCAAACTCCATTGGCTTCCGCCGCACATCCGCGTAACTTTTCTGTCTACTACGGGCAGTCAACAACCTCTTCTTAACCTGAACTATCATCTCTGTAGTCTCCCGGATCAATTCCGGTCCCGTGAGCTGGGTATCCCCAACTTCACTCCAACATACAGGAGATCTACACTTCCTACCATACAAAGCTTCAAATGGTGTAGCCTTAATACTAGAATGGTAACTATTGTTATACGAAAACTCTGCTAACGACAAATGTTTATCCCAATTCTTACCAAAGTCTAACACACAAGCTCTCAACATATCTTCCAGTGTTTGTATCGTCCTTTCACTCTGCCCATCAGTCTGGGGGTGATAAGCAGTGCTCATGTCGAGATTCGTTCCCAAAGATATTTGGAGAGATTTCCAAAAATTCGATGCGAATCAAGGATCTCGATCTGAAATGATCGATACAGGCACTCCATGCTTGCATACAACATTATCAAGGTATATTCGAGTCAGCTTCTCCAGTGAGAACTGCTCCTTAACCGGAATGAAGTGTGCTGATTTGGTCAGTCTATCGACAATAACCCAAATCGAATTGTTTCCAGATGATGTTCTAGGAAGCTTGGTGATAAAGTCCATCGTAATTCGCTCCCACTTCCATTCAGGAATCTTTGGTTGTTGAAGTAGTCCTGATGGCTTTTGATGTTCAGCTTTAACTCTAGCACAAGTCAAGCATTGAAGAACATACATTGCTATGTCAGCTTTCATATTAGGCCACCAGTATAACTTCTTCAAATCATGGTACATCTTATCAGATCCCGGATGAATGGAATACTTAGATTTATGGGATTCTAACATAATCAAATCTCTTAAGCCTCCAAACTTAGGTATCCACATACGACCTCTTAAGCATTTCACTCCATCAGCTCTAACCTCTAAAGGATCTCCTTCTCCTCGGAACCCTTCATTAACAAAATTCTCCTTCTTACAAGCTTCTATTTGCGCATTTCTAATTTGCTCAGGCAAATTATTGTGCACGATCAAGACTAGAGAACGCACCCTGATAGGCTCTCTATCTTTCCTACTCAACGCATCAACAACAACATTGGCTTTTCCTGGGTGATACTTTATATCACAATCATAATCACTTAACAACTCTATCCATCTTCGTTGCCTCATGTTCAATTCCTTCTGGTCGAGAATATACTGTAGGCTTTTGTGATCGGTGAATACCGTACACTTGGTGCCATACAGATAATGTCTCCACAACCTAAGAGCAAAGACTACAGCTCCTAACTCAAGATCATGAGTAGTATAATTCTCCTCATTCTTCCTTAATTGCCTAGAAGCATAAGCTATCACCTTATCCCTCTGCATCAAAACAGCTCCATAACCTCTAATAGATGCATCACAATACACTACAAAATCTTCGCTCCCTTCGGGTAATGATAAGATTGGCGCACTACATAATTTTTGCTTCAATATCTGAAATGCTCCATCTTCATCACTTCCCCAAACGAAAGGTTTATTCTTCTGAGTAAGCTTAGTCAAGGGTTTAGCTATCAAAGAAAATTCTTTAATGAATCGCCTATAATAGCCAGCCAATCCTAAGAACTGTCGCACTTCCGTTAGCGTTGTCGGTGCAGACCAATTCTTAATAGCTTCAACCTTTGCAGGATCAACATAAATTCCATCTCTGTTAATCACATGACCAAGAAATTGCACAGAATCTAACCAGAAATCACATTTCAAAAACTTAGCATACAACTTTTCATCCTTCAACAACTTCAAAACAATCCTCAAATGTTCTCTATGCTCATCTTCATTCTTAGAATAGATTAGAATATCGTCAATAAACACAATCACAAATTTATCCAAGTAGGCTTGCACACTCGATTCATTAAATCCATGAAAACCGCAGGTGCGTTAGTTAACCCAAATGGCATTACTTGAAATTCATAGTGTCCATAACCAGTTCTAAATGCAGTTATAGGAATATCTTCTTCACGGACGCGAAGTTGGTGATATCCTGACCGCAAATCTATCTTGGAATACACACTAGATCCTTGCAGTTGATCAAACAAATCATCAATCCTAGGTAAAGGATATCGATTTTTAATTGTCAACTTGTTCAGTTCCCTATAATCAATGCACATACGAAAAGATCCATCCTTCTTCTTAACGAACAAGACTGGAGCTCCCCAAGGCGACGAGCTCGGTCGAATAAAACCTTTATCAGACAACTCCTTAAGTTGCTCAGATAACTCCTTTAATTCAGAAGGGGCTAATCGGTAAGGCGCACGTGCCACCGGTGCAGCACCAGGAATTAAATCGATTCGAAACTCTACTTGCCTTATCGGTGGAAGTCTTGGTAAATCTTTAGGAAATACCTCAGGAAATTCACAAATAATAGGTACATCTTCCAATCGTTTCTCCCTAGACTCATTCCCGGTCACTTGAGCTAAGAATAACTCACAACCGTTCCTGATGTACTTTTGGACTTTAATACATGAAACGATTTTCAAACGGGATTCACCTCGGCTACCATCAATTACTAACGTTTTATTCCTAAGAGGAATCTTAACCTTCTTCTCTCCATATAAAATAGTAGCATTATTCAACGACAACCAATCCATACCAATAATAATATCAAAACTACCTAATTCTATCAACATCAAATCAATCGGAAAGGAATGGTTCAAGAGATTTAGAGAGCATCCTTCTAATAGCTTATTAGTTTTCACTAATTTACCATCAGCCAATTCCACCTCGTAACTGGTACTTATCTCAACAGGTTCAATATCAATAAGGGCACTAAATTTAGTGGATACAAAGCTCCTATCGGCACCCGAATCGAATAAAGCAACATCATAATGATTGTTGAGTAAAAACGTACCGGTAACGACATTCGGATCCTCTTTCTTCACCTCAATTGTTCCAAGTTGGTAGATACCACCCTGGGGGTTTCTTCCAGGTACAATCGCTTTCAACTTGGGGCATTCCGATTTCCTATGACCTTCTTCATTACAGTTGAAGCAAATCGTTCCCTTCTTACACCTTTCAACCTTGTGTCCAAGCTTTCCGCAATTTCGGCACTTCCAGCAGTCGCCAGGATGCCTCTTGTTGCCACACTTAGGACATCTATCATCGTTGCGCGGTGCATTGTTGGTAATAGCATTTGCATTCCCCTTTCTCTGGTTCTGACGGCGATTGAAATTCTTCCTATTATCACCTATATCTACACGATCACCGTCTCCCTTCCTTTTCTCACCTACACGGGCTTCATCTTCCATATCCTGAATTATCTGTCCAATGAGTTGGTAAGCCATTCGAACAGCATCATCAATGGTCAGTGGTTTCGATGATGTTACGTCCCCCCGGATATTCCTGGTCAACCCTTTCACATATTGCTCAATTCGGATCTCTTCGGGTTCAACCAATCGAGGACATAGCAAGGCCAACTCATGGAATTGATTCGTGTAACTATCAATGTCCACACCTTTCATTCTCAAACGAATCAACTCTTGTTCTAACCTAATGATCACACTACGAGGACAAAACTCCAAAGTCATCCACTTCTTGATTTCAGCCCAAGGAGTAGCATTAGCAGCATCAAGACCCATGAAAGCAATTCTCCCGTTCCACAAAGTCAACGCACGACCTTTAAGAGTAGCCATAGCAAAAGTCACCTTATCTTCCTCTTTACACTTACTAATCCTAAACACCGATTCAATCTTTTCAATCCATTGGCTTAATCCTACAGCACCTTCAGTTCCATTAAAAGGTAGAGGTTCACACTTCATGAACGTCACATAAGTACAGCCACCAACTTCAGGTGCATTCGTTCCAAGTCCTCCTACATTTCCTCCAGCATTAGCATTCACATTATTAGCATTCACATTCACATTAGTACCGCCAATTCCACTACCGCCAGCTCCACTACCGCCAGCTCCACTACCGCCAGCTCAACTACCGCCAGCTCCACTACCGCCAGCTCCACTATCGCCAGCTCCACTACCGCCAGCTTCATTTCTAGCATTTGCCATAAATTCAGTCATAGATGCGGTAACTTGCTCCGTAATAATCCTACGTACATCATCCTCAGTCACAGCCTTCTTGGGCGGCATAGTTCTATAATTTCACAATTTCAAAGCATTAAGCATCCATCCAACAAAGGATTCATATAATATGGATCGAATTCAAGATCAAGATACAAATAAGGCACAATATGGAATTCAAGACAAGATACATATTTCATTCGATCTGAAACAAAAGTATTGTCTTAGTACATCCATATCAAACTTCTAACACTATATACACTCAAAATTCGTGCCAAATCTATTACTAACAAGTCGGTTCAGTCAAAGCTACAAAAGCACAAAAGATATAAAGGTCACTACTAAATACAGACTGGTCTACTGAGAACCGCCAGATGGTCCATCATCCATCGTCTTCTGGATCTTCGCCAGACGATCACTAGACACATCTTCAGCTGGGCGCTTACGGATTACTCCTCTTTCAACCATGTCAGCATAAAATCTACTGTTCCATCCCACAGATATATTCAACTCCTTTTCAGCTTTCTCACGCATCGCACGAGCCACACTCAACTGAATCTCCATAGAATTCACCTTTCTCTTCATAGCAGCATACTCACCACTTTCCAATACCGATAACCTCCTAAAAGCCTCATTCAAACCACGTTCTACATCACTCAAATCCAAACTAAGCAATTCTCGCTCTTTCTCGCCAACCTTAGACTTCGACTCCAAATAAGCAACCTGAGTCTGAACAACACCTAATCCAACCTCTGTCACACAACTCTTAACACGGGAAGCATCTAGATCACGTCTCAAGGCCCATGGTGCAAGACCATCAATATGAGTAGCCTCTCGAGTACTAGACGACTCTCCTATCTCACGTCTATGAGTAGCAATACCATCAGTACCGTCAGGTGCATCGTCATCCTCATCCTCCTCTGATTCAGAATCAGATTCAGACGATTCAGACATTTCGTCCCTAGGTAACTCATCCTCAGAATCAGACAAACAAACTGGTGGGGGCAAAGGCTCGCCCTCTGGAACATCATACGGATAAATAAGCTCAGCTTCCTCATCGTCATCAACCTCAACATCTATACCTACGTCTTCCTCGACATCCTCGTCGTCAATCTCATCATCTAACTCATCTAACCCAATCTCATCCTCATTCTCAATATCAGCATTCTCAATCTCCACATTCTCATTACCCACATTCTCAATATCCACATTCTCATTACCCACATTCTCAATATCCACATTCTCATTACCCACATTCTCAATATCCACATTCTCATTACCCACATTCTCAATCTCATTTTCTACTAAGTCTTCCTGAGGGGCAATCTGATCTCCTAGTCCTAACTCGGGCTCGGGATCCTCAAATGGTTCCTCCTCGTCATCAATATCAAAATCTACTAAGTCTAAATAAGGATCATCTTCTATATTAGGTTCGGGAATAGCATGGTTTTCTACAGGAATATTAGGGTCAGCCATGACAATCTGCATTTATATATTTATCTCGTATTAGGATAACATACTAGTTAAACAATTACATAATGAAATCACGATATATACATATATATAAATTAAATTATATATATAAAAATATATATCTTCTCAATAGGGCTTGTTGGTAACGTCGGAGATCTCTGGCACCGTTATAGTCAAAAGATTTTTCAAATATTTTCTCAAATGTTCATTGTCAAAAGATTTTGAAAAGTTTTGTTCAAAACCTTGGTTTTTAAAATCTTTTTTTCTCTACAACGAGAGCTCTGGTACCAAACTGTAACACTCTCATTTTTCGTATCGGTACAGCGGAAGGGTCTTTCAGAGTGTTACGGGATAGCACAATAACTCCAATCATAGACAACACATAAAAATGGTTGTACAAGGTTTAACAAACATTCATTCGATAAAAAGGTTTAAAAGTGTACAACAGGTCCCAAATTATACAGGTCATTAAGTTTACAAAACACAGATCGAATGAACATTTTTAATATTAAGTGTGGGCCATCAGAGTCGATCTCCATCCGGATTACCTTCAAGCACCTGAGATAGAAAACATGCAAAAATCATATCAGCGAATGCCGAGTGAATTCATAGAGTTTAATGAAAACCGTTATATAAAACAATCATTTACAATCATTTAAAATCAGAACACAAGTATAATATCGGAAGTAAGTCCACATATTGCTAGTCAGGCAATATATAAATCAAGCATACATCTGAAACCGTCCATGAGACCGTAGTCTCTATATTACCATGATAGGTAATATATTCATCGTAATAGCGTCGTTATCGTTTATTTAGATTATACATGTCGTATAGATTATAGTATCTGAATTAGGTAGGATTATTATTAGCCGCATGACATTGTTACCTTACTGTGAAAACAGCGGGCCGCGAACCCGACAAACAATTTGCCCATCTAAGTTAGCGTGTCGTCACAAAAATCACGCTATGGAATCTTCTCATACATAAATCCGCTTACCAATCAATGTGGTACGACGGGGATCAACCGTCAAGGCGCGAACTGGGGTGATCGTCCCCAAATAGTACTATCAAATGCATAAGCGTCTACCAAGTCCCGGTAGTTCACAATTCATGCTAATGGGACTTTAAGTGACATAACTAACTACTAATAATCCTTTTAGTCTCGAATATAGGGTCATAGCATCATTCGGGTCCATCTCATTTAGCATACAATCGGGACTACTTGTGTTCTATTTTTATAAAAATCTAGCATGTTATCTCCCTCGCGGGTTTACAAATCATTTTATAAAACATTTAAAAGAGTGCGAGGCTATGAACTCACGTTGTTAATGAAAGGCGGATTATCGGCTACGGGCGTGCTTCGGTCACGGAAACCTATATAAATAATAATCGGTCTTAGACTCGGTCCAATGACTTTTATCAAAATAACAATATACATATGATGATTTTGTACATATGATGATGATCAAGTGGGTTTATAAATCCTCATTTACTCATTTTAGCGTTTACGTTTTAGTATCGTCTTACTAGTTCACTAGTTTTACCGATTTTACCTATTTTAAGTTCATTAAGTCTTTTATAAGTTCTTTTACTTGTTTTTACCCATTTTATACCTATATGATCAGTATATATACTTTTCATGTTGGGCCCTATTGGGTTAAGCCCAATAATTCTTTTTACAAGTTTTTATCTTATTAAGTCCAATTATTAGTCTAATAGGTTTAGTTAGCTCGTAAATGTCCGTAATTCTTATAGTTCGGGTTTTATCGGTTTTTACTTGTATTAGTTACTTATACATCAGTATATAACTTTTATAAACTTTACATTAGACGGGTTTGGTCGTCTAAGTTTTATTTGATGAAAAAAAACGTTAATTTCACGGCGATAGCCGAAAAAGTCATAAAAATCAAGTTTATAGTTTTTATTACTTACAAATATTATTTTTACCACCATTTATATAATTTACCCATTTAATTAACCTTTTATACATTTATATAAATAAGTTTTATAAGTTAGTGGGTTTATATTTTACATTTTATAAATTATAAAGTGAGTGCTTATATAATAATAATAAACATTATTTCCAAAATCTGATTTTTAACTTCACATTCACCATTTTTATCATATCTAGAGTTATACAATGACTTAGAAGCTCATTTTTGGATGACAACTTCTTCATAATATGTGCTACATATAAATTAGTTATAGCTACTGCCCATTTTGAGTCTAAGTTGCCTTAACAGTCCCTACAAAACTGCTTATTCAGATTGTACCACCTAACTTGTTTTGATCATATCTCACTCATTATTTTGATTCCATTGCATGGCCAACTCTCACATGTGTATAACATCATCTACTTACTGTAAATAGATTAAACCATGCAATTTTATCAGTTCATCATTTAGTTATCTACTGTTTTTATACAGCCAACTAATTAGTCATGATTTTAGCTTCATTTCTTATGGTTATCATCATTTTTAAGCATGTTTATCAACACTTGATCCCCACATAACATTTTTATCATCATATATACATCATATACATATACAAAATGAAAGAAAATACATTTGTTCTTTACAAAATAATAAGAGAAAAATGTAGAGGATGATCTTCTTTACCAATCCAAGTGGATTTCTTGTTTTAGGAAGGCAAGAACTTGATGAACACAACAAGTATCTCCAAGACCATAAAATATCAAGATCATATGTTGGAAAATCAGCCCTAGGACACAAGCAAATCACCTCCAAAGTTGTTTATATGGCCACCAAATGATCAAGGCTTCAAGGAAACACCTTAATAGGACTAGTAAACATGTGGTTTGTAGCTAGAAAAGATCAAAAATGGTGTTTGTTGCTTGATGTGGGACGGCACAAAGGGTGGAGTAGAGAGAGTTTGAGAGTGAATTGCATGTAGGAAATGGTTAGAATGAAAACCATTAGCTAGTTTTGTGTTAAGGTGGAAGTAGTTAGCTTAAAGTGTAAGCACAAGCTTACACTTGTGCAAACTAGCTAAAACTTGTGCCACCTATGTGTGATGTGTCCATAATGCCGTCCCATATAAGCTAGTGGGATGGGGCAAAGTGTTTTGTCCCATCTCACTAGTTTACGGGTATTTCTCGATTCTAATTTTCTCGATTTGCGTGCCCTCGGGTCGTTTTACGAAAAATGTTTTTATAAATTATGAATCACCGTCACAAAACGAATCCAATAAAAATTGTCTCATCAAAAACGGAGTTCAAAAACGTAAATACGTAATCCTAAGGTTTCCGGTTTAGTCGTAAAAGACGCCAAATTATGCACGTAAGCCCAAATTTAAATCCGTAAATTGTGAGTTCGTCAACCAACACAAAAATAAGTTTCAAAATATTATACGAGAAAATATTTCACTACCTGAAAATGTTAGATTTGTCACATGAAGAGTCGAGACCTACAAGTTCCAAGTCGAATGATCATGCTGCTACTGGTGCTAGGAAGTGTGAAGAGAGAGTTACTTTTAATTCAACTGTGTCTAGTCCTGGTTTATTGGGTCCTAGGAAGATTGATTCTCCTAGAATTGTGTGTAATAAAGTTAGCAGTATGAAACAATGTCATTCTAATAAAAGGTCGATTAAAACATGTTTTGTTTGTGGAAGTGCATTTCATTTGATTAAAGATTGTAATTTTTATTCTTCTGTTCATCAATCATTTCCTGCTCCTGGTCCACCAGAAGTTGCTCCATATTCTTCTAGAAGACTCAATCCTAGTGCTCAATCGTTTTCTTCCTCTAGAAGGACCTCTCCATTAGCTTCTGATCATTGGAGAAACATTGGATTAACAACAAATAGAACCACCAGTAACTATTTTCAGAATTTTAATCCAATTTATCCACAAAATTTTGACCACATGTATTTTGGTTTGGGAAATTTGGGAACTGCTGTTAAGCCCTCAGCAGGTTGTTCTTGGTCAAACAATAATACCAATATGATGCATAGGCAACCAAAGAACAACGGTGGATCTCATCAATCTTCTTGGCTCTCTACTAAAGATCCACAAGGCAGGCTCAAACCTAAAAAGGTTTGGGTCCCCTTAAGACACTAACTTTTGCATCTTTATTATCTTGTTGTTGTAGGTTACACCATACCAAGATCCTACTCTAGAAATTGTTGATAGTGGATGCTCCAGGAGCATGACAGGAAATAAAAGTATTCTATCTAACTTTGTACCATTTCAAGGCGGCAAGGTCTATTTTGGTGGAGGTGAAGGCAGGATCACTGGCAAAGGAACAATTCAGACGCCCAATCTTAATTTTGAGCAGGTCTACTATGTGGAAGCACTTCAACACTTCAACTTGATATCTTTCTCTCAGATTTGTGACAAGAAGCAGTTTGTTCTCTTTACGGATACTGATGCACTTGTGCTATCCAAAGACTTTAAACTTCCGGATACCTCACAGGTTCTGCTCAGAATCCCTAGAAGACACAATCTCTATAGCATCAAGCTGAATGAATTCAATCCTACTGGTCAACTAGCATGTTTGGTTGTTAAAGCCTCAGAAGATGAAGCCACTCAATGGCACAGAAGGATGGGGCATGTGAACTTCAAGACCATTCACAAACTAGCAAATATGAACCTGGTCTCTGGTTTACCTCCCAAGTCATTTAGAAATGATATTAATTGTATTACTTACAGCAAAGGCAAACAACATAAAGCATCCTTCAATTCCATTACTGCTCTCAGCCTTATAACTGAACCATTGCAGCTACTACACATGGATTTATTTGGTCCTACCTCTATTAGGAGCATCGACCACAAACAATTCTGTCTGGTGGTAACTGATGGATATAGCAGGTTTACGTGGGTGTTCTTCATGGCTGCCAAGAGTGAGACCTACTCAATTCTTAAAGATTTTATTACCCTTATAGAGAACCAGTTGTCCAAGAAGGTTAAAGGTATTCATTGTGATAATGGAACCGAGTTCAAAAATAAAGACCTCATAGCACTTTGTAATTCTAAAGGCATCAAAAGAGATTATAGTGTAGCGAGAACTCCTCAACAGAATGGCGTGGCAGAAAGAAAGAACAGGACTCTAATAGAAGCAGCAAGAACAATGCTTGCCGATTCCAAGCTTCCAACCATGTTCTGGACAGAAGCTGTTAATACTGCAAGTTATGTTTTGAATAGAGTTTCTATTACAAATCCTCACAAGAAGACTCCTTATGAGCTCCTAACAGCCAAAGTTCCAAATATTGCTCATGTGAAGCCTTTTGGGTGTCCTGTCACCATTCTGAATACTAGTGACTATTTGGGGAAGTTTGATGGCAAGGCAGATGAAGGATACATTGTGGGATATTCAGCTCACTCTCGGGCTTATCGTGTCTACAATCTCCAAGCCAAGCGAGTAATTGAAACTATAAATCTCAGGTATTTTGAAGAGAAGTCAAACATCCAAGGCAAGGGTCCTGAATGGTATTTTGATCTTGATTATCTTAGTGATTCATTAGGATATTTTCGTTTCAAAACTAACCATGATGCAGGTCCACAAGTGTTTGTAACTTCTAGTACAGGTGCTCACTCTAGTCTTTCTGACTCAGATGACGAGGATGATATTTTTGTTGTTCCATCCTACTCCACCACAGTCTCTCCTACTCCTCCTAGTGATGCAACTCCATTGGATGTATTGGATTCACAAGTAGCTCTTGACACCCTACTCAAACAATAACAAGAAGCTACTACAGCAGCTGCTCAAGGTGGCTTTGAGTTTCCCTTGAATACGCCTACTGACAAAGCTGCTCCTAGTACCCCAGCTACTACTCCTAGTGCTAGTTTAACACCTATTGGTAGTCCGACTAGTGAGTCTGCTTCCCATACTCGATTCTCCAGTCCTTCTGATTTGGGGAACCATCAAAAGAAGTCTTCTACCAAGCTGGATGATATTCATAAACAACCAATAGATGGCATTTTCAACGCTGCTTCATATGATGATGACTTTGTTGGGGATCTCAATAACTTGGCACCAGAAGTGGAGGTAGCTTCCAATCCAGTGTTGCAATCACACAAAGATCACCCTCCTACTCAAATCATTGGAGATCCTGGTTCTACTATCAAGACACGCAGAATGCATAAGAAGGCCTCGTCTGATCATCATGCTCTTGTGAGCTATATTGAAGATCAAAAGCGTAACAATCATACGGAATTTCAACACCGTTTGTTTGCTTGCTTTCTTTCACAGGTGGAACCTAGATCAGTCACTCATGCTCTTGAGGATCAAAGTTGGGTGGAGGCTATGTAGGAGGAAATGCAGCAATTCTTGTTTCAGAATGTTTGGATTCTAGTTGACTTACCAGATGGAAAGACAACAATCAATACCAAATGGATTCTCAAGAACAAGAAAGATGCACGGGGAATTGTAGTAAGGAATAAAGCTAGGCTTGTCGCACAGGGCCACACTCAAATTGAGGGCATTGACTACACTGAAGTTTTTGCTCCGGTTGCTAGGATTGAGGCTATTCGTCTGTTTTTGGCTTTTACTTCTTATGTGGGCTTTACAGTTTTTCAGATGGATGTCAAGAGTGCATTTCTCTATGGCAAGATTGATGAGGAAGTTTATGTCACTCAACCTAAGGGCTTTGTAGATCCACTTCATCCCAAGAAAGTTTACAAGGTGGTCAAGGCTCTTTATGGACTACATCAGGCTCCTAGAGCTTGGTATGAGCGTCTTTCAACTTTCCTGTTAAAGAATGGCTATAGAAGAGGCACAATTGATAAAACACTATTTCTTAAGAGGAACACCAAGGACATTATCCTTGTTCAGGTTTATGTGGACGATATTATCTTTGGTTCTACTAAGAAGGAATGGTGTGATGAGTTTGAACAACTAATGAAAGGCGAATTTCAGATGAGTGCTATGGGAGAGCTTTCCTTCTTCCTTGGTCTTCAAGTCAAGCAACAGTCGGATGGGATCTTCATAAGTCAAGATAAATATGTTCATGAGATCCTTCGGAAGTTTGACATGGATCCTCTTAGACCAGCAACAACTCCTTATGAAGTGGCTAAAGTCAAACTCAAGAATGAGCCAGATCCTCCGGTAAATGTTCACATGTACAGGTCTATGATTGGCTCACTCATGTATCTGACTGCATCAAGTCCGGATATCATGTTTGCAGTAAGTGCTTGTTCTAGACATCAGGTGGCTCCAACGATTTCTAACTTGAATGCCGTCAAGAAGATTTTCAAGTACATCAAGGCTCAACCCAAGCTTCGCTTATGGTATCCTAAAGAATCACCTTATGTTCTTGAAGCATATAGTGATAGTGACTATGCAGGTGCTAATAATGACAGAAAATCTACTACTGGTGGTTGTCAATTTTTGGGTCGAAGACTTATTTCATGACAATGCAAATCGTAGCTACTTCTTCAACAGAAGCTGAATACGTTGCTGCTGCTAGCTGTTGTGGACAAGTTTTGTGGATCCAAAATCAGATGTTGGATTATGGGTTCAATTTTAGGAACACCAAAATTTTCATTGACAATCAAAGCACTATCTGCATTGTGAAGAATCTTGTTTTTCATCAACGTACAAAACATATTGAAATTCGGCATCATTTTATACGGGATGCCAATGAGAAGAAGTTGATACAGGTTCTTAAGGTTCATACGGATGATAATGTTGCTGATCTGTTGACTAAAGCCTTTGATGGTCCTCGGTTCAACCACTTGGTGGTTCACATTGGGATGGTCAATCCTTGAGATCTAGGATTGAGGGGAGGCTAAGCCTAAGGGGAGGCTTAGTGTACATATTTATTTGCAAAGACTAACATATTGGTAGATTTTAACAACATATTGAATGGGTTATGGTGGTGTGTGTTACTCCTGGTGGAGGTTTTTGCTCACTTCTGATGGTTATATTCATTCATGACTGGCTTCTAGTCCTTATTGGTTAGCTTCTAGTCATCATTAGTTGGCTTCTAGTGGATAAAAATCCTTCTTTGTCAAGTGATGGTTGATTTCTGGTATTCGTTTGGGACACTATTCACTTTGTTGACTTCAGTTGACCACATTTTGCTTATAGTGTTGACCATTGTGCATTTTGACTTTTAGTCAACGCATGCAAATTCTGGTATATATCCTCTTATTTCACTTTGGTAAGTTGGAATTTGCAAATAATGTTAAAAAGGGCAAGTGGTAACTGCCTAATTTGAAAGGGCAATAATGTATAGATTTTACTAGTTGAAAGTTCGTTTTCTCGGTATCTTAACGAATTGATTTCCGGTTTAAAGTACGACTCAGTTGATCTTGGTGAAACAAATATTTTTGGTTGTTTTTAAATAAAAGTGCAAAACAATTAAAGTAAAAGTGCAATTAAAGTAAATCTAATCTAATTAAAATAATGGTGCAAGTATTTAAAACGTGACTGAAATTAAAGGGCACTGATGTAAATGACGCAAATTTAAATCTATCTAAGGCAAAATGAAATCGCAACTAAAACTTAAACTAAGGCAAGGCTAAAATAAGGCTAAGACAAGTAATCTTAAAGTGCAATTAAATAAAAAGGCGGGAAAAATAAGCTTAAAAATAAAAGACAGAAATTTAAAAAGAAAGACTAAAAAGAATTAAAACAAAACCTTGATTCGGAAGTTCAAAACTTCCGAATGAACTGGCTTGACTCGGAACTTTTTGACTTCCGAATGAAACAGTCTTGAGTCGGAACTTCTTGACTTCCGAATGAAGCACTCTTGATCCGGAACTCCTTGATTCGGAAGACTTCCGGATGAAGCCTTCTTGATCCGGAACTTTCAGACTTACGAATGAAGCCCCTCTGATTCGGAACTTTTAGACTTCCGAATGAACAATGCTTGAGTCGGAACTCCTTGATTCGGAAGACTTCCGGATGAAGCCTTCTTGATCCGGAACTTTCAGACTTCCGAATGAACACTCTTGAGTCGGAACTTCTTGACTTCCGAATGAAGCACTATTGATCCGGAACTCCTTGATTCGGAAGACTTCCGGATGAAAGGACTCCTTCTCTTGGGCTCGGAACTTATCTGGGAACACAGAAACAGAAACAAACACTCCCGAAGAACAAGGGAATACGATCTAAACATAAATTTAACCAAAATCAAACAAAAGATTAAGCTAAACTAATAACAAAACAACAGTTAAACATAAACAAACAATTTAAATCAACAAAACTAACAAATTTAACCACAATAATCAAAAACCCACTTGATCAAAATAAGAACATGAACATGAACACAAACATAAACATAAAAATCAAAGATCAAGAAAGGTAGATAGGAGATTGACAAGAAAAATTAAAGATTGACATGAATTAAATGGAAACTTACTTGAAATTAAATGGTAATTAAGGTGCAAGACAATTAATGTAAATTGGACAAGAAATTAAATGTGCATCAATGAAAATGGAAGAAATGGTTTGTCAAACCACCCAACAAAGAAAAATGATTAATTCCTAAACTATATATAGGGGAGGATTAGGAAGCTTCCTCCCCTCCTTCCTTTATTCTTAATTGCGTCATTAGGTCCTTAAGCCTTTAATCTTCATTAATTGCACCATTAGTCCTTTTCTTCTTATCTTCTTTAATCTTGGACTTTTAATGACTTTTGGCTCGGGAATTCTTTGAACTCGTCTTTTACTTCTTCAATAAAATAGGCTTGAGTTCTTCGGCTTTAAGTAAACTTCCGTCTTTTGACTTTTTCTTCGATAAATCTTCAGAATTGGTCTTGGACTTCCGTTCTTTTTGCACTCTTGACTTCTTGACATTGTCTCTCATCTATTTCTTCAATAAAAGCCCGTAAATGCCGTGTTTTCTCCACTTTTCACAATTTCGTCCTAAATCACAACAAAAACACAAACCACGCATAATTCCGACATAAAAGACATAAAATACACGTTTTGGTCCGGTTATTATTGTAATTAAGTGGTAAAAAGGATGGGTGTTTACACACCTATCAAATCCCCTACACTTGACCATTGCAATGTCCTCATGCAATGCATTAGTTACAAAGCATGTTTACATTTTTATCACAATCAATCCATAATGGCCTTTATTAAAGAGATAGAAAATCAAAAACATACCTTGGGTTTTGAAAATGTTATGAATAATCATCATCCTCAAGTTTTCACTTTCTCACACCAAGCTTAAAAACGAGATCATTGTTATTATAAGTTAGTAAACTAACACGAACTCATGTGGGCCAATTATTCACTTAGACTCCCTTATTCCTAGGTGTATCTCTTATATTTTATTGTTGTCTTGAATGATCACGAGGATGCATTGTTGACTTATTTCGATAGTTATTTAGGCCGAAAATAAAGTGAACGATTTAATCAATAGTTAGCTAAAGGACAAAATCTTTTAAAACTGCTTCTCGGGACCTCATAAAGTTCATATCTTGGCATAACTCGCTTCGCGATTTGAGACCTTTCTCGGACCGATATTTGGTAGCGACTTCATACTTCAAACCTTGAGAGACGTTTATGAAATAATGGTCTTCTCTTCACAATAGGAATTTCTTCACTTGAAGTTTTGAGAGATTCATACTTGGACCACGACTTCTTCATTTTTCTCCAATCTTTATTTTGGACTTTGATATACAACGATCCGCCTCCTTTTATGACTTGGATCTATTTATCCTCATACCTTGTTAGGGTCTTTTCGGATACACTTCTCCATGACTTTTGGGAGTTTTTGCTTTTCGTCGTGTGTCTCGATCCTTCATATTGATTTTCGATAAATGATTCTTCACATCACTTTGGATCTTTAGCAACAAAATATAGCCCTCATGCCTTGTTAGGGCCTTTTCGGACTCGCCAATCTTCGCATCCCGCTTCAATAAGTTATGCCTTGGCTATGAACTCTAATCCATACCGAGCAACTTTTAAACGATCTTGGGCTAGAAGCTAAGTAACTTTTCAAATCGTACAACCTTATTTATTGCAGATAAATTTATTAGCAAGCGATGGGAGAATAGGCTTATAATTAACTCACATAAATTCACGAAAGAATACCAAACTTATAATTGACTCTATCATCTCTCGTTCTCCACAGTTTAAAATCTCAAGGAATGAGACTCGTAGATGCTTAGCCTATTAAATCAAAGTTTTGGGTTTTCGAGTCGCCTATAGGATCTTGCAAATTCTTAGACTCTTTCAAGTTTAGAAATCGCGTTTTAAAGTTCCCTTGATAAACGACTCTCTAGGATCAATTATAGGAACTTGCGAAAAGTTCTTGTTCTTAACCCGTGAGAGTTAAGACTTTCGCGTTTTATAGCTCCCTATATAAAAGCCTAGCAAAACTTGACTTAAACACGTTAAGGATACTAGCTAGAGTAACTTAGATAAGTAAACTCGGGTTGAGTCAAAAGATTCACAACGTTTGAAAATTAAAACCACTTATTAAACATTTATTCTAATTAGGAAAGAAAATAACTATACAAAAGGAAAAACTAATAGGCCAAAATAGATCAAAAATTTTGAAAAATGTCGAAAAATCAAATTTTCCGGTTAAAATGAAGACAAATACAAGGAAAAGGCCACTTAACTTCGATAGAAGTCCCCCCTACACTTAACATAAACATTGTCCTCAATGTTTAAGCATGTGGGAGTAAACTCCCCTACACTTAGGACATTGTGCACTTTGTTTAAATCTTGCTAAGGAAAAGACAACTAAATAGATTTCTATTTTAATATTGAAAAATATAAAATAGTAAATCGAAAAGAGTTTAGGATAGAACCGGGAAGAAGGGAACACGGAATCACGGTTCGTCAAAAGTCATCAAGAGTGTGTCTTTGAAGCTCTAATCCCTGCACATGATAAGAAAGAAGGCAAGAAACACCACGGGGCTCCCCCCTACACTTATGGTGAAAATAGATAGATAATTGGGTTGCCTCCCAAAAAGCGCTTGTTTATATTAACCGAGTCACGAGCCTGACTCGTCCCCAAATTAAATAGTCCATGGGGAAGCCTCGAATGTGATACCGGGATCAAAGACCTTGTCCTCGTTCCCGGTTGACATCAACAAAGGAGAGGCGGGGGGATAAGTCTTGAATGGGAGAAAGGTCCTTTCAACATACGAGAAGTATGTGAAATCGAGGTCCACGGGAGGTGGGGTGGGTAAAGTAAGCACATTGTCCTCCCCCAAAGACAATAGATGCTGAGCAAGCGGCAAAGCCGTATTGTTATCAATCATAGCATAATCAATGTCACCTCCCGGGTCGAAGCACTCATCCTCCGTGATAGTGGCTAAAGAGGAGGATGAAAGGTGCTCGGGAAGGGGACTTGGAACAATATCTTCCTGCAACAAATTTTCAAAAATAATGTCCCCCTCCGTGTCATAATCATCAATACCTGAAGGGATGGAGTGGATATCGATTTTTTCCAGCAATGGGTCATTATCTTCAACGGGGGGGATAGATGGAGGTAAAGACTTGGAAAGAGAAGGAGAAGTCAACTCTTCGATTTGAGCAATAAGAAGATGAACTTTCCGTAATCTATCGCGAAGAAGCACGTCTTCCACCTTATCCACAAGATCATGTTCATCGGTAAACTTCTCGTAATCCGGAGAGAATAAATCGTCATCGTCTGCATCTCCCGGTGGAGATTGAGAAATTTCAAAAGTGAAATTCTCATAGCAGAGAGAAGAATCGTCATCACTAGGATCGACCTCTTCCGTAAGAGCAACGTCGTCCTCAGGCTCCATAGCAGGTAAGTCACAAACCTCATCATCCAATATTTTGTCGAGACCAACATCACTAAGCTCATTCAGCGAATCTAGATCCTTAGACGCAATAGGAACATCGAGAGTAGGAGCAGCAACTTCAGAAGATTGGTTGAAAGTGTAGACATCATCGTCGTCGTCATAATCATAATAGATAGGACGAGTCCAGTTAGGAGTGACGTAGTCGGCTAACTCTTCCTTGATAACCTCCACATCTTTAAGAAGCTCATGCAACAACTGTTGTTGTTCATCGCCCCGAGTATGTTCAATTTCACCAATTCTATCCCATGCTGTAATTAAACATTTTGGTGTAGAAAAGAATGGAAAACGACTAAATTGGCTCCAAAAGGTGTCAGTGGTTTTCAAGGTTTCGTCCACATCAAGCAACGGTTGCCTTTCCTGATGCAAGTCAGCTCGAAGTTGAGCCATACTTTCTAGAATGTCATTCAAAGAAGTGAGTTGTTGATCAAGACTAATTTGCTGAGAGGATTGATGATTGAGGTTGTGATGTGGGGGCGCAAAGTTATAAACACTAGGATGATAGCACGGTACTTTCTCAAAGACTTGCGACGGATCACAAAAAGAAGCATCGTGAGGGCCCCCACAAATATAGCACCATGGGTGTGGAGAGAAACTGGGTGCTTCTTGTGGATAGCTATTACCATTGTCATAATTGTACCCCGGTTCTTGCCCGTGACCATACGGGTATCGAACCGGGCACGAAACATGCCAATGAGAATCGCTTCCA
Source organism: Glebionis coronaria (assembly GCA_025667525.1). Taxonomy (NCBI): domain Eukaryota; kingdom Viridiplantae; phylum Streptophyta; class Magnoliopsida; order Asterales; family Asteraceae; genus Glebionis; species Glebionis coronaria. The sequence continues at coordinate 164,985,380 of CM046874.1, forward strand.
CAATAGATGCACGGGGGAACAGGAGGTGGGTTCAAAAAGAATGAATTAGTCGAGTTGCACAAAGGACAAAATCCGAATTGTGTGTTGTCGATATCGTTTCCACACCGCTCACATGTACACCATTGACAAGAGTTGTTCCCAGATAATTGTTTCCCACACCGGACGCAATGGACATAAAAATCCATAAAGAAAGATAGATAAGCAAGAAGAATATTTTTGGTGCAAAACTTTGAAAAATAAATGCTTTTTATGATTTTTCAAATGTTTTTGGGATTTTTGAAAATTTTTGGACACGAAAAATAACATTCACGAGTGAACGGATCCCAAAAGCCAACGCGTCTCTCACAAAAAACCGTTAATCTTCACGAAAAGAGCCGGCAGCGGCGCCATTTTAATGTATAGATTTTAGTAGTTGAAAGTTCGTTTTCTCGGTATCTTAACGAATTGATTTCCGGTTTAAAGTACGACTCAGTTGATCTTGGTGAAACAAATATTTTTGGTTGTTTTTAAATAAAAGTGCAAAACAATTAAAGTAAAAGTGCAATTAAAGTAAATCTAATCTAATTAAAATAATGGTGCAAGTATTTAAAACGTGACTGAAATCAAAGGGCACTGATGTAAATGACGCAAATTTAAATCTATCTAAGGCAAAATGAAATCGCAACTAAAACTTAAACTAAGGCAAGGCTAAAATAAGGCTAAGACAAGTAATCTTAAAGTGCAATTAAATAAAAAGGCGGGAAAAATAAGCTTAAAAATAAAAGATAGAAATTTAAAAAGAAAGACTAAAAAGAATTAAAAGAAACCTTGATTCGGAAGTTCAAAACTTCCGAATGAACTGGCTTGACTCGGAACTTTTTGACTTCCGAATGAAACAGTCTTGAGTCGGAACTTCTTGACTTCCGAATGAAGCACTCTTGATCCGGAACTCCTTGATTCGGAAGACTTCCGGATGAAGCCTTCTTGATCCGGAACTTTCAGACTTCCGAATGAAGCCCCTCTGATTCGGAACTTTCAGACTTCCGAATGAACAATGCTTGAGTCGGAACTCCTTGATTCGGAAGACTTCCGGATGAAGCCTTCTTGATCCGGAACTTTCAGACTTCCGAATGAACACTCTTGAGTTGGAACTTCTTGACTTCCGAATGAAGCACTCTTGATCCGGAACTCCTTGATTCGGAAGACTTCCGGATGAAAGGACTCCTTCTCTTGGGCTCGGAACTTATCTGGGAACATAGAAACAGAAACAAACACTCCCGAAGAACAAGGGAATCACAGTATTAACGATCTAAACACAAATTTAACCAAAATCAAACAAACGATTAAGCTAAACTAATAACAAAACAACAGTTAAACATAAACAAACAATTTAAATCAACAAAACTAACAAATTTAACCACAATAATCAAAAACCCACTTGATCAAAATAAGAACATGAACATGAACACAAACATAAACATAAAAATCAAAGATAAAGAAAGGTAGATAGGAGATTGACAAGAAAAAGTAAAGATTGACAAGAATTAAATGGAAACTTACTTGAAATTAAATGGTAATTAAGGTGCAAGACAATTAATGTAAATTGGACAAGAAATTAAATGTGCATCAATGAAAATGGAAGAAATGGTTTGTCAAACCACCCAACAAAGAAAAATGATTAATTCCTAAACTATATATAGGGGAGAATTAGGAAGCTTCCTCCCCTCCTTCCTTTCTTCTTAATTGCGTCATTAGGTCCTTAAGCCTTTAATCTTCATTAATTGCACCATTAGTCCTTTTCTTCTTATCTTCTTTAATCTTGGACTTTTAATGACTTTTGGCTCGGGATTTCTTTGAACTCGTCTTTTACTTCTTCAATAAAATAGGCTTGAGTTCTTCGGCTTTAAGTAAACTTCCGTCTTTTGACTTTTTCTTCGATAAATCTTCAGAATTGGTCTTGGACTTCCGTTCTTTTTACACTCTTGACTTCTTGACATTGTCTCTCATCTATTTCTTCAATAAAAGCCCGTAAATGCCGTGTTTTCTCCACTTTTCACAATTTCGTCCTAAATCACAACAAAAACACAAACCACGCATAATTCTGACATAAAAGACATAAAATACACGTTTTGGTCCGGTTATTATTGTAATTAAGTGGTAAAAAGGATGGGTGTTTACACACCTATCAAATCCCCTACACTTGACCATTGCAATGTCCTCATGCAATGCATTAGTTACAAAGCATGTTTACATTTTTCATCACAATCAATCCATAATGGCCTTTATTAAAGAGATAGAAAATCAAAAACAGACCTTGGGTTTTGAAAATGTTATGAATAATCATCATCCTCAAGTTTTCACTTTCTCACACCAAGCTTAAAAAAGAGATCATTGTTATTATAAGTTAGTAAACTAACACGAACTCATGTGGGCCAATTATTCACTTAGACTCCCTTATTCCTAGGTGTATCTCTTATATTTTATTGTTGTCTTGAATGATCACGAGGATGCATTGTTGACTTATTTCGATAGTTATTTAGGCCGAAAATAAAGTGAACGATTTAATCAATAGTTAGCTAAAGGACAAAATCTTTTAAAACTGCTTCTCGGGACCTCATAAAGTTCATATCTTGGCATAACTCGCTTCGCGATTTGAGACCTTTCTCGGACCGATATTTGGTAGCGACTTCATACTTAAAACCTTGAGAGACGTTTATGAAATAATGGTCTTCTCTTCACAATAGGAATTTCTTCACTTGAAGTTTTGAGAGATTCATACTTGGACCACGACTTCTTCATTTTTCTCCAATCTTTATTTTGGACTTTGATATACAACGATCCGCCTCCTTTTATGACTTGGATCTATTTATCCTCATACCTTGTTAGGGTCTTTTCGGATACACTTCTCCATGACTTTTGGGAGTTTTTGCTTTTCGTCGTGTGTCTCGATCCTTCATATTGATTTTCGATAAATGATTCTTCACATCACTTTGGATCTTTAGCAACAAAATATAGCCCTCATGCCTTGTTAGGGCCTTTTCGGACTCGCCAATCTTCGCATCCCGCTTCAATAAGTTATGCCTTGGCTATGAACTCTAATCCATACCGAGCAACTTTTAAACGATCTTGGGCTAGAAGCTAAGTAACTTTTCAAATCGTACAACCTTATTTATTGCAGATAAATTTATTAGCAAGCGATGGGAGAATAGGCTTATAATTAACTCACATAAATTCACGAAAGAATACCAAACTTATAATTGACTCTATCATCTCTCGTTCTCCACAGTTTAAAATCTCAAGGAATGAGACTCGTAGATGCTTAGCCTATTAAATCAAAGTTTTGGGTTTTCGAGTCGCCTATAGGATCTTGCAAATTCTTAGACTCTTTCAAGTTTAGAAATCGCGTTTTAAAGTTCCCTTGATAAACGACTCTCTAGGATCAATTATAGGAACTTGCGAAAAGTTCTTGTTCTTAACCCGTGAGAGTTAAGGCTTTCGCGTTTTATAGCTCCCTATATAAAAGCCTAGCAAAACTTGACTTAAACACGTTAAGGATTCTAGCTAGAGTAACTTAGATAAGTAAACTCGGGTTGAGTCAAAAGATTCACAACGTTTGAAAATTAAAACCACTTATTAAACATTTATTCTAATTAGGAAAGAAAATAACTATACAAAAGGAAAAACTAATAGGCCAAAATAGATCAAAAATTTTGAAAAATGTCGAAAAATCAAATTTTCCGGTTAAAATGAAGACAAATACAAGGAAAAGGCCACTTAACTTCGATAGAAGTCCCCCTACACTTAACATAAACATTGTCCTCAATGTTTAAGCATGTGGGAGTAAACTCCCCTACACTTAGGACATTGTGCACTTTGTTTAAATCTTGCTAAGGAAAAGACAACTAAAGATATTTCTATTTTAATATTGAAAAATATAAAATAGTAAATCGAAAAGAGTTTAGGATAGAACCGGGAAGAAGGGAACACGGAATCACGGTTCGTCAAAAGTCATCAAGAGTGTGTCTTTGAAGCTCTAATCCCTGCACATGATAAGAAAGAAGGCAAGAAACACCACGGGGCTCCCCCTACACTTATGGTGAAAATAGATAGATAATCGGGTTGCCTCCCAAAAAGCGCTTGTTTATATTAACCGAGTCACGAGCCTGACTCGTCCCCGAATTAAATAGTCCATGGGGAAGCCTCGAATGTGATACCGGGATCAAAGACCTTGTCCTCGTTCCCGGTTGACATCAACAAAGGAGAGGCGGGGGGATAAGTCTTGAATGGGAGAAAGGTCCTTTCAACATACGAGAAGTATGTGAAATCGAGGTCCACGGGAGGTGGGGTGGGTAAAGTAAGCACATTGTCCTCCCCCAAAGACAATAGATGCTGAGCAAGCGGCAAATCCGTATTGTTATCAATCATAGCATAATCAATGTCACCTCCCGGGTCGAAGCACTCATCCTCCGTGTTAGTGGCTAAAGAGGAGGATGAAAGGTGCTCGGGAGGGGGACTTGGGACAATATCTTCCTGCAGCAAATTTTCAAAAATAATGTCCCCCTCCGTGTCATAATCATCAATACCTGGAGGGATGGAGTGGATATCGATTTCTTCCAGCAATGGGTCATTATCTTCAACGGGAGGGATAGATGGAGGTAAAGACTTGGAAAGAGAAGGAGAAGTCAACTCTTCGATTTGAGCAATAAGAAGATGAACTTTCCGTAATCTATCGCGAAGAAGCACGTCTTACACCTTATCCACAAGATCATGTTCATCGGTAAACTTCTCGTAATCCGGAGAGAATAAATCGTCATCGTCTGCATCTCCCGGTGGAGATTGAGAAATTTCAAAAGTGAAATTCTCATAGCAGAGAGAAGAATCGTCATCACTAGGATCGACCTCTTCCGTAAGAGCAACGTCGTCCTCAGGCTCCATAGTAGGTAAGTCACAAACCTCATCATCCAATATTTTGTCGAGACCAACATCACTAAGCTCATTCAGCGAATCTAGATCCTTAGACGCAATAGGAACATCGAGAGTAGGAGCAGCAACTTCAGAAGATTGGTTGAAAGTGTAGACATCATCGTCGTCGTCATCATCATAATAGATAGGACGAGTCCAGTTAGGAGTGACGTAGTCGGCTAACTCTTCCTTGATAACCTCCACATCTTTAAGAAGCTCATGCAGCAACTGTTGTTGTTCATCGCCCCGAGTATGTTCAATTTCACCAATTCTATCCCACGCTGTAATTAAACATTTTGGTGTAGAAAAGAATGGAAAACGACTAAATTGGCTCAAAAAGGTGTCAGTGGTTTTCAAGGTTTCGTCCACATCAAGCAACGGTTGCCTTTCCTGATGCAAGTCAGCTCGAAGTTGAGCCATACTTTCTAGAATGTCATTCAAAGAAGTGAGTTGTTGATCAAGACTAATTTGCTGAGAGGATTGATGATTGAGGGTGTGATGTGGGGGCGCAAAGTTATAAACACTAGGATGATAGCACGGTACTTTCTCAAAGACTTGCGACGGATCACAAAAAGAAGCATCGTGAGGGCCCCCACAAATATAGCACCATGGGTGTGGAGAGAAACTGGGTGCTTCTTGTGGATAGCTATTACCATTGTCATAATTGTACCCCGGTTCTTGCCCGTGACCATACGGGTATCGAACCGGGCACGAAACATGCCAATGAGAATCGCTTCCACAATAGATGCACGGGGGAACAGGAGGTGGGTTCAAAAAGAATGAATTAGTCGAGTTGCACAAAGGACAAAATCCGAATTGTGTGTTGTCGATATCGTTTCCACACCGCTCACATGTACACCATTGACAAGAGTTGTTCCTAGATAATTGTTTCCCACACCGGACTCAATGGACATAAAAATCCATAAAGAAAGATAGATAAGCAAGAAGAATATTTTTGGTGCAAAACTTTGAAAAAGAAATGCTTTTTATGATTTTTCAAATGTTTTTGGGATTTTTGAAAATTTTTGGACACGAAAAATAACGTTCACGAGTGAACGGATCCCAAAAGCCAACGCGTCTCTCACAAAAAACCGTTAATCTTCACGAAAAGAGCCGGCAGCGGCGCCATTTTAATGTATAAATTTTACTAGTTGAAAGTTCGTTTTCTCGGTATCTTAACGAATTGATTTCCGGTTTAAAGTACGACTCAGTTGATCTTGGTGAAACAAATATTTTTGGTTGTTTTTAAATAAAAGTGCAAAACAATTAAAGTAAAAGTGCAATTAAAGTAAATCTAATCTAATTAAAATAATGGTGCAAGTATTTAAAACGTGACTGAAATTAAAGGGCACTGATGTAAATGACGCAAATTTAAATCTATCTAAGGCAAAATGAAATCGCAACTAAAACTTAAACTAAGGCAAGGCTAAAATAAGGCTAAGACAAGTAATCTTAAAGTGCAATTAAATAAAAAGGCGGGAAAAATAAGCTTAAAAATAAAAGACAGAAATTTAAAAAGAAAGACTAAAAAGAATTAAAAGAAACCTTGATTCGGAAGTTCAAAACTTCCGAATGAACTGGCTTGACTCGGAACTTTTTGACTTCCGAATGAAACAGTCTTGAGTCGGAACTTCTTGACTTCCGAATGAAGCACTCTTGATCCGGAACTCCTTGATTCGGAAGACTTCCGGATGAAGCCTTCTTGATCCGGAACTTTCAGACTTCCGAATGAAGCCCCTCTGATTCGGAACTTTCAGACTTCCGAATGAACAATGCTTGAGTCGGAACTCCTTGATTCGGAAGACTTCTGGATGAAGCCTTCTTGATCCCGAACTTTCAGACTTCCGAATGAACACTCTTGAGTCGGAACTTCTTGACTTCCGAATGAAGCACTCTTGATCCGGAACTCCTTGATTCGGAAGACTTCCGGATGAAAGGACTCCTTCTCTTGGGCTCGGAACTTATCTGGGAACACAGAAACAGAAACAAACACTCTCGAAGAACAAGGGAATCACAGTAATAACGATCTAAACACAAATTTAACCAAAATCAAACAAACGATTAAGCTAAACTAATAACAAAACAACAGTTAAACATAAACAAACAATTTAAATCAACAAAACTAATAAATTTAACCACAATAATCAAAAACCCACTTGATCAAAATAAGAACATGAACATGAACACAAACATAAACATAAAAATCAAAGATCAAGAAAGGTAGATAGGAGATTGACAAGAAAAAGTAAAGATTGACAAGAATTAAATGGAAACTTACTTGAAATTAAATGGTAATTAAGGTGCAAGACAATTAATGTAAATTGGACAAGAAATTAAATGTGCATCAATGAAAATGGAAGAAATGGTTTGTCAAATCACCCAACAAAGAAAAATGATTAATTCCTAAACTATATATAGGGGAGGATTAGGAAGCTTCCTCCCCTCCTTCCTTTCTTGTTAATTGCGTCATTAGGTCCTTAAGCCTTTAATCTTTATTAATTGCACCATTAGTCCTTTTCTTCTTATCTTCTTTAATCTTGGACTTTTAATGACTTTTGGCTCGGGATTTCTTTGAACTCGTCTTTTACTTCTTCAATAAAATAGGCTTGAGTTCTTCGGCTTTAAGTTAACTTCCGTCTTTTGACTTTTTCTTCGATAAATCTTCAGAATTGGTCTTGGACTTCCGTTCTTTTTGCACTCTTGACTTCTTGACATTGTCTCTCATCTATTTCTTCAATAAAATCCCGTAAATGCCGTGTTTTCTCCACTTTTCACAATTTCGTCCTAAATCACAACAAAAACACAAACCACGCATAATTCCGACATAAAAGACATAAAATACACGTTTTGGTCCGGTTATTATTGTAATTAAGTGGTAAAAATGATGGGTGTTTACACACCTATCAGGCAACCCCCATTATTAGGGGTCAATGAACAGTTACTCCCACCATTATTTATGGTCAATTAACCTTCCTTGACTCATTCATCTCACTCATAACACACACACATCCGATCCTACTCGCTCAAACCCTAACAAATCATCTTCCATTCCTACTAATCAACATCCATGGCTGCCCTGGTATACCAACCTGCTCATAATAAGGTCGCTTATCTAAGAGATGGTCCACACCGTGATGATTTCACTGACATTCTGGACTTTATTGAGGCTTCAAACCTCAGGTATGCTTTTACTGTGTGTCCCATTGTTTATGATAGTGTCATTCGTCAGTTTTGGGCTTCTGCTCGTCTTGTGGCTGTGGTTGGTCGTCCACGTGAACTCCATGCTACCATAGATGGACATTCATACGTGGTTTCTGAAGCTTCTATTCGTAGTTCCCTTCATCTTCAAGATGAAGGTGGTGTTGTTTCCATCTCCAATACAGAGGTGTTGGAGGGGATGGCTGCTATTGGTTATAATCATGGGGAGAAGTTTAACTTCCAAAAGAATAGGTTTTCCCCCCAATGGAAGCTTCTAGTGCACTTTCTGATTCATTGTTTAAGCCCCAAGTCTGGGAGTTGGGATGCTTTTCCTACTCCTTTGGCTATTGGTCTAATCTGCTTAGCACAGGGTAGGGTATTTAATTTCTCTCGTTATTTGTTTGATGGGATGGTTAGCAATATGTCTAGTGCTGGTTCTAGGAAGAAATTTATGATGTATCCTAGGTTTTTACAACAGATACTTGTTTGTATACCTCGTGATAGGGCGGAACATGAGCCTTCTAAGCTTACTGCTAAAGTATACTATAACATGGCCCATGGGTTTAGCGGGGAGTGGAGGCCCCTTACTGATGCCATGTTGGGCCTTGCTCAGGGTCCTCCTGATGTTGTTCCTCCGGTTGAACAAGCCGAGGAGGAACCTCAATTAGGTGATGACCCAATGGAGGAGGAGCATCCTGCTGGTGGTGCTTCTAATGTGGTTGTGGAACAGCCGGTTGAGGAAGTGGTGGTTGAAAGGCCATCCACTTCCAAGGCTGCTCCTTCTTCAATACCACATTCGTCTCCATTTGTGGATACTCCCCCTCCTAGTCCTGCTCCACACTCTTCTGATAAGCCTTCTGGTATTGGTGCTCCTAATGATGACCCCTTTATTGCTACTGGTTCCAATGAAGCCTTCCCAGACCCAAGTCCTCTTGGTGGGAAAGCGGAGGAGCCTATTACACTTACTTCTTTACTTGATCTCATGCACAGGTTCCATGAACGGATTCTTTCCTTAGAAGCAGATTTGAATCAACACCATAAGCTTACCCGGGAATTTCGTTCTTCCCATGGCTGACCAGATCAAAGCCTTGGAGACACAGCAAAGGCGACGGAAGAAGCATGTGGTTCACTCTGATTCTGATGAGGAGGTTAAGGATCGTGCTGAGGATGGTTTGACTTTGTTGGCGAAGGCTGCCTTTGCTGATAAGTTGTATGATGATCTACCGATTCCTCCTACTTCCTCCAGCATTCCTTCTCCTGCTACTGTTCCCACACCAATGGAAGGTGTTGCTGGTCCTACTGCTGGTTCCACTGCTGGTCCATCTCATGATCCAAAGGGGAAGGCCCCCATGACTGATGCTCCCTCACCACCTCGCAAGCGTACACGTAGACAACTTGAGGAGGATAGGTTGGGTGAGGAGGCTGCTCAAAGGATGCAAGCAGAAATTGATCAAGCTGCTCGGGCTGAGGAGGAGGCGCTTCAACACAGAGACGTGAACAGGTGCAGCATGATGCTATGCATTGGAATGATAGCGATTGGATGCGGGTGTTGACTATTCTTACCACGGATTATTCCCAGTTTACTGATCTCTTGGGTTCGGATGTGAATGAGCATAACTGTATTCCTCGAGCCATGGTGTTAATGCGCAAGCAGCAGTTGGCGCTTGCTGCACAACTTCGTGAGAAGCGTAAGAACAGGCCTTTGTCGAAAGCTGAGGAGCGAAAGCAGATGCAGCGGTATGTGAAGTATCAGTCGGCTGCTTATTTCACTACTGGTTGGACGTGGGAACGGGTTAGGGCATTGTCTTTTGATGAGCTTAAGGCGCTCTATGAACAAGTGATCAAGCATCAGAGCACCCCAATTCCGGAGCGATTCATCTATCGTCCTTCTCCACGTATGGTGCCTACTTCTCAACCTACTGTTGCTACTGGTTCTACATCTGATGCTACTCCTGGTTCTGCTGCTATTCCATCGGTTGTTGATGCTTCTACAGTTGGTACCACCCCTACTCCTTCGGTTGCCCCTCCTGTTTCTTCTCTAGATCCTACTACCACCACCACCTATGCTACCACTACCACCACCACTGCTACACCTGCTATGGCATCACCATCACCACCCGTGCCTGGTCCTCAACCTATTCCTTCTTCTGGTGCAGCTCCTGTTGATCCTTTGGGTGGGCAGACTATTGATTCTACTTCTACTGATCCCACTCCTGCTGCTCAGGTAAAGGTAAAGGTTGAACCCTCGCCTAGTGATCCCACTCCATTCGCAAGAAATTGGCTCGACGTGCTAGAAGTGGCAAGGCTGTTCCTTATGAGAAGCGTGCTCCCGAAAATCTTATTGATGCAGCTTCCGATAGTGACTCCGATTTGCCATTGGGTAATGGATATATTACAGCTTGGACGGTTACGCCTTCCACGACTCTACCTGGTACTGTCTCTCATAGGATTACTCTTAGCGATGGTTCTGTTCGGTTTGCTTCGGGTCTGCACGGTATTTTGTCCTGGGCGGATCGTAAGGATCTTATGGCTTTATATGGGTTTGTGGATGCTGGCATGCCTGTTCATCCTAATGATGTGCCCTCCTGGCCTGGTCTGCGAGTATGGGCTGATTTGAAGATGATGCTTGATTCCCCTCCCCATGCTCCTATTTCTGGTGTCTTGAAGGATCAGCCACAATGGGTTATTCAGCGATGGAAGTTATATGCTGGCTGTGGTGTGCATATGTTAGAGTTGGAGTCTGGTATTATGGTGTTCATGCTCACAGATTTGGATTATCCGTTGACGATTGCTTCGATGGAGGCTATGCTTGCTTGTCACTTGTAGATTTCTAATGCCCCTTCCGGGAATGAGTCTTCTATGGCAACTGCACTGGTGGAAGGGATCCAAGCTCGTTTGCAAGCTGATAAGGTGGCTGCTTCTGGTCTGTGATATGGTTGGTTTGTAAGTTTTTATGTTTTGTGTTTTTGATCATTTGTTAATTCTGCAATTCTTTTCACCAATATGTAAAGTGATTGGTGACTGTCATTCATTATAGTTAAAATATATATATATATATATATATATATATATATATATATATATATATATATATATATATATATATATATATATATATATATATATATATATATATATATATATATATATATATATATATACTTTTTATATAATGTCTGCTTATACTTTAAACAAATCATGGATTTTACACTTGTGAATACAATACCATCTGCTGATTCAACTTTGGGTTCCTGTTGCTGCTTCATACTTGTGCTGGTTACTGGTTTCATCTGGTGTTGGACTTGATCCTCACAACAAATGGTCCTCAACTCACCTTGTCTAACCGACAAGAAAGAGTTGATTCACCTTGAGGGTACGGCTCCTGGTGTGATTCTCAAATCCGTTGATCGTTGCCAGGTTACCTAAAACTGGATGGTTTTCACTTGCCATGGTCCTAGACTGAAAAGTGGCTAATCCAAGGGGGTACGGCTCTTGGTAAAGATTTTATCAAATCCGTTGATAGCTGTAATAGCTTGCTTAATGCTATAGGGGTTTCAACTCACTGATGCTTCATTGCTAAGAGTTGGCGAGTCCAGAGGGTTAAGGCTTCTGGTAAAGACATATCAAATCTGTTGACGGCTGTGATGGTTTGCCTAAAATCATCAGGGTACCCCCACTCACCATTGATTCACGTTCTAAGAGTTGGGATGGGTTCTGGTCTCCTAGGGTTATGCTTATTCCACCAGAAAGACTGGCTAGCCCAAGAGCGAGCAGCTACTTGGTAAAGGCTCATCAAATCTGCTCATGTTGCTGTAAAGACTCAACACGATGCTGATTTGTTTCAAGCTTTGGAGAAGCTTCTAGTGTTCCATGTTGCGGCGGTTCTTATGTTTCTTATCTTATTGGTGCTGATGTTTCTTTTGCTGTTTCAATCCTCGGGCTTTATTGAACGTTTTACCAGGAAACTTGAACTCAACAGGTCAAATTCAAGTTTAGGGGAGGATTGTTAGGACCATTGGAATAGTTAATTGTAATAGGTAGACTAGGAGGTATGTAGTTCCTCCTGGTCCTAGTAGTAGTAGGAGCAAGTCGTGCTCCTGGTCCTAGTTAAAGTCAAACTTTATTATTTATTTATTATTCTGTTAGGATATGCATGAGATATGTTAGGAAAGGATATGCATATCAGTTTTACACGTTTTGTTTAATGATGTATTAGGGTTTCCTTGTAGTATAAAAGGAACCTTAGGCAGAAGGGTTAGACACACCTTCATCAAACGTAGTTCTAGTAATTATCAATATTAGAAATCCTTAGAAAGGATCAAGTCTTTATAGTTATTCTGTTCTTCTTTATAGTATTTGTATTCCGCACTTATATTCTGTATAGAGTCTCTCTGTGAATAGACTTGTGATTACAGAAGTCGTTCACCGTTCCTGACAGGCTGCAAGATCCACATCTAGTGGACCCAACAAGCTCCCTTACTATTTGTTGCTCCATCTGTGAACAGAACCCACTGAGCTTCCGGTTCTTCTTCCTCGGAGATCTCATAAATCGTTGCGGCCTCTTGTTGATCCAGGGGAGCCTCATTTAGGAAGTCCGCTAACACTTGACCCTTGATAGAATTTCGAGAGACATAGAAATTTCGTATGTTCCCAATTCCACTGCATACTTTGCTAGCCTTCCTGAGGCTTCAGACTTGCTTAATATTTGTTCCAAGGCTGGTCTGTTATGACATGGATGTCATGAGCTTCGAAATGTCTCATCAACCTTTGGGATAAGTGCAACAATCCAAGAACCAACTTTTCTAATGGAGTGTATCTTTTCTCGGTGTCATGTAGCGTCTTGCTCACATACCTCACTGGCATTTGCATCCCGTTTCGTTCCGCCAGAAGTACACCGCTAACCGCATCTTTGGACGCGGCAAGATATACATACAAAACTTCTCCTTTGACGGGAGATGTTAACAACGGAAGATCTAGTATTGCCTTTTTTAGCTGCTGGAAGGCTTCTTCTGCCTTGTCTGTCCACCGGAATTCCTCTTTATTTTCTTTGGTGATATTCTTCAATGTTTCAAAGAATGGCATTGACCTTTCGGCCGACCGGGACAAGAAACGATTGAGTGCTGCTAGTTTACAGCTCAAAGACTGCATTTCTTTCAAAGTTTTCGGAGATCTCATTTCTGTGGTTGCTTTTGTCTTCTTGGGGTTTGCTCTTATGCCTTCTGATGTTACCATGTATCCCAATAATTTTCCTTCCTCGACCCCGAACGAACACTTTTTTGGGTTTAATTTCATGTTAATTCTATTCAGATTGTCGAAGGTTTCTTGGATATCCACGAGCATGTCTTCCTCGGTTTTACTTTTGATCATCAAATCATCCACGTGTGCTTCCAAATTTGTGCCAATTTGCGAACGGAATGCTGAGTCTACCAAACCTTTGATAGGTGGCCCCGACATTCTTTAGACCGAAAGGCATTTTCGTATAACAGTATGTGCCCTCGTCGGTGTAAAACGCTGTCTTTTCTTCATCTGCTTCGTCCATTAGCACTTGGTGATATCCCTTATAGGCGTCTAGGAAACATTTGAACTTATATCCCATGACCGCTCCTATCTTCACGTCTATGTACGGTAGAGGATAATAATCCTTCGGACAGGCGGAGTTGAGGTTCTTGAAATCTATGCACATTCGCCAATCACCATCCGTCTTCTTTACTAGGACTGGGTTGGAAATCCATGTTGGGTACCTCACCGGTCGTATGATACCAGCCTTCATTAACTCCGTCACGTCCCTTTTGACTGCTTGACTTTTTTCTTCTCCCAACGTCCTTCTCTTTTTGTGCAATCAGAGCAGCCTCTATGTTCACATTCAGCGAGTGCTTGATAATCCTCCTTGGTACTCCCGTCATATCCGAAGGTTCCCATGCAAATACATCAACGTTATTTCTTAGCAAGTCTATGAGCTGCAATCGACACTTCTTGGTGAATAATTTTCCGATTGTGACCAACTGCTCCGGGTATCCGGGGTTAACACAGATTTGTTCCGTCATATCTTCCGCTACTCTTGCTTGTTGATTGCGCTTTTCATGAGCAATCCATTTGTCTAATTCCTTTCCCAGAGCCGTTGCTTTCATTTTTTCTATCTTTTGCCCGTCCTCTATGACTTTGAATTCATAGATTGCTCGTGCTTTGGTTCTCATTGTTGCAATTCCGTTAGGAGTGGGGAACTTCATGGCTGAGTGGACGGTAGAGGGTACGGCTCTTAATTCCCTGATTCCGGTTCTTCCAAGTATGACATTATAAAGGGATGGTACCCTGATCACCGTGAAGCTCATCAATGTTCGTCTTGTTAGGTCATGTGATCCGAAGGTTACTTCCAAATCAATTTTGTCGAGAGGTGTGGTTTCCTCACCTGAGAAACTTAAAACCTTTGCATGGTCGGGTGTCAACCTCCTTCGGATCGATGGATCTAAATTTAGAAAGCAGTGTTCGAACATGACTTACATTGTGGCTCCTTCATCCACGAATACCCTTTTCACCAAATATCCTTCTACCTCCGCCTCAAATATCAAAGGATCGTCAGATGCCTCGACATCGGAAACGGGAGGGAATGTGACGGGAGTATTCATCCAATCAACTTCGATCTTACATACCTCTTTCCTCTTCATCCCGCTATACCTGCCTTCTATCATGTTTATTGTCTTTCCTTTGAAATCTCCATTTCCTCTTCCCTGATTCCCTTTATTTACCCTTCCTCGCAAGTCTTTTACGAGATGGTTTAGCTTACCAGACTCTAAGGCTGCTTCCAACTGTTTTCTCAACTGATGACAATCGTTAGTAAGATGACCTTTCTCTTGATGATAATCACAGTATTTATCCATGTTCTGGTCGGACTATTCCCTTGGTCGGCAATGGTGGGGGAAGGCATAATTGCAATTCAGTGGCTAGGATTTCTTTAGGAAACTAGGTCAGAGATTCCAAACCGGGACGTTGGTATGGGGACCTCCTTCCCTGATTTTGGTTCACTGGGGGTACATATGGGGAGAACGAGGACTTAGATCGGTAATCATTTCTTTGACGACCTCTATTGCGTCCACGCGAACCGGAAGGGGTATACCTTTCCTCCCTGTTGTACTTTACATTTCCATCACCCATTTCTCCTGTTGGTAATTCCGTATTCCGGAAGGCATCTTGGGATTTTATGAAATCATCCACCCTTTGCATCATTTCCGTCACCGTCATAGGGGTATCATCTGTGAAACTTCGAACTGACTCTGGGCATTTAGCCCCGTTCACGAAGGCTGATATCTTCATCACTTCCGGAACCCCTTGAATATAACTTGCCTCATCCGTCTAGCGTTCTTTGAATACTGCCAAGGTCGCGGGTGATGGTGGTAATTTCCATTGGCGTTTTGAGGCTTTTCCTTCTTAGAGAAAACCTTTCCAAGAATTGGTCCTTTAAATCTTCCTAGTTATCTATGCTACCTCTCGGCAACCTTTCGAACCATCCTCCTGCGGCTCCATCCAAAGTTTGCTGAAAGAACCTGCAGCACACTAGCATTGGCCATTCTCCAGAGTTGGCTGCACCGGCAAACCGGGTGATATGATCATTGGGATCAGTGGCTCCCGAGTATAGCTTGAGGGTCGCAGGCAATATGTGCTTCGGTGAGGAGAATTGTATAATTCTTGTGGCGAAAGGAGAAGCTCTCACATCCTTGAAAGGCTTTTGCAAGTCATCAACCGGTAGGTTGTCTTCCTTCTGAACCCTTCGCCCTTCGTTGTGGTTCCTTGATGTATCTTGCGGGTCGTCCTCGAAGACCAATCTTGTAGGCGAGATGGGCCTTTTGGACACAACGTTATGGCGTTCTACCAGATTTTGTAACACGCTCATACTTTCAAAGATTTTCTCTCGTAGGTTTATAGGTGTTTCAGTTTCTTTTTCGACCGTCACAGGATCGCGGTCGGGGGATGTCGGGGTGGGTGACCCTCCTGAGACTCCTGCCATGGATAGCTGTTTGTGTAGATTCGAGTTTAAGGTCCCACGGGAGGCGCCAATTGTTGAAGCAAAATTCTCCGGCTAGGCTGCTACTAGCGAATTCACTTCGGTCACAATGATGGTGTGCAAGCCTCTTGGTCTCGAACCTAGAAACACAAGGTAGCACACGTTAGCCTCGTCCCAGGTTTGACCCCGAGACCAAACTCTGGCGTGAGAGTAAGTAACTGTCACGAAGTTGGTGTTGGCGTAGAATACCGGAAGATATAGATGTATTAATGGTGAGTACTTAATACATATTGAGTTGTGTGTGTGTGTGTTAAATGTAGAGGTATTTATACTACTTTGTAGTGCATACCTGGATGTGTGGTCACATCAGTAGACTAGGCACCAAGTCCTAGATTACGCAAATCCCTATAATCGATGGATTTGTTTCCCCAAGGGCGGCGGTGCTTCTCTTTACCCATTAGGTAGGCGAAGGTCACCTGGATAATGTTAGGGGTTGCTTTAACTTTTCCTTGGGCCTAGGCTTGGTCATTAAATGCTTCACTGTCACTATATTGACCTTATTAAATGCTGGTAGGCTTCGGCACCGTTGCGGTGAAGTGTATGTGTCCGGAGGCATTGGCCGGAGACATACGCGAACATTTACTAAAATCTCTTGTTTGAATAATTGAATGAGTGCAGATTACACTGTGATTCCATCTTAAAAGTCTTTTATAGATGTTGTTCCATGTCAAAGGTCCGGAATTTTTGTTGCCATGCCAAAGGCAGAAATGACGTTTTTTCCCAGTTGACCGATTCTCGCTAGTATTACAATTATCAGTGAACAAGTATCAAAACTCAAAAAATATGTTACATAATATTAGGTGATATATTGTATTATGTCCTAAAATAAAGAGGTGAATAGGATCAGAACAAATCATTTCCTAGTTTAAGGAGATCGTGTCTTAGGCAGCAAACCAAGGATCATCGTATGATATAGTTTCTGTATTTATCCTTCTAATTTTAAGTATAAATAGAGGATAGGTTGGTTGTACGAATCATCAAAAAATAAAAATAAAATCAATATAATACCTTATAATTTCTTTGTTTTCTAACATGGTATTAGAGCCCCTAATTCGGGCCTGATCAATCACCCAGAAAAAATAATCAAATCGTATCACCTAAACCAAAAACCACAACCACCATGACAGATGCCGATTTGGCATTACAATTAGCCACCTTTTTACAAAACAATACCAATCAACAATCTCAAAACCCCAAGTTATCTGATAATCTTCAAATCAATCTGAAACTAAATAGCACCAACTACGCCTTATGGACCCGAATGATTCGGGTTGCTATAGACGGCAGATCAAAAAATCTATTATCACATTTAACCCAAACACCACCAGAAAAATCAACATCAGAAAAATATGAGTTATGGGAACAAGAAGACCTGGTTTTGTTCTCTTGGCTCATTCAAAACATTGAACCAATATTAGGCGAAAACCTTACCGAATTCACCACTGCGAAAGATCTGTGGGATGCATTAGCAATCACTTACAGTAGTGGTAAAGATAAACTCCAAATCTTTAACCTACATGTAAAATCCAACGAACTCAAACAAACCAATAAACCCCTTGAAGAATTCTGGATTTCCTTGCAAGGTGTATAGGATGAAATCGATCGAATTGACCCGAACCCGATGAAGTGTCTAGACGATATTAAAGTATACGCCAATAATCAGATCCGATCGAAAACTATTTCAGTTCTTGAATGGTTTAGATCGGAAATTCGAACCTATCATACGAGAAATTCTTCGGGCCGACCCACTTCCTACTGTCGAATCCGCATATGCCACAGTTCGCAAGGAAGCCGCTCACCAGATCATTATGGGAGCAACAGTCAACGAAACACAAGGTGTAGCTTCTGGCTTACTCGCAGAAGAACTTACCGAGGGTGGCGGTTTTGTATCAAAAGGTTTTCGTCGGAACGACGGAAAGAAAAAGGGGAACGGAGATGATAAATCTCATCTCAAGTGTGATGAGTGTGGCATGACAAGACACACAAAGTAGCAATGTTTTGAAATCGTCGGATACCCGGATTGGTGGACTGGTCCAAAAAAGAGTACCAAATATGGAAAGGAAAAAACCACCGCCTCTACCGCCGCAATAAATCCTAACAAAGATAGTAGCAGTGGCCGACGATTGAACGGATTTGGTGGAATAGCAGCAGCGGCCGGAGCTCAGAGGGAAGAAGGTTCATTCTCGGTGGTGGAAGGTAAAAGGGAAAAAGGAAAGTGTGATTCCAATTTCCCAAATAAAACCTTTTCACTTAATACTTTCATTTGTTCGAAAAATAACATATCCACACCCACTGTGACTAGTAATGGGCCGTGGATATTTGATTGTGGAGCAACGGATACAATGACGTATGAGTTATCCGATTTTTCAGAATTTTCAAAACCTCGGAAAACACATATCCAAGCAGCAAATAAAGAGAAAATGGATGTAAAAACTGGAGGAACGATCACAATTTCTCCAGACATTAAACTTTCTAATTGTCTTTATGTTCCCTCCTTGTCACACAAACTTTTATCAATAAGTCATGTGACGAAAGAACTCAATTTTTCAGTTCTCATGCATCCAAATTTTTGTCTTTTACATGATATCAGGACGGGACAGATTATTGGGCGTGGCACTGAGAGAGAGGGATTGTACTATGTTGATGAAGTTAGTTCAAGTGGGAATGTGATGCTAGCTCATGGAACAAGGGAAAGAGAAGCATGGATGTGGCATAGAACACTGGGACATCCTTCAGTTAGTTATTTACATACTTTGTTTCCTGAATTTTTTCGTTGAATACACCAATTTTTTGTGAAACTTGCATTTTAGCTAAAAGTCATAGACAAACCTATAAACCTAGCAACACTAGAGTTCAAGTTCCTTTTTCATTAATTCATTCTGATGTGTGGGGTCTTGCCCCGGTTCTTGGGGGCAAAAATTTTCGGTATTATGTCATTTTTGTTGATGATTGCACCCGAATGACTTGGATTTATTTTTTAAAAAATAAAGCTGAAGTGTATGATAGGTTCACTGGTTTTTATTCCATGATTCACACACAATTCCAACAGTCTATCATAGTTGTAAGGTCAGATAATGGTGGGAGTATATAAACTCACAAATGAACCTATTTTTTCAATCAAAAGGGATAGTCCATCAAACCACGTGTCCACATACCCCAGAACAGAAGGTGTTGCTGGACGAAAAAACAGACTTTTACTGGAAATAACTAGAGCTCTACTAATTGAATCATGTATTCCGAAACATTTTTGGCCAGAAGTTCTAGCCACTGCCACCTACCTAATAAACCGACTTCCAACAAAAATCCTCAAAATGAAAACACCACTTAACACCCTCAGTGAATATCATACACCTCCATCGACACTTACCCTTCCACCTAAAGTGTTTGGATGTACTGTCTTTGTTCATATTCCAAAATCGTATCGTGATAAACTTGATCCATGTGCTGAAAAATGTGTTTTGTGGGATATGGAGTAACCCAAAAAGGGTATAGGTGTTATAATCCGAAAACAGGTCATATGTTCACCATAATGAACTGTGATTTTCTTGAAACCAAGTATTTTTATTCCCAGTCACCCAGTGGTCAGGGGGAGGAACAGTATGACACACTGAGTTGGCTAGGATATTCTCCGACAGAAAAGTCTCCAGAAGAACGGTCCTCTCCAGAACAGTCCTCTCACGAACAACAAATCAGTGCCACCGAAAATATGAGTCCAAACCTGATATCCGAGGTACGTAATCCTTCCCCAAATGGTACACTTGAAACTACTGTACCAGATCCCACGATTGAAAATGTGCAGGAAAGTAAAAGTGAAAATGTGCAGGAGGTTCCAAATGAGGTCCCAGAATGATATGTTTTACCATCAAGATCAACCAGAGGAATTCCTACAAAGCGTTTTTCTCCAGAAAAAATTTCCAGAAGTTCTAAATACCCTATAGCTAACATAGCAAAAGGACATTTGTCTGAAGAAGCAAAAGCATTCATAGCAAAAATATATTCAGAAGAGATTCCATCAAATGTAGAGCAGGCTTTGAAAATAACAAAATGGAAAGATGTTATGAAGGTTGAGATGGATGCACTAGAGAAAAATGAAACATGGGAAAAATGTACCTTGCCACAAGGAAAGAAACCGGTCGGATGCTGGTGGATCTATACAATTAAATATAGACCAGATGGGGAAATAGAAAGATATAAAGCACGATTGGTTGCCAAAGGGTACACTCAGACATATGGAATTAACTACTCGGAAACATTTTCACCAGTAGCAAAGTTGGATACAGTAAGGGTTCTGTTCTCAATAGCATCAAATCAAGGTTGGCCTCTTCATCAGTTTGATGTAAAAAATGCTTTCTTACACGGAGAGTTAAAAGAGGAAGTATATATGGATTCTCTACCCGGGTTCTCTCAAGATTTCAAAGAGGGAGAAGTATGTAAGTTAAAGAGATCTCTGTATGGACTAAAACAGTCACCCAGAGCATGGTTTGGCAGGTTCACACTGGCAATGAAAAAGTATGGGTGTACGCAAAGTAGTTCTGATCACACCTTGTTCCTCGGTCGTAAAGGAGATCGTATAACATGTTTGATAATCTATGTTGATGACATGATTATCACCGGGAATGACGAAAGTGAAATCAAGAAGCTTAAAGAAGATTTGTGTGCAGAATTTGAGATGAAGGACTTGGGAGATTTGAGATACTTCCTTGGAATTGAAGTGTTGAGGTCACAGCTAGGGATATTCATTTGTCAGAAAAAGTACATATTGGATTTTTTAGCAGAAACTGGGATGAATGATTGTAAGCCGGCAGATACACCTATGGTTATTAATCAGAAATTATTTATGAAATCCGATGCTGAGCTTGCTGATAAAAACAAGTACCAACGAATGGTAGGGAAGCTGATTTATTTGGCTCATACTCGTCCAGATATAGGTTATGCTGTTGGAGTAGTAAGTCAGTTTATGCACCAACCTCAAGTAGAGCATATGGATGCAGTTCTTAGAATTCTCAGATATCTCAAAGGAACTACAGGTCATGGAGTGTTGTTTAAAGCAAATGATCATCTGAATATTCAGATATATACAGACGCTGATTGGGCTGGAGACAAAGGTAACAGAAGGTCGACATCAGGGTATTTTTCTCTGGTAGGAGGCAATCTTGTCACATGGAAGAGTAAGAAACAAAAAGTTGTCTCCTTGTCAAGTGTTGATGCTGAATTTCGAGGTATAGCTAGAGGCTTAGCTGAAGCATTATGGTTGAAGAAACTTGTGACTGAGTTAGGGTTCGCTCCTAAAAAAAGTATTCACATCATGAGTGACAATAAAGCAGCTATCCAAATCTCGAATAATCCAGTTCAACATGACAGGACTAAACATGTGGAGGTCGATCGTCATTTTATCAAAGAGAAACTTGAAAATAGCATTATAAAACTACCATTCGTTAAGTCTGAAGATCAATTGGTATCCTGACTAAAGCAGTAGGAACGGTTATTTTCCACAAATGCTTAAGCAAGTTAAATTTTGATGATCCCACAATCCAACTTGAGAGGGAGTCTTAAAATAAAGAGGTGAATAGGATCAGAACAAATCATTTCCTAGTTTAAGGCGATGGTGTCTTAGGCAGCAAACCAAGGATCATCGTATGATCTTGTTTCTATATTTATCCTTCTAATTTTAAGTATAAATAGAGGATAGGTTGGCTGTACGAATCATCAAAAAATAAAAATAAAATCAATACAATACCTTATAATTTCTTTGTTTTCTAACATTATGTTGGTAGCTAGGCCCGATATCGTCTAATACATAAAGCTAATTTGCCATACATAAAGCTAATGCTAGAATTTGGAGGTGACAAGCTCGATCAGTTTCGCTGAGAGTGGTTTAGTTTGGTTGTGTTTTATCTCAAAAAATGCACTAAAAAGAGTCTGACAACCTGACCAAGCCTGGCCCCTTTTATACCCGTTGCTAGAAGATGACCCATTTCAAACCATTCGAACCTACAATGCATCTAGCCACTTCTACTAGATTCTATGCCTCCTTAGGTGGTACTTTTTGTCTCTGCCATTACAGGTGAAGTGTTATAAAGGCCGTTAGCGAGTTTTCATCACCTCCTATGATCTTGCTAGCAAAGTTTATAATGAACAGGAAATGCCGGCCATTTACATACTATGATCTCTTGTATCCAAAACACCGTGATTATGTCAATAAATGATCAGTGAACAATATCAAGAACCGGAAACTGGTTTACCTAGCAGTATTAACTGTGGTACTGCATACTTGTATATCAGTGTCAAGTCCGAGCGTCTTTTACTCATTTTTTTTTTAACAATTAACAACAATGCAAAGAAGGCTGTGTTTTGTATTCTTGCAATGGGGGTATGCTTCCTCGAAGTTTCGACTTGTGAACTTTGATTGTTTGTCTTGCACTATAACAAGGAAAAATATAGTACTGCTTTTGTCATGTCCTAAACTGTGATGTGATAGAAACAAGTTGACAAATGACAACCCATAAAAATCTCACATTCTCTGTTTCATCCGCCATTGATGACCTAAATATATTGGTTGTTTGCCTTCATTCCAAACAAAGCATCCACATCCAAAAAATAGTAAAATACTAGTACAATACTTCGTCTCTTCCAAAACAGATGGAAATCACACGGACCCACAACTACTTAGTTAGTTGGACCTATGGACATCAACATAACAACCATTCATAAAAAAGTATAGGTAATTAACTGTTTTAAAATTCAGTTTGACTCCATCGGTTAAACAAAAGACTAATTGCAACCAAAGGCCTCTTGGTCTAGCGGTATGTGAGTGACCCTCTAGCCTAAAGGTTGTGGATTTAAGTCTTAGTTGAGACATGTGAGATAGTTGGTGTGAGTTGTAAATTGCCGTTCTAAAAAAAAGGAAAAAAAAATAAAAAAATAATTGCATTGTCAATTAAACCGGTTGATTCCTGACTTGATAGCTCGGTCGAACCGGTTAAAAAATAGATTTTTAAAATATCGGTAATTACATCATCCAAAACCTGTATGCTTGGCTCACATGTCAACTTAACACATGTTAAAATATAGTTATTAAACACAAAATTATCTTCTACATATCAACTGCATTAGAAAAGCATTACTTGATTTTAACATGATAGGCCATGTTGCATTATTTAGGTTGTGGCATAATAAAGTTATAAAGCTGGCACAAAAGTGTGTAATAAGTACAAAATTGTTTCCACTCTTGAGTGATCGATTAAGTAATAGACTCTTCTTCATGAAGGAAAGACGAGATGATTCACCTTCCATTACAACTTTATTTGCAAGGACATGTAACTTTCTAACCACGTGTGACTTTACCAGGAAATTTTTAGCAAAGATACTTCAATTTTAAAAAGATATTTGATTATTTTATAATAGCTAACTTTAGAAAGTCCCATGGTAAGATTGTTGCGTTTGTCTTGAAGCCATCTTTATTTAGCAAATTCGGTTATTTCAAGTCATATAATTCCAAATACTTTCAAGTTTGCTAAAACATGTTGTTCCCTTTATGTGGTTCATACCAATTTTTTATTCCTTCAGTTCTTGTTTTGTGTAAACAATATTCATGTGATCACACCAATCTTCTCAAAAAGAAAAAGATTGGGTTGAATTATGTTTGAGAGATAACAGGTTCAAAACTCGAGAATTAATTTTAAAATAAACAAAAAATATAAAATAAATTATTTGAACCGTATGCGTCGAATGATGATGCCGCATTGACATACCATGGTGCTCGTTAGTTACCTCAAGTCTATAATAGTCCATCGGTCCATCCACTTGTTGTATAGATATGTAACGATAATCGGTTTTGATTTTGTCTTTTATATATGATGTAACTTGTTGTATTAAACTTTCTTTTATTTGTGAAGTGCGATAATAAAGTTAATGTTAAAAAAAAAGTTAAAACATAGTCGTCCTCCAAAGTGGACGTAGTGACTCAAAAATTTCAAGGGCCCTAAATTTTTTCCTATTAATATTATATGTACATGTATTGATGTATATTAATATTATATGTACATGTATTGATGTATATATAGAGGGTGTTTGTTTTAGTTTATATAGTGGGCTTATAAGCTTATTAGCTTATATAAGCTTATAAGTCAAAACCAAGTGTTTGGTTAAGCTTATATAAGTGGACTTATAAGCTTATATAAGGAGGTTTTGATAAGCTAAGAATTTGTGGCTTATATAAGGTTAATTGGGCTTATATAAAAATATTACCTAAAAGACTTTTATACTCTTATTTAATAATTACTATCCTTTTTATTTTTATGTATTTTTTTGTCATTTTACCATATTAGTTATATAAGCTAAACCAAACACTTAACAAAGGTTTATAAACTTATAATATAAAAAGCATAATTTACTTATATAATATAAGCCTAAGTCCACTTATAAGCTTAACCAAACACCCTCATATACTTCTTTCGCATCATATGTGAAACATCTAAATAATTACCGTAATTTACATTATACCAGTTGCTTTCTTTAAGGGATTGGATTTGCTTTATCAAATATTCGCCTAAAAGCCCCAAAAACTCATAAACGGCCATGGTTACAGACTTTTAAGCAATGTACCATCGTTCCATTAATTACCGTATTAAAAATGGTATTTGACGAGAATCATTTTAAGTCCGTGTACCTTTTTGGTACCGAGCCCTCCACCCAACAAGGAAGGCATATTACGGTAAATTACTTAGGCAACACTGGCTGACCAAGCCGGAGGACGGATTCGAACCCCCGCCCTTTCGCTTGACTTGATAAACTGCGTGCTTTTGCGGTAGTTGGTGGCCAACTGCTTTAAGGCAGTTGGTTATTAATTATCGTATTTTGTCGGGCTCAACGTTCTTCATTATCTAAATCAATGATAGGTCGAACACAACTCCAACAATCAAATTATCTAAATCAGCCTTTTAACAGCAAAAGGTAGTTTTTTGTTTATAAACAACTGGAAATAAATATATTATGGTAGTACAAACGGTTGGTGATATTTGCCTAAAAAGGAAGGTTTCTCAGATGCTCGAGACGATTTGGGAGACCCTTGAGCATCTTCACCAAAATTTTGACTAGTGTCTATGCACTTACCGGGTGACTTAGGAGTTAGGACACTTAAGACACTTACCAAATTTTGATTAAAATCGCTCAGTCGCCTCAGCCATTTTGAGGAACGGGGGCAAATATCACAAACCTAAGTACTTGTTGGGGCATTCAAAGAATTTTCCCATATATTATTATCTTACAATTATTGCTGATGAACAAAAATATTGCAGGCCATATGACTTCCTGGAGAGAAAAATGTAAAACAAACGTGCAGGGATGGACTTTTTTTCTTTTTTTTAAAACAAATGGATGGATGCTAATATCCAATTAAAAGATCAATAAACAAGCACCCATGATGTGAAAAAAATAATGTCACAACATGGAGAAAAAATGTCCAAAAGCTTGTTTTGACATTTACAAATTCCAGACTTTTCCAGATAATGACTAATATTGACTTGACCCTCTCTTGAAATTTTGGAGAGTTATGCTGCCTTTTTAAATAGTCTAGTCCTGTCGAAATCACTAGAGCCAATCGCGCTAAAGAGAATATGTATGATCAAGCACGCAAAAACCATTGCACAGACTAAGAAAATTAACACGAATATCTCAAGATCAAAAGGTCAAGATCTAGTAATAAGAATTTGTAGGACAACATTCATCGAAGATATGATCAAACACGACAAATCAAGATACAAACTGTGTTAAAAAAAAAATAAACATAGTTGCGAACAATTATTTATAACTGGATTAGTCCTCACATTCAAAATTTCCTAACGTAAAAAAGCGCGACACTTTCTGTGGATAATCTCTCTCAGGGGGCTCAAAATGCCTGCCATGGTGATGCCCAGTAATAAACAGGCGAACCCATGAATCACTTGTCTCCATGGAAGCACAGCTTCCCCCCGACTCAGCAAACCAGTATGCCAAGGTTTTGAAAGAAAGCCAATTCTACCACGAACAAGCGAAAAACAAAGACTTTATGTACACTATCACCCCCACAAACATCATCAATGCATCTGCAACTAGGTCCAGGATACATAAACAATAGCGAGAAACATACCAGAGTTTACTATCGTTTTGGTCAAAGTTACGAGACATGTCTTTGAACTTTAAAGCTCCAACATTTACAAATGAAACGAGACTCTGCACGATCACCCACTTTCTCTTATGCAATTCCCAGGTAATAGAAATTTGTATTTGTCGGCGTTTTCAATAAGATGTGCAGGAAGGTGAACAGCCGAATAGGAATGTGGTATGGGTCCCATTTTCCCGATTATTTCTTTGAATGTGTACTCTTCTGGTAACATATCGAACAGGTCAGATCCTTTGCAGATTACTCTCTGAACCCTACTAGGGTTCAGAAATTTGTTAAACCTCACTCTATCGACATGACTGTAGGCTTTCATCTTGAAAATGAACTCACTAATGCGTCGAAAGCAGAAGCTACAATGCCACCCTGCATCTGCCAAGATAATGTCAGACTGCCGGTAATGAGCGTAAGTTGTCTTCCCCGATTGGTACCTATGAACCGACGCCCTCCAACTATTATTATCCAAAAGAAATTCAAAAGAATATAGATAATTCTTTAGGCGAAGATGTAGAACTGGAGGTATGTCATCACACCATCTTAGAAGATTAATCGTGTGTCTGCTCGGTATCTCATCAACATCGGACATAATCAATAAATCATCGTCTTGAATTCCCGCTTTCTTTAGAAGATAATCTAATGCAAGTCTCTGATACGCCTCTTCTACAAACGGGTTTTCACCTTTATGAAATCTTCCTGGAATCTGACCATAAGTTAACCTAGGTTCAGCAAACTTAAACTGATCTTTATGAGTCGCAAACACCATGGGCTTAGGCAAGCCTGTGAAAGTCGAGTTTGACTCAAGCAGTACAAACTCAGTAACATACGGATACAGCTCATGCCATCTAATGGTCAAAAGATCAACTTCATTACTGAACAAAACAGCATCAAACACACGCCTAGGAAACTCACGAGTTCCCCAACCATGGAGCTTACACAGATTCTCCATAGACACATTTTCATGATAATAATGCGAAATTTCATGAAACGGTTTTGGCGGTGATTCCCATAAGGGTCGTAAAAAGTATGAAACCTTTTGACCGTGGATATACAAACTAAGAACAACGGTCGGGACCAATATAAAAAGAAAGATTATGCTTTTTAACTCGAGCCCGCGTAAAATACACCTTAATCTCGCAATGGTTGATGATTTTCCTGAATCCTACAAATCAAAATGTTCATCAGAATACGGTAAACTGCATCTAAATAAAATGAACATGAATATGGATCATATCAACTTGCAAGCAAAAAGTAAGCTTCAATTACAAGATCCCTTAATTAAATACCAACTTTTTTATTTAAAAAAATCCTCATTTTATAGGTTCTTGATTTAAGATATTCTTGAAAAAAAAACTAAATCAAAGATTAAAACTTTATGAAAAAAAAACCAAAACCCTTTTAATAAAAACTTAAAAAACAAAACATAATCTATCATTAAACCTATAAATTTATAAAGATACATAAACCTAAAACCTAAAACCCAAAATAAAAAAAATGAAATCCAACAATGCATGAAACCAAATAAAAAAAATTACCTCATTACAAATATCACCGCAAATATCATCAGATTTCTTGGAACAATAACGAGATCCACCTTCATCCATAGCATAAACTTTATCAAACAAATTACAGCTCATTAAACCACCAAATTCAAAACTGATGACACTTTCAGAATACCCACAAATCCAATCGAAAAACCCACAAATGAATTGGAAAATAATGAAGGAATAAAAAAAACCCCAAAAAAACCCTAGATCGGGGTTAAAGATTTATAAATATATGGAATGAAAATGAAAATAAAAACCCAAAATGGAAATGTGGGAAAGATTTGTTTGTGGTGATGAGGTGTTTTTGGGGGGATGGATGTGTGTGAGAGAGAAAGTGTGTGATTAGTGTGTGTGTTTTTGGGCTTAGGATTTTTCTTCAGTGTTTAACGGGTGGCAGGCAGGCAGTTGTACAATGAAAGCCGTTTTTGGTTTTGTTTGCTTTGATGAACATGTTCCTTCAATTTATATTTTTGTTTTTGGGGTTTTTGAAATGACTAGTTTGGCCTTTTTGTAAGACTAGGTCATTTGTTTATAATATATTTATTGTTTTTGATGTTTTTAATTTTTTATTAGATTATATTTAAATAAATTATAATATGATTGAAAAGTATATCAGTAATATATAGTTTTAACAGATCTTACTAATTTAAAAAGTTTTATAAATCAGCTTTTTATTTAAAAATTATTTGTTTAAAAAAAAAGTTAACAGCTCTAAAAAGTTGTTATGTTCAAACATATTTTTTTTAAGAAATACTATTTTTAAAACAAGAAGTTAATAGCTTAAAAAAAATAAACTCGAAACATGCTCAGTAATTCTATCAAGTTAGGTGATTAAACTTGATTGTTAATGTGTTAAAAAAACTTGATTGTTAATGTAATTTTAGTTTTCTTTTTCTCTTAAACCAAACAGTGATCAAACATTCGTAATTTGACCATATGTAATTAAACTATTTAGAGAGGAATGGATCATTACATTTGGCTTCTCTTTTAATTTATTCGGTCACACAATAATTCAAACAAATAAAAAAGTTAGATGAGTTTGATCAGTGGCTAAGTAATGATGATTTGATAGAATCGTGCGAAGACTGACCAAATGATAGGTAGAAGTACTCTTAGCTTAACCTTAAGCATAAAAAGAAAATTTGAAAACTACATTTATCATCGTATTTTTAGTTTTATATTATTTTTCCCTCTTTATAAAAGACTTCGTCATTAAATAAATAAAACAATCAAATTTATTACTATCAAAACATACACGAAACACAAAACACACATCATATGACTCGGTCTTGAACTCATTAACGGGTTTCGAAAATATAAAACTCGATTTAATTTAACTTGTTTTTTCGACTGAAGCCGATTAAATCTACCGAGTCGATTAGGTTTTAGGACGCTAATATTTTCTACCCCTTTCTTTAGTTATGTTTGAGAGATGTTGTGATGCTTTTCTACTTGGATTCTCTTTTGAAATAGTCATGCAAACAATACATGTTAGTAGAATAATAGTCGTGCAATATTAGTTAACAACATATATGTGTGCACGGATACTCGCTCAAATTACATATCGACGTAAGTTGCAACATATATAACGTGTGAAAACGATATAAACGTGTGTTAACCAATAAAACACTTAACTTTATGATAACTTATTCACAATTAACTAATTAAATATTGTCAAATATTCTTTTAGTTTCCTTTTTAACGAAAGGAGGGAAAAAAACTCCACACATTCTTTTTTAAGTTAAAAATGGCATAAACATTCACATTGCACAATATTTTTTACAAAATTATGTGTCATATATTGACACAGGAAAATATGAATTTAAAGCAGGAGTGATAAATGATTAATATAGTTTTTATCGGTTATAAACTATTTTTTGAAAGATTTTTTTTGTAAAAATTCGATTGACATACCATTTTTAACAAAATATTGTGTGATATTTAACAATACTCAAACAAATGAATAATCAGAGAGGGGTAGAAAGGTCAAATATGAGAAAAGAAAGTAGCCAAGTCCATGAAACGCGTAGTTATAGAGAATGACTTTAATTTGACCCGGCTCATATCTGACCTGTGCGTGTAAGTAACCCACAGAGAGAATTTCAGCCCACGTAACAGAAAAAAATATCTATCTTACCTAATCAACCTTCATCTTTTAACTATTACCATAACACCCCTTTAACTATCATTGAATGCCATGAAGTCAACGTTATTTGTTTTTGTAATGTCAACCTTATTCTTCATTACATGATGAATCAGTCCAACTGGAGTTGACAAATACAGAATGATTAGTGGGTATATATTTGTATATGTAATCATGCTGGTACTAATCAACTCTTGGCTTTCATGGTTTGATTTGTTAATATGGATAGAGTCTAGGCGTGTTTAGCGAGTTGATTTAGTCAAATTAATGTGTTATAATTAGGGACGGAATCAGGGTGGGTCTCGAGACACTCATAAATTTTTGTTGCGTAATGTAAAATTTGTTAAAAAACTTTATGTTTTGTTAGATTTGTACTAATGTTAAAATAACTTGTTGATGGAAACTTGTACCGTATGGATGTTTTAACATTAGTGTATATTAGATGGAGTGGCGTTTGATAGCATTTAAAATTTACATGTTATGTGTATATGATTTAATGTCAATCCAAATAGGGTCAACTCTAAGTGTCAACTCTTCGTAAAGCACCAACGGATGTTATTCCACTAGTACATAGCATGGTGACGCAAAAATTTTATGTCACTTGATACATATAGTCATATAACCATGTCCTCAGTAACCATCACACATAATAAAAGACCTAATATCTCATCCTAATGTTTTATCTTGGCATAAAAAGGTTCACAAAGCTCATGAGTCATAGGTTTACATAAATTCATTTAACATATATAGGATCTCAAAATCAAATATTGACACAAACATAGCTATATACATATGAATACCATGGAATCACACAATTTAATTGAATGGTATGTTTGACAATACTAACAGGAGCTGGAAGTATAAACTAAAGTTTTTTTTAAACACTAGTTTAAGAAAGTATTTCATTTACTAACTTATTTTAACTTATTCTTTTCACATACTACTACAAGTTATGTCAAAAAAGCGAAACTCATTTTTAAAAATAGCTTATATTTATAGAAAAATAAGTTTAAAAATAAATTCATGTTTTCGTCAACCAAAATGTTTAAAAGATAACATAAGCAATAGTAAATGATAAAAGATGCATACTTCAACGAATTAATGGCAATTGATCAATAATCATTTTTAAATCCTTTTATATTTATTTCTAAAGAATGTTGGAATGACATCATGTAATTTTATAAAATCAACTACTACTAAAATTTATTGTATAAAAACAACTAATTATCGGAAAAGACTGGAATCTTATGAAGTGCAAGTTTATATTTAATTATTTGTGGTTATGGTTCAAATATAGGTAAATATGCGAATATAAAAGGGAAGATTCTGTCACTTGGTAAAAGATGAGGGGGCACGTGGAATACACAAAAGCCTTGTTTCATTGCACTGGTCCTGCTTCTCAAAAACCAGCTCCTTCTAAAAGCTAAAGTCAAAAAGACTTTGCTAAAATGATTTAGGATTACTATTTCCATCTTTATAAGATTACTATTTCAATCTTTATAAGATTGAACTCTGAATTTGATGAAGCATCTACAATGCATATAAAAGATTTGGTTTGTCAAGTTTTTTAAAAATTTTTTGTTGATCTTTGAATCTTGTGCGAACTTAAGGATCGATGAAAAACAAATATACACAATTAACCAATTGAATAGTAATAACAACGTTTATACTTTTTAATACTTTATAAATCCTATTGGAAATAAATCAAAGATTTACAAGGGCATCTGATTACTTATGAAATAACAACCGAGTTGTTGAATAACAAATCATACTCCCATTATTCATAACTAGCTAAATTTATGAACCAATGAGAAAATAAACCTATCATTAAGATATTACATCGTATGTGTTTCTGTAAAAGGAATCCTAAGAGTGTTCCTATGAAACCCCACACACATCTGTAAAAGGAATCCTAAGAGTGTTCCTATGAAACCCCACACACATCTCTACTACTTATAAAGGTTGTATATCAAATTTTAAAAAAACTCTCCATTCCTATTAATAGTAGTTTTTCCTAACATTTCCTAACTTACACTACTCAACATTCCTGTTATTAGAAACCATCAAGAATATG
The DNA here is from genome assembly GCA_025667525.1 of Glebionis coronaria. NCBI lineage: Eukaryota > Viridiplantae > Streptophyta > Magnoliopsida > Asterales > Asteraceae > Glebionis > Glebionis coronaria. Next base: position 165,017,492 of record CM046874.1, read on the forward strand.
TCAAATGTATAATTTCAATCACAGAGTAAATGCAAAATCATATTACCATGTTTATCATTTGACAATTCTCACGCGGCTTGTTCAAATTCAAAATTTTTGATAAAACCCTAATTCCATTCAAATATAATACAGAATTTTTGATAATACAGAATTTGGTTGATACATTAATCTACCCTGAAACCGTAATCCTGTGAGCTACTCTCTCTCTCTCTCTAAATCACAGCCGGCACCACCACCACAGCCGTCATCACAACCACCGCAGCCGCCATTGCCACCATCTTCGCCATCACTGCCATTTTTGGAAATTGCCACCACAGCCACCATCACTAATGGTGTTTTTGGCTAATGGTTTGGGTGGTTTTGATAAATTGGTGGTTTTGGTGGATGGTTTAGGTGATGTTGTCGGCTGTTGCGGTGGTTGTGATGTCGATTTTGACCAGTGATCAATAAAAAACTATGTCCAGTGATTCGTGGTTGTGATGGATTGGTGTTTTATTGGTGGTATTGTTGTTTATGGCCAGAGTTCTTTACCCCCATCTCACACAGACACACACCACAAAATCACACATATACTCTCCCTCAATCACTGGACTGTAGTTTCAATAGCATCCTTCATAGATCGGATTCATGAAATTGGTAAGTACCAATATGATTATAATATTAATTGTTTTAATAAATTGGTTTATTTATCTCTTTAATAAATTGATTCATGAAATTAGGGATTTATATATGCTTATAAGATTTTTAAAAGATTAAGGCTTTATTTGCTTTCGAATAATTGTGTATTTAAAAATTGGGGGAAATCACTTTGATGGACTATTTGGCTATAATTTGTTCATGGTTTGATTTAATTTATTACGTGCCACATTGTTGGTTTTTTGGTGTTCGAATTTATGTGTCCTTACTTATCGACATAGCACAATGGTGGTCATCGGAATGTTGGGGCCTGATGATGGTGGTGCAGCAGATATCGCTCTCATTATCACGAACTATATCTTTTGAGCGGTTATTGTGGGTGCAGAGTTTAGATCTCAGCCACAACTAACTTCATTCTATCGAAGGTAAACATCTATCCTTATTAAATCAAACATTTATTTGTTTTGTTGGCTAATATGTATGCTAAAATACTATAACTTAAAATTGGTTTAAATGGCATATGGCACAGTATGTTTCTTTGAGATACTGTTTGGCCAGAGGTGGCGATTTTAGCCTATATGCTTTCAACCCTGATAAAAAAAATTTAGCTAAAAAAGGTATCGGGTCATGGAGTTCTTTGTAAGTGGAACTTGTTTTCTATTAGTTTAGTTTCAATTACATTTTATGGGTGTTTGGATTTGCGTTATGAAATAGATTATGTGAATAAAATATAAACGGGTAATCATGTGAAATGATAAAGGGTCAAGAATAGTGTTCCAGTGCGTTTTTTTGTTTATTACTGTATAGATAATTTTATAAATGACTGGTCATTAGATAAACATTCCTAAAGTTATATAGGTAATTTTAGATGATCAGTTTTGTACCAGCACTAAACTGATTGACATCCCCAAGCAATTCTAGCATCATAATTTTGATCCTTTGCTTATTACCGTAGGTCATCCTTGGATCAGCGAAGATGGTGTTACTCCAGACAAGCCTTTCGATTATGCAGTCTTGAGTCGTTTAACTCAATTTTCCGCCATGAACAAGTTCAAAAGAATGGCTCTTAGGGTAAGCAACACTTCGATAATTTATTTATTTATTTGCTTATTTTGAAAACCAGTAGATCAAGAAAATAACCGGGGTAACATAACAGTTTTACTGCAAAAGTCAACTTTGCTCTTACCCTTCTTGTGTTCGTCACAGGTAATTATGTCCAAACTTTCAGAAGAAGAAATAGCGGGCATCAAACAAATGTTCGAGATGATAGATACAAACAACAGTGGTTATATTACATTTGAAGAACTTAAGGATGGACTCAAGCGATTTGGTTCTACTCTTTTATTATCAAATGCAATCTGTAAATAATATTTCTCTTGTTTTTTTTTCTTTTTTGTTTTTGCATATATATGATTTTTGATCTTTCAAAGTGAAAATGCAGGTTGATACATATAAAAGTGGTATTCTCGAGTATCAACTATGAAGAATTTGTAGCTGCAACGTTGCATATGAACAAAGTTTATAGGGAGGATTATCTGTTTGCAGATTTTTTGTATTTTGATAAACATAGCAGTGGCTATATCACCCTTGATGAATTCCAATAAGCGTGCAAAGACTTTGGATTAGACGATGTTCATTTAGAAGATATTATCAAAGAAGCTGACCAAAACAATGTGCGTTTTCACTACCATTTTATAAACTAAATTTGCCATATATTCATTGTGTCACGTACTCACGTTATTCACAAATATTCATAAACAGATTAAGACTTTCTGTGAGATATGTAAATATGGGCTTGTTGGGTAACGGGTCAAAATGGATTTTGTCCAAAAGTAAAAAACGGATATGTTGTGCTCTTGCACGGTCCAGAAAACATGTTTTGTCCTAAAAACTTGATAATTTTTTTTTAGTTTTTTCAGTTAAATGATCTAGGATATCTTTTTGCAGTAAAGTATACAATGTGGGCGACCCGTTTGACATGTATCCTTTTTTTTCTTTTTAGTTTGGCCTATTGGATGATAAGTAAATGGGTAGAAATGATCATCTTGTGTTGAGTTAGTTTGTATTGTTGATTTGCAGGATGGGTGTATAGATTACAACGAGTTTGTTGAAAGGATTCACGGCTAAGAACATATCCTCTTAGTTCACTTGATTTTAGTGGGGTCATTTAAATTTATCTCCACTCCTTATAAAGATAAGACCAAATCTTGTGACAGTATCCAATCTCTATCTCTGTAATTGGTTTACTGAATCACTTTAGTTGTTGCATTGGTACTTAGTCTTGTGATTCCAATGGTCACAATGGGGTTGGTTTAGCCGTGGACAGGTCCAACAGCTTTTGCTACACTTGTGTTGTATCTTGTTGGTATCGTTGTGCAGTTTGCATTTGAGTAGTATGCATAATACAACAAGTTACCTTCTTGGCCTCTCATTCTCGTCATCTTTCAGGTAAACACATTTAATTGAATATCAGCTGTTCTTTGATGATATTTTCTAGACTTAAAAAAGTTGGTTAGCTTCAAAAAATTCGACCCATTCGTATGTCAATGCGTCAAATTTGTGACCTTAACACGATTATCTCACATGTTATACATATCAACCTTAAAACAATGTGACTCTTTGACATGTTTGCATTTTTAGGTTTGTTTTGGCTTGTTTCTTTTCTTTATCTTGTGTGTAGTTTTCAGGATGCTTTTGTTGAAAAATTATTGTTGGGAATAATGTATAAGAATAAGAGATCTTTTTACGTATTTATCTCATGTATTTTGATTTTCTTGGCTTTTAAGGATCGATTTTTTTGTGTTCGAGGTTTGAATTCGCTGTCTATTTTACAAGTATGCTTGGGAGTTATCTGATTGTATGACTTGGGTTCAATGGCACTTGTGTTTCATACACATTATGCAGTTATAGTAATCATTGGTAGTTTGATAGGGCTATGTGAATATTGATAAGACAAAAGCAGAGTGTTCATAATTTGTAAGTACTTGACTTCAAGTTTTAGATACAGTACATAATAGTGGAAAGATACCACAAACCTCCACTTAGTTGACGGGAGAATTAGACATACATGTTGAGCTCTTTCAAACACAGTCAAATATACTACGTATGAGATATATGCTACAATTCTCCAGATCAAGTAACTATCTCATTTATTTCAAGCTACATTTTACCATTTTCAAATGATAAGTTAATTAGCCTTATTGACATCAGATATGAGTTGATTCGTTCAGTGAGTATGCATTTCATTATTCACCTTGTAATTTGTATATTACTAAGATTGCACTAACTAGAATCAAAGCACAAGATAAAACTAAACTGATAAAGTCAACGTAAATACCATCTATTCAATGATTGGCCCATCATCAAGTTCTTCTGTCACAAAGTGGCTTGTGGCACCAATCAATTTCACACCAGCATTAAAAGCCTCTTAAAAGGCCCAAAAATTAATAAATCATTTATTTATAAAGCTTTTGATTTCATAAACCTTCTTGTACTATGCATAAATCTCTTCAAAGTTTAAATTTATAAATTCTCAACATCTACACGTGTATTAAATTTTGAAAATATCTAATATTCTAAACCTATTTATTATAAACCCATCTCCAGTATGATTTATAAGTTATGAACCTCTTCATCATCTTGCAAACCTTTGCTTAAACTACTAAGGGATGTTTGATATGATGGAATGGTTGAGAATGGAATAGCTTTTAAGAAAAAAGAATGCTGAGAACGAGAATGAGCACAAATAAAAATAAATAATTTTTTATTTTGGAAAAAAAATACAAACAATAAGTAAAAAAATTGATTCATTTGTTTAGTTGTATTACGAGGGTGGAATGAAAAAAAATCAACTACATAAATATATCCCTTTTATCAAAATCTGACATTTATAATGCAGTGAAAACTTTTCATATAGCAATCAAATTGACTTATATTGCAGAATAATTATCCAAATAGTGATTACGAGTTTTTGCTGATATTTTAATAAGAATTGTTCGACGGAGTCATAGACCACGAGCCTTTATAATGAAAATAAGATTAAATTGTCAGATGTATTGAAATGCATTTTTTAATAAATAAATATGGTTGCATTTTACGATGGTCGAGGCTCATATGAAAACGCTTTATCCTAGTATCATCGATGATGAGATTGATGGGTTACAACACGCTGGATTTTGAGTGATTTGCCAAAAATTCTTTCGAAAAATACATGTTCCTTTTAAAACAAAAGATAACATAGTTTTTTGTTCGCTTTAGCTTTGCGATGACTACCAATAAAGCTCAAAAGCAAACAATTCTATATGTCGGTGTCTATTTGCCCGACTTTGTTATCTCGCAAGGGCAACTTTATGTTATGTCGTCTAGAGGCATATCTCGGTCAACTACCAAGGTATTAGTCAAAGAGTTTGGTGGAGGAGTCTACACGTCAAATCACATGTACCAAAAACTTTTACGCGACGAATAACGTCTTTGTTTGATTTTATCTTATAGATGATTTAATATTTCACTTTTAGTTAACGTTTTACTAAATGTTTGTTTGATACATGTTTATTTGAGATTTTATCTAAAAGTTGAAATATCTCATGTTACGACACTTTTCTTTACGATTTGATCTTACCACGATATAGTGTATCGTTAATTATATGTCGCTAGGTAATTCCGCCGCTATGCGCGGGTAATCGCTTAGTGTATATATATATATATATATATATATATATATATATATATATATATATATATATATATATATATATATATATATATATATATATATATATATATATATATATATATATATATATATATATATATATATATATATATAGATTTGCGTTCATGTGAGAACCAACCTTAAAATAAAAACAATAGGAACCAATAATTTTTTGACATGTGGATATTAAGAAATTAAATATATAAAAAATTATTAATGATAAAAGGGGTAGTTATGACATTTACACAACTCTTAATTGTCTATTAACTTTGAAATGACCATTTATTATTTATGAAATACTTTAAAAACGTCCATCTCATGGTAAAGAAAAACACAACGTCCGTTTATATGGCCCATTTGTAAGACAATAGTTTACCATTATTTTATTTGTTTGAGATAGAACTAGAACTAGATTCGTTTGATGTAGAACTAAATCTCATTTATATGTAAATCAAAATAGAATAAAACAACCAATATTCGCTTGACGTGTATTATTTTGTATAACTATTGAGGTATCATATGTAAGCAAAAATCTGTTCAATTTTTCCGTATATATTTTATTATGCCAACGTTAGAAATTAAGTGTTTGATTGTAAATGTGTTATAATACTAAGTGTGTCATAAGTAATAAACTTGGATTGTCAACTAAAATTTGTTAAAACATGAATATGTCATCTAATGTATTAAAAGACTAACTGTCACAAATATGTAAAAGATTGTTACAAGACTAATTTGTCAATAAAATTGAGTCACTAAAAGTGTGTAAAAATATTTTAAAGTGTCACTATATATGTGTCATGAAAAATTATATGTTAACCATAATGTGTCACTAAAATATGTCAATAAAACTATATATCAAATGAAGTCAAAACATTTTCCATTTCTAAACATTTAAAATTTAAATTTTAGTAATGTGTCACTATATATATATGTCACGTATGTGTCAATAAAATTACGTGTCACTACAAAGGTGTTAAGAAAACTGTGTATCACTTTAACTTTAAATAAATGTGCGTCATTAAAAAATGGGTAAAAGCTATACAATACCATCCTACTTAGCAAAATGTACCGACTTTAAACACTTACAATTTAATCGCTATACATTACCAATGAACTTTCAAATTGATTATTGACTTTACCAATATGGCCCTAAAATGACGAAATTACCCTTTTCTTTTTTTACATAATTACGTTTTCGTCAGTAAATTTACGTTTTCGTCAGTAAATTTACGTTTTCGTCAGTAAATTTACATACTCGTCCGAAAAATTACGTTTTCGTCAGTAAATTAACGTTTTCCTCAGAAAAACGTTTTCGTCAGTAAATTTATGTTTTCGTCAGTAAATTTATGTTTTCGTCAGTAAATTTACGTTTTCGTCAGTAATTTTACGTTTTCGTCAGTAAATTTACGTATTCGTCAGAAAATTTACGTTTTCGTCAATAAATTTACGTATTCGTCAAAAAATTTACGTTTTCGTCAGTAAATTTACGTTTTCGTCAGTAAATTTACGTTTTCGTCAGAAAATTTACGTTTTCGTCTTACGTATTCTTCAATAAATTTACGTATTCCTCAGAAAATTTACGTTTTCGTCTGTAAATTTACGTTTTCGTCAGTAAATTTACGTTTTCGTTAGTATATTTACGTTTTCGTCAGTATATTTACGTTTTCGTCAGTAGATTTACGTTTTCGTCAGTAAATTTACGTTTTCGTCAGAAATTTTTCGTTTTCGTCAGTAAATTTACGTTTTCGTCAGTAAATTTACGTTTTCGTCAGAAAATTTATGTTTTCGTCAGAAAATTTACGTATTCGTCAGAAAATTTACGTTTTCGTCAAAAAATTTACGTTTTCGTCAGTAAATTTACGTTTTCGTCAGTAAATTTACGTTTTCGTCAGTATATTTACGATATCGTCAGTAAATTTACGTTTTCGTCAGTATATTTTCGTTTTCGTCAGAAAATTTTCGTTTTCGTCAGTAAATTTACGTTTTCGTCAGTAAATACACTTTTTCATCAGAAAATTTACGTTTTCGTCAGTAAGTTTACGTTTTCGTCAGAAAATTTAAGTTTTCGTCAGTAAATTCACGTTTTCGTCAGAAAATTTTCGTTTTCGTTAGTAAATTTACGTTTTCGTACGAAAACTAAAACTTACTGACGAAAAAGAAAATTTACTGACGAAAACATAAATTTACTGACAAAACGAAAATTTTCTTATGAATACGTAAATTTTCTGACGAAAACGTAAATTTACTGACTACAACGTAAATTTTCTGACGAAAACGTAAATTTTCTGACGAAAACGTAAATTTTCTGACGACTACGTAAATTTACTGACGAAAACGAAAATTTTCTGACGAAAACGTGAATTTACTGACGAAAACTTAAATTTTCTGACGAAAACGTAAACTTACTGACGAAAACGTAAATTTACTGACGAAAACAAAAATTTACTGATGAACACGTAAATTTACTGACGATAACGTAAATTTTCTGACAAAAACCTAAATTTACTGACGAAAACGTAAATTTACTAACGAAAACGAAAATTTACTGACGAAAACGAAAATTTACTGACGAAAACGTAAATTTACTGACGTAAACGTAAATTTTCTGACGCAGACGTAAATTTTCTGGCGAAAACGTAAATTTTTTGATGAAAACGTAAATTTTCTGACGAATACGTAAATTTTCTGACGAAAACGTAAATTTTCTGACGAAAACGTAAATTTTCTGACGAAAATGTAAATTTTATGACGAAAACGTAAATTTACTGACGAAAACGAAAAATTTCTAACGAAAACGTAAATTTACTGACGAAAACGTAAATCTACTGACGAAAACGTAAATATACTGACGAAAACGTAAATTTACTGACGAAAACGTAAATTTACAGACGAAAACGTAAATTTTCTGAGGAATACGTAAATTTATTGAAGAATACTAAGACGAAAACGTAAATTTTCTGACGAAAACGTAAATTTACTGACGAAAACGTAAATTTACCGACGAAAACGTAAATTTTTTGACGAATACGTAAATTTATTGACGAAAACGTAAATTTTCTGACGAATACGTAAATTTACTGACGAATACGTAAAATTACTGACGAAAACGTAAATTTACTGACGAAAACGTAAATTTACTGACGAAAACATAAATTTACTGACGAAACGTTTTTCTGAGGAAAACGTTAATTTACTGACGAAAACGTAATTTTCCGGACGAGTGTGTAAATTTATTGACGAAAACGTAAATTTACTGACGAAAACGTAAATTTACTGACGAAAACGTAATTATGTAAAAAAAGAAAAGGGTAATTTCGTCATTTTATGGCCATATTGGTAAAGTCAATAATCAATTTGAAAGTTCATTGGTAATGTATAGCGATTAAATTGTAAGTGTTTAAAGTCGGTACATTTTGATAAGTACGATGGTATTGTATAGTTTTTACCCTTAAAAAATTTAAAAGCTTGAAAGTTGCGTTGATCAAGTATCTAGTTAGTCAAATATTTAGCGAAAAAGATAAATGAATGAAGTTTCAAATAATAAAAGAAAATGAAACGGATGAAGATCATTCGTGGTTTACTTTTTTTATTAGTCTTTTTAATTTGCCACACATATTAAGTTAATTACAGAAATGCCACTAAACTCATTTTGATTAAGTAACATAATTAATGATGCATCTAACGGTCAAGATCGGTTCTTATTGTTTTCATTTTAAGAGTGGTCACCACAATAACGCTCCTATATATATATATATATATATATATATATATATATATATATATATATATATATATATATATATATATATATATATATATATATATATATATATATATATATATATATATATATACTAGTGGCAAAACCCGCCCGATAGGCGGGTATGACGTGTAATTATCAATTATATTTTTTTATTTAGCTAAATATTGATGTTAAAAGTTCTATTTTCTACTGAGATTTTTTTAAACATAGTAGTCGTATTTATCAAATTGTTTGCATTCATAAGTAATATAAAATGCGTTAAAAGTTGTCATATAAAAATTTTGTAATATAAAATTAGTAAAATGTTTGATATAATAACATTAAAACGAATATAATATTGTCATATAATAAAATTAAAACGAATATAATGTTGTATAAAAAATAAGTCAACGTCAGAAACATACATATATTTTATTACGGAGAAAAAAAAGTTTACAATTACAAAGCGATGTTTTTATTTGCTTTAATAGAATGTCTAAATGCCTCACAAAATGATGTTTCTTCCACTTTCTATAGAAAAATCACGTGGTTTATATGTCGCATATTAATTCAATATGGAGAAAATTAAAAAATATAATACTATAAGGTACAGATTAGTGTATCATATACTTGAGGAAATCTTGCTAACATTGTCATGTTAAAACAAAATTATAACTTGCAAAATTTGACATTATTAGAATTTCAATCATTATGGTGTAGTCATTACTATTAGCCTATGTCTAAAGAGTCTTAAAGTCAAACTTAATTAGTCAAGTAGCATAAGAATAAGGGTCGGTTGAATGGCTTGTGTCCCAAGTTCGACCCAAGTTTTTCTTTTCTTGTAAACGGAACCGACTTACTCCTCATCTCTATAAAAAGAGGTGAGAGGGGAAGGAATATGCACGTCAGGTATATTTATGATATACAAAAATAAAAAGTTATCATACTTATGACAAAAAAATTAGTGTACTTATAGCATTATACTTTTTATAATACAAAAAAAAGTTAGCATACTTATGACAGTTGTGTACAACTGTTTATGAGCTAACAATGGCGTAGACATCATGCACAATGAGTCTACAACCTCATAATGACGTTTCCCATTCAGCGTAGGATATCACAATTGGAACTAAAGATTGCACTACATCTCGAATTTCTAGTCTGTTATTTAGGTCTTCACTTAGACTCCAATATAAAATTCTAGTCTGCGAACATAGATCACACATATGTAAGTAAAAAGATTAGTTTTCTTTTTATCAAGTCTACATGTTTTTAGCATTGTTATACTTTACTACCCATACCAATATTTTTTGTTATCTTTGAAAACAAAAGGCTTTGTTTGAATGGAATTGCGTGATCCATCTCTACTAACGTAGACGGAGAATACTTTTTTGTTAAATTGGTAGAATTTTAAAAATTTCTTATAATAAATATTCAACATTGTATGTTCTTTTTAGGGATTCTAGGGATTCGACCACCATATCACTTCGGTCGAGTCGTTGAGTCACGGAATTGACCACGGGCTCAACCCAGTCTACTATCGAGTCAACCTTGTCGAGTCACCCGATTCACTGATTCGACCACCGGATCTACTCGGCCGAGTCACCGGGTCATAGGATGGACCACAGGATTAACCTGTTCGAGTCACCGGGATACGGGTTCGACCATCGAGTCAACCCGATTGAGTCACCGGTTCACTTATTTGACCACCACTCGAGTCGCCAAGTTACCCTTTCGACCACAGAGTCAATTAGCATATAATTCACTATACTATTTATTATACGTCTAATCTGTTGAAAGGAAAAACACAGGTTAGGATAAAAGAGAAATAGTTGGAACGCAAGTGTAAAGTTATAAATTTTTGGTTTCATAATCATGCATTTGAAGATTGGTTTTCGATGAATTATTTGTACTACCATTACATAATATCTTATCCACATTTACTTTTTCTATAAAGTGTTTCTAAAAATAATAGTGTCAACGTTATATTTGGCAACTTATGAAGCAAATTCTGCTAAGCAATGGCTAAAACAGTGTTTAATGTTTAGTTTTTTGTTAATCCTCAAGTGTGTCATTGTGCAAGTGTTATATACCTGAAGATATTTTACTGACAATAATTGACACATTTTGATCAAGATTTTACTAAAATAATTGACAAAAAGCCCAACCCAACTTTACTGTTTACAATTCACTCACCTGAGCAAATCCTTCTATTGCAGTATAATGTATAGGCAGATTGTGTAGTCTCTACATGATGGAAAAAAACTTTAGATATATATGTAAGCAATTATGAGGGGGATTTCTATTTACACCAAAATTATAAGTTAGTCTTTCTAACGACAGAAACTGGAAAATAATGTGCAAGTGTTACTCTAATAAAAATCAATCTATGGAAACAAACACATTTGAACCTACTTTTACCAACTGCATCTCAAAATAACTAAAAGCAACTGGTTAAAATTTTGAGAAAGAAACATGAAGCAACATATGTACAAAGACCATCTGTTATTGACCATATAAAACTATTCATCTTAAATAGTTCTGCTTAAACTATCCAATACTGTTCTTGATGCTTGACCACCAAATACTCACTTAAAAAACACACGCCCTAACACGCTCACAGTTAAGTTGTGAACATACCAACATATTTCTTAAGAACTTACATGAGCAGTTTTAAGAGAAGTAATGTTGGATATGATGTGAATGATCTAAGAAAAGTTTATACTTTATTGTGTCTAAAAAGAACCTAAGGTACACTCTGAAGAGAAGAAATTATGGGTAAAAAAGCTCAAAATTAATTACCCTCTGTCCCTGTCAAGAAACTATGAGCTCATCCATGAAGCAATAACCCCTATTATCTTCTCTATCTAATCCATTTGATCCAGGGTACTCTACGGCTGAATTACAATATGGACGCTGTTAAACCATAAGGAATGGACATATCTTACTTCACGAAATATAGAAACATAGAATTAGCTTTATCCAGGGCTGTCACATACCTGTCATCGAAATAGGTTTTACATTAAAGATGGAATATGACTACAAAACTGAAGTGATAATCAATCACATAGTTGTGCACATGACCATGATATTCTACAAAAAATGAGATCACATTTAAGGTCAATAGCTTAATAAATTATACTGAAATGAAAAAAAATAGTTGAAGAAAAATTCTTACTTTATGCTACTCCAGAAACAATGGTTCCTTGTTCAAACGCACTCCGGAAGACCAATGCATAAAATATCTCAATAGTAGGCATTGCAGCAGATTCCGATGGAGCAACAATTGATGGAAGTGGCACAGCTATTTCTTCTGGATAGCAGCGCGTCATTTTTTATCGGCCATTTCAAATAAGCACAGTAGCATCGTCATCGAAGAATATTGCTCTAGCTTCGGCTGTCTGATATGCCATGTTTTCAGCCAAGAACTACCTGGTCTGGGAGTATGCTTCCTTCCAAGCTTTGTCTGGTTTTGTATGTGTAACCTGCACAACATAGAACGCGATTCCATATCATCAGACACTATACCTAAAGATCATGCTAAAAAAATCAAAGCGATCACACAAGTTTTGATAGCTGAGATGTCTACTTCTACATGCTATTTATTGGCCCTTTTGTTTCACGTGTACTTGGTTCCACTTCTACAACAGTGCTTCATGGAAACCTTTTATTGTCAATCATAGCTATCACCATAAAAAATTTACTTTAAACACTTTCTTCAAATGTGCCGAACATATGGCATCAAATTTAATCAGGAACAAAGCTATTACATTGTTACAGACCTTTTCTTCTATCTTCTTAGAGGATAGCATTCTTAGTGAGAAGCAAAAAACATCAAACTCTGGACTTACCTCTTAACATTTTGTTGCGCTTTCATGACTTCTAAAGCTAAACGATGACGACACAGTAGGGGATTTTGGTTTCTTTGTACATAGACTTGATGTTTCCGAATGACTGATGCAATAACTTATAAGTAATATTACTACATTTAAAAATCTATAGATAAGATAACTAAAAGAAGATTCTTACTTGGATGAATGGGACATCGATGCAACTGTTCTGCTGCCATAGACTGAACGCTAACTCGGTGTTTTAGACCTGCAAAACCAAAATAAATGTAAACAAATTTATACGAAGTACATGATAACCAAAATCATTGCCATCAATATACTAAAATCCACTCGACCCTGATTGCATGATCATAAAAATTCATAATAAGATCAAAATTAAAATTAATGTTATTAGGGTTTCAACTTGGTGCAGGTAGTGTAGGCTAGTCGATCTAATACACTCCTTGTTCTAAGTTTAAAAATGCAACGAAAATGCAACCAAGTTTTAAAAAATATTCAGACATTAGGGTGTGTTTGGATGTGCGTTTTGATAGTAACCATGTGAGGTACAATAATCAGCTTTAAATCTGCAATACAAACTATTTGTATGTCTCCTATATAACTGTATACAGAAATACAGTCTTAAGAATTACCTATTAGATTTTTATCGGGTCAAAACCAAAAAACATATTAGAATCAACTACATTAGTTTGAAAAAGAAGATTCAGGTAAATTTACTAACCATAATGAAGAAAAAAGTATTAATGAAGACATGGTTACGGTTTGTAAATACTATGTCATCATAATCAGTTTAGGCAAAAGATATGTTAACCAATAATGTCGAGCTAGGATTGGCCATGTAAAATCCTAAAAAATGACAAACTACCATCATTTACTCGAAGAATTACTTCAAATCTTGATCTTTGGTACGGCTAAATTTCAAGTCAATTTTGACAATACCCATCCTTAGATACTTTCAGGTCTAACCAAGTTTCTTATGTACCTTAAGTTATAACTGAATAAAGTAGCCAAAACTGAAAGTATCAAGCTGGTTAGTACTACCCTTGATTGAGGTTAAGAATGATGGGTGGGTTGAGTTCAAGTGTAGAGTGTAAATTTTAATTACGGATCAGGTACATATGATGGTTCAGCTGCATAACCCTAAGCGCATAATGATTAAGTAAAAAACCAAGAACCTGTGGTAAATAACATGCACACCCAATCTAACCAAGTTTCTTAGGGTTAATTTATGCTTTTGTTACACACAGAAAGATTCGCACTATTGCCTCGAATCTTCTGGTTGCATCCTGACTGACAGATTTCAGCTGCATAACGCCACAATAACATATTAGGGGTTGTTTGGATATGCGTTTTAAAAAGTGACTGTGTGAGTTTTAAGTTTATACCTTATTGTCCATGAGACAAGTAGTATGCAAGTGAAAGAGCTGTGAATACATCCTTACATCCTGAAACAAATCTATAAGATCAGCGATTAAAAGCCTAAATTATTAGACACAAATAAGAACTTATAACTGTAGACAATTTTTTTGGTCTTCCAAGTGTTTTTTCTTGGGGTCATGATGGTTAGCTACCATCTTCCATTGTATTGTTTTTGTGTGATTAATACCATTTACCGGGGTATCCCCTTACCCAAAAAAAACTGTAGACAAATTTGGGCAATCTTACATTTTCTTCTTTGGTGCAGAGGTAAACCAAGCAACCTGCGTCAAAATAATAGAGCTTGGATCATAAGAATTTATTTGCTTTTTATTTTGGGCATGAAAATGGGTGTCATGGCGATATAGGGAAACACCAACTTTAGTGACACATCAGACAACCTGCACCATCAAAATCGGACCCCCAAAGTTATGGTTTCAAGTTCTAAGGGAACCACCTTCTCTACTATTTTCTAGTGAAATATCTGAACTACTTGTTTCCTAAGAGCATTGTTTTGCTCATGCCAACTCATTCTGCATTATGATTATTCTCCATCATTCTGACATATCAATAAATCACCACGCGTATAACATCCACTGTTTTTTGTTTCTGATTTCTGCTTATTTCTTCTGGTATCATCTATGCTTATTACGCACTCATACTTAAGTTCGATGAAGAAGAACTTGGTGGTCACGGACTTCTTCTCCAACAGGATGTTTTCGCTTCAGTCACTCTTTATCTGGTACATCATTGATCTTTTTATTTGCCAATTTTATTAGTAAAAATGTATCTTATAAGTTTATTGATCCTTACAATCTCTATTCAAATTTTTAGTTGGCTTGGACTCTAGTATACAGCTTGGCACACTTCTAGACCCGTTAGGTTTTCAGACTTTTGTAATATTTTGATCTTCAAAGTTTAGGTCATCCCAAGATTTCATTGGCAAGTGGTATAATTCGTGAACGAAAATCAAATTTGAAGTTTTGCTACAGTTATTATTGAACACTGAATTTTGGTTCCGTTACCTGTATCAACACCAGCCGCAATTTCTTCATGTGAATTTTAGTGCCCACAGGCAGCGGGAATGCATTAGTCAATCGTCATCAAATGCCTTCTTAAATCACTATTATGATGAATATATTGTGCACACGCAGTAGTATGCGAACCCTCTTGCAACAACTCGATTTTGTAATTAACGGCTGAAATTTGATCGTCTGATTGACGTGTGCCTCCCGATGGCTGCACGAACAAAGAACAACAACCCCATTAGTAACAAACACTAACTAACTAAACCAGTGGGTTTCACATAAGTTACTCATAAACCTTATCAGAAAAATTACAGTCGCAAAGTAAGTAACATGATTACTCAAGTTAAAGGGGACTTGTCATAGAAAATAACATATGGTGCAGTGTTATGTGTTATTTTGTGTCCTCCAACCCCATCAGTAAGCATACCATTTAAACCCTTACCCTTAAAGTCCACACTTATCGCTGTGCACATTGTATCCTTTTTGCACCACCACCATGCATGTCATTGTTTTATCGTAAGCTTCTTGATGTTTCCTTCTCATCTCTTTTTTGATATTTACATCATGCAAAGTTGCCTATTCACATTCATTCGACTCCAAATTTTTCATCTGCATCGAAGGCCTCGGTGGTAGCTGTCCCTCTAGTGCAAGCATGGGACAGGGATTCCAGGAACTCCATAGTGAAGTGGACGTACATCTTGCCCCTCATAAATGGTCTGTGGTACATTGGCATACCGTCATCATTTATTCCCATGAATTAATCTATAAAACAATAAAATAATTTTTTTAGCAAATACACCCACACAAATCAGCGAACCGAATCAAACAAAAACATATCAATGCAGATGAAAGAAATGGAGTTTTAAGACCTGTACGACCAAATTATGTAGTTTTCGATGATTGGTGCAGGATTAATTAGAGCATGCTTTTTAGTTTGTTAGGATCGGGCGGCTACACATTTTTTACATATTCAAGTAAAATAGTTTTAAGACATGTATGACCAAATTATATGCAGTTTTCGATGATTGGTGCAGGATTAATTATAGCATGCTCTTTAGTTTGTTAAGATCGAGCGGCTACACTTTTTTACATATTCAGGTAAAATATCCCTTATGCTTGTCTACTTACAGGAATATTCAACGATAATGAAGTAATGAGCGATAAACCAAAACCACAAGTTATGATAGAAAAGGAAACAAATATACATACTTGATAAGTTTAGAGAGCAATAAACGACAAGCCCAAATTATGAATTACTTACCACTAAATTTAAGTCTAATCCACACCACATATGGTTCATAAACTCCCTGACGTGGTTGCTAGCCAAACTAATATGCATTCTAAACAGACTTCCATATGGTTTTGGATCAAGAGAACCTACAAATTTAATAACTTCTAGAATATTAGGGTTTAGGATCAATTGTTATAAAGAGACAACAAAGTGAAACGCTACATACCAATGATAGAATGCATAGTGGTCATAAGACCCTCAACAATGCAGAACCTTATCATTAATAACCTTAGCCCAAGGAGCAAGACAGTTGGTTGTGCAACTGACATTTGAAACAATGTCAAACTCAGCCTTGTGATCATGCATATATATCCACAGGTCAAACAATGACTTGACAAAGGCTAAGCCAAAACGGCCATTTTCCTTATAATGTTCCAAAAGGATGGCAAACATCCGCTCAACTGACCCCAAAATAGCTATGTGAATCATGACGGCTACGTCTTTCCCTTTTAGACTCGTCATCTACTATATAAATTGCACACAGAAATTCTCTTTTCATAGCATCAGAAACAGATATATCAAATTTTGGGCATAAAATGTTCCATTGGCTTCATTGATCTGCCATGGCTTCACAAATTCGTTAAATGCATCAGCAAGCGCCTTCTCAGCTTTATCCCATGTTTCCAGATCTCCACGATATTTTCTAGCCTTGTTGATAGCTTCAAGTCAAAGGTGAAACCAAAAAAGGCATACACATAATAAATTCTAAAACATAACAAATTGTATGGTATGCAATCATTACTTGTACCTTAGTTTTGTAAAATAGAAGTGGGTGAATGGGTCGACTGATGCTATTTTTTCTAACAGATTGTCTTGAAGCAAACTGATCATCATCTACCTTTATCGTTGATGTCAATAAACTAAATACCTTTACAAAATACGAACACCAATAATATTAGTCGATCGGATTCAAAAACACATACTTGGTGGATCGGAACAGATTGCGTCTTCCTTATTTCGAGGATTTAACAGATGATCGGAACAAAGATCCATATATCAGATACCAAGATCTTAAGCTAAACCATGCAATCTTAATACTCTGAGAAATCCTCCTATTTTGTGATTCTATCGGATTAGATATATATGATCAAGATAGTTTTTTTAAATATGTTTCGTAAAACGATTAAGCCCAGAATCTAAGCCCAAGCGATAAAGGATATATGATAAACTAAAATACCTTCTTAAATCTGTATAGTAAAAAGTTTAAGCCCACAATCTAAGCCCAAGCCCAAGTGATGACGTGGATATGATGTGGCATACCCCTCCTCTTATATATAATGTAAAGATATATATATATATATATATATATATATATATATATATATATATATATATATATATATATATATATATATATATATATATATATATATATATATAGAGAGATGGGATCAATAGAAAACTTTATCTCAAAAAAAAACCTAGAAAACCTTCTCCCAACCGTTGGACCAAAACTCCTTCCCTTCCTTTTTTTCCCCTCCCAAGTCTAAGGGGTTGTTTGCCATATCTTCTTTTTTAAGGGTCATTTCTGTAACTTTTCACTCATTCTTCTTAATTATACCTAACGTCTATTTATTTTTACTGTAATTACTTATTTCCTCATGTTATACGCTCGGGATTTTTTTTTGTATTTCTTTCATTTCCTTTTTTTTTTCAAATATGTCATTTATCTATTTTAGCTTATAGCAAATTGTAAAACAATAGGACATCCAGATACGTTTTGCTCGTTTATTTTTTGTTTACTCATTTATCATGCGTATCATAGTCAAATTAGGAACATAATTGAAATTCGTACTAACAAAGCACACAAACAAATTTTATTATCTCAATATCGAGTAGATTCAACTTCAACAACATACAAACCAGTATCACATAAGTATCACTAGTACCCAAAATTCACTTCTTGTCATAAGTAACAATTACATGCGTAATAAGCGACCCATGACTCGGAAAAGTAGGTTCTGCTTGCCTCGTAGAGCTAACCGAATGCAAACTAGTCTTAGCAGAACCAACAACAATAGACCCATCACCAGTAATCGCAAAACACTAAAAATCAATCTGAAGATAAAATTGCTGCCATTGAGTTGCGCATTTGAATGTTGAGCTATACCATGACGATCAAGCATATCCCGCATACACAACCTATTATCATCCAACCCTAGAACGTCGACCCTGAAGCATCCATTTGAACACCCTTAATATCATTAGTCACGTCCCTGATTATCTTGATACGCTTTTCCTATCCATAAGAATCTGCAACATAAAAAAGACACATGATTAAGCCTTGCTTTCATATCCTTCTACATATGTAGTTAGACAAGTTTCTTAAACGGGATAGATTAGAAACAGACCAAGACGGACCTGAAACGCATTTCATATGTAGCTAGACTAGTAATCAAGAACTCAACATTTATAACTGAGGATCCTGATTTTAGTATTAGAATAGCTCGACCAACACATATAACTAAACAAAAACTTATCATGATGTACTAGTTCTTATTATGAAAACAAGAGAACTCATTTATCATAAATATCTCGAAGGAGATATAAAGAAAAGTTCAGGTGCTAATAAGAAACAAGCCTTAAAGCAAGATACGTACCGATATTCCATTTTCATTTTCTCTTGAAATGATAGTTCTAACCCATTTCCTCTGAACTGCAAAAAGATGATGAACCGTGTCAACCGTATACCAAGAACGGCAAACCTGAAAACCTGCAAATCAATTACAATTAGCCTCTTTCCAACCAATGAGAGTGAGACCAAACTATTTCAAAACTAGTTATATATCACTTTAAGTGACAATAACATTTTATCCATAATCTTTTCATTTACAGCACATCACATTTTTGTATAACAATTGGATAATATCAAGGTCACCACTAAACAAAAGTTCTCCTACCAATATCTATCATATAAAATCAGTTTCAAACAATTAACAACATAAAATGCAGCATGTCGTATCAAAAAACACAGATGCCCTAATTTAAGCAAACTGATGCACTATCCTAAACAAACAGATGCAATGACTTAAACAAACAGATGCAATGACTTAAACAACCAAGTAGACTTCAATATCTTGAGGTTACCAACGCATTATTAGAAAATTCATGGATTTTTGAAGTATCTACTTTGGAAATTAAGCCCATAAAGCTAGATTCTTCTAAATTAAAAACATCTTTGATATATCACATTCCAAATTGACATGTGACAAAATTACTTAAAACATACATATGTAATAGCAACAGATGTAGGAATTAGGACATTAGTTCACATTGTGCTGCTTATTTATCTTACATTGTGCTGCTTATTTATCTTATACTATGCAGTAATAGAACAAAAAAAATTGTTACACGAGACATAAGTTTACCTTCTGATACGCATGAAAGCATATAGCACCAATGAGAGACATAACAAGCAGCGTGTAATAGAGTAGGTGTATCGAAGTTTAAATCATAACTCTGCTATACAAGCATACAGCCCATACCAGAAAGAGGGTTCCCCTGGAATCATACGATCTAGTGATCTACATCCTATGGTGAATTTCCTTACTTTATAGAGCCATTACTAGAAATTCTCTATAGCTGACTTCCATGAGTTAAAGTAGCCATCCAATTCATATTTAATATCTCTAAACTAAGTCCAACTGGTAGCCAGAAATTACCCATTTTGCATTGCTACCCAACCCGCCCATTTTGCGACCTCTAGATGCTATTTTTCCAATATGATACTATCGTTAAGACTACTTTCCAAACTGCTTATTTTAACCTCAAAAAAGGCATACAATCACATCCAAACACACAAATTAGAAATACTAACTGACCTTTCTTCTTGCGTGGCTGCAAAGATATGAACGGCAACTAGAAATAAATAGGTGACACAATAACTAACAAGTCAGGAGCATACTTCTTTGTAACAAGGAGGGTAGCCACAAAGAGCTGTGTAACAACAAGAGCATAACTGAAGTTATTAAATCCATTCTTCAAGTAGTATAATGGTCTGTCATTCGATATAGATGACTCTCACCACCTCCTTCGTTTTCAATATCTTCTTTACTTTTAACGTTTTGTTACCGCCAATTTGTTCGATTTTTTGCTTCTTTTCTGTCAGCTTCGTTTCTTTATGTCTTTACCAACTTTTTCCTTTTTGATGATGAATTTCTGCCCGGTTTCAGATGATGTGCCTTTTTGTTCGTTTTATGTGTCAACCGGTTCGACATCTGAAATGTAAACAAATAGATACCCTAATTTTAATATACAGATGCATTATTTTTAAAAAACAGATGCATGAATTTTTACAAACATATGCCTTAAATTTACCACCATGTCTTGCAATCAGAGATAACGATACCGGGTAGTTTTCAGCCGAACCCAATGGTATCGTGACCTGTAAAAGGTAACATATTTAAGTCATTAACTAAAGAGTCTTGATAAGTGAGGCGTCAATACAACGTTCTAGAAGTTACCACCATATTGTGAGGTTTAATATAACAAGAAAATTACTAACAAGTAGCTCAACACTCAGCCAACAAAAGACTAAATATAATGATGATTTGGGTCATCAAATTTCAAATAATTGTTCTGGAAAAGAGATTCTAGCATAGTGCATCCAAACATTTGTTGAACCATAGAATATATATATCACAAATCTAATTACCAAATATCAATAGCTGAGTCATTAAACTAGGTGTGAGAACTAAGTCCAAGATTTGGCTCTTATAATGTAAAATTACCTACAGATCTGATAGGACATTTCTTATGATTCCATAAAGGAGAGTGAAGTATAATTTTCTTCTAAGTATATCATTCTATTTCTCCTAATTCCAACGTCATCAAGGTTTATGGAAAAATACTAAATTATTATACAACTTCCATGGTAAGACCATGCCTGCAAATAACAAGCAACGTGGTGTTCTAACATACCATATTTGAAGAGACAAAAAAGTCATATGCTAGAATTTGCTTCAGAAAACTAGTATAAAGAGTTTCAACTATTATTTTTAAATCAAAAAACTAGCGCACTTACGATGCACGAATCACATACATATACCCTTTAACAAACAGACACCCCTTAAACCATACAAACAAATGCCACTCAAATCATACAAACGGATGCTCATAAACAGTCACACACACTCAAGCAAACAGATGCACTTATCCGATTAAAATATAACCTATCAACCAAAGTTTGGAACCTAAAAATAAACCTATATCGATCTACAGCTTCTATGCGTGATTTATAGTGACTATAATCTTAAACCTATGGCAATCTAAGTATTCCATCATACAATAGTCATCTACGATCTAAAAACATAAAATAAAGCTTATCATTTTAGGTGGTATGATTAATGCATGAATTTTTAATGTTAATGTATGCACTGAGCAACCATCATTGCGTTTGCTTTAAAACATGTGATTCGAGTCGACTACTTGATAACGAAAAAACTTACATCGCATCTAAAGGTAGTTTTCAACGAAAACTCAGATTTCAAGTAAGGTAACAGTAATACAAATTCTATATACTTATCGGTATCCTAGAAGTAACATTTTTTACACAGACTCACTAAAATGTCATTTGTATTATGTAGCTTATTCATGTGATATTATAATCCATTAACTTGTAATCTGATAATCTAATCATTCTAACGATGCACATTAAAACTGATGCAAAACACACTTATGCCGTAACATGTTTTGCCATTCATACAATTTAACAAACACTTGGTGTGCAATTCTAATATACATGTTTTTTGCATTATTTTTGTCAATTTTTGTTCATAACCTTAATTTCGAGCTACATGGTTTTGAATCTACACAAATGTCCTAAATATCATACCTGGTGTTTGTATTCCTGGCGAGTGAGATTAACCACAGATGGTCATTAAATGATATCATTATTTTGAATATTGTTGGTGGCATCCAATAATTGAAATGAATGTAGGTCTCGGTAGAGGTGGTGCTCACGTTGTGGCGTCCATCAATGGTAGTTTCCGGTAACGTTGTAGATGATGTTTTCAATAATGGTGGTTTCCGGTGGCATCCATCGAAGGGATAGTGGTGGCGAAGGGATGGTGGCGGCAAAGGGATGGTGGTGACGAAGGGATGATGGCGAAGAAGGGATGGTGGCAGCAATAGGGATGGCATATATGTCGATTGTGTCAATTGGCAGGTATGGAGGTTAATATAATAAGGTTGTGATAATGGCATATCAGATCCCTGTACTTTTCGTTATATTCCAATTTCTACCTTTCGTTTTCAGATTTTACAAAAGCTACCCGGTATGTTTGTTTTCCATGTTTTCTACGGATGTAAGGTTTTCTCTAGAACCCATCCCTATATATATATATATATATATATATATATATATATATATATCTTTACATTATATATAAGAGGAGGGATATGCCACATAAGCACCTCATAACGCCATGTCACATTTTTTATTTTCAAATATATTTTTTTTAATTTCGGTACTTATTTTGTGTAAAAAATAAAAAAACATACTTAACAACACAATTTTGTCCCAAAATACACGATTCGTATTTTACATCCAAAACCTCATTCTTATCGCTAAAACAAAAACCCTAAAACAATTTTACATATTCTCCATGCGAACGTATATGAAATCCAAATTCTTATCAGCAGAGGTAGCAAGGTATGTAATTCTCGAAACTCTAAAAGTATCTTTCTTCTACCTTATGATCTGTTAGTTGATGATTAAAATATGTTATCGGATGTATATTAGAGTTTATGATCGATTTGTAGCTGTTAAAGCTATTAAAATATGTGATTGTTGTAGTAACGATTGACATCATATTGATTTATTTTCTATGTCAACAATCTCAGGTTGTTGATTTTTCTAACATCGGTTTTGTGTTTCAGGTTATATTAATTTTTCTAATATCGGGTTGGTCGTGGATTGAGGTATGCCGATTATTAAATCCAAACATATTGCAAGGTTTTGTCGATTTATGTTTTCTTTCTCTGATATGCAAACTTACAAATATCAGTGGTAATATCGTGGGAAAAACTCTACAAGTAAAAATAGTTGAAGTAATGTATATACTTTTACAAATCGTTTTGACGGAGATAAATAAGTGCAAGTGTTGCATGATATATGTAAGTGATTTCAGGGTGACAGAGCTCAAAGAAATGAATTCACGGTGCATTCCAGGCTGTCGTAAACCATGTTTTTTTCCTGGATTTACAAGGTGTGTGACTTGAAAAACTATACGATATTATACAATATACAATATATCAAATAAAAATGTAAAAGAGGTCAAAATTAGGTACTTGGTTAGCTATAGATGTGAATTTAGATTAATGATTTGAGGTTAACTCGATGAAGGTTTTTTTGTGGATCAGATGAGCTCATGTCCAATGATGCCTACATTGGTACACCCAGAAAGGGTATTCTTGCTGTTGATGAGTCCACTGGCACCATCGAAAGGCATATGATAGCATCAAGGTTGAGAACATTAAATCAAACAGGAGAGCTCTCCGTGAGCTTATTTTCTACACTCCTGATGCCCTTGACTGACTCAGTGGAATTATACTATTGGAGGAGACTCTATACCAGAAGATTGCTTCAGGTAAACATAACATAGTTTTAAAAGTGTTTGATACGCCAGGTTTACTATTTAGTTGTGTTTAACAACGTGTACCTAATTGTTTCAGGTAAGCCCTTTGTTGACGTGATGAAGGAGGCTAATTTCCTTCCCGGAATCAAAGTCGACAAGGGTAACGTCGAGCTTGCTGGAACCAATAGTGACACTACCACCCAAGGTCTTGATGGTCTTGGTGCTCGATGTACCCAATACTCTGTTAGGGTTAGGTTCGCTAAGTGGCGCGGTGTCTTTAAGATGGGTGTCAACGAGCCATCCCAGCTTTCCATCAATGAAAACCCTAATGGTTCGGCCCGATATGCCATCATGTGCCAAGAAAATAGATTGGTGCCAGTAATTGTGCCCGAGATACTTTTTTATGGACCTCACGACACCAGCAAGTGTGCTGATGTGACTGAACCTATCTTGGTTGCATGCTACAAGGCTCTTAACAACCACCACATTCTTCTTGAGGGTATCCTTTTGAAGCCTAAAATGGTGCCACCTAGATCTGATGCCAAAAAGTTTGCACCAGAAGTGGTTGTTGAGTACACTGTTGTCTTCAACGAACCATGCCTACTGTTGTCCTCGCTATCGTGTTTTTGTCTGGGCATCATAGTGAGGAAAAGGCAACTGTTAACCTCAATGCCATGAACAAGTATAAGGGAAAGAAGCCATGGACCCTAACCTTTTCTTTTGGACGTGTTCTACAATAAAGTATCCTTAAGGCATGGGCTGGAAAGGAACAGGACATGAAGAACTACCGGGAGACATTGCATATTAGGTGCAAGGCCAACTATGAGGCAACCCTCAGTAATTACACCGGTGGTGCTGCTTTTGAGGGTGCTACCGTGTCTCTCCACGTTAAGGACTACAAGTATTGATTATCTCTAATTTCGTAATAAGTTCACTATGTTCCATGTTTTGTGAAGGGCATGCCTTATCCAGAACACTATTTTATCATAAATATCCAATTAATTAATTATGAACCGTACATTAATATCATTAGTTATCTAAGCCAACTTATGTAGCCAGCGTTATCATCTGTGAGAACATGTTATCACATTAACTATGAACTAATAGCTTAGGCTTTTTACTTATGCTTTAAAGGGTGTTTGGCATTGTAATTTCAACGTCATTACCTGAGTACTTTGGTTTCAAGTAGCTGTGTTACTGATTCTTATTAAGTTATCTACAAATCTTCATATGATCAGATTTGCCAAACTTTTAAACATGCGGACATGCGGTTGGTTATCTGATTACTTCATACATCAGCAGAACATTGGAGCACTCTCTTACACTCTATTTTGTTACCGATGATTACCAAATTTTATCTTCTGCATATCACATACTCACTTTCAAAATATCTATGGTTAAATAATAGATTGAACCCGTGAATAGCATATTATGATATTAGATTTGAAGTGTAACTGGGTACTAATATTAATGATCTTATATTATGAGATTATATTTAGAAATAAAATTATTTGATTAACATCTTCAGGTTTGGTAAAATACTATTATTTGATGTTCTCACAGGTAGCGACATTCAGGTATCCTCTGTGCAGCTCTGACTTAAAATATATTAAGGGGGCGTTTGGATAAACTTATTATTGCTACTTATTGGTTTAGTTAAACTTAGAAAGCCGATATGCTCACTTTAAACATCTTATCACTCCCATAGTGTCGTGTTTTTGTACCACTGCTTAATTCAAATATAAGATAGTCCTACACACCTCTTTGTTCAACTATAACATAGTGTCGTATAGCTAAACATTTTCTGTTGTCGTGGCAACTACAGATTCAAGAGAACCTTCTTTGTTCAAATGATGGGAGCACTCAGGTGATACTTGCACCGGAAAGATATTATCTGCAAACCCCTCATTTAATATAGGTATTATGTTATTTATTTTTAATCATTTGTAAACAAGTCAAAAGTATGGGTTAGAAACTATGTTGTTTATTTTTAAAGGATGTTTGAGTTAGGCAGTTTGGCACACTCGAGCTTTATTCAGAGATTTAGAGCCGTTTAATATCTTTCTTGGCAATGACATGAGTGCTAAAGATTCATGTTTCCAGTTTGGTTAAAAATTTCCCTGATGTGAAATACTCTGTTGAGACAAAACTTGCTAGAACTTTCGGTTATCTTGCACCTGAGTATGCTGGTGAATACATTACTGTTTTGTGATTAGTAATATTTAATTATTTAATCAGCTATAGAGATAGGATTGGTTCACATTTGGCTAAAATTATAGTCTTTGGCATTAAAAATGATTGTAAAAAGCCAGCATTCATAGCTTTGGGACTTTTCTTCAGTAAATGGATAAAAGGAAAGTTTTTCTTTACGCTTTTCCTTCCAAGATTAGTGGTCATTGGCTAAAAAGACTGTAACAACCTCATATCTGATACATTTTATTATTTATACTTTGTTAATCAAACATCTAGAAAACAAGTCTTCTACACATTTTGTTTCAACATCTGTGTTCTTTGCTGTCAAAAAGACTGTAAAACTACTAAACTCTCAAATTTACGGGTGTTTTCTCGATCTATGGTGTCAAAATTGGATTTAAAAAAGTGAAGTCTCTTAAATTTTGTGATTTTTAATTTAAACAGCTACTCGAAGAGTGTCTACCAAGGTGGACGTTTTTGGATTCGTGGTGGGGTTCTTATCTCAAAGGAAAACATGTTCAAGGCAATTGATGAGATACTAGAAACTGAAGAAGAATAAACTCTTGACAACATATCCAAGGTAGCTGAGCTTATATGTCATCATGGTTGGGTGAATCTGTTTTGAGCCTTGGAGAATGGTTCATTATAAGAATTCCATTTGTTCCACTATAATGCCTCTAAGCAAAATAGTTCGCTAATAATCAGTGTTACACACATGGAAATGTAAGTTTATTTAGACATAAATTCTTTATTAAGCAATCATCAATTTACTTCTGATAATATTTTAATTGTGATTGTATTTGAACTATTTTCTACCGCTTTAGATAAGTCAGTGGGGTTGAATAAGTTAGAATGTTTAATTTATGTGTAGGTAGAATGGTCAAAATTGACCAGATACGTAAAAGTTCAAAATGGGTAATATATTTATGGGTAGAGCAGGTCAAATGAGGAGACAAACTTTCCACATAAGTGACTACTTCTGATATGAAAATGTTAAAATTTGACATGATCCCATATCAGCTAACTTTTCCTTACTTTTTACATGTTTGACTCATTGAGAAAAACTTCTGATTCGAACTAAACACAAGTTAACTCATTGTAGAAGATAATTAAACATTGTTAAAATCTGTCTTTTTTGCATTTTATGAACAGTAGAATCAATTTTTAAGGTAAAAGCTGCAATATAGTTTATGCCAAGATCCAATTGAGAACTTCAGGTTCATATCGTACTAAGTTGAAAAGTAAATTTCTGCCTAAAAGTTTGTATTAAACTTGCTAGAAAATCTAGGACTAAAGTACATGAATGAACTACGAAAGTAAGGCTTTCTTCTTAACTCCTAAATATGACATTATGGATAATTGCTAATTGTGATACTCGCTACATAGATAGTCCTGAAACTGGGCAGCGGTTATATGACTTAACGTTTAAAATATGTCATGCACATGAATGTAAATGATGAGTATGATTGATATTTGAAGATGTATATATGGAGTTAATTGTTGAGTTGTCTAACTATCAGTTTTTATACCAACAGAAAGAAGGGTGACAACGTGAAACTTAGAACATAAAGAAGACTGATAACGATTTCTAAAAAGAAAATGTATGTTGCATCATTTTTTCATATTTTTAATCTAAATTAGATATAACTGTGAACTTCTCCATGTGGATGCGTATGAAGCAAAAACGAAGAGTTGGTGGCTGAGAATGCTGACTTGAGGGAATTGTTATGATCAATTTAAATAAGTTCATATATGCATGATTACAATGCACTTTTTGTTAGATAGGCAAAGTTCTATGGTCAGGTCAGTTGTATATATATTGAGCTTCTTCCAGTCGTGACATTTATAAATGAGTTGGGTTGCATTTGTCAAGGGACTGATATATTATTTTTTTAAAAGACGAGGCAGATATGTAGTTCATAATATACAGCATGATATGGTTTACTAACTGGAAAGTGGAAACTATCTCTGATTGCCTTTGATTCAAATGAGATAGCACTTACCTCCATTTCCATGGACAATGATCTAATCATGATTGTTGGGAGTGGTCACGTACATGCTAACTATAGCATTGAGAAAGGCCCATCAACATATTAGTTCTCAATTATCATGATATTGGCTAAGCAGAATATATAAGCTTACCTTTCATTTAGAATAAGATCTGAAACCTTGAAAATCAATGACAACATGAGGGAACGTTAATATAGTAATGCTTTTTCTCCGTCTCCCCATGGAAATCTTCAAATAACTATCATTTGTTTAAAAAAGATACCAAATTATTCAAGTTGTGATTTATAATCTCAAGAACAAACCTTTTGGAAATGAAAGATTGACAACAGCAGGGCCAGTTTTAGCAGCTGCGTTCACAGTCGTGTCTCGACCTAAACATCCACAACAGGGTCTTGGCGATTCACAAGCTCTTTGAATAGTATAAATATTATGTATTCCGTTTCAAACTTATTATCCATATTTTTTAGTATATATAAAATAATTCGACCATTCTAAAATAAATGCTAAACGTCCGCACTGTCATAAGATCGAGGAGGTACAAAATTATGATCATAATTCAATCAATGAAACCCTTATTGGCTCATCGTACTTTCAAGATGTAATACTAACATTGCATATATACTAAGCTTAAAAGAACCAATTTTCACATTATTTTTCCACGGTTGATGGCTACTCATTAGTTGTATTAGGTGTTGACGGTTGGCTCTATGAGGATTTTCTTGTGCTTTTTTATTAGAGAATTTCTTTTTTATTAGAGAATTCTTGTGCTTTTTTATTATTGTTGATATAGTTATACTACGACAAAGATGGAATTTATAAAGATACTCATGATATGCATTGTTTTCCATTTTCTACTACGTTATATAAATTCTTATATTTAACCCGTCTATCTAGGGACAAAGCCAAAACAAAATTTGACTAAAGGCACAATTTTTTTTAAACCACTAAATAAGACCGGAAACTTATTTCGAAGCACCGGGTGCATTTAAGATATATTTGGAAAAAATCAGTGTTTTTTTTTCAAAAATTAACCCCTAGCTCCGTCCCTACGTCTATCCTCATGGCTTATAACTTTTTTATTTTTTATTTTGTACTTTATTTATGTTATTAAGAAGGCGCTTTTATTTTTTCTGAAGGTCTATCAATTAAAAGCAATTTAATTTAACACTTTTTATTTTTTTATGTGGCTATACTTTCTTTTTTATTTTGTAATCAAATTTTCAAAAACCGATCATTATATGTATTTGTGACCATTTTAGTACTTGCCTTTTTTTTAGCATTTTATTCGTGTAAAGAGTGTTGCTAATAACCACCATATAAATAGTGCGAGGAGCAAAAATAGCCAATTGATTAGATTAAAGGAAGCAATAAAATGTCTATCAAATTATCAGTAACTATAATATTTCTTTAAACAAAAAATGTAAATGATAATCACAAGTTATACCTGACCATTAGGTAAGTCTTGCCATTAACAGTATTATAAACGTAAAAAAACATTCGTTTTAATTAAGCTTTATGCTAAAATAAATAAAGTTTGATTCATAAAAAATAAATATGTTTTTTTATACCCATCAATAACTTTAGACGTCTCAAATCTCAATCATCTACTTCAAATAGATGGCTAACCCAACCGATTGAATAAGTCGAACTGTAAATTAGGCAAATTACCACAACCAACTTTTTCAAGAAAAACACATTTTTTTTAGTTAACTACTTTAGTACATAAGGTATTATCACAAGAATAGGTAACACATAAAAAAAATCATACACTACTTAAAACATAACTTATAAAAAAATATTTTTGAAAAAAAACAACAACAAATGCTGCCTCATTATATATTCAAATGCAATTACAATAAAAAGGAATAAAAGTTCCATACTATCCTTCAAGTAAAAAAATTTAAAACAAAAATTTACAAAAACAAAAAAACGTAAACGATAATCATAAGTCAGACTCGCCCATCGGGCGGGTTTTGCAACTAGTATATATATATATATATATATATATATATATATATATATATATATATATATATATATATATATATATATATATATATATATATATATATATATATATATAATGGGAAAGTAAAACTTTTTTGAAATGCTTAAAAAAAGACTAAAGTAAATAGTTATTTAATCTATTTGCTTTATAGTTACTTTAGTAATTTATGTATTAATTCATTTAGAGAAAGTATTCGGGAGTTAGTGAGTTATTGTCGTCACTCACTAAATCCATCATCTTGATCTTAGTTCTTTCTTCACTTCGCTCTTCTTCACTTCGCTGAGACAAGCCTCAACTTGTAACGAGTCTTTCACGTGAACTTTTGAAGAACACTTAGAAGCTGACTTGTCGAGCTTACATAAGTTAAACGACCTATTAAGTATTTAGATACTTTACAATTTTTTTAACAATAATTTCATATTACTTCTCACCGACGGAGGTAAGTTGGACAAAACAAGTTACATCGAATAGAAAGGAACAAAATCAAAATCGATTTGCCAAGCAAAATATATGAGGTAAGAAGTTGAGCAAAATCAAGACATACACCATAAAATTTATGACATAGAAAAAAAATACAATACAATGGTAAGGGAGAATCAATAATGTGAATTTTTGATAGACACAACCATCTCAAGGTATAACTTGGAGCAAAAGTACACAAAATATAGAAAATACATACATAAAAGATAAAACTTAACATCCATAAAAAAGCCAAACTTAAGCCAAACAAATCTAATTCTAAAACCCAAAGCGACAACAAGCCATCAATGGTATGGAACATATCAAGAAGACGAACAAACCGTAGCAGCAAGCCATCGCGGAGGTAGAGATGAAAGACGTGTAGATACTTTACATTTAAATGGGACAAATCAAGCACTAAATTGGCCCACATTTTTTAATGATTTGGATACAATAAAAAAACCGATATGAAAGACTTCTTAAAGAGATGAATGAGGAGCGTTGGGTTAGCCCATTACTGTAAAAGATATGGACCAACCACGTCGTTGTAGGTCATCAACCAACACGTCATTGGTTCCTCCGCCAGACCATCTAAATTTGTTTTTCCATTATTTTTCTTTCAGAATTTGAAAATGGAAAAGCAGCCTATAACATTTAAAAGTGATAAAATACCCGGTTTTCAACTATTAATACTCTCTTTTCTCAACTGCATTACATATAATCAACTCAAACTCGAAAAATCAAACAAGTTGCATATTTTACTTATTTGCCTCATAAAATAACAATGTACTTATATGAGAAATAGCTTGTTCTCTCCCTCATATCGTCAAAGAAATACAATCGTATATCCAAAAACAATATGACGTAAAGTCGGCCAAGGAAAAGGTTCGATATCCATTCATGCGTGGATACAGAGAATTAGTCCATATAAGGACCCTTCATTCTTCGCCGACTTTAGACGCTTTGATCTTAGGTGAACAAATTAGACATAGGACATACGGTTGGATTTCTTCCATCACCGACATTGAAAACAATTAGATGTTGTACATACGGTTGAATTTCTTCTTTGGCCGACTTTGGACATACGGTTGTTTTTCGACATCCATTCTTTCAAAATTCACCATACCTTCAAGGTGATACGGAGAATAAGTCGATTTAAAGTTCGAAATCCATTCCCGCGTGGAATCTTTGTACTGCCACTCTATTACCACTTGAACAAAACTATGGATGCCCCCACTATCCATTAGCACTCGATCATCATCGATAACAATTCTTTCTCATAGCTGGCGAACTTACGAACTTTCATAAGCCACCAAAGAAGAACATATTGTTAGTCGGTATATTAATAATTTAGCCCAATACAAGAATACCCTAAATTATTAATATACCGACTAACACATATAGGACAAACCCCGTTGTCCACTAATTCCTTGCTTAAAATCAAAATTATTTAATCTAGTCGATCATTAAAACCACCACCTCTAACCTCTTTCACACTTTTTTATTTTCTGAAAATCCGCCAAGCTCACTACGTACTTCCATGCTTCCACATTACTCTCACCAATGTCGAAAACACCGTCTAGTGCGCTACTAACCTCATCAATAAAAATATATTCAACATCATATAAGGACTCTTTAATCTTAGGTGAAACTTCTTCACTTGACTATGTTAAAACAACATCTAATTTATTTTCAATGTTAAGCTTTTCCCTTACAATTACCTCAAAACGAGCCTATACTATACGTGCTAAATAAAAGGTTTCTCCTAAAGTGGCGATGGACCTTAAGAGTGCATTTTTTAGAGCCGATTTAAGTCCAGTGATATAATAACACGCCAGTAAAGATTCAGAATTCTCTGTTATTAGATTTGCAAGTATCACAAAATCACTATCATATTAGGCCATCGTACCCCTATGTAAGATCTTGGATAGTGTCTCACGATTGCTGCTACCTGATGTCATTAATCGTAACTTCAAAATTAGTAAAAAAAAATCACCGACGAACAAGACACATGAACAACACCGGTTAGTACCGGTGAACAATGCCGATGAATAATATTTTCTTTGCGATCGGAACCCCAAGTAGAAATCCCTCTTAACGAGCTCTCAATGAAAGTAACAATTGATACGATCCTTTTGAATAATATCAGAATATGACATCACTTTTAGAAGATGCTTGCTCCGTAACTAAAGAACCATTAATATCTAACTTGATTGATTGATTTAATTAATAAAACTTCTCACATACATAACCAAATGAATAACTTCTAGCACAAAACATTTCTAATATGACATAAGACATAAACATAAACATAATGATAAATAGTATCGGCCTCTTTGACCCAACCTACAGAGCATATCACACTACATCTGTTCTTTTAAAATTTCATATTTTCACATATCAAAACGATAATTTCATATCAAAGCTCGTCACATCAACTAAGCATGGAATTTCACAACTTATAAAATCACGTTTGCAAGTTGACCAAACAAACATCTATCGTTTTACCTCTTGAACCAGAAATACTTTATCTGGTTTAAGTTTGTATGACGGTCGTTCAGACCTCGTTGTTTAGTCGGTTAATGTGTCGATGGTTAAAAAAACATGTATCGTTTTTGCAATTTACTCTTGTTAAAATTATCGGATAGAAATTGTTTATTAAGCGGGTCCATGAATTGCAAAGAAACATTAGGTAAAATAATTGTTAAAGCCCAGATAATCCTACACCAAAAGAAAAAGAGTATCACGCACATGATCTCACCAAAAATTCTCTACTTGTTCAATTATTCTTCAATTTTTGTGAACCAAATTTTTCTAATTTAAGAATGAATATAAATTTTGAAATAAACCTATAGCCACTTGATACATAAATGTCTCTACCAAATATAACGGATTTTGTCATGGAATAGTTTAATGCACAAAGTATCATGGGTTAGGTTGACAACCTAGTTACCATATTAACCATTCCTGAAAAAATGTTCATGGGTTCTTCAAATTAATTTCCTTGAAATTTCTTTTGGTACCCGTTGAGTACATTATAAGCAAATAATTTAAAAAGGAGTCAAGTGGATGAAAATCTTAGTTCGATATTTTAATTTGCTAATCATCCTTGCAAATAAATAGTTGTATACTTGTATTCATCGACTAGCTATAGTTTATGACTTTATGTAATTATAATGCTGTTATAAGACTATTGTGTATTTTATGAGAATTTAAAAATCTTAATGAATTGCATAATCCAAATAAACGTTGAATAACTTATCAAGCAATAATTCTCATTTTTTAACATTTAACAATGTGTATATTCAACTCCAATACAGAATTTGTAATTCGGTTAATTTTTGGTTTTCGATTTTTCCGCTCACCTTAACCCGTATCATTCACTTGAGCTTGAAAGCCCAAATTAAATCTTAATGGTATAAAAAGTTTCATTTGGGCCTGGCCCATTTATTATTTAGTTGTAATGAAAGTTTATCACTTGTATATATAGTTCTACATACTACCAACACAGCAAAAACAAATCTGTAAAGCAAAATTTCAACTTGAACTCTTGAAGATTGATTTTGTTAAATATTACGGTACAACACTTTACAGTAAAACTTGCCATATGGAACAACCAAACTTATCAAGGATCTAGCTAGTTCGATGCTAACATGAAAATATTAGATATGTATCGACAATACAAGTCTGAAATGAATATGCCATGCGAACTAATGACCCGAGTTCCCTCGACAAGTAGTCAAGCACACATAAAGTCAGGCAAATATACCTAGTCCGAGAACACATTTTAAGAAAAATCATACGTAGTAATATGTATATTTTTTTTTAATTACCAATAAGCCATTCGCTCCAAAGTAGATACCAAAAATTTCCAGTTATCCGCATTCAAACTTATGTTGCTAACATATCTCATAAATTATAAACAATCATCTATTCATCGGTGTAGATCCTCATGGCAACTGATTGAAGCGACTCATTTTAGGGTGAGGGTCTACTTTTCATGTCACCATCTTCAATCCAGTCGGTTCTATCTAAACTTTGGTGACACAAGATCTTTCGAAAACTACCTTTATAATATTAAACATTTTTTTGTCTGGCTAGCTTTAATCCAATATGTGATTATAAGCGGCCAGCCGGCCATAGGAGGATCATGTAACGGGGAAAAAAATATGAATGCTCAAACTATGGTCTTGGCAACAAGCTAGTACACATATGCTGATATGCATATGTAGAATAAGGTGATTCATAAATCATTACACCAACAAATCAACATAAGGCGCACAACAACAGTTTATGCTGACATCGTTTGGCATACGCGTTATGTAAGAAAAGACTCCAATGGTTTATATGCTGCCATTGTTTTAATTTCTCGTCGGGTTGTCTTCCTTTCCGTGCTATAAACAAAAACTTGCATGTCTTCCCTTCTGCGACTCTCATGTTTCAAAACATTATTTATACTCCGTATCAAGTAAGCTTACTTACAATAATCTCATTTTAATTGTAGTTTGAGTATCATTTGAGCACATGTTTAGAAAAATGGTTATAAAAAACTATTAATAAGAATAAAGGATGGGTTGATTGGGTTCATAATGAAGAATCACATATTCAGATAGGTCCCATGATTTTTTGGTGCATCCTGATAGGCAGACAAGAGTGGGTCACTCGTTAGATACGTAACGTAAATGGAAGCCAATTTAAGCATAGCCCAAAGTCGTGTGGCTTTGGACCACACAATGGATTGGGTAGTTGGTCCTAGCTAGCCACCAAAAGTGGTTGAACCAATACGACTTTTTATCTCTCAAACACCATCTAATTAGACCTGACCCCAATAAGGCATGCGTGTAGCCATGTTTCAACCATCTTAACCACACGTTAACCGCCATTAAACTATTAACATTTAAGATACTAGTTAAATCATTAACTACGAGTACGCATTAGAATAAATCTAATATGATAAACATAATTAATCACATAATAAAAACAATTTAAAATCAACCTGAAATTAAGTAAATAAATTAATTAATAAGTCTTGATCTGGATCTTGATCTTGAACCTAACGGTTAAATAACCGTCTCTATCGTTTGCTCACACGACACGTCAAACGAACAATCATTACGATGCTAGTATGAACTTCACTTCAAACAAACTTGTGTATTTATCTTGTAACTAGAAACCCTAGATCCAAAACCCTAAGTGGGATTACGTAAAGATCGGTTTATAACGTTACAAGACACTTGGGAAAAATCACCCGAAACCCTAACTAGGATTTATGTTGCGTCGAACTACAAAAGGAAACAAGAACAAACCAAAACATTGACACAAGGATCAAGGGTTTAGTATTAGGCTTAGAAACTTCACAAGGGAGTACCAAAAGGTAGTCGATCTTGCAAAGGTTTACACTTTAGGTGAACTTAGGGTTTGAGGGTTGTTTGGTTTCTTTGGCCGATCGAAATTCAACTCCAAAAGTGGGCGAGGAACGAATTTTAT
The DNA here is from genome assembly GCA_025667525.1 of Glebionis coronaria. Lineage (NCBI taxonomy): Eukaryota > Viridiplantae > Streptophyta > Magnoliopsida > Asterales > Asteraceae > Glebionis > Glebionis coronaria. The sequence goes on from CM046874.1 coordinate 165,053,901, forward strand.
GAGCTAGGTGTGGGGGTATTTATAATCTTTACACATCCTTAGAAAATGTTAGGCCAATTCAGTGCCTGATTTGTCCCTTGCACAGGATTTGGATGTAAAGTATCCTAAGTAGTGTTAGTCACTGAAGTTACGTATGTTACAAGTTCAGTGTGTTATTCTTTAGAGTTCTTTAGAGTCTACGAGATAGACTTGTCATTAGCTGAGGCGGATCTCAGTAAGTGTGCAAATAATCAAGGATGATGGAGTTAGTAAGTGATGACATAACAACTTACTAACTCCTCGAGACTATTACTGATTACAAGACCTGAAGATGTTAGAAGACCTGAAGAAGTGTCTGAAGTGTCTATCTAAAGTATTAGTGGAAGACTGCAAGGTGATTACTTGTATTTTAGTTAAAGCTTCTCAAGGAAGCTTCACACCCCACTATATATATGTTGTCCTTGTAATAGAATAGTTAATGAATCCCACCATAGAAAACACACATGTAACACTTTAGTGGATACGGGGTTTCATCCTCCCATTGTTTCATAAGCTTAGCTAGCTATGAACATGGGAGTTTAGTTTGTCATTCATCGCCCGGTTGTTGTTCCGCAAACAACCGGGCAAGTCTTGTATATTTGTTGATTCGTTATTAATAAGATATACAAACGATGAAAAGTACAAGCTTGTGTTATTAGTTAGTCAATTGGTTAATTGTGCAAATGTTCTTCATAGATCTTCATAGAATTTATGTTTGCACAAGTTTCGTGGACCATCAATTGGTATCAGAGCGGGTTGGATTTTCTCTATCCAGATCCGTTCGAAATATGACTGGTAATAACATTTTTAGCATTGTTAAAATCATCAGTGTGTTCATATACTGCATTTACAGTAGCAGTTTTGAGGGAAAGATAACACACTGATAATAACTTTGACTAATGTGCTACACCACACATATCCCATATCCTTATCCCACCCACTTTCCATACTAAAAACCTTATCCACCCACCACCGACAAAAATAAACAAATCCAAATCCACCACCACCGTCACATTCATCTTCCATAAACAAAAAAAACACCGATCCATCCAAATCCATTCACACACAGAATAAACCAACATCTCATATCCTCAACTCTCACGTCATACTCTTCCCACCTTCTCCTTTATTTTCTTACTTCATCTCCTCACCTCAAAAAACACCCCCTCATCTTCTCAATAAAAAAAACAAATCCACAACTTCATCATCATAAACAAACAACAATAGATCGAAACCCTCAAAAAAAAAAAAACCCAAATCCCCACTTACTATATGTTTCCTCCGATTCATTTATTGCTACAAATAAAAAAAACAAATCGAGAAATAACAAGATAAATTTGTCCTTGTGGCCACAGGATATGAGTTACAGTAGATTGATTTATTTGTATGGGTTTGATAAATGTCTAGTGATTTATTTATGTGAGATTAAAATGGTTTAGCTTGAATTGGGATTTGAGTTGGTTGATATAAGTTGTTCATCAGTTGTCGGTACTAGAAGATGATGTTGGTATTCGATTGATAAATCAAGATTTGTGTCGATGGATGTGGAGATATAAAACGGGCTGTCTCCAAACACCCAGGCTTCGTAACGATGAAAGTGAATTAGTATATGAAAAGCTGAGATGCATAAAGAACCTTGAACAAAGTTTTCTATGCTGATCTTTGTTGACTGGTAAACAATATCAGTAAATAAAAGGTCTGGTATATGGTATATGGTATGTGCATCAACTTTAAAAAAAGGCTGATGAAAAGTGGGTAAAATGTTTCTAAAAGAAAAGCGATGGGTATCAAGATTTAAGATTAAGACTGATAAAACTCCTGGTATTGAGAGTTGCTTATTTTGGTTAGAAATTATCAGCAAGTCTGGAGTACAAATGTCATGGGTTGATGGCAGTAAAAGGTGACCAGATGGTATTATGAGTGACTGATAATTATCAGATGCTTGGGGTGAAAGTTGCTGTGTTGAGGAATAAAAATGGGAGTTGATAAAATTTGTTTCAAACAATACAAGATATTAGGATCAGAGGTACAAACTGATACCAAGCATGAGACACAAGGTCAATTAACCCTGTTGCTGAGCTCAATATCAACAGAGGTCCCTGTACATATGGTCCATGTACATGTGAACCTTTAAGTCTCTGAACTCCCAGCTGTTGAAACCTCGAGCAGTTAAACCTGTTCGCTGATATAAACCCTGTCGCTGGACCCCTTAACAAAACCTGCCACCATATGAACCCCTCAGATGTAAGAACCCCTGTGATGAACACTCACTGAACCCCCCAGGGTCGCTGAAACCCAGGTCGATGAACCCCTAGGGTAGCTGAAACCCAAGTCGATGAACCCCCATCTGAACCCCATGTCGCTGAACCCCCAGGGTAGCTGCGACCCCAGCTGAACCTGGTCATAGGACCATAGGTGTTGAACCCTCTGGAAACTGATGAAATGAACTCTTATCAGCGAACCATCTCTGGACCCCTGTCCACCAGTCACTGAACCTCTGAACTACAATCAGCGACCCCTTGAGGTAAATGAAAACAGGTCTCTGAACCCCCAGGTCGCTGGACCTTCTCTGAATCTTCCCAATTGCTGATCCCTGTCACTGAACATGGACCCCTGTCCTTAACCTCTCTCTTTGGACCCTTGTCCCCAAGTCCATAAATCCTCTGTCTTTGAACCATCAGCAAGACTGGACCTTTCAGCAGATCTGAACCACCAGCAGCTCTAAACCTTCAGCTGCTAAGCATGATAGCTATGCCTGATGAAGACTTTTGGCTGTGATAAAAATACAGCCCACAGGCATTCAGCCGCAGACCACAGCTGTTGATTCCACACAGCGAACTAAACCCACAGCCAAACATCCACAGCTAAATACCCATTACCCCCAATACCCCACAGCTAGTTCCTCAGCTGTTGATCTCCACAGCCATCCCCCCTCTTGTGATTGTTGAAGAAGCTGATAAAATCAGCTTAACAAAGGATTAGGATTCGCTGGCAAGATGACCAGCTGATAAAGATGCTATCTTCAGAGCCTTCACATGCTGAAGGACTTGGTCACTCAGGAAATATTTTCTCACACCAAGATAAAGAAAGAAGATATGTTCACAACCCCCCTCCCCAGCAGCTGTCACCCTCCCCCCACCGCTGTGACCCCATCCGCTATAACCCCAGCCACAGAGTTTTTGAGAGACCAGGCTGTGTTACAGGGAATTGGTGAAACATTGATTATACAGGGGTTTGATCACATCAGGGTTTGATAAACATCGGGCGTTGGTAGGAGATGAAATTCAGGGGGAGTTGTATTTCAGGCGAGATGAAGACCATCACGCTATGATTGTGTAATAATATGTAGCCGGTCAAAAGTTGCTTGGTTCCCTAGCAAATTTTGAGGGGGAGAGAAACGAGGACAGAGGTAATATTGTGTTTATGTGAAGAAACATCAAGTTTACTCACACTACATATATACTATCATACATCACACACAACCTTCAAGGACTTACATGTTTGCATATATGGCTGATTGAGCCAAGTCGCTGAAGATGGGTTACTGAGCTTACTCTATGATCTATAATGGTTGTTGCATCAACCATTGACCATTCCGCTGTTTAAAGGTAAATGAACTCCAGATCTTAATTGATAGAATATGCCACACTTTATATATGATAGGGAATGGCATATGATATGTAACGAACAGGCATATATACACTCCACTCTTAACCGAAGTGAAGTAGTCATTAAGGGGTTCTACTATATAAGCATCAGGGAGTTTGTTCAAGTTTTCATTATACAAGATCAGAGATTGTATAAGCTTAATAACAACTACAATAGGGACAAGACGATACAAGTTAGCGGATGACTTGAACTAGTGATGCTAGTTATTCTTGGTATACTTTGTTGTAATATAGCAGGTAAGAAAAAGCCTTTATGCTCACTTACTGCTATTTAACTTAGGCTACTTTTCTATCCAAATAGGGGGAGATTGTTGGGCCAATTCAGTGCCTGATTTGTCCCTTGCACAGGATTTGGATGTAAAGTATCCTAAGTAGTGTTAGTCACTGAACTTACGTATGTTACAAGTTCAGTGTGTTATTCTTTAGAGTTTTTTAGAGTCTACGAGATAGACTCGTCATTAGCTGAGGCAGATCTCAGTAAGTGTGCAAAGAATCAAGGATGATGGAGTTAGTAAGTGATGACATAACAGCTTACTAACTCCTCGAGACTATTACTGATTACAAGACCTGAAGATGTTAGAAGACCTGAAGAAGTGTCTGAAGTGTCTGTCTAAAGTATTAGTGGAAGACTACAAGGTGGTTACTTGTATTTTAGTTAAAGCTTCTCAAGGAAGCTTCACACCCCACTATATATATGTGGTCCTTGTAATAGAATAGTTAATGATTCCCACCACAGAAAACACACATGTAGCACTTTAGTGGATAGGGGTTTCATCCTCCCATTGTTGCATAAGCTTAGCTAGCTATGAACATGGTAGTTTAGTTTGTCATTCATCGCCCAGTTGTTGTTCCGCAAACAACCGGGCGAGTCTTGTATATTTGTTGATTCATTATTAATAAGATATACAAACGATGAAAAGTACAAGCTTGTGTTATTAGTTAGTCAATTGGTTAATTGTGCAAATGTTCTTCATAGAATCGATGTTTTCACAAGTTTCGTGGACCATCAATTGATGGTCCACGAAACTTGTGCAAACATCGATTCTATGAAGATCTACGAAGAACATTTGCACAATTAACCAATTGACTAACTAATAACACAAGCTTGTACTTTTCATCGTTTGTATATCTTACTAATAATGAATCAACAAATATACAAGACTTGCCCGGTTGTTAGCTGAGGCGGATCTCACTAAGAAACGAGGACATAGGTAAACTTGTGCTTATGTGAAGAAACATCAAGTTTACTCACACTACATACATACTATCATACATCACACACAACCTTCAGGGACTTACATGTTTACATATATGGCTGATTAAGCCAAGTCGCTGAAGATGGGTTACTGAGCTTACTCTATGATTTATAATGGTTGCTGCATCAACCATTGACCACTCCGCTGTTTAAAGGTAAATGAACTCCAGATCTTAATTGATAGAATACGCCACACTTTATATATGCTAGGGAAGGGCATATGATATGTAACGAACGTGCATATATACACTCCACTCTTAACTGAAGTGAAGTAGTCATTGAGGGGTTCTACTATATAAGCATCAAGGAGTTTGTTCAAGTTTTCATTATACAAGATCAGAGATTGTATAAGCTTAGTAACAACTACAACAGGGACAAGACGATACAAGTTAGCGGATGACTTGAACTAGTGATGCTAGTTATTCTTGGTATAATTTGTTGTAATATAGCATGTAAGAAGAAGCCTTTATGCTCACTTACTGCTATTTAACTTAGGCTACTTTTCTATCCAAATAGGGGGAGATTGTTGGGCCAATTCAGTGCCTGATTTGTCCCTTGCACAGGATTTGGATGTAAAGTATCTTAAGTAGTGTTAGTCACTGAACTTACGTATGTTACAAGTTCAGTGTGTTATTCTTTAGAGTTTTTTAGAGTCTACGAGATAGACTCGTCATTAGCTGAGACGGATCTCAGTAAGTGTGCAAAGAATCAAGGATGATGGAGTTAGTAAGTGATGACATAACAGCTTACTAACTCCTCGAGACTAGTACTGATTACAAGACCTGAAGATGTTAGAAGACCTTAAGAAGTGTCTAAAGTGTCTGTCTAAAGTATTAGTGGAAGACTACAAGGTGGTTACTTGTATTTTAGTTAAAGCTTCTCAAGGAAGCTTCACACCCCACTATATATATGTGGTCCTTGTAATAGAATAGTTAATGAGTCCCACCACAGAAAACACACATGTAACACTTTAGTGGATAGGGGTTTCATCCTCCTATTGTTGCATAAGCTTAGCTAGCTATTAACATGGGAGTTTAGTTTGTCATTCATCGCCCGGTTGTTGTTCCGCAAACAACCGGGCAAGTCTTGTATATTTTTTGATTCATTATTAATAAGATATACAAACGATGAAAAGTACAAGCTTGTGTTATTAGTTAGTCAATTGGTTAATTGTGCAAATGTTCTTCATAGATCTTCATAGAATCGATGTTTGCACAAGTTTCGTGGACCATCAGAAAACTTGGTCCCTACTCCAAAAAAAACTTAATTAAGGTAAAGATTTAGCTTAATAGTTAAACAAAAAATCATTTTAGAACACCCTATAGGGTATTCGGCCGACTAGGTCTCCCTAGGGGTTCCTAGAATTGATATTTAGTCTCTAAATTAATTAAACGTGTATCTTAAATTAATTAAACGCGTAACCAATTTAAATACCGTTAATTAAATAATAAAGTGAGATTTTATTAAACGTTTAACATAAATAATAAACGTATAATAAAAGTGTGTTCTCTGTATTGAGTGTGTGCCCTCGATAAGCTCACGAATTTCCGATGGCTAAACGATTGCATATTCCGACAGCTCCCACTTGTGAGATATTAGACATAGTATGTCCATAATAAAGTATTTATCAACACTTCATTATAACCGGAAATGATTGAGGTATAGTTTCAAGAATAATACCCCAAAAATATTCGATGGTATATTATTATTATAACTTGCTGGTAATCATTCCTTTGTTTTTAGTACCGTTAAACCATGGATATGGATCCTAACTCATTCCATATAGTTTAACTTATTTTCTCGTGATCAAATTAATTCAGATATACCAAATCTAAACAAGAATCATCTTGATCACCCTTTGGGTATGGCCATACAATTACCTGATTAATTCTGAAGAGGATCCAGTGGTACTAAACTACACTATATCAAGTGGAGGAACAAATTTTATATTGACTGCAAGTGTCTGTAGATGCTGCTTCACAACACTTCCAAATATAACCTATATAACTAACTCTTGCGAGATAGCGTTTAACTTATAATCAAGAAGCGATATTCACACATGCACAAACTTATTTGCATCTCAAGTTTAAGGACGACTTAATCACCATTTTCGAAAACCTACTCATGACAAGGACTCAAAAGTATTATTCAAAAGTTCGGGTGTCCAATACACATCCCTTATGAATAACATATGAGTTTGGAAGGAACCGTCCATTATATTCAAAGAATATAACCAACACTCAAATTTGTCTTAATGTAGACAATATTCCCATATTGCTAACCGACAATGGACATATTTAGAATAATCAAATATTCAAGGATTTAAACACACAAATATAGGATAATAGTAATTATATGAGTGATAACAAATATCAAATATATTTATTCATCAGGAAATAATAACTGTCTTACAATCCCAAATTATCCAAATACTAATATAACACATTTTGGAAATCCACTTTATGTGACGACATTTAAGGATTCCCATTAGTTATCATAGTCACTCACGCAAAGACTAGACTAGGAAACTATGTATAGTGTAGGTGCGTGAGTGACTATAAATACCCCTCCAAGGCTTCCAAAGAGGGGTTGTTGTTTGTGTGTTTTCTCTTTTCATTTTTCTTCAACTTGTCTTCTTTTCTCTTTAACAACTACATCCACCACTTTCTCTCCCTAACTCAACAATGATTGCCACCATCTATTACCACCATCCTAGACCACTAGATCTTGTATTATAGCAAACCCACAATTGGCATTAGAGCCGACAGTTCAATCCTTGGATCGAGGCGTGTTTTTTATTTTTTGATTTGGTGGTATAAGTCCAAGCAGATCTTTAGCCCTTTCCACTTGATGTGAATAAGGTTTACGTGCCATCTTTCCAGATAAACAAGAAACATACTTGTCAAAGGAATCATCATCGTTTGACTTAAGCAATCCATCCATTTGTAATTTCTTAATGCGCTTTTTGCTTATGTGGCCAAGGTGACAATGCCATAACAATGTAAAGTCCAAGTTAGACTTTAAAGCATAAATAAAACCATCGTCTGCATTAGAATAACACATATCAATTTCATATATATACCATCACGAGGAATAGCACTAAAATAAAACAAGTTATCTTTAGAAACTAAAATACTTGCATTATTCTTAAAACGGTTAACAAAACCATCGTCATACAAACGAAAAAATGAAACAATCCCTCTAGAAATAGAAGGTATATAATGACAGTTATTTAAAATAACAACTAGTCTACTAGGGAGAAATAATTAAAAAACTCCAATGGCTTTGACAAATGCACGATGACCGTTGTCGATGTATATATTCAAAGCTCCTGGCTTGAGCTTCTTACTTATCCTTAGTCCTTGAGTAGTATTACAGATGTGAGTACCACAACCAATGTCATAAACCCAAGATTTATTAGAAAAATTAAATAGTTATATAGTGAATATACCTAAAGTGCGAGCTCCTTGAGATAACTTCTTCTTCTTCCACAACTTAGCGAGATACTCTGGACAGTTTCTCTTCCAATGACCAATATCACCGCATTGGTGACAAGTGGCATCCTTAGCAAGATTCTCTCTCTTTGGTGGAGGGGGAATCTTGGTTCTAGGAGTAAAGTTTGCTACTTTCTTCTATTTTTCTTGATTTTTACCATTCACAGCATTAGACGGTTTATCCTTATTAGGCTTTGGATCCTTCTTGTCCTAATAGCATTGACGATATTGGTAGTAGTAGGTGCAACCTTCTTTGGTAGCGTCTTCTCATGTAACTTGAGCATAACATGCAGCTCAGGTATTGTCTTCCCCAGGCCACACATATTGTAATCTTGCACGAACCTATCATAATCCTTGCTCAGTGAGACTAAATTAGGCTGACAGCAAGTTTGAGTGATACGGGGTGATCGAGACGTTCCAAATTTTCTATGTAGCCCTTTATCTTTAAGACATAGGAGCTCATAGTTTTTCCTTCCTTATGTTTACACGCGTGAAAAGCATGTGCAACATCAAGGAGTTCCTGATTTGCTTGTTGGCAGAACATGGTCTTTAACTCCTCCAGCACAGACCACGCACTATGTCATTCTAGATTTCTCTGAAGTTCAAGGGCCATAGTCATGAGCATAAGTCCAGAAATTTCCTTTGACCTTCTGATCCAGAGATTAGTCTTTGTAGCATCTGGTAAAGGACCTTCTTGGTCTGGAGGGAGATATGGGAGCTTACGAATAGACTGATCAAGGCATTTGCACAAATTGTCGGTCTCGAGCGTTCCGAAGAGCACGGTACTAATTGATGAAGTTGCTTTCAGTCAACTTTATTTTCTCAAGGAAAGACTTAACAAATGAACTGTTTAAGCAAGAGGTGGACTTATTCATCTACAAAATAAAAGTTCAAACGATTAGTATTTTCGATAATAGCATTCTCAAAGAATTAACTACCTAATTAATCATTATGAGACTAAGATACTTACTTTCACTCCCACTTAATATTATAGGTCTGACCAACTAATAATAAGTAGGGCAAGGGGTAAGCGTCGAGCGTTAATTGTATTACAAGTGCAACTCTTAGAATTTATGAGACGATTCATGGAGTTTATTGTTGTAGAATGTTTGAATGGGATGTTCTCACAACTCTTTCGAGTACCAATAAACATCTCAAACACACTTGTTCTACATGTAATAAAGTCATGGGTATGTTTCATCGCATCTTATGCCTCGGGTTCCGAATATGATCGGGAACTCGACTTAAGTCGTACCAATGTAAAGCATGCAAAATTGGCATAGATCTGACGTATGACAAAACTCGCCTTGGCTTGGGTATAAAATTCACCATAGGTTTGACCAGTTGATGAAAACCAACTACAAGTGCTTTTACATTGGATGGCAAAGACTTAAAAATTCAAATAGGCATCATATAAGTTTTGAAAACAAATGTCAAAATCATGTAAAACGATGCATGCAATCATCTTTTTAGCACTAGTTAAGAAAAATCTTTTGTTAACTTCAGTTTTTAGGCGTGTTTACCGCGAGAAAAGATTAAAGAATGATCAAACACTATATCCTACTTTTCATGCGCCCGAAGGCACAAGTGCTTGGAATAATTATCACATAGATGCCAAAACATGTATGGGACTCGAGAAAAGATTAATGATCATTCAAAACCTAGATAGTTTGACTAAAACACGTAGTGTAGTAGCAAGATCCATCATTAGTGAAGCACAAAACGGTGTTGTAATTTTAAGTATTACAAGATAATTAATTTTGAAAATCACATCGTTGAGAAGATAGTTAATAAGCCATATTTACGGTATGTAAGCCTAACTCGAGTGACAACATAATTTCGCAAAACAATTAGCTTATAATAAAACCAGGTTTCATAGATCTTATGTCAATATTAATTTTTGTTCAAAAAACGAGTTTTAACAAATAATACATAGCCGATTCGCAAGGAAAATAAGTGTTATTAATGTGGCATACTTTTAAAGCTAGTTTCGATATAAGTAGAGATCCGTTTTTATGATTTCTAGAATCTGGTATTATTAAGTTTTGCAATTCATAATGAAAAACAAATAAACACATAAAAACAGAAAGAAAAGGGGGTAGAGGTGAAGACAGAATCTATATGAAAGCAGTAACATATAAGATCCGAGATCTCATATTGAGTCTTCCTCAATTGAAGAACTAAAAGACCCCTCCTTGATAACAAAGGGCAACCACTTGCATCAAATAACTTGATTGCGTAGGTCTTTTAGCCGAATAAACAAACAATCATAATATGTTATTAACCGATTCAATTTTAAAACTACCCAATTTTAATACATCTAGATCAAGATTAAAACTTTATGGCAAGAATGCATGTAATTGCCATAGAAACATATATAAAAGTGGTTTTAAGTGGATCTAGCGTGTTCATTCTATGTGTAACCCATGAATGCCATACGATAACTAGTGATGCCACTGTTGGGATTTAAGATACTAGTTAAGCCATTAACTACACGTACGCAGTGGAATGGATCTAGTATGACAAACATAATTAATCACATAATAAAAATAATTTAAAACCAACCTTGAATTAATTGAGTAAATCAATTAATGAGTCTTGATCTTGATCTTAAATCTAACGGTTAAATAACCGTCTCTATCGTTTTCTCACACGAACGTCAAATGAACAATGACTACGATGCTAGCAGTAACTTCACTTCAAACAAACTTGTGTATTTTTCTTGTAACTAGAAACCCTAGATCCAAAACCCTAAGTGGGATTACGTAAAGATCAATTTGTAAACGTTACAAGACACTTGGAAAAAATCACCCAAAACCCTAACTAAGGTTAATGTTGTGGCGAACCACAAAAGGAAACAAGAACAAACCAAAACCTTGACACGAGGATCAAGGGTTTAGTATTAGGCTTAGAAACTTCACAAGGGAGTACCAAAAGGTAGTCGATCTTGCAAATATTTACACTTTAGGTGAATTTAGGGTTTGAGGGTTGTTTGGTTTCGTTGGCCGATCGAAATTTGACTCCAAAGGGTGAGGGACGAATTTTCTGAGCTAGGTGTAGGGGTATTTTTATCTTCACACATACCTAGAAAACTTGATCCACAATTCAAGAAAACTTAATTAAGGTAAAGATTTAGCTTAATAGTTAAACAAAATATCATTTTAGAACACCCTATAGGGTATTCGGCCGACTAGGGCTCCCTAGAGGTTCCTAGAATTGATTTTTAGTCCCTCAATTAATTAAACGTGTATCTTAAATTAATTAAACGAGGTCTCAATTTAAATATAATTAATTAAATAATAAAGTGAAGTTTTTATTAAACGTTTAAATAATAAAGTGAAGTTTTTATTAAACGTTTAATATAAATAATAAACGTATAATAAAAGTGTGTTATCTGTATTGAATGTGTGTCCCGATAGGTTCACGCATTTTCGATGGCTAAACGATCGCTTATCCCGACATAAACCACTCTTGCTTCGCGCACGACCATTTAGAAAAATTGGTGGTTCGTAGTTGCCTTCACCAAACATAATTTTGGTGATTCTGTATGCGTTTGCGAGTATGTTGTAGGGTATATTTGTGTTTAAATGAGTTATGTTTGTGTTGTAGGTTTTGCGGTAAGAGCGAATGATGATGTGACACAGCACTACACAACCTAGCTAGTTACTTTCGGTGTCAAGAGTACTTAACGACATCGCTTAATTAGTTAGCTTATTGCATAAGAAATTAGTTTTGCATGTTCGTTCCTGAGATTTTATTCTCCGTATGAGACTTAAGATAATCATTTGAAGTAACATAACTGTATGTCTACAACAAAAGCAACTAAAGATGCTTTTCTTATCTCTCGACATAAATATGTCATTTCTATGATTTACCGATTTAAGATACTTATGTTACGTGTGAAAGGAACCAAAATGAATGAAATTGACAAACACCAAGAAATAATGCAATTTATGAGGACCAAAATCAAATGAAAAATTATGCTGACTTTGAAAAAAGAAATGAGTAGTCTACATCCACATGAATGAAATGACCCGATTTAACTCGTTTCTTGCGATTTTTCGCAGGTTTAAGTGGTTTAGGTTTAGCCAGAGACACCTATATAAGATGGTCACATTCTTTACAGTTGACGAGCACTTTTCTAAGCGAGCTATCGGATCAGGCTAAATGTCCTGATCTATATAGGTTTCGTGAGAGACAAGTCTTTTAATAAAATGGTCACGTTCTTTAAGTTGACGGGCACTCTTTTAGCGAGAGACAACTCACAACTCTTGTGGTATCTGAGAGTCTGAGACAGTTGTCTGAACCAATTCATATTACTTGTAACGTGCAATCCACATTTCTAGGACCATCCTAGAGGAGGTTCAATTGTGGCCAACATAACTTGTTCACTTCAATCACATAAATTTTCTATAACATTAAAAATAATGGGAAAATAAATGAAATCTTTATCTTTATATCTCTATCAAAATACACCAACTTGGCAATTTTCCATATTCCATCAGTCAAAGATCTTTTCATTTTCCATAAAAAAGAATAATTATAAATTTATCAATTTTTGACTCAAAGATTCAAGGGTTTTGCTTCATTTTTCTGGCTGAGAGGAATAGAGTTTTACAGGTAACTAAAATTTGAATATGTATAAAGGATTGAAATCTTGATCTTTATGTTCCTATCCACATACACCTATTTTCATATTCCATCAAATGTTTTCTTTTACTAAAAAGATAAAGAGTTTATCATTTAAGACAAAAAGATCAAGATTTTTGCATGATCCTTGTGGTTGACAAAAAGTTTTAGATTTTTGTGAATAAAAAGGTTGTTTTTATATGGTTTTCTTCTAAGTTCCTTTATGAAATTCATGTTTCATCAACTTTTTTCACAAAAAAAGCATGCAAGTTTACTATTTTTGAAGTTATTGTATGACATATATTTCATGAAACTGATGTACAATGCATTTGGGTCATTGGGAACTGATATAAACTATAATGGGATTGTTTTAATTAGGGGGATGTTTTCCTTTTCAGGGATTATTTTGATTTCAAGAATCTTTTAAATTTGGAACTTTTTAATTATCTTTCTAACTCTGCTCTGTTGTATTGCTCACATGACCAGGTTTATGTGGAATAAAGCCCCATTTTTACTCAGTGCTTAAGGTTATGCAAATAGTATTCAGAAGGTGAGATTAAGATGAAGTTTATGAAACTTGGTTCTAAGCCTGATACATTCTATACCTCAAATGGTGCAAGGTAAGCAAAAGTAATGGTTCAAGTTTGTACCAATTAGATAGTGAATTGATAATTTGATAACATGGTTTTGTTTCAGATCTATTAAATCAGAGATTCGTAGCGATTTCGTAATACAAGTGAATGAAACAAGATACTTGCTTCACAAGGTAATGCTATATTTCTCTCCATAATTTTTAAATTTTGTTCGATTTAAGCTTGATTACACAAAAGGGTTGTTGAATTTAATGAAATAGTTTGTTACTCTAGGCGAATTACGCGATTCTTGATACTCTTTTTTTTCAACATTCAGTTTCCACTTTTGTTAAAGTGTTTGAAGTTGCAAAGACTATGTTCTAAGAGCCATGAAACATCTCAAATAATCCAACTTTCTGATTTTCCGGGAGGTAGTGAGGCATTCGAGCTATGTGCAAAGTTCTGTTACGAAATTACTATTACTCTAAGTGCCTACAATATAGTATCTGCTAGAAGTGCAGCAAATTACCTTGAAATGACGGAAGATGTTGAAAAAGGGAATTTAGCTCATAAACTTGAAGTATTCTTCAATTCCTACATTCTCAATGGCTTTAAAGATTGCATTGTGACACTGCAAACGACAAAGCCATTGCAGCTATGGTCAGAGGAACTAGGGATTACTAGCTGCTGTATTGAATCGTTAGTGTCAAAAGTTGTTTCTGACCCTTTGAAGGTGACCTTATCGCATAATTATCCGAATCGAACGGGGGATATAGAAGAAGTTTATACACTGAAGAAGTGGTGGGGTGATGATCTTTCGGAGTTAAGGATTGATCTTTATTGGAGAACAATGGCAGCCGTTAAATCAAGTAGAAAAGTTCCAGCAAATCTTATTGGCGAGTCTTTAGAAATTTACATGACCAAATGGCTCCCTAAAATTTCAAGAAATATTGAAAATGGGTCGGGTTTGAATGGTGAAATGGAAGATTCGAGTTCAAATAGTAGATTGATCTTGGAAACAATAATGACCGTATTACCAATTGAAAGAAATGCGGTGTCTTGCACCTTTCTTTTAAAGTTATTAAAAATAGCCAACATCTTTGGAGCTTCTGTTTCTACAAGATTGGAGTTAACAAGAAGGGCCGCGATTCAATTGGATGAAGCCAAAGTTTGTGACTTGATAATTCCGTCTATGTCAAATGAATGTGATACAGTATACAATATCGACATATTTTTGAGTATATTGGAGCAGTTTTTGTTACAAAGTCCACATCAACCGACTAGTCCTCGAAAAACAATGCAATTGGCCGAGAATGGTGATTGTGTCAGCTGCAGCTCTTCTTTTGTGTTGCATCGTTCTATGCTGAAAGTCGTGAAGCTTGTAGATGGTTATTTGCAAGAGATTGCTAGAGATGTAAATGTACCATTGTCAAAGTTTATTGCTTTAGCTGAAGCTGTTCCAGGACATGCACGCGTCAATCATGATGATCTATACCAAGCCATAGACATATATCTCAAGGTAATGGAATTTCTAAATTACAGTGTAATTATTTCGACTTGATTTGTTGTCCACATATCTTGAATATTGAGTTTTTAAGGACGGGTTACGGGCCAGCAAAAAATGACCCGTTTGAAGCAGGTAATTTCTAGGCATGGTTCAAAGCAAGCCATGTTAACCTGAAACAGCATTTGTCCAAATTAAATAGTCACCTATATGTTAAGTGTGTCAATCAACAAACTTCCGCATAAAATTTGAATGATAATCATCCTTTTGAGTAAACTGATTTAGAAGTGCTGATGAACCAAAAGATCTATTTTTGCCGATTTTCAACCTGTTTGACATTTTGATATGGTCCGTTTTTACTTGTTTGACCCGTTAGAAATAAGATATAACGAAAATGAGATCATTTCGTAAACGGGTTGATGCTATTTTTTTAATTATATTAAACTAATATGAGACTCAAAACCTTTTGATACTTTGCATCCATTTTATTATTAGTCTACGTTTGATATGTAATGTTCGACTTTTTGGTCAAACAGTCACACCCAGACTTAAACAAGAGCGAAAGGAAGAACCTTTGTCGAACACTTGACTTCAAAAAACTCTCACGTGAAGCAAGCATGCACGCGGCCCAAAATGAGTTTCTACCATTACGGGTGCTATTACAAGCCCTCGTCTTTGAACAAACGCGAGCTGCAATGACCGATGGTCACCTGACGGGGGTGCCCAGCCACATTGAAGCATTATTCCCATCTGATTCATTAAGCACTAACCCAAGCACATCACAAAAGCCGAGAAACCCAAGTGTTTCTAAGGCAAGGATGAAAGTAGCAGCAGATGATGATTCTGATGACGATTCTTTGAGGTTAAAACAAAGTTGCTTCATTCCTACTAAGCCCCAAAAGACGACGTTGAGTAAGTTGTGGTTGATGAACCGTAGCAAAATGGAAAAGTAAATCCTAATATATATGTTGATTATGAAAAGCAGATTCGACTGATCTTCGGTGACAGTGTTTGTGATACATAATTGATAATACATGGATATAGTGATAAGCTAGAGTGCTAGACATCATTCATATTTGAGGATCAAATTAAACTAGAAGGAATACAGCAGATTTTTGCAGTAGGCAAGATAAAAGTCAAGGAGATGAAACATCATGAATGTGTACATGTATCGCGTATATGCAATGTTAAAACTTGTAAGTATTTTTACCTGTAATCTTTATCTTGGTATTGCATTGCAACTTGGGGCTGAATTTGTTTCGTTAATAGTGCACAACCTTTGTTTGCTAACTAAATGAGGATAACCGACTCCAACTCGACTAGGGTTGCCTCAAACATTTTCCCCGTCCATGACTTCTGGCGTATGTGTGCTAGAAACAAAAACTTGCGTGCCAACATTTTCTTGCAGTATCTAGCTCAGTTTGCTTTGAGTTAATGTCTTTAAATTGATGAAGTGATATAGAACATTTTAAACTGTGAGACGCTTTTACTTGTATCTTGGATATGAAAATAACGGTGTTTCGCAGATAAACTCAATATCTTAAAACTCGGACTTCATACTTTCTGATTTCAATCTTTAAGAACCTTATTTAGTAATTGCTTGTCAAATACATGACAGATAGTTCAACTACAACACTTACCGCAAACACATATATAGATCAGAAAAATAACTACATTTGTAAACAATTGCACAACTCGCAGAAAAAGAAGCAAAGTTAAGAAATTTAGAACGAAACCAGCATCAGTTATTCAAATAAAAAGTCGCTAGGCGACTTTCTAGTAAGTACTGAAAAAAGCTGGAAAACTAATGGGACAGGGTAAGCAAACTAATGGTTCAAATGTGTGTTCACCAATGAGATAGTGAATTGATAATTTGATAACATGGTTTTGTTTCAGGTCTATAAGTATTAGAAATAATCACTAAAAGTTTATACTTACTCAAAAATGCGAGTTGTTTTGCCTACTTTTATATTGAACGTGTTTTAGTAAGAAGAAGTTATAGATGATTAAATGATTGTTTATCTCATTAGCAAGCAAAACTTTTAGCAAGTA
Source organism: Glebionis coronaria (assembly GCA_025667525.1). Taxonomy (NCBI): domain Eukaryota; kingdom Viridiplantae; phylum Streptophyta; class Magnoliopsida; order Asterales; family Asteraceae; genus Glebionis; species Glebionis coronaria. Next base: position 165,071,093 of record CM046874.1, read on the forward strand.
AATGACTTTTATTTTGTAGTGGTTGCAATAATAAAACAAACGATTGTTAACTTTATCGGTGTCACGTAGGACTAGCATATCATGTTGGTAATATTTACCGGCAACAAACAAGTTTGGATGTTGATAGTGATAATTTAATCACTATATTGGTAATACGTGAAAATCTTGGAAAGTTCTCTTTATTAGATGATAAATGTGGCCTGATGCGGGGTTAGGGTCCATATTCAACATCCAATACTCTTAACCTTCAGAACCTTTTATTAATACGAACTGTTTTCATCTCACTGTTTGTTCCTTGGCGAAAAGATGCATTATAAGACAGTGAAAGGTTAATAATGGTCATATGTTTTACTATAAAATAAATACAGAGAGTACAGTCATGAAGTAACTTTGAAAGAAAGAGTGCATTAAGCAACATATAGTTTATCAAATATCACGAGAATTATCAAACCATACTTTTAAACTACAAGCGGGGTCTCAAGTGTAAACTTAAAAACCTGAATAAGGAAGTGTAAAGGCCCAATTCGGGGTAATGATCTGCCATGATGAATCTTCTTTCTTGATCTTGACATTGTTAATCCAATGAGATATTAGATTGCTGGATGCCATATATATCACTGATAAGCGCGCACAGCCATCAACCAAAGCTTCTAATCGTCTCTGGCTAAGGTTTTCACATCTATTCACATGAAGTATCTCCAAATTTTGACAATAATCTCCAATCGACTGCCATCCGAGATCCTTGATCTTGTCACACCCCGATAAGTTCCACTCTTGCAACAAAGGGCAACCTTTTGCAATTTTCGCTATAGTAGCATCCTCAACAAAATTGCAGTTATTGAGGTTAAGTATTTTAAGATGTGCACCAAATCCTAAACCAATTGCTGCCACGTCACACTCCCGAGGGACTTTAAAATCAGAAGATAAATTAAGATACACGATACCACCTCCACTTAAAATAGGAGAAACACTCTTAGAATCAAACGCCCAATATTTAGCTTCTAAACAAGACAAAGTAGGAGAAACCCCTTGGAAACCTTCACCAAGGATTTTACTACAGCCATATATCCCAAGTTTTGTAAGTTGACGACAGTTTTGGTTGAGACACTGAATCCCGGTGTCGGTTATTTCAGGACACCAAGAAAGATAAACTTCTTTCAAAGTCTTACAAGATTCTGTTAATATTTGCAATCCGTAATCAGTAATGGGGAGGCAAGCATGAAGACTAACAACAGACAACAATGGACAACCCGAAGCAACATAGGAAAGCCCATTGTCAGTTAAACGAGCGCAAAAAGAGAGATCAAGAGATTGCAATTTAGAGCCATACATTTGCAAAGGTGTTAAACCTGAATCTAAGAGATAACAGCAACGTTTCAAGGACAACGACTCTAATTGCCTAAAACGATTAAGGATATTAAAAATATGAGAATCAGCATCAGGGATATTCAGTGACAAATCACGATGATGATATCTTAAGTGTTTACGACTTGAACTTTGAATGTCAAGGAAAGTATGACATGTAAGGCCAAAAGAATCTTGATCAACTTTTTCCTTCAATTTCTCAAATATAAGACTCAAACAGTCATCTAGAAGGTGTATATTAATGCGCTTATTAGGGTTTTTAAAACCTGAATCCATTTATCTAACTAGCTTCTTTATACTATATGAACCTGCTAAACACCCTTTATACCATATAGCTCACGAGATTCAGATATCTAAACCTCGACTAAGAAGCTGCTAATCTCGATCGACAAAAGACAAACATAAAAAAAAAGACGTTATACCCTATAAGCCTGCGTCCCTATATATAAACACTTGCAGGAAAAAAAATCGATTATAAAAAAACAAATTCAATCCAAGTCGGGGTTTATACAAAAGATAGGCTTAGTAGTCAATTGATTACACATTACCACCTTAAAGTTTCCTATTGTATAGTAGTATAGTCGTTGTTTTTTTTTGTCGGTTCATCGAAATATACAAACATCCTATATCTTCACGAATCTTTTAGCTAGTATATTTATACACGGAACCTACCATTTTCATTACACTCGCATGATCATATAACTACTTTTGAGTTGAAAGTGAAGACGTAATTTATCCCATACTACCATATACTAATAACAGAAGAACTTGCTTGACCATTCATTCATCCAAATTGTTGCAACTCCGAACGTTAATATGTTCTAAGAATTGTTGGCTTCTTTTAAAGTATAATTTAAGTGCTGAGAAATATTTCCTTTGGAACCTATAAAAACATAAGGGTGATACAGATTAGAACTAAAAGCAGAACCGAACAGATGTAATTTTTCTGACTATTTGTATCAACTGTGCTACAAATCAATTGCACGGTACATTATCAAAATAAATGTTCAGTTTGATTTTTTAGAGTTGAATTAGTTCAACTTTAACATTAATTATTACTATTTTCAAATATATAATATTAGTGCATAATTACTCCCTCCCTAGGTTCCATATTAAGGATACATGTAATTTATGAAGTTTTATTGGGTATATATAAAATTATCCTTATTAAGTATCCACAACCATAAAACACAAAGTTTTAAATTCTTAAACTTTCTAATTATATAAATGACAATTATACCTCATTTAATTCAAAATTTTAAAAGAAAAAAAAACTTAAATATTGAGTCATACATTCAAAGAGTGGAAATTTAGTTATAAATATTCATTTATTTATTATATTAGACACTTAATATAAAACACATAAATATATCATTGTGGACACTTAATGTGGAATAGAGGAAGTAATGTATTGAGTTTTAAATATATTTTAATCCATATAATTTTTATCAAGTACGAAGTAAACACAATTAAAACATATACAAAGTCAAATTTGGACCAATTGGACGTTGAAAAGTCAAACAAAACATAATCTCTTAGAGCAACAACAATGATATGCTTTTCAAAAGATTTTTTCCTATTTAAAAAAGTTATTAGTGTTGTTTTAACCATTGCGGCAATGACTTGATAAATAGCTGTTTGGAAAAAACTATTAATCTATTAAGTGTTTGACACATATAGCATATAAAGAACTAACCATTGATGGTGAAGGGCATAAAGTCTTTGAGGACTTATAGCATTGTGTATGCTCTTAGAGCATCCACAATGGGTTAGATAGGCAAAAGCTTTTTCTATTTCTTAAAAGTCTTTTAATGACTTTTTATGAATTACATCAATAGCTTTTGGAAAAAATTTTTCCCGAAGACTTGACAAAGCTCAAGTCTTTGCTCAGAACTCTAGTCACGAAACGAAGTGAACCGCAAATCGTGCGATACACAAAGGATAATACACGGATTTGGTGAAAAGCTAGACATCGTACATGTTGGATTAATCGTTTATGTGTCGGGTTTCACACATGCGTAGTTCACGTAGCATGAAGCTTAGTTTATAAGACTGTTTCATATATATGTTTTAGTACTGTAGTTTGAATTAGTATTTCATTTGACCAAGTATTTGATTTGTTGAGGTTATGATGTACCGATTCTTAAGGAGATTAATTAAGGATATAAATAGGTAGTATTTGGTCCTAGTTTTATGCTCCACTTTCTGGTGAAAGGCTATATATAGCCATATGTAATATGTTAATAAATAGCGAGTTTGGTAGTATTTTGTTCCAAACGACTTAATATTTTACATTTGGTATCAAGAGCTTTGTTCGATCAAAGGCGGGTTTGAGAGTCGGTTTCAAGAGAAGGTGTAACCCTTGGCTGCAAGGAAGATGGAGCAAGGATGATGTGTTATCTTAAAGGGGTTGTGCTACTATAATCATAGTTTACCGAATGCCTTTTATGCACAAAGGATGTGAAAGACGAAAGCAAGTAACAAGCTTTAATCGCATAAGGAAGTGTGAGAGAAAGAGGGTCGAAGAACCGCAAAAGACCGGCGGTACAACGACACTTTGAACGAGAAAGTCAAGAGCGAGACCAAACTGGGCAACCAAGACCGAGTCCGTAACAATAGGTTGTCCGAGAAATAATTAGACCGAAGTTTCAACAGTAAAAGACAGAAGAAGAAAGATACTGTTGATCAAAAGACCGAAGACCGAAGACCGAAGGTCGAAGAAAGAAGACCGAAAGGCCAAAGACCGAAGAACGGAGATGGAAGGCTCATCTGAAAAGATTTGACCAAGGTATGAAAGAGATAACCGTGACCAACGAGTTGTCTAGACCGAAGCTTTAATAGCTAAAGACCGAATTATTGAATCAAAGGACCGAAGATTTACCTAAAGACCGAACAAAGAAAGACCGCTAGAACTGTTTATGGAAAACAGGAAAGTAGCAAGGAGAACGAAAGAAAGCACATAAAAAAGAGTGGCGAGTTGGCAAGAGCAAATAAGAAGTAGTCTGATGAGATGGCATTTATACATGATCTCATCGTTCTTTTCGGGCTTTAAATGCATTAAAATGTCATAAAATACCATATATATGCTTGTGTTTGTTTACTTGTGAATTTTAGGTATGGATATCGTGAAAAAGACAAAAAATCACAAGAAACAAGGAAAAACGGACACGAGAAACGAACCCGTACAAAGAACCGGGCCCTAGTTCATGAATTATCCAACATTTACCCTTGAAGACTTGAAGATATGCAAGATTGATCCTCAAACAATGAAGAAATGACACTTAAAACCCTTGTGAAATCATAATTACAAGTTTGGTCCCTTAAGTTTGTCAAATTTGCAAAAAGGTCCTTCAACTTTGAAGAAATGGCAAGATTAGTCCCTCATCAAATCTAATTTGTCAATTATGGTCCCTCATGGAGTTAAAGTTACATTGAAGACCTTTGAAGATCAATAAAGTCCAAAATCAGTCCCTCAAATATGAAAACATGGCAAAAACAACCCTTGATATCTTTTTGGAAAAGTTTTGTGCCAAAAATGTGAAGATGGAAACTTGAATAACAAAGGGAAGTAAGTAATGTTGGCTGAAAACACGTTTTACAACTTTTCGCAAAGAACAAGGACCAAAGCTGCCATTCCCAAAGTTTGAATACACAAACACGCAAACACAATCCCCCATTTTTGGATCAAAACTTACCACTGTAGCACGTGATGAACCCAGTAACTCTTCTCACTTAAACAAAGGTTAAATTTCAATTAACCCTACCCACGCTTGATTCACACATGCAGAAACATAACCCACACACAAAACCCTCAATCCCATTACCCAATGGACCCCACACTCAACCTCATACACCAAAGAAAACGCAACTTATTCCCCAAGGACTACCACGTGTCAAGATCAATAGCCAAGACTCTTAGCTTAACCCCAAAGCTAAAATGAACGTCTATGATCATTTTGGACAGTTCATATCAAAGATTCGTCTAGAAGACCTCAAGGACAATTCAGGAATTTCACTTCTAGGGTTTATGAATAGTGTTAGGCTAGCATTTGCCTATAAAAGGAGACCTCAACCTGTGAGAGTCCCTTTGTTCTAGTTTTAGCTTTTAAATCTTTGTAATTCCTTTTTATGAAATAAAGTTTGAATTTCTGAAAATTTTGAACTCTCATTTGTTATTTATAAAAGTTTGATATCTGATAAGCTAAAGTCTGAGTTCCATATTCATGTTTGAAGGTTTTTGAGGCAAGGTTTTAAGCAATAAGACTTGTGTTTCAAAAATCAGAAAGTGCTTGTTATTTGTTCATTATTTTGGTTTGTTGTCCTTAGCAGGTACTTGGAATCTGGTACTTGTTTTGCTAGTACCTCAGCTCAAACAATCCAGTGCCTGGATGTAGGTCTTGGAGGTTTGCACCCTTCTCCTTTTTCATTTTTCTTAATTTTTCTGAATATTGGTGATTTTACATGATTATTGTTGAATCTGTGTTTTTATGGTTGCATCTTGTTTATCTGTGCTTGTTTGATGTTATTGAATTGATATTAACTTGATTTGTGGGTTAAATCTGAAATATCCTTTGAAAATTTGTGAAATCAGATAATTAAGGGGTGTTTGGGTTAACTGCAATAGCAGGTTTTGTGGAAAGTTGAGTAGGTGTTTTGTGTTGGTGATTATTGGTATTTGTTTACCTGATATACTTGGTCATTTATTTGCAGGTTTTGTGGTTTGAAACACCTAGATCCTAAATTAGGCTCTAAAATCAGATTTACTTGTTGAATTTGGTTGTGGTTTAAGGGACACCTAGATCTAATCATAGACTAGGGTTAACAAGTGATTAAACCTAGTTAATTACACCAGGGAAGTAGGATTTGAGGCTTGAAATTGGATTTGTGGTCAATTAGATCAACAAAGTGTGCATATGTTCTTGAAGTTCAAAATAGCAAGTATAATCTGCTTTGATCTTGTTCCATACCTTGTTTCAGTGACTAATTTAAGTTTGTTTGTGCTTAATCATAGTTTATATAGCTTGTGTATGCATCTGGTTGAATTTGGAGTGCTTATTCATGCTAAAACTGCTTATTTGTTCATAACTGCTTAATATCAAGGTCTGTGCAATATCTGTGGACTGTTTGCTTAATCTGGGCTTATTGTGTGAACCAATTTGTGATTTCTTTGTTGATATAGAGTCCTTGTGATTCACTGATCACATGGGTGCCCTTGTTTCCATTTGAATCCAACTGGATCTCTCTAAAAAGCTTGGTCAAATAGTCAAAGTAGTGGGAACTCCTTTCCCCTACTCCTAGCCACTGCTAGTGTATTTTTGTGTTCAGCTTATCAATAAGCTATTATAGCTTAAGCTATTATAGCTTATTTTAACCAGCAACAACTTGGATTTTGTAATAGGTGCTCATTATTTGACCCATTTGTTCACACTGGAGCAATTGGTGGGTTGACTTTAGGGTTTGACTAGAAAACCAACTTAATTGACTTTTTCATAAGTGCTTATTGGCTTATTCTGGCTTATTGGTGTTGCTTATTGGATTTTTGTTGATTGATTTGGCTTATTGAAGTCATTTGTGACATTTTGCAAGTTGAATCAAGTTCTGAGGTGCCCTAAATCTCAAACCCGACTATTTTGTCTTTTAGTGGAATTGTACTTTGCTTATTTCTGGCTTATTGAGTGTGCTTTTTCAAAATTTCTTTTTACAGATCTCTTTAGCATCCCAAAAGAAGGTTGTGTGTCAAATTAGAGCTTATGGCATTAGCTTATTGCTTAATGGGCTTAATGGCCCAATAAGGATAAGCTGTTTGATCATTAAGCTTTGATAAGCTCACTTTTAGCTTTTGGGCCTTCAGAGTTTTGTGTTTAGAATTAAATTTTGAGTCAGATAGTGCTTTTCCAAGTCATTTGGGCTTATTTAGACTTTTTGGGCTAAAAAACCCATTAAGCTTGACTGTTTCTGATTTTAGCCCATTTGGGGTCCCAATAGGGGTATTCTGGTCATTTCACTTTCATTTTCTGTTTAATTAGGTCAAAATAAACTAGTTTGCAACTTTTTAGAATTTTTTTATAATTTTTAGATTTTTAATATTATTTTAATATTATATTATTATTATTTTTCAAATTTCACATTTTTGCACTTTTTACATTTTTCTTAGCTTAAATACATTAAATTAGGATTTTTGTAACTCTTAGATTAATTTTATCATCTTTAGATTAATTTTTATAATTATTTTAAGTTTTAATAGTTTTTAAATCATTTTAAATAGTTTTTATTAGTTTAAAAATTTCTAAAAATAGTTTTTAATCTTTTTAGGTCTTAGAGGTTTACCAATTGAAAAATCTTTATTTGGGCTTTTTGATAATTAATTTGATTTTTAGGGCTTTAATTAGCATTTAAAAATTGAATATTTAATTAATTAAAAGGTTTGAAAAGTTTTGATCATTGGTAAACTCTTAGTTTATTTATTTTGATTTTTGGTGAATTTTTGGTAATTTTTAGAATTAATTTTTATTTTAGCTTATTTTACGGTTTTACGTGTAGTCGTAGTAGTAATTAATTTCACGTCTTCGTCATCCTCTTTTCTCATCCCCTTCTAACCAATATTAATCTCAAACCTTGCTACATTTTAGTCACACACATATACCTCCTTGGGAAACGAACTTGAACTTCACCTTAGGGTCATTTGTACACGATTTTCCTAAACCGTCATATTTAATAATTTCCCTATTTTGGTACTCTTTTCCTAAAGGGTATACAAAAACTCTACAATCAATTTTGGCGCCGCTACCGCGGAGGTGTATCGTGACTAATTTGTCTTGTTGTTTTTAATATTAACCATAAATAGTATTTGTATTAGTAGAACTCTACTAATACGTATTATCGGTTTTTTGGTTTTTCTTGTGAAATTATTATTACTATATTGTATTAAGTATCACAATAAATACAAAATATCTCCAAAAGTGTGAAAACACAACCTTAATTGGGATTTGATCTCCTAATTATTGTATTCGAATCTCAAACAAAAAGAAAAAGGCAAAAATAGATAAATACTTTCGTGAAACTCGATTTTGAAAAATACAAACTATAAGGTGGGTATAATGCGGGTATTATAAAATATACCCTAAGGAAAAAGGCTGTTAAGTGCTTCGCGCCGCCTCGTTTCCCCGCTTGCTTGTGAGTATTTTGAGATTGAAGGCTAATCGAGGGTTTTGCCGCCCAAAGTATTATTACGTATAATATATTTGCTTGGTTTTCTTTTTGATTAAACCCTCTTGAACAATTTGGTTTTCACCAAAGTTATAAAGTCATTCGAAGGCGTTCACTCCACGTGATCGTTTTCATTCCTTTGAGGCTTCTTTAATCAAGAGTTTGATTCGAGGAGAGATTTGGTAGATTGTTGTCTACGAAGATACACCAAAATCCAAAAAAATTAAAAACAATCAAAAACACAAAAAAATTTGAAAATTTACAAAACACCCAAAAAGAATCTTCTTTGCTCACCTCCCATTCTTCGTGAAGTTTATGATCACTCGTAATCAAGCAAAACGAGCTCGTAAACGTCTTCAAAAGCAAGCCAATCAAGAGACGTTGATTGAAGAACAAACTCCAATTGTTGAACCTATTGTAGAACAAGAAGTCATCATGGCTAATCGTACTATGATGGAGTTGCTACAAGCTCCCACCGAGGGTTTTGGAGAGGCCATTGTGATTCCCGCTATCCTTGCGGAGAATTTCGAGATTAAGACGGGTTTAATGTCGATGTTGCAAGCTAATAAGTTTAGAGGTCATTGATAGGTGTGTAAACACCCATCTTTTCTACCACTTAATTACAATAATAACCGGACCAAAACGTGTATTTTATGTCTTTTATGTCGGAATTATGCGCGGTTTGTGTTTTTATTGTGATTTAGGATGAAAAGGTGAAAAGTGGAGAAAACACGGACATTCACGGGCATTTACGGACTTTTATTGAAGAAAAGCATGAAAGACGAAGTCAAGAAGTCAAGAGTGCAAAAAGAACGGAAGTCCACGACCAATTCTTTAGATTTATCGAAGAAAAAGTCAAAAGACGGAAGTTTATCAAAAGCCGAAGAATTCAAGTCTATTTTATTGAAGAATTTAAAGACGAGTTCGAAGAAATCCCGAAGCCAAAAGTCCCTTAAAGTCCAAGTTTAAAGAAGATTAGAAGAAAAGGACTAATGACGCAATTAATGAAGATTAATAAAAGGAGGGACTTAATCTTGCAATTAACAAGAAATGAAGGAGGGGAGGAAGCTTCCTTAATCCTCCCCTATAAATAGATTAGGATTGTTCACTTTTCATTGTTGTTGGCTAAGTGTGACAATTAGCTCTTCCACCATTTAAATACCTTGTCATTTACTTTTCTTGTCAAATTTAAATACCTTGTCTTGCACCTTAAATTCATTTAATTTCAAGTAAGTTTTCATTTAATTATTGTCAATCTTTATTTTATCTTGTCAATCTCTTATCTACCTTTCTTAATCTTTGATTTATGTGTTTATGTTTATGTTCATGCTTTTATTTTGATCCAAAGTGGTTTTTGATTATTGTGGTTAAAGTTGTTTAATTTCTTGTTTTTAACTGTTTGTTGATGTTTATTTGTTGATTCGTTACTGTTTAGATTAATCCGTGTGTTTGATTTTGGTAAATTTGTGTTTATATTTACTGTTTATGTATCTCCTTGTTCTTCGGATAGTTTGTTCTTGTATCTGATCTTTCTAGGAGAAAACTTCCGAATCAAGACAAGGGAGTTGATTCATTCGGAACTTCCAAAGTTCCGAGTCAAGGTTGTTCATCCGGAAGATTTGGGATTAGCAAAAGTTCCGAGCCAAACTTGTTCATCCGGAACATTCAAAGTTCCGGACGAAGGAAAACTTCCGAGTCTGCTACTGTTCATTCGGAACTTTAAAACTTCCGAATCAAGACCTTCATTCGGAACTTAAAAAGTTCCGGATCAAGCAATTCATTCGGAAATTTCAAAAGTTCCGAATCAACACTTCCGAACGAAGTTCCGAACGAAAGTTCCGAACGAACTTCCGAACGAAACTTCCGAACGAAGAGTTAGTTCCGATTCAGTGATTGTTCATTCGGAAGTTCTAAACTTCCGAATCAAGGGGCTGCACTCGGAAACTTCCGAATCAAGGGTGACAAAATACTTCCGAATCAAGACAAGATTTAGAGTTCCGAATCAGTAAAGTTCCGAACGAAGGATTGTTTTGGATAAGTGACATATTCAGATCAATTAGTTCCGGATCAAGGATTTTGGTAATATTCCAAGTGAAGAAAAATCATTTCAACCGAAGGTGACATTTAGGACGTGTGATTATTCCAAACGAAGGTTTATTCTGAATGAGCTGTATTCAGGTTCTTATTAGCTTTTGTCTTTGATTTTTATTTTCAAGCTTTATTTTTCCGCCTTTATTTTAATTGCACTTTAAGATTATTTGCCTTAGTTTTATTTTAGACTTGCCTTAGTTTTAGTCGCACTTTAAGTTTGTCTTAGATAGATTTAAGTTTACGTCATTTACTTTAGTGCCCTTTCATTTCAGTCACGTTTTTAAATACTTGCATCTCTATTTTAATTAGGCTTAGATTTACTTTAAGTGCCCATTTACTTTAATAGTTTTGCACCTTTTAATTTTAAACACTACAACGACACATCTTTGTTCCACCAAAAACAATAGAGTCACATAGAGAGCCTAGATCAATTCGTTAAGATACCGAGAACACGAACTTTAATTATTTTTATACGGGCAAAAGCCGCATGTATCAAATGGCGCCGCTGCCGGCTCTTTTCGTTAAGATTGACAGTTTTCTGTGAGAGACACGTTGCTTTTTGGGATCCGCTCACTTGTGAGCGTTACTTTTCTTGCATAAAAAATTCCAAAAACTCATAAAAAATTAAAAATTGATAAAAAACCAAAAAAAATTAAAAATTTCAAAAATCCAAAAAGATTTTATTGTGTATATATATTGTATTTGTGTTTGGTTTTGTTTTCTTTTGCATTTTCAGGTGTATGCGTACTAGATCTTCTAATTATCAAGAGCCCGAGCCTCAAGAATATTTAGATATGGCAGGTGTTAACAACAACAACATTCCACCGAACCTCAATAATAATAATAACAACAATGCTCTTCCACAGCCCGATCTTCGGACCATGGAGGAACTTTGTCAACCAACAATGTTTGGACGAGGAGGACCGATTGCGCCGATGCAAATCAACGCTCCTGAGTTTTCGTTGAAGCACCACATGATTCAGCAAGTACAAACAAACCCATTTAGAGGATTGCCTGATGATGATGCCAACAAACACCTCGACAAGTTCATTACAATCACTCAAAGCATGAAGTTGCCTGGTGCCACAATGGATGTACTTCGCCTACAACTCTTCCCACATACTTTATCGCATCATGCCGAGAAATGGTTTGATCGTCTCCCGAAGAATTCTATTCACACTTGGGATGACATGACTCAACGCTTTCTATCGCGCTACTTTCCACCATCCATGGTCACAAGCCTTCGCAATCAGATCAGCGGTTTTATGCAAGACCCTGATGAATCTCTTTTTGACGCTTGGGAGAGATATAATGTCTTGATCGATAGATGTCCAAACCACAACATGCTTCCCGTCACATTGGTTGATACTTTCTACAACGGATTGACTTTTCGAGATCGTGATACGATTAATGCAGCCGCCGGTGGCACATTCATGAAAAGAAGACCCGAGGAGTGTAGAGAGTTAATTGAAAACATGACTAATCACCACAAGAACTGGGATTCCTCTGCTTCTTCAAGGAACAACCCCAGAGTCAATGTTTCTTCTACCTCAGCAAACCCTGAGATGACCGAACTCACCTGCATGATGGCTGAAATGAGCAAAAGTATTACGCTTCTCGCTTCAAACCAACAACAACAACAACAAGTTAAAGCGGTTGCTAATCCTTGTGAAACATGTGGCGGTCCTCACTCATACACCGATTGTCCTTCGACACAAGGAAATCCAGAAAATGTGTATGTTGCTTACGGTAATTATTCACCGGAAAATTACCAAGCTAGACAACAAGGGGATAGAAATCTGCTGAGCTACCGTTCCAACAACTACCTTTCACCCGGTTTTTCTCCTCAAAACCAAAATCCCGCCAACAACTACAATAGAAGCAACCAAATCCCACCTCGTGCTTCTAACCCTTATCAACCACCCACCCAACAACACCCACCCATTAATCCCGATGTTGACACCATCATGAGAACTCAAGGTGAGCAAATCAAGAATCTACAAAGCCAAATAATCAATTTGAAAGGAGATATCTTGAAGCAAGGTAATGACATCAGAACCGAGGTTCGTGATAATCTTCAATCCTCCTTCATCACTCAAACAACTGAATTAAAGAATCTGTTGGCTAGTTTCTTGCCCGAAGCTCAACCTTCTTCTTCCTCGGGTTCTCTACCTTCAAACACCGTCACTAATCCGCGAGCTAATGTGAGTGCTATAACTACGCGTAGTGGAATTACCATTGTCGATCCACCTATCCCACCACCATCATCTACACCTCCTCCACCACCATGTATCCCTACTCCTCCTACACCTAGTAGTAGTGCACCATTACCGTCTCCGCCTCGTCATGACGATGTATCTCGGAAGGACCCTTCAACATCTCAACCTTCACCAACTACACCTTCACCTTCCCCTTATCAACCTAGAATCCCATACCCTTCTCGCATAGGCAAGACCAACGAGCTAACCAAGAATGACTGTCAAGTATCGAAATATGTGGATATGCTATCTAAAATGACCATCAACATTAGCCTTGTTGAAGCACTTTGCCACAAGCCGAAATTTGTCAAAGTATTCAAGGAATTGCTTAGCAAGAAGGAGAAGCTGATTGAACTCGCCAACACACGCTTAAATGAAAACTGCTCTGCAGTTCTTCTTAGAGAACTTCCGGAAAAGCTTGGAGATCCCGGTCATTTTATGTTGCCTTGCGTGTTCAACAAAACTGAAGAATTTACTGCCCTTGCTGATCTCGGGGCTAGTATTAATTTGATGCCACTGAGTGTTTGGAAAACACTATCATTACCCGACCTCATTCCAACAAAGATGACTCTCGAACTTGCAAACCGCACTCTCGCTTACCCCGTTGGTATAGCCGAAGACGTGTTTATCAAAGTTGGCACATTTACTTTCCCGGTCGATTTTGTCGTAGTTGATTATGAAATGGACCCTCGTATTCCTTTAATACTTGGTCGGCCATTCTTGAGAACCGGACGAGCTTTAGTAGATGTGGCCGAAGGTGAGTTAATCTTACGAGTCGGGGATGATTCAAAAGTTTTTAAAATGGGGAAGCTTACAGGCAAATCCTTTGGAGGCCGAGAATCAGTGAATATGATAAATGTGCTCGATGACTTTACCGTCTATGACAATCCTCTATTCGAGTCTTCCACTGATAATCCACTCTTTGAAGATAATGTGGATGATTCTCACTCTACTTTGGACGCTTCTCCCATTTATGATTCTCAACCAGTATTCGATGCTTATGATGATGATGATTCTAGCTCAGATTCGGATGATTTTGATTATACTTCTGAGTATCCCGAGCTGCCCGCTTTCGATGATTTTGATGAGGCTGATACTCTCTCGAGCGATTCTTCACATGATAAAGATCCTCCGCCATCACTCGATCCTACTTTGGACGATTATTCATTTGAGGAAGATTTCTCTGAATTTCTCAACACTTACTTCCCTCATGAGAGTGATGCTCCTTCTTTGGACTTTGAAGATTATCGCCTTGATCCTACTTTGGATTTGAAGAGCATTCTGTCCAAGGAAAAGAAACCGGTCGACACCGAAATCCGTTGCACTTATGATTTGACACCTCTTTGTCCCACTTCTGAGGACGAGGTTGTGCTTCTTTGCGGATCTTCTTCACACTCGGCTGAGCCTGAGTGCTATTTTCCCCTAAAGGAAAAGGTGTTCGACCCCGGTATTGAAGTCTTTAAGCCATCTCAGTATCCACCTGATGAAATAAAAGGAAAAATCTTTGGAACTATTGAAGACATGCTTGCACCGCACCATACTTGCTTCCACCATGCTCCATCTCTGCTTAAAGGAACCTTGCCACTTCTCTTTTGGCTTGCCTTGTTCGCCTTAAGCTCTTGCTTATTGATGGATGAAAACTATGTCTTTGATCCTGGTGGATATGTTTCATGCTTCTTCCGTTGATGATCAAGGTCGAGTCAGGCTCACGACTCGGTTAACAAAAATCAAGCGCTTCTTGGGAGGCAACCCATGCATCTATCTTTTCGCTTTCTTTACCATAAGTGTAGGAGGGACCCTTCGGTTTGCTATTTCCTCTCCTCACTTCTTAATCAGGGATTCGAGCTTCAATGATCCACTCTTGCTGATTCTTGACGACCCGTGATTCCGTGTTCTACTTCTTCCCGGTTCTATCCTAAACTCTTTTCGATTCACTATTTTATATTTTCTCAATATTAAAATAGGAATCTCTTTAGTTGTCTTTTCCTTAGCGAGATTTAAACAAAGTACATAATGTCCTAAGTGTAGGGGAGTTTACTCCCACACGCTTAAACATTGAGGACAATGTTTCTCTTAAGTGTAGGGGGGACTTCTATCGAAGTTAAGTGGTCTTTTCCTTGTATTTGTCCTCATTATTAACCGGAAAATCAGTTTTTCGACATTTTTCAAAATTTTTGATCTATTTTGGCCTATTAGCTTTTCCCTTTTGTATAGTTATTTTCTTTCTTTGCTAGAATAAATGTTTCATAAGTGGTTTTAGTTTTCAAACGTTGTGAATCTTTTGACTCAACCCGAGTTTACTCTAGCTAGTATCCTTAACGGTTTTAAGTCAAGTTTTGCTAGGCTTTTATATAGGGAGCTATAAAACGCGAAAGTCTTAACTCTCACGGGTTAAGAACAAGAACTTTTCGCAAGTTCCTATAATTGATCCTAGAGAGTCGTTTATCAAAGGAACTTTAAAATGCGATTTCTAAACTTGAAAAAGTCTAAGAATTCGCAAGATCCTATAGGCGACTCGAAAACCCAAAATTTTGATTTAATAGGCTAAGTATCCACGAGTCTCATTACTTGAGATTTTAAACTGTGGAGAACGAGATATGATAGAGCCAATTATAAGTTCGGTATTCTTTCGTGAATTTATGTGAGTTAATTATAAGCCTATTCTCTCATCGCTTGCTAATAAATTTATCTGCTAATAAATAAGGTTGTACGATTTAAAAAGTTACTTAGCTTATAGCCCCAGATCGTTTAAAAGTTGCTCGGTATGGATTAGAGTTCATAGCCAAGGCATAACTTATTGAAGCGGGACGCGAAGATTGGCGAGTCCGAAAAGGCCCTAACAAGGCATGAGGGCTATGTTTTGTTGCTAAAGATCCAAAGTGATGTGAAGAATCATTTATCGAAAATCAATATGAAGGATCGAGACACACGACGTAAAGCAAAACTCCCCAAAAGTCATGGAGAAGTGTATCCGAAAAGACCCTAACAAGGTATGAGGATAAATAGATCCAAGTCATAAAAGGAGGCAGATCGTTGTATATCAAAGTCCAAAATAAAGATTGGAGAAAAATGAAGAAGTCGTGGTCCAAGTATGAATCTCTCAAAACTTCAAGTGAAGAAATTCCATTATGAAGAGAAGACCATTATTTCATGAACGTCTCTCAAGGTTTGAAGTATGAAGTCGCTGCCAAATATCGGTCCGAGAAAGGTCTCAAATCGCGAAACGAGTTATGCCAAGATATGAACTTTATGAGGTCCCGAGAAGCAGTTTTAAAAGATTGGGTCCTTTAGCTAACTATTGATTAAATCGTTCACTTTATTTTCAGACTTAATAACTACCGAAATAAGTCAAACAATGCATCCTCGTGATCATTCAAGACAACAATAAAATATAAGAGATACCCATAGGAATAAGGGAGTCTAAGTGAATAATTGGCCCACATGAGTTCGTGTTAGTTTATTAACTTATAATAACAATGATCTCGTTTTTAAGCTTGGTTTGGAGAAAGTGAAAACTTGAGGATGATGATTATTCATGACATTTCCAAAACCCAAGGTATGCTTTTGATTTCTTTATTTTGTATGTCTTTAATTTTCTATCTCTTTAATAAAGGCCAACGTGGATTGATTATGATGAAAAGTGTAATCTTGCTTTGTAACTAATGCATTGCATGAGGACATTGCAATGGCCAAGTGTAGGGGATTTGATAGGTGTGTAAACACCCATCTTTTCTACCACTTAATTACAATAATAACCGGACCAAAACGTGTATTTTATGTCTTTTATGTCGGAATTATGCGCGGTTTGTGTTTTTATTGTGATTTAGGATGAAAAGGTGAAAATTGGAGAAAACACGGACATTCACAGGCATTTACGGACTTTTATTGAAGAAAAGAATGAAAGACGAAGTCAAGAAGTCAAGAGTGCAAAAAGAACGGAAGTCCACGACCAATTCTTTAGATTTATCGAAGAAAAAGTCAAAAGACGGAAGTTTATCAAAAGCCGAAGAATTCAAGTCTATTTTATTGAAGAATTTAAAGACGAGTTCGAAGAAATCCCGAAGCCAAAAGTCCCTTAAAGTCCAAGTTTAAAGAAGATTAGAAGAAAAGGACTAATGACGTAATTAATGAAGATTAATAAAAGGAGGGACTTAATCTTGCAATTAACAAGAAATGAAGGAGGGGATGAAGCTTCATTAATCCTCCCCTATAAATAGATTAGGATTGTTCACTTTTCATTGTTGTTGGCTAAGTGTGACAATTAGCTCTTCCACCATTTAAATACCTTGTCATTTACTTTTCTTGTCAAATTTAAATACCTTGTCTTGCACCTTAAATTCATTTAATTTCAAGTAAGTTTTCATTTAATTATTGTCAGTCTTTATTTTATCTTGTCAATCTCTTATCTACCTTTCTTAATCTTTGATTTATGTGTTTATGTTTATGTTCATGCTTTTATTTTGATCCAAAGTGGTTTTTGATTATTGTGGTTAAAGTTGTTTAAATTCTTGTTTTTAACTGTTTGTTGATGTTTATTTGTTGATTCGTTACTGTTTAGATTAATCCGTGTGTTTGATTTTGGTTAATTTGTGTTTATATTTACTGTTTCTGTATCTCCTTGTTCTTCGGATAGTTTGTTCTTGTATCTGATCTTTCCAGGAGAAAACTTCCGAATCAAGACAAGGGAGTTGATTCATTCGGAACTTCCAAATTTCCGAGTCAAGGTTGTTCATCCGGAAGATTTGGGATTAGCAAAAGTTCCGAGCCAAACTTGTTCATCCGGAACATTCAAAGTTCCGGACGAAGGAAAACTTTCGAGTCTGCTACTGTTCATTCGAAACTTTAAAACTTTCGAATCAAGACCTTCATTCGGAACTTAAAAAGTTCCGGATCAAGCAATTCATTCGGAACTTTCAAAAGTTCCGAATCAACACTTCCGAACGAAAGTTCCGAACGAAACTTCCGAACGAAGAGTTAGTTCCGATTCAGTGATTGTTCATTCGGAAGTTCTAAACTTCCGAATCAAGGGGCTGCACTCGGAAACTTCCGAATCAAGGGTGACAAAATACTTCCGAATCAAGACAAGATTTAGAAGTCCGAATCAGTAAAGTTCCGAACGAAGGATTGTTTTGGATAAGTGACATATTCAGATCAATTAGTTCCGGATCAAGGATTTTGGTAATATTCCAAGTGAAGAAAAATCATTTCAACCGAAGGTGACATTTAGGACGAGTGATTATTCCAAACGAAGGTTTATTCTGAATGAGCTGTATTCAGGTTCTTATTAGCTTTTGTCTTTGATTTTTATTTTCAAGCTTTATTTTTCAGCCTTTATTTTAATTGCACTTTAAGATTATTTGCCTTAGTTTTATTTTAGACTTGCCTTAGTTTTAGTCGCACTTTAAGTTTGTCTTAGATAGATTTAAGTTTACGTCATTTACTTTAGTGCCCTTTCATTTCAGTCACGTTTTTAAATACTTGCATCTCTATTTTAATTAGGCTTAGATTTACTTTAAGTGCCCATTTACTTTAATAGTTTTGCACCTTTTAATTTTAAACACTACAACGACACATCTTTGTTCCACCAAAAACAATAGAGTCACATAGAGAGCCTAGATCAATTCGTTAAGATACCGAGAACACGAACTTTAATTATTTTTATACGGGCAAAAGCCGCATGTATCAGTCATGAGAAAGACAACCCGCATTATCACATACGGAATTTTAATCGTCTCACGCAACTAGCAAGTTTAAGGATGTTCCACATGACGCCATTAAGATGATGTTGTTTCCATACTCGTTAGATGGACCCGCTAAAATTTGGCTTGAGAAAGAACCGCCAAATTCGATTTTGACATGGGGTGATCTCGTTTCTAAGTTTGTGAACACATTTTTTCCACCATCTAAAACAACACAGTTGAAAAATGAGATTTCAAGATTTGTACAACGAAATAATGAAAGTTTTTCAATGGCATGGGAACGCTTTAAAGAAATGTTACATGAATGTCCACACCATGATTTTTCGGAATTACATCAAATTGATACTTTTTATAATGGGCTTAATGATCACGAACGAGATTACTTGAATGCCGCCGCGGGTGGTAATATTTTGTGCAAAACGACCGATGAAGCTTTAAAGATTACCGAGAATAGATCTAAGGTTTATAGCCCTCGTAACACACCGAGTATTGCCAATTTAGGTTCGTCATCGTCGTCATCATCTCGTAGCATTAATGCCTTACATGATGAAGCTAATGAGGAAAATCGGTTTTTCGATAGATTTGCTAATCTTATGACTCATTGGAAAGCTCAAGAGGCTTTGAATTCCGCTTCGGTTAAAGCGGTTGCTAAGAGTTGTTTGTCTTGTGGTGGAGCTCATGATCTTTCCGAGTGCATTACCGTTGATGGTAACACTTCGAGTGCTTACGTAGCAACTGGAACTTACAACCAAAACGGACAAGGTTCACGCCCAAATCAAGCTCCATGATACAAGGTTTTTGCTAGGTTTAATTTTTCTCTCGAAATCCTCTCGAATTGATCTTGGTTCTAAGTGGAGTGATTTGTTTTTGGTGACAAATAAGGGGTTTAGTTTTCTAATCTACTAAAAGTTTTAAATGAATTAAAATGAAAACTTAAATCTAAAAGCAATTATATTAATAGCAGTTAATAAAACTTGAATTAAAATCAAAATTTAAAATTAAAATGTGAACAGTAATTAGGACTTAAAAATGCTCAAAAGAAAACTCATTCGGAACTTCTTGACTGATTCGGAACTTTTTGAGAAATCATTCATCCGGAACTTTTTATGTTCATTCGGAAGTTTGGTTCATCCGGAACTTTATGTTCATCCGGAAGTTTAAGTTCATTCGGAACTTTTGTTCATCCGGAACTTTTGTTCATTCGGAACTTTTGAAAGGAAAATTCATTCGGAACTTCTAGACTGACTCGGAACTTTTTAACATAAACTCATTCGGAACTTTCTTTGTTCATCCGGAACTTTGTGTTCATCCGGAACTTTTGTTCATCCGGAACCTGGGAACTCAAGAACAGTTACTTTTCAGAAAAACAGGGGAAATACGATTTAGACCAAAAATCACCAAGTTTTTCACCAAAACTTAAATAAAGCTAAACACAAATGATATTCTAACCAATAACTACAAATCCCATCAATAAAAACATAAAACCCAACAACTTTTAAAGATCAAATCAATCAAATAAGAACTTAAAAACTTGAAATAAAAGATGATGATGAACAAGATGAAATGGAAAGATTTAATTGATAGAATAATGTTTTAACAATCACAAAACAAAGATGAAATTACAAGATTAAAAAAACAAAGATCAAAATCACCAAACACCCTAGTGGTGTTGGTGATGCTACGAACAAGAAGAGAGAAAAAGAAGGAGATGAAAAACTAAAAACTAAAAAACTAACTGTATGAAAAGTATGAGGGGGAGTCCTTTTATAGGTCTTCCTTTTGGTTGGTGAGTGGGCTTTCTCCCGTTCTTCTTGTCTTCTCGTCTTTTCAGAAAAGTTGACGTTTTCGATTCTGATTCGGGATTTGTCGTCGATTAAATTCAACTCGTCTTTTAATTTCTTCGTTTAATAGACTTGAGTTTCTTCGACTTATATAAATCTTCCATCTTTGGTCCTTTTCTTCGATAAATCTTCGAATAGGTCCAGTGACTTCAAATCTTTTGCATCTCTTGGACAATAGACTTCATCTTGAGTCTTTTTCTTCGGTAAAACCCGTGCAATCCCATGTTTTCTCCAATATTCATCCGGTTGGCTCTGAAAACACAATAAACACAAAAGCCACGCATAATTCTAAACAAATGATATTAAATACGCGTTTTGGTCTCGTTTTAGCCAGAATTAAGTGGAAAAAGGATGGGTGTTTACACACCTATCAAATCCCCTACACTTAACCATTGCCATGCCCTCATGCAATGCTTAGTGATAAAGCAATTTTACATTTTTCTCATAATTAATCAACCTTGGCCTTATTAAAATGCTACTAAACAAAAATTAAAACTACTAAGAAAAATTAAAACTTTAATGTAAGCAAAAAGGATAGAAAATAGCTACGTGGAAATAACTTGCAAAGAGATCGAGGACTTACATTAGGGCTTCGGTGCTGCGAAGATTTATCACCCTCAAGTTTCACGTTCCCCAAACTAAGCTTAAAAAACGAGATCATTGTTATTATAAGTTAGTAAATCAAACACTTACACACATGGCTTAATTATATGCTTAAACTCCCTTATTCCTAGGTGTATCTCTTATATTTTATTTTTGTCTTAGAATGATCATGAAGATGCATTTTTGGACTTATTTCGATAGTTTATTTAGGCTGAAAGCAAAGTAGGACGATTTGATCAATAGTTAGCTAAAGGACAAAATCTCTTAAAACTGCTTCTCGGGATATCAAAAAGTTCATATCTTGGCATAACTCGGTTCACGATTTGAGACCTTTCTCGGGCCGATGTTTGGCATGTACTTCATACTTCATATCTTGAGAGACGTGCTTGAGATAATGGTCTTCTCATCGTTCATAGAGTTTCTTCACTTGGAGACTTTTGAGAGGTACTCCAACTTTGTTGACCACGACTTCATGATTATTTCTTCAATCTCTATTTGGGATTTTGAGATACAACGATCCGCCTCCTTTTCGGACTTGGATCTATTTATCCTCATACCTTGTTAGGGTCTTTTCGGATAGACTTCTCCATCATCTTTATGGGAGTTGATTGCTTTTCGTCGTGAGTCTTGATCCTTCATATTGACTTTGGGAATAATGCTTTTCACATCACTTTGGATCTTTAGCAATAAAATGGAATCCTCATGCCTTGTTAGGGCCTTTTCGGACTCGCCAATCTTCGCGCCCCGCTTCATAAGTTATGCCTTGGCTATGAACTCTTATCATTACCGAGCAACTTTTAAACGATCTTGGGCTAGAAGCTAAGTAACTTTTCAAATCGTACGACCTTACTTATTGCAGATAAATTATTAGCAAGTGATGGGAGAATAGGCAAATAATTACACCAAGTGAGCTTGTGCAAGAATACCGACTTATAATTGACTCTATCATTTCTCGTCCTCCACAATTTAAAATCTCAAGTGATGAGACTCGTGGATACTTAGCCTAATAAACCAATTAAGGTCTACATGGTTAAGGATACTAGCTAGAATAAACTTGGATAAGTCTATTCGGGTTGAGTCAAAATAAACGCAACGGGCCTAATATGTCAAAGATTTCTAAACTAGCTACACCACTTTATTAATATTTTTGACTTTATTGCGGGATATATACATATGAAAGCAACGATAAAAATTTAAAAGTTACAACTAAATGGCCAAAGTTAATAAAAAATTTGAAAAATGTTGAAAAAGGTGATTTTTCGGTTAATTGAAGGCATTTTCATGGAAAAGTCCACTTAAAACTTCGATAGAAGTCCCCCCTACACTTAAGATAAACATTGTCCTCAATGTTTAAGCATGTGGGAAAAATCTCCCCTACACTTATGAAATTGGGCACGTTGGTTAAATCAAGTTAAGGAAGAGACGACTAAAGTGATCAATTTCAAATGTGAGTATGAAGAAAATTGAATCACAATAGTTGAGAGATAGAACCGGATTTCGGATAACACGGGAGCACGGTTCTTCAAATGTTCCAAAAGTGCATTCATCCCTGTAATCACATCACCACACAAACACAAAGAACCTATAGAGGTCACCCTACACTTAGGGGGTAAAAACAGAAAAGGATAGATACTCGGGCTACCTCCCGAGGAGCGCTTGTTTTTTATAATCGAGTCACGAGCCTGACTCGACCCGAAATTAGTTCATGGGAAACGTGGTGAGGGATGGAATCATCTCCTGAGAGGTTTCCTCACCAAAGTACAACTTCACTCGTTGGCCATTCACCTTAAAATTAGGTCCATTAGGTTGAGCGAGCTCGAGAGTACCATACGGAAAAATTTGGGCAATGGTGAATGGGCCGGACCAACGAGATTTCAGCTTGCCCGAAAAGATTTTTAACCGAGAGTTAAAAAGTAAGACTTTGTCTCCAACATGGAACTCTCGGTTTTTAATCTTAGAGTCGTGAATGAGCTTAGTCCTTTCCTTATAGATCAAAGAATTTTCATAAGCCTCATTACGGAGTTCGTTCAGCTCATTGAGTTGGATCTTGCGTAGGTCACTGGCTTTGTTGATATCAAAATTAGCCCACTTCAAGGCCCAATAAGCCTTGTGCTCCAACTCAATGGGGAGGTGGCACGCTTTCCCGTACATGAGACGATAAGGTGTACAACCGATCGGGGTCTTATAAGCAGTACGGAAAGCCCACAAAGCATCATCAAGTTTATCAGCCCATGAGGCACGATGCTCTCCCACGGTCCTTTCAAGAATTCGCTTTAGTCCTCGGTTGGATATTTCAGCCTGGCCATTAGTTTGTGGGTGGTAGGCTGTGGAAAGACGATGATTTACACCATACTTAGCCATGATTCTTGCGAATTGGTCATTGCAAAAATGAGTCCCACGATCACTAATAATGGCACGAGGCACACCGAATCTAGCGAATAGAGCTTTCAAAAAGTTACAAACCACCCTTGCGTCATTAGTAGGTAAAGCTTTGGCTTCAACCCACTTTGAAACGTAGTCAACAGCTACAAGGATGTATTTGTTTCCTTTAGAAGAAGGGAATGGCCCCATAAAGTCGATACCCCCAAACATCAAAGATTTCACACTCTTGAATGAAATTCTGAGGCATCTCGTCTTTATGTGTGATCGTGCCTTGTTTTTGGCAAATATCACATCGTTTAACCATATTGTGAGCGTCATGATATATGGAGGGCTAATAAAATCCCGAGTCAAACACTTTTTTGGCGGTGTAGTTGGGACCAAAGTGACCACCGGTGGGTCCTTTGTGGCAAGCATCAAGGATTTCTAAAGCTGCCGGTCCATCAACACATCGGCGGATAATCAGGTCGGCACATTGTTTGAATAGGTAAGAGTCGTCCCAAAATTAAGTCTTAATGTCGGTGAAGAATTTCTCTTTTGTTGGGACGTCAACCCTTCCTTGAGAATTCCACCCGCCAAGTAGTTTGCAAAGTCCGCAAACCACGGGGTTTCATCAGAATTCGAATTTATAGACATTAAGGTCTCCAGGGGAAAAGAATCATTGATTTCTTTGTTCGGATGATCCCCTTGGTAAGGATCCTCAAGTCTGCTGAGATGATCCGCGGCTAGGTTTTCAGCTCCTTTTTTATCGCGAATTTCGATTTTAAATTCTTGGAGTAGCAAAACCCAGCGAAGAAGTCTTGGTTTGGAATCTTGCTTTGTCAAAAAGTACTTCAACGCGGAATGATCGGTGTAAACGATTGTGGTGGAAAGGACAAGATAGGGGCGAAATTTTTCAAAGGCATAGACAACAGCTAAAAGCTCTTTTTCGGTTGTCGTGTAATGCAATTGAGCCCCCGTCATTGTCTTGCTAGCGTAATGGATTGGTTGGAAGTGTTTGTTCACTCTTTGTCCCAAAACCGCTCCAATAGCAAAATCACTAGCATCGCACATCAACTCAAAGGGAAGCTCCTAATTAGGGGTAACCAAGACGGGTGCCTTAGTTAGCTTATCCTTAAGCGGGTTGAAGGCTTCAAGACACTCTTTGGAAAAGATAAAAGGAGTATCTTTTTCCAAGAGGTGGGTCATCGGGCGAGCGATTTGAGAAAAATCTTTGATGAAGCGACGGTAGAAGCCCGCATGACCCAGAAAACTTCTCACACCCTTCACGGTTGAAGGTGGAGGCAACTTGGCGATAACATCGACTTTAGCACGGTCTACTTCAAGACCGGCTTTGGAAATTTTGTGTCCTAGCACGATGCCTTCTTTTACCATAAAATGGCATTTTTCCCAATTCAAAACAAGGCGAGTGTCTTCGCACCGCTTAAGCATACGTTCCAAATTGGCAAGGCAAGAAGAGAAGGAATCCCCGAAGACCGAGAAATCATCCATGAAGACTTCCATGGTTTGTTCAACCATGTCATGGAAGATAGCTAACATGCACCTTTGGAAAGTCTCGGGCGCATTACATAAGCTAAAAGGCATTCTTTTATAAGCAAATGTGCCATAGGGACAAGTGAATGTTGTCTTCTCTTGATCTTGGGGATCGATGGGTATTTGAAAATAACCCGAGAAACCATCAAGAAAGCAATAATATTCATTACCCGCTAAACGTTCAAGCATTTGGTCCATAAAAGGTAGAGGGAAATGATCCTTTCTCGTGGCATCATTGAGTTTGCGGTAGTCTATACAAACTCTCCACCCAGTAACGAGGCGAGTGGAAATAAACTCGTTGTGTTCATTGGGAACAACGGTTATTCCGCCCTTCTTGGGCACACAATGGATTGGACTAACCCATGGTGAATCCGAAATAGGGTAAATCATACCCGCATCAAGAAGTTTGATAAACTCTGTTTTGATGACTTCATGGATTTTTGGATTCACCCTTCGTTGGCTTTGAATTGTGGGCTTAAAGTCGTCCTCCATGAGAATTTTGTGTGTGCAGAAGTGAGGATCAATTCCGCGAATATCAGAAATTTTCCAAGCAATCGCCTTTTTGTGATCTTTAAGCACGACGATGAGGCGAGATTTTTCTTCTTTCTTCAAGTCCTTCGCGATAATGACGGGCGACTTCTTCTCTTCTTCAAGGAACACATACTCGAGGTGAGGCGGCAACTCCTTAAGTTCTAAATCCGGAGGATTTTCGACGGGAGGCGTATTCAAAGTCGGAGTATCGATAGCAATAACCGTGGGAGATGGAGGAGAA
The DNA here is from genome assembly GCA_025667525.1 of Glebionis coronaria. Taxonomy (NCBI): domain Eukaryota; kingdom Viridiplantae; phylum Streptophyta; class Magnoliopsida; order Asterales; family Asteraceae; genus Glebionis; species Glebionis coronaria. The sequence continues at coordinate 165,096,840 of CM046874.1, forward strand.
GGAGTGTCTTCATTGAGAAGGTTTTTAAAGAAATGCATGTCGTCATCCCCATCGGTGGGAGAATCATCATTAGCTAAGTTCACATCTCCCATGGTGGCTTCAAGATTGTTCCAAAACAAATCACTATCTCCAAATAGAGACAGTGATGAATCAATAGAGGAAACGGTTGCAACATTGGGAAGAGAGGTAGGAATACTCTTACAAGCATCTTTGAAGTGTTCTTCACAAGCCTCATCCAGAACGTCAATACAATTAACACTCTCGTATGAATAAGGTTGTTTAGACAACTTTCCCATGTTGAAGACGATTTTATCGTCACCCACTCTCATGATAAGCTCACCGGCTTCAACATCGATGAGAGTGTGACCGGTCCTCAAGAATGGACGAACCACGATCAAGGGAACACGAGGGTCCATCTCGTAGTCGACGACGACGAAATCGGCAGGAAAAGTGAATTTATCGACTCCTACAAAGACGTCTTCGGCTATCCCCACTGGATAAGCAACCGTACGGTTAGCTAATTCCAAAGTCATTTTGGTGGGGACTAGCTCAGGGAGAGATAATTGCTTCCAAACGCTTAGAGGCATTAGATTAATATTGGCACCTAGATCGGCTAGGGCCATGCAATTCTCTACTCCCGGGAAATTGCAAGGGATTAAGAAACGACCCGGATCACCAAGCTTGGTTGGCAATTTCCTTAAGAGCACTGCAGAGCAATTCTCATTAAGTTGGGTGTTGGCAATATCGAGAAGCTTTTCCTTGTCACTCAGAAGATCTTTAAACATTTTCGCGTATTTAGGCATGTGAGCGAGAGCCTCAGCGAAGGAGATATTGAAATTCAGTTGTTTAAACATTTTTAGAAAGTTTGAAACCTGAATATCGTCCTTGCTTTTGAGCTTCTCTTTCCTCGACCTAGATGGATAAGGTATATTGGAAGAAGAGGAAGGCTTCGAGAGAATAGGATCACTCACATCCTTGGGTGGAGGAGGGGTAGAAGTAGGAGGTGGAGAAATTGGGGAAGGAGAAGGATGAGGAATATGAGCAGGTGACTCGTTCTCCTTAGTCACAACCACCGGTGGAGGTATAGGAAGCTTGAGTTCCTTGGTACCTCTGCCACTGCGAGTAGTGATTGCTTTCATCTCCCCTCTTGGATTCGCAACGGTGTTACTCGGAAGAGTACCCGAAGAAGAGGGTTGATTACCTTGGAAGAAACTAGCCATCATGTTCTTCAAGTCATTTGTTTGGCTATCCAACGTGTTTCTCATGTCAGCTCTCAGATCGTTCCCTTGTTTGACCAAGTCTGCTTTCAAGTTGAGCACTTCTCTCTGAAGATTTCCCACGATCACATCGTTAGTCCTCATATAAGTTTCCACTTCTTGGTGAAGAGCGGTGGGTTGGTTGGGAGGAGCATTGTATGTGGGTGGTTGATAAGCAGGTTGCTGGTAGACTTGGTTGTTTCGTTGAGGTGGTTGTTGCTGCTTGTGAGGTGGGATGTATGGTGTACGAGGTGGTTGTTGTTGTTGAGGAGGGCGATTGAGGGTTTGTTGTTGGTTTGGGTTGGTAGGAGGAAAACCGGGTGGTGAGAGGTAGTTGTTGGAGCGGTAGCTAAGCAAATTACGGTCACCTTGAGGTCTAGCTTGATAAGCAGGTTGAGGATAGGTGCCATAAGCTGCATTCACATTTTCAGAAGGGTAGTCTTGGGTGGAAGTAGAAGTGGTGTAAGAGTGAGGACCCCCGCATATTTCACATGGTTGGTTAACAGAACTGACTTGAGCGTTTTTAGCGTTGTTGCTGTTGGTGTTGTTAACGGTGTGGGTAACAAGCGATTCAAGAAGCGTAGTGATTTTGTCCAGTCGCTTGTCGCTGTCACTAGTGCTAGCACTAGCGACATTGGTCCAAACACTCTTGGTTTGCACACGAGACTTATTCTCAATGATATCCCAAGCAGCATTGGAAGTCTTAGCCAAAAGATTACCCCCCGAGACACTGTTTAGTGAATCTTGGTCACTCATGCTTAAACCATTGTAAAAAGTATTGATTTGATGTACTTTGGTAAAACCATGTTGTGGGCATTTTCTTAAAAGATCTTTAAAACGATCCCAAGATTCACTGAACGACTCATCGTACTTTTGTTCAAAATTTATGATTTCATTCCGCAAAGCGGTAGTACGAGAGGGTGGGAAAAAGTAATTGATAAACTTGGTCTCCAAATCCGTCCACGAGAGAATACTCTTTGGCGGTTCCTTAGCAAGCCAATGCCGGGCTTGTCCCTCTAAAGAAAAGGGAAAAAGTTGTAGACGGATTACCTCTTGTGGAACACCATTGAACTTGACCGTATTAGTGAGTTGCAAGAATCTCTTGATGTGGTCATGTGGGTCATCAATGGTACGCCCCAAGAATGGTTGAGCAGAGACCATCTGGATAAAGCCGGATTTGAGCTCAAAGTTGTTGGCTGCAATCGCTGGTATAACAATTGGATCAGTGTTGCCATCTACATGAGCTTGCAGCAGTTCAATCATCAGGCGATTATCCGGTAGAGGCTCATTGTTGTTGTTATTATTCATGTTGTTGAAAGGTGGGTTGTTGTTGTTATTATTGTTGTTTGGAGGTGGTATGTTGTTGTTGTTTTGTACACCGGCCATGTCTAAGTTATCGAGAGGCTCGGGCTCTTGATAAGACGTGGATCGAGTGCGCATACACCTGCAAAAGAACTAACAAGAGAAAAACAAAGCAAAAATATTTTTGGTTTTTTATGTTTTTTACTTTTTAGGATTTTTGAAAATTTTATATTTTTTTAGTGTTTTTGAATTTTTTTATGAAAAAGTAACGTTCACGGGAAACGGATCCCAAAATCCAAGTTCTCACAAAAAACCTTTGATCTTAACGAGAAGAGCCGGCAGCGGCGCCATTTGATACAAGGTTTTTGCTAGGTTCAATTTTTCTCTCGAAATCCTCTCGAATTGATCTTGGTTCTAAGTGGAGTGATTTGTTTTTGGTGACAAATAAGGGGTTTAGTTTTCTAATCTACTAAAAGTTTTAAATGAATTAAAATGAAAACTTAAATCTAAAAGCAATTATATTAATAGCAGTTAATAAAACTTGAATTAAAATAAAAATTTAAAATTAAAATGTAAACAGTAAGTAGGACTTAAAAATGCTCAAAAGAAAACTCATTCGGAACTTCTTGACTGATTCGGAACTTTTTGAGAAATCATTCATCCGGAACTTTTTATGTTCATTCGGAAGTTTGGTTCATCCGGAAATTTATGTTCATCCGGAAGTTTAAGTTCATTCGGAACTTTTGTTCATCCGGAACTTTATGTTCATCCGGAACTTTTGTTCATTCGGAACTTTTGAAAGGAAAATTCATTCGGAACTTCTAGACTGACTCGGAACTTTTTAACATAAACTCATTCGGAACTTTCTTTGTTCATCCGGAACTTTGTGTTCATCCGGAACTTTTGTTCATCCGGAACCTGGGAACTCAAGAACAGTTACTTTTCAGAAAAACAGGGGAAATACGATTTAGACCAAAAATCACCAAGTTTTTCACCAAAACTTAAATAAAGCTAAACACAAATGATATTCTAACCAATAACTACAAATCCCATCAATAAAAACATAAAACCCAACAAATTTTAAAGATCAAATCAATCAAATAAGAACTTAAAAACTTGAAATAAAAGATGATGATGAACAAGATGAAATGGAAAGATTTAATTGATAGAATAATGTTTTAACAATCACAAAACAAAGATGAAATTACAAGATTGAAAAAACAAAGATCAAAATCACCAAACACCCTAGTGGTGTTGGTGATGCTACGAACAAGAAGAGAGAAAAAGAAGGAGATGAAAAACTAAAAACTAAAAAACTAACTGTATGAAAAGTGTGAGGGGGATTCCTTTTATAGGTCTTCCTTTTGGTTGGTGAGTGGGCTTTCTCCCGTTCTTCTTGTCTTCTCGTCTTTTAAGAAAAGTTGACGTTTTCGATTCTGATTCGGGATTTGTCGTCGATTAAATTCAACTCGTCTTTTAATTTCTTCGTTTAATAGACTTGAGTTTCTTCGACTTATATAAATCTTCCATCTTTTGTCCTTTTCTTCGATAAATCTTCGAATAGGTCCAGTGACTTCAAATCTTTTGCATCTCTTGGACAATAGACTTCATCTTGAGTCTTTTTCTTCGGTAAAACCCGTGCAATCCCATGTTTTCTCCAATATTCATCCGGTTGGCTCTGAAAACACAATAAACACAAAAACCACGCATAATTCCAAACAAATGATATTAAATACGCGTTTTGGTCTCGTTTTAGCCAGAATTAAGTGGAAAAAGGATGGGTGTTTACACACCTATCACTCCACCAAATCAAAATGCTAATAACTATCGAAACAACAACCAAGGTGGTAATTATCAAGGCAATTCACGTAACTACAACAAGGGGAATTATCAAAGTGGGAATGGACAAGTCACTAATCAATACCAAAACCGTAATTTTCAAAACACTACACAAGATTTTCAAAATGCTCACACTAAAAATCTTAAAGGAGAATTTTTGGATTATGCTAAAGCAAATGATGCTAAATTTGATAACATGCAACGTGAGATGATTAGCTTAAGATCCGAGTTGAAAAACGAGCTTAAAAACAAACTTGCTAATGAACTTAAAACTCATGCAAATAAAATGGAAGGAAATGTTCAACGTCTTCAACAAAATCAACAAAAGATGGAACAAGGACAACATGAGATTAAGCAAGAATTGTTAAAAGCGGATGCTAGGCAATCAAAATTTGAGGACCGAATGGCAAAAATGTTTGAAGCAATCATGTGTAAACCCTCTTCCTCGGGTGGTCTTCCTAGTGATACCATTGCAAACCCGAAGGGAGAAATGAAGGTTATTACTACTCGTACTGGTAAAACTTTCAAGGAACCCATTTCTCGTCCAAGTACTTCTACGGAGAAGGAAAAAGAGAAAGAACCCGAGGTGATGGTCCAAAAGGAGCACATTACAATCCCACGAAGTACCGCTCATACCACACCTACGGTTGAACCAATACCAATTGTGGAACCCGAGTTTCTAAGGCCGTTGCCTAATGTCCAACCTACACCACCCTTACCTTACCCTTCGAGACGAAACAAAGAGAAATTGCAAGAACGTAACAAACAACAAATCGAGCTTTTTATAAAAATGTTTCAACAAGTGAATTTTGATGTGAGTTTAGCCGACGCGTTGTTATATATGCCTCGTTTCGCTTCCACTTTTAAAAGTATGATGAGCGATAAGGAAAAGCTTTCAAAGCTTGCTAATTGTTCTTCAGTTTATCTTAACCGCATACCGGAAAAAGTTGGTGACCCCGGAAAGTTTCTCATTCCTTGTGACATACAAGATATGAAAGAATGCCTCGCCTTGGCCGATCTTGGTGCGAGCATTAATTTGATGCCATTTTCCATTTTGAAATCGCTTTCGCTTCCAGCTCTTACTCCTTCGAACATGTCTATCGAGATGGCTGATCATTCTACGATTTTAGCATGTGGAGTAGCCGAAGATGTTTTCGTAAAAGTGGGGAAGTTCTACTATCCCGTTGATCTTATAGTAGTTGACATCCCCGCGGATCCTCAAGTTCCTCTAGTTTTAGGTCGTCCATTTTTAGACACCTCGAGATCGCTTATCGACGTTCATGCAAGAACTATCACTTTGAGATTCAACGAAGAGGAACTTGTTATAAACGCTACTAAAAACTCAAAACCTTCTCATGTTTATGCAATCACTACCATCAATCACATTGACTTAGTTGATGTGGTTTGCGATGAGTTTTCACAAGAAGTGTTAGGTTTTTCTAATAGCTCGTCTTGTGGTAATCCCACTATTTTAGATCCGATTCTTGCTAATTCTACACCAAATCTCACTCCATTCCAAGGAGACGATTTCACTTCAAATGAAATCGACAATGAAGATGAGGTGTTGATTAGTGACGATACTTCTATTCCAGCATTTCTTCCGCCGATGGAAGTTATGAGTGTTGAACCAAAATCTTCAATCGAGGAACCACCTATCCTTGAATTGAAAAATCTTCCTTCTCACCTTGAATACGCATTCTTGGTAGGTGATGACAAGTTGCCTGTTATTATTGCAAGAGGTCTTGCTAATAATGAAAAAACCGAGCTCTTGAAAGTTCTTAAAGCTCATAAAGGGGCAATTACGTGGAAAATTTCCGACATTAAGGGTATTGACCCAAAAGTTTGTACTCACAAGATTTTAATAGAGGAGGACTACAAACCCGCAATTCAAAGTCAAAGAAGGGTGAATCCCAAAATTCACGATGTCATTAAAAAGGAAGTGTTAAAACTCCTTGACGCGGGAATGATTTATTCTATCTCCGATAGCCCATGGGTGAGCCCAATCCATTGTGTCCCTAAAAAGGGAGGAATGACCGTTGTGCCCAATGAAAACAGCGAGTTAATTCCCACTCGTGTTGTGACCGGTTGGAGGGTGTGTATTGACTACCGAAAGTTAAATGACGCCACTCGTAAAGACCACTTTCCTTTGCCCTTCATGGATCAAATGTTGGAGGGACTCGCGGGAAATGAATTCTATTTATTTTTAGATGGTTTTTCCGGTTACTTTCAAATCCCTATCGACCCTCGTGATCAAGAGAAGACTACATTTACGTGTCCTTATGGAACGTTTTCTTATCGTAGGATGCCTTTTGGACTTTGTAATGCACCAGGTACGTTTCAACGGTGTATGATGGCAATTTTTTACGATATGATCGAGAAGTCGATGGAAGTGTTTATGGATGACTTTTCGGTGTTTGGCAATTCGTTCACGTCGTGTTTATCTAATCTCGAGCAAATGTTAAAACGTTGCAAAGAAACCAATCTTGTGCTTAATTGGGAAAATGTCATTTTATGTGTAAACAAGGAATCGTCTTAGGACATAAGGTCTCAAAAGCGGGGATTGAGGTCGATAAAGCTAAGGTATACGTCATCGCCAAGTTACCTCATCCCAAAACCGTTAAGGGAGTTAGGAGTTTCCTAGGCCACGCGGGATTTTATCGTCGTTTCATCAAAGACTTTTTGAAAATATCTCGACCTATGACACACCTTCTCGAGAAGGATGCTCCTTTTAATTTCAATGAGGATTGTGTTAGAGCTTTCGAAACTCTTAAAAGGAAACTTATCGATGCTCCCATTCTTGTTGCTCCTAATTGGGAATTGCCCTTTGAAATCATGTGCGATGCAAGTGATTATGCTATAGGGGCCGTCTTAGGGCAACGTTATGAAAATCATTTCCGTCATATCCATTATGCTAGTAAGACGATGACCGAGGCTCAATTAAAGTACACCACAACGGAAAAGGAATTCTTTGCCGTGGTCTATGCTTTTGAGAAATTCCGACCTTATCTCGTCTTAACTAAAAGCATCGTGTATACCGACCATTTGGCTATCAAGTATCTCTTAGCTAAGCAAGATGCTAAGCCGAGATTGCTTCGTTGGATGCTCCTCCTTCAAGAATTTGATGTCACCGTGCTTGATAAGAAAGGAGCCGAGAATCTAGCGGCCGATCATCTCTCTCGTCTAGAAGATCCTCACAAAGATGTTTTCGAGAACAAGGAAATCACCGAAACATTTCCTCTCGAGACTCTCGGTGTAGTGAATTCTAAAGACACCACCCCATGGTTCGTCGACATTGAAAATTACCATGCGGGGAATTTCATAATCAAGGGTATGACGACACAACAAAATCGAAAATTCTTTCGTGACGTCAAGTTCTATTTTTTGGACGACCCTATCTCTTTCGAGTTTGTGCGGATCAACTCGTTCGACGTTGTGTTTTTGGTGCCGAAGCTTCTAATATCCTTAGAGCTTGTCACGAGGGACCCACGGGTGGTCACCACGGTGCCAATCTCACGTCTAAGAAAGTGTTCGATGCCGACTTCTTTTGGCCTTCTATCTATCGTGATACACACGCACTTGTGAAGTCGTGTGATTCGTGCCAACGTCAAGGAAAATCGTCTCAACGTGATGAAATGCCGTAAAACATAATTCAAGTGTGTGAGATTTTCTACATTTGGGGCATAGACTTTATGGGGCCGTTCCCATCGTCTCATGGTAACAAGTATATCCTCGTCGCGGTGGACTACCTTTCTAAGTGGGTGGAAGCTAAGGCTTTACCTACTAATGATGCTCGTGTGGTAGTGAAGTTTTTGAAGCAACTATTCTCTCGGTTCGGAACCCCTCGTGCTATTATAAGCGATCGTGGAACCCATTTTTGTAATGACCAATTCGAAAAGGTTTTAAAGAAATATGGAGTTACTCATCGTCTTTCTACGGCTTATCACCCGCAAACGAGTGGGAAAGTCTAGGTTTCAAACCAAGCTTTGAATAGGATTTTAGAGAGGTCAATTGGAGAAAACCGTGCTTCATGGTCCGACAAACTCGATGACGCTTTATGGGCCATTAGGACCACTTATAAGACACCTATCGGTTGTACTCCTTATAAGTTAGTCTATGGGAAGAATTGTCATTTGCCCATGGAATTGGAGCACAAGGCATATTAGGCCCTTAAGCATGCAAACTTTGACTTGAAGACCGCGGGAGATCACCGGAAAATACAATTGAATGAATTAGATTAATTAAGAGACAATGCTTATGAAAATTCATTGATTTTCAAAGAAAAGACTAAAAAGTTTCATGATGCAAAGATTAAAAACCGGGTTTTTAACGTTGGTGATCAAGTGTTACTTTTTAACTCTCGACTTAAGATATTTTCCGGGAAATTGAAATCTCGTTAGTCGGGTCCTTTCACCGTTACACAAGTGTTTCCTTATGGGACCATCGAGCTAGCTCAAGATGATGGTCCTAACTTCAAGGTGAATGGACATAGGCTTAAGCACTACTTTGGTGGGGAAATTCCTTCAATGCTTGACCTCGACCAAGTCACCTTCCCCAATGAAAATTAGCATTGAGGGGACCGAGTCGAGCTCATGACTCGGTAATCAAAAACGAGGTGCCTCGTGGGGGAGATCCCATGCTTATCCTTTTATGCTTACTAATAACTAATTAGAGGGGAATTATGCCCTTCCAACTCGTTGTCTCGTGGTTGTTTGTAATTGTGTTATCTAGATCATCATCATCATCTACGATTGAAGACTCTCGTGTTCGTTTACGTGAGCCTCCATCATTTCCTTGAAGAAGTTTTTCATGAATCCATGACATATCCTTTATTGTTCTAACAATTATCTTTTAGCATACTTAATAAACGGCTTTAGATATATTGTTGATCACCCTTTCCATGCTAGATCCTAAGCATTCGATTCTTCGTCTCTAGTATGGGGGTGCTCCACCTTTAGACTCGAAACATTGAGGACAATGTTTACTTTTAGTATGGGGGGGGGGGGGGTGAATAGGTACTTGCTTTGCTACGCCCTCACGTTTTCCAACTTTCAATGTTTTGTTTTGTTGCTAATAAGGCTAAAAATGGCCAAATTTTAAAAATTTTCTTAGTTTTCATAAGTGTTTTTTAAGACACGAATGTATATTTTCCGATGGGGAGAATAAGAGCTAATTTTTGACTTGATGGGCATTTGGAGCCATTTACATTCCTTAACCCGCTCAATTCAAGTTTTGCTAGAATTTTATATAGGGAGCTTTAAAACGCGAAAGTCTTAGCTCATTCGGGTTAAGAACAAGAACTTTTTGCAAGTTCCTATAATTGATCCAAGAAAGTCACTTATCAAGGGAACTATAAAATGCATTCTCTAAACTTGAAAAAGTCCAAGAAAGTGCAAGATCCTATAGGTGGCTTGAAAACCCAAAACTTTGATTTGATATAGTCTTAATGAAAGCTAATCCAAATTTGGCTTAATGTTGACTTGCATGGCGAAGTATTCACGAGTCTCTTTAATTAGAGGTCTTTATATAGTGAAGAACGAGGGATGATAGAGTTAGACAAGTGATCATGCTAAACGTAGAACATGAAAATGTTCTTTCAAAAACTCATATGTTTTTAATTGTGGCTTTTTCTTCCCATAAGATCAATGCATTAGGAATAAAAATAATTGCAATAAGTAAGGTCGTACGATTTGAAAGGTTACTTAGCCTCTAGCGCAAGATCGTTTAAAAGTTGCTCGGGGTTGAATAGAGTTCATAGCCAAGGCATAACTTATTGAAGCGGGACGCGAAGATTGGTGATTATCCAAAAAGGCCCTAACAAGGCATGAGGAGCTCTATTTTTTGCTAAAGATCCAAGATGATGTGAAGTATCATTATTCCTAAATCAATATGAAGGATCGAGACACACGACGAAAAGCAATTACTCCCCTAAAGATCATGGAGAAAGTCTGTCCGAAAAGACCCTTACAAGGTATGAGGATAAATATATCCAAATCCGAAAAGGAGGCGGATCGTTGTATATCAAAGTACAAAATGAAGATTGAAGAAAAATGATGAAGTCGTGGTCCAAATATGAAGAATCTCTCAAAAACGTCAAGTGAAGAAATTCCAAATATATGAAGAGAAGACCATAATTTGAAGAAGGTCTTCCCAAGATTTGAAGTATGAAGTACATGCCAAATATCGGTCCGAGAAAGGTCTCAAATCGTGAAACGAGTTATGCCAAGATATGAACTTAAGGAGATACACGAGAAGCCGTTTTAAAAGATTTTTTCCTTCGGCTAACTATCAATTAAATCGTGCTACTTTGCTTTCGGACTAATAACTACTCAAATAAGTCAATATGAATCACTTGTGATCCATGACAAATAGTTAAAAAATGCTAGTAACCCATTTCCTTTTATAATAACTAGGATTGCGGGGAGAAAAAGTATTACACAAATTGGACGTATGAGTAGTGTTAGCATTGTGACTTGTACCAACAATGATCTCATTTTTGCACTTAGCATGGAATGTATGACAATCAAGGATGACGAAATTTACTCTAAGGGACATTTACTTGTTTCTATTCTTTGACCCTAAAATTCACATTCGTGATGAAAATCATACATTATGTCTTTACACATCTTCGTAGTATTGCTGCAAGTCTTTTACTTTTCAATAAAGGTTAATAAAATTGAATCTTGGTGATGCTTAGATACTTTTTTCTAGCATTGCGTGAGGGCACAACAATGGCTTAGTATGGGGGAGTGATGAGATGGCATTTATACATGATGTCATCGTTCTTTTCGGGCTTTAAATGCATTAAAATGTCATAAAATACCATATATATTCTTGTGTTTGTTTACTTGTGTATTTTAGGTATGGATATCATGAAAAAGACAAAAAATCACAAGAAACAAGGAAAAACGGACACGAGAAACGAAGCCGTACAAAGAACCGGGCCCTAGTTCATGAATTATCCAACATTTACCCTTGAAGACTTGAAGATATGCAAGATTGATCCTCAAACAATGAAGAAATGACACTTAAAACCCTTGTGAAATCATAATTACAAGTTTGGTCCCTTAAGTTTGTCAAAGTTGCAAAAAGGTCCTTCAACTTTGAAGAAATGGCAAGATTAGTCCCTCATCAAATCTAATTTGTCAATTATGGTCCCTCATGGAGTCAAAGTTACATTGAAGACCTTTGAAGATCAATAAAGTCAAAAATCAGTCCCTTAAATATGAAAACATGGCAAAAACAACCCTTGATATCTTTTTGGAAAAGTTTTGTGCCAAAAATGTGAAGATGGAAACTTGAATAACAAAGGGAAGTAAGTAATGTTGGCTGAAAACACGTTTTACAACTTTCCCCAAAGAACAAGGACCAAAGCTTCCATTCCCAAAGTTTGAAAACACAGACACGCAAACACAATCCCTCATTTTTGGATCAAAACTTACCACTATAGCACGTGATGAACCCAGCAACTCTTCTCACTTAAACAAAGGGTAAATTTCAATTAACCCTACCCACGCTTGATTCACACATGCAGAAACATAACCCACACACAAAACCCTCAATCCCATTACCCAATGGACCCCACACTCAACCTCATACACCAAAGTGTTGGGAATAAATTAAGGCCAGATCACTTGAGCGCTGACAAGAACAACTCAAGCGTTGACAAGAACAAAGTGAGCGCTGACAGCCCAAGCGTTGACAAGTTAAAGTCAAGCGTTGATAGATTGAAGACAAGCACTGATGGAAGATATAAGCTACACGTCTATTATATTCTAGAATACTTCTAGTAAGGATAGAAACGACAATGTATTTTCTATGTTTATCTTTACCTAGAATAGTTGATACGTAGCTTATTGTACAAGGCTTCTTAGTCTATAAAAGAAGGCCTTTAGATTAATGTTTAGTATCAAGTTTTATATAAGTTTTCATTCGTAAACATCTTTCATTGTAAGCAAGTTCGACATTCATAATCAAAGTGAAAGTTTTGTTTACATCTTGTGTTCTTGTTTAAGTGTTAAATTCCGCATAACACTTAGATTCACAAAGCATATAACAAAGGTTTCTCTACGTGTGATACTTGATCTAATCTCGTATACATAAAGCTAATCGATCTAAGTTTGGGATCAACAAGTGGTATCAGAGCTTGTTGAGGAACTTTTGATCTTTGAAGAACACCAGAACGATACACGAACATCAAAACCCTAACAACATCATGTCTGAAGCAATAACTTCCTCCCCTTCACCCTTACCAAACATCAAGATTCCCATGCTTGATGCAACAAACTTTGACTTATGGAAGTTCAACTTTGAACAATATCTGGGGATCTTTGATTACACACTCTGGGAGATTATTGAATATGGAAACTCATTCAATAAGGCTCAAAAGATTCAGGATGCCATTACGGCAAGATCAGCTGTTGAAGGATGTCCTGATGAAGATAAGAAAGAAAAACCTGGAGATGGTAGAGCTGTAGGTGCTGAAGATATTGCAAAGAAAAGGGTTGACATGAAAGCCCTAAATATTCTGAAAGTCTCTTTGGGACAAGAAAATCAGCACAAATATAGAGGCTATGAATCTGCTAAGGATCTTTGGGAAGCAATTGAAGTTGCATATGGTGGTAATGCAGACACTAAGGAAGAAAAGAAAAAGCAACTTCTGCATGATTATGCTGTCTTCAAAGCTCAGCCCAATGAGAAACAGAGTAGTGTGAGAAGCAGATTGCTTGACATCACAAGCAAGTTGTCCTTCATGGGGACACAAGTTGGTGATGTTGACACCAATTCTACCTTTCTGAAAAGTCTTGGTGAGGCATGGAAGATTGAGGCAAGGTCTATTCTTGCCAATAATACTTACAAGAGCTCCTCGTTTGATGACATCTACAACAAACTAAGACTGTTGGAAGATGAAACTCTTTCAGCACATGGAAGCAAAGCTAGCACCAGCAACATGGCCTTCTTCTCTCATAGTGAAGGTCAATTCAATCAGAAGGACTCTTTTATGCATCCAGTTACTGGATCATCATTTTTCAGCGCTGGAACAAGTCATGTCAACGTCTCCTTTTCAGACGCTGACACATTCATGAATGACTGCCCAAGAGTTAAACCTGCTGGTTTGGATTTGGATACTGTGTGTGCTTACATTGCTTCTTTGCCCAATGGTTCAATGATTACATATGAGGACCTTGAGCAGATAAGTGATGAACACTTGGAAGAGATGGACATCAAGTGGAACATGGCTCTTGCTAGTATAAGAGCAAATAGGTGGAATAGAAGGTTCAAGAAGAAGATGACCTTCAATGCTAAAGACACTGCTGGATTTGATAAATCCAAAGTTGAGTGCTACAACTGTCATCGCATGGGGCACTTCATGAGGGAATGCAGATCTCCTAGAAGATCTGATGCTGGTAAACCCTCAAGTCAGGTTGTTAAAGCTCAAGACTCCAAAGCCATGGTTGCAGTTCAAGGAATTGATGGTACTGGATGGGATTGGAGCTATCTGGCTAAGGATGCTGAAGAGGACAAAGCTTTGATTGCTGATATTGAAGAAGAAGAGCATGTTGAATATGCTCTCATGGCACACTCCTCCTCTTCATCTGATAATGAGGTATATGATGATGCTTTTTGTAGCAAAGGTTGTAGGTTAAACACTGATAGACTTAACAAAGAGGTGTTAAAACTAAAAGATGATATGAGCACTGAAAGGTGTAAATTGTCCAATTACCAACTAGCTCTTACTGAAACTGAGAAAACCGTTTCTGAATACAAGAAAATGGAATTTGATTTAAAAGATAAGATAAATATCTTAAAACATGAGCTAGAGGGTAGTATGGATATTAGAAATATCATGACAAAGGTCAATAGAGACCTACAGGCTAAGTTAGATGAGGCCATTAAGAATAAAGATAATGTTGACCTCAAGATTCAAAGATTTGATAGAGCCACCTAAGCCCTAGGAGATTGTGTAGCTAAACAAAGGGATCCTAAGGACATGACTGGGATTGGAATGAATGATTACTCTCTGGTTCCACCACCAGCTGGTGACTTCTATGGTGTCCTTAGAAAGGATTTGTCTTGGACTGGTATACCAGAATGCCAAGAAGAGGAATTCTCTCCTCCACCAAGAGTTGTCACTCTAGTAGAAGAGTATCAACAAAAACTGACTGACCTAAATGAGTGGAAGAAAGCTAACCCTACTTTATTTGTTAAGGGAGGTTTGCTATGTGAAAGTCCCAATGAATCACCACCCATTAAGGTTACTCACCCAGTTACTGGTAAAGCTGTTGACCTAGGCTCAAACACTGTTAGAAGACCTACCATTAAATATGCAGAGATGTATAGAAGTAATAGGTCACCCAAGAGCCAAGTTAACAATCATGGAATAGGTTTCTTCGCTTCTAGACCTAAGAGTGTGTCTAAGAAAGCCTGTTATACTTGTGGTAGCTTTTCACATTTGGCATACAAGTGTGTCAACGCTCCCAAAGCCAGCGCTGATAGGAACAATTTCAGCGCTGATAGGAAGAAAGTCAACGTTGTTAGGAAGTCAAACGTTGTCAGACCCAGACCTTGTGTGCAGCAAAGTCCACAAGTGATTAGACCTGCCCCATTCTTCTCTAGAAGGTCTAACACTCATGGACAAAGACCTTTTCAAAAGACAAACACCTGGTCAAATAGGCAATGGGTTCCTGTAGCAAACCCTAGGTTCAACGCTGACAAGGGTAATTTCATCGTTGACAGGACAAAATCCAACGCTGACAGAAACGTGATCAGACCTAAATATTTGCAACCACAAGGTAAGGGGTCTAAAGCTTCTTCAAGCTTAACATGGAGACCCAAGATAGATCAAAACCCTAATAAAAATGGAATTTCAATGACTTGCAATAGGTTTAATTACATTTCAAAGGTCATTACAAAACCAATTGGGGTTAACTGGGTTTTTCATCCTAAAAGGGATGAGAATGGGGTTGTTGTGAGAACTAAGTCTGTTCTTATTGAACAACCAGATGAATCCAAGTCTTCTGAGACTTGGGTTCCCAAAGAAAACTAATTTGTTTTCTTTATGTGCAGGGCATTCAGAGACAGATCAATGATTATGGATATTGGGATAGTGGATGCTCAAGGCACATGACAGGAAAGGAAGACTATCTGACGAACTTCACTCCTATTCAAGATGGTGATAAGGTATACTTTGGAGGGGGCTACGGCAACATTACAGGCAAAGGCACCCTTCTCACCAATAATCTACGTTTTGAGAATGTCTTCCTGGTAAAAGAACTGGATTATAATCTGTTTAGTGTATCACAAGTATGTGATAACAAAAATAAGGTTCTTTTCACTGATACTGAGTGTTTGGTGTTAAGCAAGGATTTTAAGATCCCTGATGAGAAGTACATTGAGTATAGAACACCTAGGCATAAGGACATATATAATGTGAATTTAAATGGGATTAAAGTGAATGCAAATATGTCTTGTTTTTATGCTAAGGCCTCAGTAGATGAAAGTAATTTGTGGCACAGGAGACTAGGGCACATAAATTTTTAAAATATAAATAGACTTGTGAGGCTTGGTTTAGTTGATGGTTTGCCTGAGAAGGCCTTCCACAATGACCACTCTTGTGTTGCATGTCTTAAAGGCAAGCAGCACAAGGTCTCATTCAAGTCCAAGCAGGTGCATACTAGTTCCAGACCTCTTCATATGCTTCACATGGACCTCTTTGGTCCAACAAATATAGAAAGTTTGAATGGCAAGTCATATTGTTTTGTTGTCACTGATGACTTTTCTAGGTTTACTTGGACATTCTTTCTAGCTATGAAGAGTGACACAGCTGATGTTCTTATTGAATTTATCACTCAAATTGAGAAAAGGTCTGGCAATGAGGTTAAGATGCATAGGAGTGATAATGGTGGAGAATTTAGGAACAAGAAGCTTGATGATTTTTGTGCCAGGAAGGGAATTACTAGGCAATTCAGTATTGCTAGAACCCTACAACAAAATGGGGTTGCTGAAAGGAAAAATAGAACCCTAATTGAAGCAGCCAGAACAATGTTGGCTGATGCTCACTTTCCCATAGCCTTTTGGGCTGAGGTTGTTAATACAGCATGCTATGTGCAAAATAGAGCATTGGTTAACAAAATTCAAAACAAAACACCTTATGAGTTACTTTGGGGAAGAAAACCTAATATTGGTTTTCTCAGACCTTTTGGTTGTCATGTAGTTGTACTAGATACTAGTGATGCCTTAGGGAAATTTAGTGCAAAAGGTGATGAGGGCTACTTCATGGGGTATTCAGTGCAGAGCAAGGGTTATAGGGTTTATCTTAAAGAGGACAAACGTATTGTTGAAAGAGTACATGTTAGGTTCTTAGAGAATAAACCTAGTGATCCTGAGAGTGGTCCTAATTGGTTGTTTGATTTGGAACCCTTATCTAGAACTTTAAATTATATGCCTGTCACTAATCCAGACATTGTGAAGGTAACTTCAAATGTTGTGGAGGAACAAGTTGTTAATGTTTTAGGTACACAGGTTCATGAGAAGGTTGGATCACAAGCAGAAAAGGCATCTCCTACATTTGAATATGTCACAATTCCCATTTGGACAGATGCTTTTGCTGCTGCTGCTGCTGCTGGACAAGATAATGGTGGTCTCCAAATACCACCAGATACAAACATGCATGGTTCTTCAGGCGCTGACAAAGGCAAATCTAGCACTGACAAGACCAATTCAGACATTGATGGCTCAGACGTTGACAACAATAGTTCAAGCGTTGTTAGCCCAAGCGCTGACAAACAAGGTTCAGACGTTGACAACACCTTTGCACATCTTTTCTCTTCCACTTTTGAACAAGGAGGACCTTCCAGGATTTATGAAGAGATTCTTGTTGATCAAAGAGAGTCTGATGAAGAAGACATTGGCAACATGGAGCATGAGGTTGAGGACACCAGACTTTTTGAAGGAGGGGTTCTCACCTCCACAATGAAGAATCACCCCCCATCTCAGATCATTGGTGATGTTATGACTCCAGTTCAGACAAGAAGATCCCATCAAGGTCTTGGTGGATTTATTGCCAATATACACAAGAAGGTTGATACTCCTCTTGTGCAAGCATGTTTGTTTGCATGTTTTCTGTCACAAGAAGAACCCAAGAAGATATTTGATGCTCTCAAAGAACCAAGTTGGGTAGAAGCAATGCAGGATGAGCTTCACCAATTTGCAATTCAGGATGTTTGGGAGCTGGTTGATTGTCCTAGATATGTCAGACCTATAGGGACAAGATGGGTTCTCAAGAACAAAAGAGATGAAAGAGGTATTGTGGTCAGAAACAAGGCAAGGTTAGTGGCTCAAGGTTATACACAAGAGGAGGGGATAGACTATGAGGAAGTCTTTGCAACAGTTGCAAGGATTGAAGCTATTAGGATTTTTCTAGCTTATGCATCTTGCATGGGCTTCACAGTCTATCAAATGGATGTGAAGAGTGCATTCTTGTATGGCACCATTGTTGAGGAAGTTTATGTCATGCAACCTCCTGGTTTTGAGGATCCAGAGCATCCCGATAAAGTGTATAGAGTCAAAAAGGCTATGTATGGCCTTCATCAAGCCCCTAGAGCATGGTATGGTACTTTGTCTACATATTTGGTGGACAATGGATTCAAGAGGGGCACCATAGATCATACACTATTTACAAAGAAGAAAGGAAAAGATGTGTTGCTTGTGCAGGTCTATGTTGATGATATCATTTTTGGGTCTACTGATCCAAAGATGAGTGAGGATTTCTCCAAGCTTATGACAGACAAATTCAAGATGAGTGCTATGGGGGAGATGAACTTCTTTCTTGGTTTACAAGTTCAGCAGAAAGAAGATGGTATCTTCATCTCCCAGGACATATATGTTGCTGAAATCTTGAAGAAGTTTGGCTTTTCTCCACATGAAAAGAGGGCTTCTACTCCTATGGATAGAGAACACCCTTGGGGAAAGATTGGAGATGGGAAAGATGTTGATGTCAGGCATTATAGATCCATGATTGGATCCTTGATGTATCTTACTGCTTCCAGACCTGATATCATGTTTGTTGTATGTGCTTGTGCACGTCATCAAGTGACTCCCAAAGAATGTCACCTTTATGCTGTGAAGAGGATCTTTAGGTACCTAAGATATTTCCCTAATCTTGGTTTGTGGTACCCAAAGGATTCACCATTGGAGCTGATTGCATATTAAGATAGTGATTATGGAGGTGACAAGTTTGATAGGAAATCCACAACTAGTGGATGTCAGTTTCTTGGGAGCAGATTAATATCTTGGCAATGCAAGAAACAAACAGTGGTGGCTAACTCTACAACTGAAGCAGAGTATGTGGCTGCAGCAGCATGTTGTGGTCAAGTGCTGTGGATTCAGAACCAACTGTTGGATTATGGGTATAATTTCATGCATACTAAGATACTTGTTGACAATAATAGTACTTTATGCATCATTAAGAATCCTGTGCATCATTCTAAAACTAAACACATAGAAATTAGACACCATTTTATAAGAGATTGCTTTGAGAAAGGTTTAATACAACCAGATAGGGTTGACACTGAGGAAAATGTGTCAGATTTATTAACTAAACCTTTTGATACTGGAAGATTTCAATACTTGGTAAAAAGTATTGGAATGGTTAAACTCACTTGAATATGTGTTTTGGATTCTTTTTGTAAAAGTATGTACAGGATGATGCATTATTATTATTGGTCTTCTTGATGATTTAGATTTTCCACTATATTTTTCTAACACTAACAAAGGTTGTTTGAACACTGATAAGTGTTTTTGCAACGTTGTCAGCAATATAATTGTCTAACGCTGACAAAGCTTTCTTCAACGCTGTTGTGTGTTATCGGGGCGTTGTCAGCAACAATGTTAGTTTTGTGGTTTTAATCTAAATGTGCAGATAGTAATACCATTGGATACAGAGTTGCTTATGGATCAAAGGAGGAGCATTTGGACAAGTTTTTATTTATGGATGATGGTTGGAATGTTTCATTCCTATCTTGACATAAATTTTTTATGTTCATGCATGATTTTAGCAAACTTTTTGTATCATAGTTTAAGGGGAGGTTTTAGGAACCTTTAGGATTTTTGGGTATCCATATGATACTCTTATCACAATTCTAGATTGTGTCCACAGGTGAGTATGGGTTAGTTTTACTAAACCATGAGGCACTGTAGCATGCATAGTATATCAACTTTGCATGCTGCCAAGACATTTTTGGCCTAGAATTGGTTGTGGTCTGTTGGGAGACTTGGGAATGATTTTGATATGGGATTTACCTGGGAGTAACAAGGATTTTATAAGGTAACTTGGTTGTTAAGACTTTTGGTTAGCAAGGGACACTAGAGGACTGTTATGTCTATCTTGCTTATGCAAGTGTGCATAAGTGGACAGTGCTTGCCGCCCTATAATAATTATCAGCTTTTGGTTATCTTCTCTAGGATAAATTACTTGTTAAGGTCATTTTTCACTTTTTAAAACAATTTTATTTTTGGACGCTGACAAGAAATTTCCAAGCGTTGTTGTGACCAAATTGGACGCTGACATGGCTTTAGGCGAACGTTGACAAGATTATAGCCGTTGGGCGTTGATAGGTTATATTTGACCGTTGAAACTCAATGGGACCTACCCAGTTGTTACTTTTTGACATATTTTCAAGCCGTAATTTTAGGAGTTGTTACTTTCATTAAATGCATGAGATAACTTATAACTTTTTCAATATTTTCATGATTAGTTTTTGAAAATCTTTGCCTATTTTTGGGCCAATCACATGCATTCTTTATCTCCTATAAATTTGGCTCCTATTTTAAAACAGGGTATCTATAATTCTTGTCTAACACTTTTCTCTTATCAACCTTCATCTTCTACATTTCAAATTAACAGCTTTCATCAATGGCACCAAGATTTAACTCAGCAGAATTGGATTTGGGGTTCAAGTCTCAACACAACATGATTGCTTATCTTGTTGCTGATAATGATTTGTTCCCTCAATACACACAAATGGTGGCGTATTTGAACACATCCCCCTTAAGGTATGCTCTTTCTCATGCACCACTCATTCCAGTCACACACATTAAACAGTTTTGGAACACTGTCAGTTCCTCAACAGTTAATGGAGTGACCACATTAACTTCTATTGTTCATGGGAGATCTTGGGTGGTTACTGAGGCCTTGGTACGCCAGGCCTTGCATCTTGATGATGCTGATGGTGTAACCATTCTTCCCATAACTGAAATAGAACAAGGGCTTAGGGCTTTGGGATATCCAATTCCTGATGAAGGTACTCTTAATAAGTATCATAAGCAGGAATTTCCCCCAGCCTGGAAGTACCTCATTCACATTCTCCTTCAATGTTTGAGTCCCAAATGTACTGCACACAATGAGATCAATAGATCCATTGCAACTGCTATTGTGCGCATTGCAACAGGGCAAAAATATAACTATTCTAAAATGATTTTTGAAGGGATGTGTAAAAACAAGGTGACAAAAATGACTTTAGCTTATCCCCGTTTTCTGCAAATGATTTTTGATGATCAAAGATATTGTTCAAGGGATCACAATGATTTTTATAAAATCCCTGAACAAAAGAAAGCTATTTTTACAAAGATGAATTCACCACCTCATAGAGACTTACATTTAACCCCAACCATGCTTGCTGTTATTGCAGCAGCACAACCCCAACCAGACCCCTAACCTCAAATTGACCCTCAACCACAACTTGAACCTATTCCTGAACCTTTACCCTCACCTGAACAAATGCAAATAGACCAAGAACCCTTTGACGCTGACACATCAAATGTTGGCGTTGATGTGCCTATTTCCAACGCTGACACCCAACCATCACAATCCCAAACACCCCTTAACCAACCCACATCTACCCATTCTTCCACACCATCTTCCACACCACCTGAATATAGGTTGATCAAACACCCAAGGACTACTGGAGTGTTCTCCTTTGGTGGTCCTAGCCATGAAGCAGAGAGAACCACCTCCACAAGTGTGGCTGGTGACCTGGATGAGGCTGGGACTATTGGTTCTGGCTTAGAAGCTGGCCAAGGCAGTCCCACCATACTTAAGTCCTCATCCATGCCCAATGAACCTGACTTGGGAGGTCAAATCCCCATTTCAGAAGAGGGCAGACTGGAACCAATGACTATTTTGGAATTGACGGCAGTCTGCATTAGCTTGCAAAAGCAAAATGCAGACTTAGTACAAATTGTCAGCTCACAAGGCCTTGAACTCAAGGAATTGAGGGAGAGGATTGTTGTTTTGGAGAGTGATCATGCTAGGAGGGGTATGGAGGAGTCTTCCAAAGGGGAGGAAGATCAAAGAAATCTGAGTGATAAGAGCAGTCAAGATGGTCAATCAATGGATGTTGCTGAAGCTCTTACTACTTTGAAGGAAAAAACAGGTTTTGATACGTCCTTAATCTCTCCAACCAATCTAAATTTATCATTTACAGCTATGTTGAGAGAAGTTACACAAGGCGCTGAGGGAAAATATTTGAGCGTTGACAAGACAAATTTGGACGCTGATAGAAGTATTTTGGGCGCTGATAGAGGAAATTTGGGCGTTGACAGATCTGCACATGAAGGTGATGTATTCCAGTCATCATCTATCATCAAGGAAGTTCCTACTCAGGTATTACTATCTACCTTACCAACCATTGCACCATCAGATAAGGGTAAGGGTAAATTGGTAGAAGAAATTGTTCCAAAGAATGCAGCCCAAGTTGAATTTGATAGAAGATTGGCTGAACAATTGATGGAACAAGGTGAAAAAGAAAAGTCACCATTTGTTGTGACTTCTGAAGAAGAAAGTGATGAAGCTAGCTCAGACTCAAGTGTGATGATTATAGAACCAGAAAGGCTTGAGTATGGTGATGAGCTTGCTAGGGAAAAGTTGAGAGATTTAAATTTGCAGGTTGACTTTGACATGCCAGAGGTGGTTCAGATGTACTATTCTTGGGAAGAAAGCTGTATGGATAATCCAGACTTGACCATTTCAGATCAAATATGGGGTTTGGAGCTTCTTCTTAGAGTTCAGAAGGATTGTAAGGTGATTTTGAAGCACAAGGCAAGCAATATTCTCTCTAAGTTGAAAAGGGATAGAAGGGAGCTCTACTTTATGTTGCTCAGATGTCATGGAGTTGGATGGACACATCAGAAGTTAAAGGCTTTGACATTTGATGAGTTGGAACATAGGGCTTATCCTATTTGGGTGAAAGTGCAGGAAGAGAACACTTACAGACTTCTTTCAAATGAAAGAAAGGAGCAACTTGCAGAAGAGATGGAAATCAAGAAAGCTATGATAGTTCCCAGGCCAGTGAAGAAGGGATTTACACTTGAATTTCTAAAAGATATGAATCCACTATATCCAAGTGAAGCAGTTATTAGAAAGAGCCTCAAGCTCTCCCCATTAGAAGCTTCAGATATGGTGCAAGTGTTACCATTAGATTCCAGGAATCCAATTGTGAGTTATGATGAGGATGAATGTGGATTCTGGAAGATTGGCAGATTTGGCAAGGAGGTACACACTTTTACCACTCTCATATCTTTATTTGCAAGTTGTGATAGAGAAGACTTGGTGGACCTTTGGAGGTTGCTGGAGACCAAGTATGAGGCTGAAGCACCAACTTCAGCTAATGGAATAAAACTTTGGACCACATTCAAAAGAATGTGTGGGACAAATGAGGAAGATCCTAAAATATGGAAGGATCTTGAAGATGACCTCAGTGGTCTTCAATGGAGGTTATATTCAGCTGCTGGTGTATACCATTTGAGTTCTACAAAGTTTGCTGAGTATCTACTAGTGGATGCTCAGTATTTCATATCCAAGGCTGTTTTGGAAAAGATGAAGGACACCCAGTTGGAGATAGATTATACAAGTGACGTGGCAAAGAATTTGATCAGATTTATTTATTACCAGTATGAGAAGGTTTGTCAGACTCCTCTAAGTTCTTAATGATTATTCAGAAACTTGATCATAAGAGTGGATATCAAGTTTAGGGGAGGATTGTTGGGATTAAATTAAGGCCAGATCACTTGAGCGCTGACAAGAACAACTCAAGCGTTGACAAGAACAAAGTGAGCGCTGACAGCCCAAGCGTTGACAAGTTAAATTCAAGCGTTGATAGATTGAAGACAAGCACTGATGGAAGATATAAGCTACACGTTTATTATATTCTAGAATACTTCTAGTAAGGATAGAAACGACAATGTATTTTCTATGTTTATCTTTACCTAGAATAGTTGATACGTAGCTTATTGTACAAGGCTTCTTAGTCTATAAAAGAAGGCCTTTAGATTAATGTTTAGTATCAAGTTTTATATAAGTTTTCATTCGTAAACATCTTTCATTGTAAGCAAGTTCGACATTCATAATCAAAGTGAAAGTTTTGTTTACATCTTGTGTTCTTGTTTAAGTGTTAAATTCCGCATAACACTTAGATTCACAAAGCATATAACAAAGGTTTCTCTACGTGTGATACTTGATCTAATCTCGTATACACAAAGCTAATCGATATAAGTTTGGGATCAACACAAAGAAAACGCAACTTATTCCCCAAGGACTGCCACGTGTCAAGATTAACAACCAAGACTCTTAGCTTAACCCCAAAGCTAAAATGAACGTCTATGATAATTTTGGACAACTCATATCAAAGATTCGTCTAGAAGACCTCAAGGACAATTCAGGAATTTCACTTTTAGGGTTTATGAATAGTGTTAGGCTAGCATTTGCCTATAAAAGGAGACCTCAACCTGTGACAGTCCCTTTGTTCCAGATTTTAGCTTTTAAATCTTTGAAATTACTTTTTATGAAATAAAGTTTGAATTTCTGAAAATTTTGAATTCTCATTTGTTATTTATAAAAGTTTGGTATCTGATAAGCTAAAGTCTGAGTTCCATATTCATGTTTGAAGGTTTTTGAGGCAAGGTTTTAAGCAATAAGACTTGTGTTTCAAAAATCAGAAAGTGCTTGTTAATTGTTCATTATTTTGGTTTGTTGTTCTTAGCAGGTACTTGGAAGCTGGTACTTGTTTTGCTAGTACCTCAGCTCAAACAATCCAGGGCCTGGATGTAGGTCTTGGAGGTTTGCACCCTTCTCCTTTTTCATTTTTCTTAATTTTTTCTGAATATTGGTGATTTTACATGATTATTGTTGAATATGTGTTTTTATGGTTGAATCTTGTTTATCTGTGCTTGTTTGATGTTATTGAATTGATATTAACTTGATTTGTGGGTTAAATCTGAAATATCCTTTGAAAATTTATGAAATCAGATAATTAAGGGGTGTTTGGGTTAACTACAATAACAAGTTTTGTGGAAAGTTGAGTAGGTGTTTTGTGTTGGTAATTATTGGTATTTGTTTACCTGATATACTTGGTCATTTATTTGCAGGTTTTGTGGTTTGAAACACCTAGATCCTAAATTAGGCTCTAAAATAAGATTTACTTGTTGAATTTGTCTATGGTTTAAGGGACACCTAGATCTAATCATAGACTAGGGTTAACAAGTGATTAAACCTAGTTAATTACACCAGGGAAGTAGGATTTGAGGCTTGAAATTAGATTTGTGGTCAATTAGATCAGCAAAGTGTGCATGTGTTCTTGAAGTTCAAAACAGCAAGTATAATCTGCTTTGATCTTGTTCCATACCTTGTTTCAGTGATTGATTTAAGTTTGTTTGTGCTTAATCATAGTTTATATAGCTTGTGTATGCATCTGGTTAAATTTGGAGTGCTTATTCATGCTAAAACTGCTTATTTGTTCATAACTGCTTAATATCAAGGTCTGTGGACTGTTTTCTTAATCTGGGCTTATTGTGTGAACCAATTTGTGATTTCTTTGTTGATATAGACTCCTTGTGATTCACTGATCACAAGGGTTCCCTTGTTTCCATTTGAATCCAACTGGATCTCTCTAAAAAGCTTGGTCAAATAGTCAAAGGAGTGGGAACTCCTTTCCCCTGCTGCTAGCCACTGCTAGTGTATTTTTGTGTTCAGCTTATCAATAAGCTATTATAGCTTATTTTAACCAGCAACAACTTGGATTTTGTAATAGGTGCTCATTATTTGACCCATTTGTTCATACTGGAGCAATTGGTGGGTTGACTTTAGGGTTTGACTAGAAAACCAACTTAATTGACTTTTCATAAGTGCTTATTGGCTTATTCTGGCTTATTGGATTTTTGTTGATTGATTTGGCTTATTGAAGTCATTTGTGACATTTTGCATGTTGAATCAAGTTCTGAGGTGCCCTAAATCTCAAACCCACTATTTTGTCTTTTAGTAGAATTATACTTTGCTTATTTCTGGCTTATTGAGTGTGATTTTTCAAACTTTCTTTTAACAGATCTCTTTAGCATCCCAAAAGAAGGTTGTGTGTCAAATTAGAGCTTATGGCATTAGCTTATTGCTTAATGGGCTTAATGGCCCAATAAGGATAAGTTGTTTGATCATTAAGCTGTGATAAGCTCACTTTCAGCTTTTGAGCCTTCAGAGTTTTATGTTTAGAATTAAATTTTGAGTCAGATAGTGCTTTTCCAAGTCATTTGGGCTTATTTGGACTTTTTGGGCTAAAAAACCCATTAAGCTTGGCTGTTTTTGATTTTAGTCCATTTGGGGCCCAATAGGGGTATTCTGGTCATTTCACTTTCATTTTCTGTTTAATTAGGTCAAAATAAACTAGTTTGCAAGTTTTTAGAATTTTTTATAATTTTTGGATTTTTAATATTATTTTAATATTATTTTATTATTATTTTTCAAATTTCACATTTTTGCACTTTTTACATTTTTCTTAGCTTAAATACATTAAAATTGGATTTTTGCAACTCTTAGATTAATTTTATCATCTTTAGATTAATTTTCATAATTATTTTAAGTTTTAATAGTTTTTAAATCATTTTAAATAGTTTTTATTAGTTTAAAAATTTCTAAAAATAGTTTTTAATCTTTTTAGGTCATTTTAGAGGTTTACTAATTGAAAAATATTTATTTGGGCTTTTTGATAATTAATTTGATTTTTAAGGCTTTAATTAGCATTTAAAAATTGAATATTTAATTAATTAAAAGGTTTCAAAAAGTTTTTATCATTGGTAAACTCTTAGTTTATTTATTTTGATTTTTGGTGAATTTTTGGTAATTTTTAGAATTAATTTTTATTTTAGCTTATTTTACGGTTTTACGTGTAGTCGTAGTAGTAATTAATTTCACGTCTTCGCCATCCTCTTTTCTCATCCCCTTCTAACCAATATTAATCTCAAACCTTGATACATTTTAGTCACACACATATACCTCCTTGGGAAACGGACTTGAACTTCACCTTAGGGTCATTTGTACACGGTTTTCCTAAACAGTCGTATTTAATACTTTCCCTATTTTGGTACTCTTTTCCTAAAGGGTATACACAAACTCTACAATCAATGTCCAAGCGGGAATATGCTCACTACAACAAAACATGGATTATAGGACCCTTTCATGGGACACTTTTTTGTGAAGTGTCCTAAGAAAACTTCTAATAAAACCACTCAAGTTGTGAGTCCTGTTATGTCGCAACATATAGGACATTTAACGTATAAGTCTTGTTAAGTATGTTTTATAGGACACTTATTCATTTTGGTTTTATTATAGTTTACTCTAATAAGACACTTCACATGCAGGTCCTATTATACTAAGCTAATAGGACTGTTAATTTTTGGGTTTTTATAAGAACATAAGTGAACATGACGCTAAATAAATGAGTCTTATTAAGTTAAGCTTTATGGGATACTTTATTTTTAGATTTTTATTATGCTGTAATCTAATAGGACCCTATGTATTTGGGTTTTATCAATATAAATTATAGGATCTTTTATGGGTCGATTCTTATTATGATGAAATCTATGTTGATCCTTTTAATATATAATGAGTGTCATTTTATACACTTTTTAGGAGTTATTTTACCCCGTTATTTTTCATAAAATGCCTAAAGACGTCTTAATTTCTTTCTTTTTATTATTTTAGCAGTTTGAAAGCACTTGGAGCGTTTGAGAGGTTTTAAAGATGTTTTAGAGCATTTTCACCGGTTTTGGAAGAGGTGTGGAAGACGTCAAGTAAAAAATACACAGATTTCTCAAGTCACAAAGAAAGTTGCCAACATGAGCCATAGACGATGTCGCACTTTGTACCCGACGCCGTCGCATTGATCCTCCAGATGACATCGCCCATCCAACCTAATGGCATCATACCTTATCGACAGTAGAAGCCCATGAAATATTCGCAGGCCCAAAGACGCCACACTTATAACCGACGTCGTCGCAACCCAAATCCTATATATAGACCCCTTGTAAACATACAATTCTTTTAGAATTTTAAGGTTAGCTTGGAGAAAAAAATATCAGACGATTTTAGGGTTTCAAAACCCTATGAAACTCCATTCTTTCACCTATATCAATCAAAGAACAAGGTTTTACTTATTTTCATTAATCATGTCTATTTGTTTGATGATTATATCTTGTATCTTTTTTTTTGTCTTGCTATGCTACGCCCCCCACATGGAAGCGATTCAACTAAAGATTTTGATTCCAGTGGCTTGTCTAGGGCAAGGGATGCAGGTATGAAAGATGAAGCTTGAAAGCGGGGGAGTTCTTCTACTGCATGTTCAGAGAAAGACTTCGCCCATGGCATAGCTCAGTCATTCAATCATGGGAGGGTCATAGGATTCTTAGATTTCTTGTTATTTATCTATGATTTCATGAAAGGTATAATGTGATCTTCTTGTGTTTGTTGATTCTTGGATTGATTGTGTACATGTTAGGCTCTAGAAAACCAGATTAGATCTTCATATCTTAACTGTTGATATGACTAGGGAAACGTGGGTGCTAGATAATGCATCGCCACGTAGATCCATGTTCTTGGTCATGAACTCCCTCAATCGGGCTGTCAATTGCATAATACTCTTGTGTGTTGTTCTGGTGCATACATTTGGGTGGTTGTTAATGCATGTGTTAATGACTAGATATAGGGTTTGTATATGATTCTCTATTTATGATTTTGTCACATAGATGATTATAAGGGTGCATGTCCAATGGGTTAAAACTAGTAAACATCACCACACCACTATGCCAGGGTTTATTTGTTTCTTACATGACTTATAATTAATACAAACGAAAACACTTATATATTTATTGAACAAGGTGTGACGGGTAGCAAACACACATGAAAGGTATAATGTGATCTTCGTATGTTTGTTGCTTTTTGGATTCATTGTGTACATGTTAGGCTCTAGAAAACCAGATTAGATCTTTATATCTTAATTGTTGATATGACTAGGAAAACATGGGTGATAGATGATGCATCACACATAGATCCATGTTCTTGGTCATGAACTCCCTCAATCGAGCCGTCAATTGCATGACAGTCTTGTGTGTTGTTCTTGTGAATACATTTAGGTATTTGTTAATGCATGTGTTAATGAGTTGATATATGGTTTGTAAGTGATTCTATAATTATGATTTTGTCACATAGATGATTATAAGGGTGCATGTCAAATGGGTTAAAACTAGTAAACATCACCATACCACTATGCTAGTTTATTTGTTTCTTACATGACTTATAATTAATACAAACGGGAACACTTGCATATTTATACAACAAGGTGTGACGGGTAGCAAACACATTAAAAGAACATTGTAGTGAGTAGTGTATAATTAAGTAAACGTATTTTATTTACTTGGTGACATTCAACAACACATTATGTTAGGTTTAGTTATAGTGTTAGTCAAAACCTCCCTTTTATACCCCGATAGTTTACATGCTTTCAAAAAATATAAAAATACGATATGAAGTTGTGTTGAGTACATAATGTAACATTCGATGTAAGATATATAGATTAATAGATTAATAAAAGTAGGATAACAAACGCTTACACGCTCGATCTCATGTTGCAAGAATGTAACATCCCGCCTACTCAGACCACAATATTGTCCGTTTTGCCCGCAAGCTCACGATTTTGCTTTGTGGACCTCTTGTGAAGACTTTCCGGAAGGTCACCTAAGCTAGTACTACTCTCCCATGAGCACGCTTAACTACCAGTTCCTAAGAACCCCACTTGCAGTAGACCATAAAACGTGTTGTGTCATGAGAAGGCGACTGTTATCTTATGAACCATGGATCTCTCCTGGCCACAGTCGATGTGGGATTTGCCTAGGGTGTCACAATCACCCCCCCCCCCCCTTCAGGACTCATCGTCCTCCATGAGGTTTGCCCCACCATCCCGAATGACTCAGGAGTGGCTCTGATAACACTTGTAACATCCCGCCTACTCAGACCATAATATTGTCTGCTTTGCCCGCAAGCTCACGGCTTTGCTTTGTGGCTCTCTTGTGAAGACTTCCCGGTAGATCACACAAGCTAGTACTACTCTCCCATGCGTACGGTTAACTGCCAGTTCCTAAGAACCCTACTTGCAGTAGACCACAAAACGCGTTGTGTCATGAGAAGACGACTGTTATCTTATGAAACATGGATCTCTCCTGGCCATAGCCGATGTGGGATTTGCCTAGGGTGTCACAAAGAAAAGTAATGAAATTTATCTAAGAGGGAGTGTAACATCTATTTATTCATGACGAAAAAGTAAAGTCAAATCATATATGAAAAGTCGTTCCTTAGTGTGAACAACCATGCACGAGGTTTTTCATAAATTAGGGGCGAGAGAATATAACGAGCCAAATAACAAAAAAGGGGTTCTAAGTGGAATATTGCTTACTGCGTGGGTTCCTTGCTGATCATTTTGCTCTTTTTTAAGTACCTATGGGATAAGGGTGTCGTACGTGTCACGAGTAGAACACTAGATATAAAAATACTTGAAATATTTTATCAACATCATCGATAGTTTTAATCTAAAAAACATATAACATAAATTTGTCTGATCATCCAGATACTTATTTACAAACCACAAGAGGTGACCTAATGATAAGAATACTAGTTTTCTAAAATTGGAGGTCAAAGGGTCTGAACTCAACAAGGGGAAAATTAATCCCTTTGTGGCCACAAAAATTCACTTGGACTTTGGGTTATTCGAACGGGTAGTCTTATTAGGATTAGTCAACTCACAATGTCGAATTCGAAATCAAAGTTAAAAAAGTACTTGGTGACATATGTATTTGCGCCGCAAAATGCACATACCAGTCGCTAGAATGCATGAATAGTCGGTCGATCTTATAAAAGAGATTTTAGTTTTTTTACGAATACTAACTCGAAAGTTACTTTATAAAAATCCGACAACTTATACAAAAAAATTGAAAGGTTAAAATATACAGTTATTTTTTTTAGAAAAAACATAAAGATTAACCTATTACTCTCTTCGTCCAATAATTATAGCCAATTGACAAAAAACGTGCAATTTAAGAAAAACATCAATTTTACTGATTTTGTTCTTACTTTTTACAAAATAATAATTTTACATTTAAGTTTTAACTTCTTCAAAATCTCTATATCTATTCCTTATAAAGGTTGTATATGAGATGTTGAAACTAGCTTTCTCAACATTGCAATATTTAATTTTTTCAACTTGCGATTCAATATTCAACTCTGCCTCTAACTTTGGAAACCATCCCATCTTGATAAATGTTGTAACACATCACCATCTATACGCAATTCAACTTTCAAAATTCAACAAACCCTAAAATAATATACACAACCTCCATTTTTCTCTCTCTCTAAAAGTCATACCCAAGACTAAGAAATAACACTAACAATAAACCTATAGGTTCCTAGTATTACTATTCAAAACACATAAAAATAAACTAAGAAGGAACGGAGATCTCCTTCTAAATGCAATCCTAATGCATCCAAATCTAGCCACTTCTATCCTCAAGCTTAACCACATTCTCACCTGAAAGAGACACTAAAACACGTCAACATAAAGTTGGTGAGAGTCATAGGTTTAGACTCAAACGCCAAATCATACCAAAAAGCTGTGAGTACAATCAAAGTTCAAAACATATGGACAATGTGATACTATCATGTATTAACAACTATCATTCAAGAATTAATCAATCAAACCAACACTAAGGCTCCCAGCCAATACCATACACCAAACTCCCATAGGTATCCAAACACCTATGAACAATTCCCCAAGGCCCCGCCTTGTCATTATACATTGGTCCCATAGATGCTCACACATCTATGTACCTCCCCAAGGCCCCGCCTTGTCAACATCCCCTTGGTACCAAGTCAAAACATAAACAATCAAGAATTATCTAGCAGTTAATCACATAAGTATGCACACATAAGTCCATTACCAACGCCAAAACATTCACAGCATAAATTTATAAATACCATAACACAGTGTCTTTCCCTCCCATCTGGAAGTCAAAAACAATAGTAAACATGGGACTATGAAACTCACATTATTGAGCTTCCCCAAACATCCGCGCACTAGCAAAAAGCTAACAACCAAAACCACATAATCAAAACATGAACCAAACACTAAAATGGCTTATCAACCTATGATGGACATCTAACCTTCTCCCATATATATAACTCATATATATTCTCTAAGCATCTCATTACACCCCTCTATAAATCCCTTAACTCGTTTTACTTCATAATACATCCCGTTAACATTTTATCAAAAACAGTCCCAGTTTTAGGTCTCCAAACCATAAGCCAAACAACCACCTAAACACACCCATGATCTCTGTAAAGGGAATATTTATGCCCTTACATATGTTAACTAACACCTCCCACTTGTCCTAACCTTAAAGATACTGTTAAGCCCCGATATATATATATATACTTTTGTCATTCCAGATTTATTGATTTTAAACATAAAACAAGTTTGTTATGATTAGGGGGTCTTACCCTAAACCACAACCTTAGTCCAAGTGCAGATACTTACTATAATATATAAACCATCTCTCATGTTCGTTAGAACATCCCAATGCAACCCTAAGTACCCCAAACAACCCAAAACTTAAAAAGAAAACAGACTGAATTCAAAACTGTTTTGACCTCCGACTGTTGTAACCTGTTTTTGACCCACTTCCTACCTCCAATTTAGTTCTTGTTTCTTGAATTGGAAAGCCACTTCAAATACCTTTTCAGGGATACTTGGATCGCAAAATAAGAGTTTTTAGAACTCCCAATATGATCAAAACAATTGACTCAAAATTCTGCCCAGTTTTTAAAAACGGGTTTAATTAATTTAACCTAATTAATTACCCATAACCCCACTAATTACAAGCCCTAATTTATATAATCATTACATTATCATTAATATATCATCAATATAATGTTTTTAAATTAAACCATAACCTAAATCCATCATAAGATGATTAAAGAAATCATTAAAACAATTAAATTGAAAAGGGTTATGAAGGTTTACCTTTGATTTATGAAAACCCCAAAATTTTTGATGAACCCTAATTTTTCTTTAATACATGTCGACCAAAACTCTCCAGGAAGAAAAATAACGCGTTTGATATTATGTTTGTATTCTTTATATACCACAAAATCCTAGTCCAACTACAAAACCCACTTTCCTTTTTTTCCCTTTTCCCCTTTTTTTTGTTTAAGTCGTCCAAACCGACTTTGCACCCTTTAATTTTCGTTTTTTTTCTTTTTATTATTAATATATGTATTAATAATATTACCTTAATTTTCCTTAATTTATTTCAGCTCGTAAAGCCTCCAAAACCTCAAAACCGTAAAACTAGTCAGTTTTTACGCGTTTTCGCGTAAAAGACGTAAAATATACACTTTTATAAAAAATCTCAAATTTTGAAATAAACTTTATATT
This sequence comes from Glebionis coronaria, assembly GCA_025667525.1. Classification (NCBI taxonomy): domain Eukaryota; kingdom Viridiplantae; phylum Streptophyta; class Magnoliopsida; order Asterales; family Asteraceae; genus Glebionis; species Glebionis coronaria. Next base: position 165,130,036 of record CM046874.1, read on the forward strand.
TAAGTCCTAAATGACTTAAAACCATCCCGAAAAATATCCATATGACTAATTACCTCATCCGAGACTTCTAAATGCTAAACCGTAAATCGTAAAAATACGATTTTCTATAATACATATACGTATATGTGAAACCACTAAATAACACCATCTCACTTCATAGTCACTACCATGTGACCTCATGAACATGAAATCATCACACATCGTTTCACTCACAAGGTACCCCGTACCGGAAACGATATCCAAACCACAATCTATACACACCAATAAGCACATAAACACGTAAAGACACGTAACTAGCACAAATCAAAACTAAGTGACGAACTTCAAAACCAGGGTTTTCACATCACTCCCTCCTAATAGAAATCTCGTCCCGAGATTTACTCCTTAGGATCAAACACACAAACAACAAATCAAACGAGGATACTTGTTCTAAATGAACTCCTCTCATTTCCACGTGAACTTTAGTTCAAGTTTCAAAATACCACATATACAAACCAAAAATAATTAAACTCATTGCCAAACTCTTGACCTCGCAGTCAATAAATCTCACAAATGGTCTTTGATAAAACAAAGACTCTTATTAACACAAGTCCCGAATAACCGTACATGCAAAATGCATTCTCAAACAACCTTTACCAATCTCAATACATGAAATGTATCATGTATACAACTCATTTCCCCCAGGTAATTATATGCTCATAAGCTAATGGTCTGATCTTTCCAAAGATCATAAATGGACCTACAAAACTCTACATCAACTCTTCCATTTTACCAAAACATACCACCCGTTACTATGGGTGAAACTCCCTACATAACTTTGTCACTAACTCTAGTGGTTTCCTCCTTTTCTACATATCATCCCTTGTTGCTCTCATCCTTTCCACAAACATCACTACCACATTAGTAGCCTCTTTTACCAATTCTAGTCCATAATAGGGACATCTCACCCTATCCTTTCATATAGTGCCTCAAATGGCATTTATCGACTTCTAGTATGATAACTATCATTATATGAAAACTCAGCCATCACTACAGAGTTTTCTAACTCCCTCTAAATCAATCACTCATGCCCTCAGTGTAACTCCTAAGGTTGTATAAATATCTCACTTTCCTATCCTTTTCCAGTTAGCTGGATATACTCATATCCAATCATGTTCATCAACTCCCTTTAGTCCGTATCCCAAACTACTTAAAAATTCCAATCTCCTTACAAAGTGACCTATGACGGTCTTTCACATATCCATTAGTTCTTCCAATCCAAATCAACTTATGATCTATACACATCATCAAAAGGACGGTTATCTAAGTTAGACCAAGCCCTTCGTCCCTATGGCATATCACACCTATAACTCCTCATCCATTCGATTATCGATACTAAGCCTTTCAAACAATCAGTATAGGTTAGTGCCATTTCTTTTTCCATACTACGACAGTATTAGCCTGCGTTGTGCTTTATTCTACTCATTAGGCTCTACCAAAGTTTTACCTTCGGTTCCTATCTCGACCTATTTTATTCTTGCTTCGCTTCTATTCACACTTCCTCGTTTTTCTTCAACTCATACCATACGTCACGATGTGATGCTTCCCATCGTTTCTTCCCTTGCCATAATCCTTCATAAGGCACTCCATACATATTAGGCTAACCTTTACGCAAAACCCTCTATTCCATCACGTACGCAATTCTTCCAACTTCCCAACTACGTGACTTCTCATTCCTCTTGAACTATGAGATGAATTAGTCAGTCTATCGACTATCACCCAACTCTCGTCGTACTTATTCTTCCACCCCATTATGTATCCCTTTAACTAACTTCGTCTTTACATTGCCCTTTCTAAGCTACTCCTATCTATATAGGAAGTATAGTCTACGTCACTTTTCTCCATATGATTGTCCAAGCCACACAACATACAGGTTGACGCGTTCTCTGCTTTAGACAACTCAACTCGTGCAACCTACACTCTTCATCCAAATCACCCTAATACGTCATCCATATAGTTCAAGTTCGTCTCAGCTTCACTTCATTCTTCTTATTCCATGTCTCATCAACCATACTTGCCTTTCCCAAATGGTACTTGGCCTTACAATTTTCTTCCATCAATTAACTCCACCCATCACCTTTGCCAAATGTTCAATCAAGATGATTAAATATGTGTTGGAGACGTTCATGATCCGTATAGATCATTCTCCACGTATCGTACACCAAATGCCTCTAACATTCTAGGCATATATAACAGTCCAGCTCCACTAACTAAGTCTATCCAGTTCTTCCAAATCTTCAGTTCCTGCAACGTATAAGCGATCGCCTTTCTTTGTCATCCTCGTACGCGTCCAAATCCTTGCTCCACGTATCGTCATGCTTCGCGAATTCATCCAGTCCATCCGATAATGCCAAGATCGGCTCATTATCCAATCCACTTCTTCAGCCTCCAAAATGCTTCCTCATCCTTGTTCACTTCGCCCCTTGCTGGTTCCATGATATGTCATCATCTTTAACTACTCATCATGGTAAACTTAATACTAAAACTCACAACCGAAAATTTTACGTATAATTCCCTTTCCTAACAACTCCAAACCAACTCATAATTTACCTCACTCCTTTCTAAGATTTGAGTAGATCAAGATGTCGTCAATGCTCCCGATGACAACTAGTTTATACCCGTTCATGCACACTCGATTCACTGACTTCATGAAAACCGCTAGTGCTTTGGCGAAGCCAAATGCATAACCGTAAACCCAAAGCGTTCATTCAACATCCTTAGCAGTTTCAACTATGTCCTCATTGCACCCTCTCTTAGCGGCAATACGAGTAAATTCCTACCTTGTTCTACTTGCAAATTTCTACACGCATCTTAAAAGACCGATACTTCCTCTCATCGGACCACTCAACCACTTTCCACATCCAATCTACTACTAAGAAACTCAACTTTTATCCGGCATTCCTTGCAATTTCTAACAGCTCTTGTTTTTAAATCACTTCATCAACGATTTGCCTTGGAAAGGCACTAACTACAGCTCCTCTCACCTCCCCTACTTGCTTTATTTATGGTTCTACCTCACCGTAATAGGCAAACCTACTAAATTTTAGGAAATTTTCGGAAAACTTACATACCCTACGAATAATCATAAATACCTTTGAGGTATTGTATCCCCTTCCAACACTCTCTATGGCGCGTTACTTGTGCTAGTATCCCATAAATCTCTATTTATCTCCTTGGTACTCATAAGAGACCTCATGACCACATTAGTTCGTCTACGAACCTCTTTCCTCCCCACTAAGGGTATTCCGACCGTTCTCTCATGGTCACCTACTTAAGCGTGTAGGCGCGACCAAGTATTTCATATGACTACCTCAACGCTCCCGAACAATACGAAACCAAAACTACATCCTGAATCCATCATATACAATCAATGAATCAAACCCACGGATAACTAACGACATTTCATGTGCACCAAAAAAAACAAGTCAAAAACCACGAGACTCAAAAGAAAACTCAAACCAAACACATGTATCAATTCAAAATGACCCATGACAACGAAAAATAATCCAAGAAACACCCAATGGTAACCAAAACATATTACGCCCCGCGACATATTATTTAAACCGTGCAAAAGACCGACCTTTCCAAAAGAATATATTTTTATTTATTATTATTTTTTTTATTTTTTTATTTTTTTACCTCCCCACATCTATGTGACTCAAACCATCTACAAACAACCTTCTAGGCGATCTCAAAACTCAACCCAAAGACTAGGTATCCCGTGCACCCCAAATACAAATAAACTACTATTCAAAACTCAACCTTGAACCCGACACTTGTACAACAATTCCGACCAATCCACTGACCCTCCATGACTATACTTTCTGAATATTTGAAAAGTACGTTCCGAGTACATAATTTTTGGCTTTTGAATCACTCAAAAAGCTCTAAAAATGAACAAGTTATGACCAAAACAGTTTTATATTAATGAAAGATAAAATTGTATGTGAAATCTTCATAAACTCAATTTAACCTTGTATTAATAATTATAAATGACGTGAATCGGTTGAACCCAATTATATAAACTATGTAAGTAGAAAGAAATTTTACTTCGCTTTATTTTAAAGAAAGTCTTTTAGAATTTAAAATAAATAAGTGTTGATTAAAAGAAATCTTATGTTACATCTTGTTTCAAACACGCCTCCAACACCTTACCCTTATTTTACCGAATACAACAAACTATCTAACCCTATAATAGATTTCCAAGTCCCCCTTTTTCTCAATATATACCGACCCACATAAATGTAAGACTCAACACAAAATTTTCATTATTTCAAAAGAAATCCCAAGTTATTTCAATAGACTTAAAACCAAGAACACCATTTTAAAACGTACACGTGAAATACGAAACTCAAAGAATACGCTACAAGGCACACTTCAAAAGATTCAAAACGTCGTTGAAACTCCACCAAACTCGAGCACTAATAAATTGTTTAAACACAAGAGAGCACTAGGTACGTCCAAGTTATAATAACTACTGAACGACCGTAAATCATAACATAACATCTATTAGTATATATACATCTGCATATGTATACCTATTGAATCTCCCAAACATACTCGTTATCATACACGTAAGTCAATCAATCACTTTATACGCTCGTTTTTCCATACAAGGAATCACCATCTCACCGTGCCATAACAAGGCATAAAGCCCACCTCCAAAACCAAACCATATCGTGTGACCCCATAATCACACAACACAACTATAACCCAAAACATATAACACAAAAGAACAATAGCCATATCATAGGCAGCCATTACATAAACCCATATATTATACGTATACCTAAATTCTACATCTCATCATATACAAGCATGTACTAACCCTCTTTCATGCAATCATACTTGAGAACCCATTGAAGTTGTGGTACTTGTATAACTATGTTGGCCACCATACTTATACAATTACCCTTCCCCCAATACACTCCCTCCTGTGATGACACTTATAAGAATCAACACAACATATAACACATAAATCCATCTACTCACATAAGCTCATAACCACATAAACAATAAAGTCCAAAACTCCATCTATTAAAATAACATAGTAATACTCTTGAAATACGTAAATCCATAGTCTAGCTAAAACAGCATAGACTAAATCCAAAACGAAAACATAATCAGTTATAAGTCATGTCGCCTATAAGAGTGGAAACAGCTTAAAACCCTTCCTATCCACCTACTCCTAGTAACTCGAATTACCACATAATTCTTAGGGAACATGAGTTAAACATCAAAAGAAAAAAATACTATACATTAGGTACATAAAATAACCCAACAAAAGATAGAAACTCCCATGTACCAAATTATGTACTATAATGTACAATTTAATCAAAATACGACAATGACTAGCGTGGATGATTATGGTTCAACCCGCACTAGTCACAACCCGAAAAGAAAATAGCATGTGGCTAAGTATGAACTTACTATGGTTCAATTCATACTAGTCAAAACATCGCAATAAATAACATCTAAACACATCATTTATGTAAAATGCACACATACTCCTATGACGCCTATATGCAGGGACCCTTAAGCTATAGACTAGGCTACACGACTAGGCAACCTAATTCTCTATAACCATTGTCTCTGATACCATTCTGTCACACCCCACCATGGCGGAATATGGGGCGCGACGTATGGATATCATCACAACAAACGGTGTCTCTATAGAGAAAACTAAAATGCAAATATAATGTCATAAATGACGACACAAATGTCATGACAATATCTCAACATAGCAGGAGTCTAGGTAAGTAGGTAACAGTCCTACCTCTTACCCAAGACTAACAAATAACACTAACAATCAACATATAGGTTCATAGTATCACTATTCAAAACACATGAAAATAAACTAAGAAGGAACAGGGATCTCCTTCTAAATGCAATCCTAATGCATCCAAATCTAGCCACTTCTATCCTCAAGCTTAACCACATTCTCACCTGAAAGAGACACTAAAACACGTCAACATAAAGTTGGTGAGAGTCATAGGTTTAGACTCAAACGCCAAATCATACCAAAAAGCTGTGAGTACAATCAAAGTTCAAAACATATGGACAATGTGATACTATCATGTATTAACAACTATCAATCAAGAATTAATCAATCAAACCAACACTAAGGCTCCCAGCCAATACCATACACCAAACTCCCATAGGTATCCAAACACCTATGAACCAATCCCCAAGGCCCCGCCTTGTCATTATACATTGGTCCCATAGATGCTCACACATTTATGTACCTCCCCAAGGCCCCGCCTTGTCAATATCCCCTTGGTACCAAGTCAAAACATAAACAATCAAGAATTATCATGCAGTTAATCACATAAGTATGCACACATAAGTCCATTACCAACGCCAAAACATTTACAGCATAAATTTATAAATAACATAACACAGTGTCTCTTCCATCCCATCTGGAAGTCAAAAACAATAGTAAACATGGCACTATGAAACTCACCTTATTGAGCTTCCCCTAACATCCGCGCACTAGCAAAAAGCTAACAACCAAAAACACATAATCAAAACATGAACCAAACACTAAAATGGCTCATCAACCTATGATGGACATCTAACCTTCTCCCATATATATACCTCATATATATGCTCTAAGCATCTCATTACACCCCTCTATAAAGCCCTTAACTCGTTTTACTTCATAACACATCCCGTTAACATTTTATCAAAAACAGTCCCAGTTTTAGGTCTCCAAACTATAAGCCAAACACCCACCTAAACACACCCATGATCTCTGTAAAGGGAATATTTATGCCCTTACATATGTTAACTAACACCTCCCACTTGACCCAACTTTAAAGATAATGTTAAGGCCCCGATATATATATATATATATATATATATATATATATATATATATATATATATGTATATATACTTTTGTCATTCCAGATTTACTGATTTTAAACATACAAAAAGTTTGTTATGATTAGGGGGTCTTACCCTAAACCACAACCTTAGCCCAAGTGCAGATACTTACTATAATATATAAATCATCTCTCATGTTCGTTAGAACATCCCAATGCAACCCTAAGTACCCCAAACAACCCAAAACTTAAAAAGAAAACAGGCTAAATTCAAAACTGTTTTGACCTCCGACTGGTGTAACCTATTTTTGACCCACTTCCCGACCTCCAATTTAGTTCTCGTTTCTTGCATTGGAAATCCACTTTGAATACCTTTTCAGGGATACTTGGATCACAAAATAAGAGTTGGTAGAACTCCCAATATGATCAAAACAATTGACTTAAAATTCTGCCCAGTTTTTAAACGGGTTTAATTAATTTAACCTAATTAATTACCCATAACCCCACTAATTACAAGCCCTAATTTACGTAATCATTACATTATCATTAATATATCATCAATATATTGTTTTTAAATTAAACCATAACCTAAATCCATCATAAGATGATTAAAGAAATCATTAAAACAATTAAATTGAAAAGGGTTATGAAGGTTTACCTTTGATTTATGAAAACCCCAAAATTTTTGATGAACCCTAATTTTTCTTTAATACATGTCGACCAAAACTCTCCAGGAAGAAAAATAATGCGTTTGATATTATGTTTGTATTCTTTATATAGCACAAAATCCTAGTCCAACTACAAGCCCACTTACCTTTTTTCCCTTTTCCCCTTTTTTTGTTTAAGTCGTCCAAACCGACTTTGCACCCTTTAATTTTCGTTTTTTTTCTTTTTATTATTAATATATGTATTAATAATATTACCTTAATTTTCATTAATTTATTTCAGCTCCTAAAGCCTCCAAAACCGTAAAACTAGTCAGTTTTTACGCGTTTTAACGTAAAAGACGTAAAATATACACTTTTATAAAAAATCTCAAATTTTGAAATAAACTTTATATTTAAGTCCTAAATGACTTAAAACCATCCTGAAAAATATCCATATGACTAATTACCTCACCCGAGACCTCTAAATGCTAAACCGTAAATCATAAAAATACGATTTTCTATAATACATATACGTATACGTAAAACCACTAAATAACACCATCTCACTTCATAGTCACTACCATGTGAACTTATGAACATGAAATCATCACACATCATTTCACTCACAAGGTACCCCGTACCGGAATCGATATCCAAACCACAATCTATACACATCAATAAGCACATAAACACGTAAAGACACGTAACTAGTACTAAATAAAACTAAGTGACGAACTTCAAAACCAGGGTTGTCACATAATGTAAGTGCTATTACTACACGTAGTAGAGTAACTATAGTAGGACCTCCTATCCCTCCTCCAGTTATTTCACCTACGCCTCCTCCACCTCCATTTATCCCTCCTACTACCACGCCTAGTACTAGTTCTCCATTACCGTCTCCGCCTCTTACTGAAGATGTACCCAAGAAAAACTCCTCACCCACTCAACCTTCAACCTCTCAACCTTCACCTTCTACACCTACACCTACTAAACCCAATATCCCTTATCCTTCTCGGTTAGACAAGTGCAAATTGCTCACTAAAGAGGATGCTCAAGTTACTTACTATTTGAAGATGATCTCCCAAACGAACTTTAACATTAGACTTGTTGAAGCACTTGTCCAAATGCCGAAATTTGTTAAAGCATTCTAGGAATTGCTTAGTAAGAAGGAGAAGATGGTTGAGTTTGTCAACACCCGATTAAATGAAAATTGCTCTAAAGTCCTTCTCAAAGAAGTTCCGGAGAAACTTAGAGATCCCAGTCGTTTTGTGTTACCTTGTTCATTTGCTCAAATCCAAGAATGTACTGCCATAGCCGATCTCGGGGCAAGTATCAATTTAATGCCATTAAGTGTTTGGAAGAAGTTATCATTACCCGATCTTATACCAACACGGATGACTCTTGAGCTAGCAAATCGAAATCTCGCTTACCCCGTTGGTATTGCCGAAGATGTTTTTGTTAAAGTCGGTACCTTCACTTTTCTGGTTGACTTTATTGTTGTTGATTATGAAATGGATCCTCGTATTCCGTTAATACTTGGACGACCATTCTTGAGAACTGGAAAAGCTTTAGTCGATGTTGCAGAAGGTGAACTAATTCTTAGGGTCGGGAATGATCAACAAGTGTTTAAGATGGGGAAGATTACAAGCAAATAAAATGGAAAAGAATCGGCGAAAATGATTGATGTACTTCAATACGAGCTTGTTACAACTCCTTTGGAAAGTACAAAGCTTGATGATTTTTTGTTACACGACAATCCTCTTTTCGAGACGTTCTATGATAATCCACTTTTTCAAGACCATGTGGAAGATCCTACTGATTCTCTCTCCTATTTGGATACTCCACCAATTTTAGATGAATATGATGATGATTCTCTTTCCGATTTGGGTGATCCACCAATTTATGATGATTATGATGACTTTACTTCCAAGTATGAAGACATGCTGATTTATGATGACTTTGATGATGTTGACATTAGTTCGAGTGATTCTTTAAGTGTTATGTCTTCTAATGATGATCTTGCTCCTATTTTTGATGAGGATCCTCCACCAACAAAGCTTGATACTAATTTAGAGGATTACTCATTTGAGGAATATTTCACCGCCTTTCTCAATACTTACTTTCCAAATGAGCAAGATTCTCCTACTTTGGATTTTGATTATGGTCTCTACCCTCTTTCGGATGTTAAGAAACCCGTTTCAAAGGAGAAGAAACCGGACGACACCAACATCTGTAGTACTTATGTTTTGACACCTCTCTTTCCACCTTCTTCGGATGAGATTGTGCGGTATATGAGCGGATCTTATTCAAGGTCTACTAAGTGTCAGTCTGATTTTCCCCTAAAGGAAAAGGTGTTCGATCCGGGTATCACAGCTTTAAGCCATCTCAGTATCCATCTGATGAAATAAAAGGAAAGACTTTTGGAAAATATGGAGCTATGCTTTCATCTTATCATATTATCTACCATTGTACTCAACTTTTGCTTAAGGGAACCTCGCCTACTCTACTTTGGATTGTGTTGTTCACTTTAGGCTTATGCTACTTGATGGATGAGAACCATGTATTTGACCCCGACGGATGTTCTTTAAGGTCTTCTATGTGCTTTCCACCATAGTATTCGAGGTCGAGTCAGGCTCGTGACTCGGTTAACAAAAACAAGCGCTTCTCAGGAGGCAACCCGTTGATCTATCCTTTTTATCTGTTTTTATAATAAGTGTAGGAGGAGAACCTAGTATGTGTTTGCTGTTTTCTTTCTTATGACGTACATGGATTCAAGCTTTCAAAGATCCACCTTTGATGACTTTTGACGACCCGTGATTCCGTGTACCCGTCTTACTGGTTCTATCCTAAAATCTTTTGATTCACTATTTTATATCCATAATTGTTGAAATAGGAATCACTTTAGTTGTCTCTTCCTTAGCAAGATTTAAACAACGTGCACAATGTCCTAAGTGTAGGGGGGGGGGGGGGGTTCCTTCCACATTCTTAAACATTGAGGACAATATTTATATTATGTGTAGGGGAGACTTCTATCGAAGTTAAGTGGGATTTTCCATGAATATGTCCTCATTTTAACCGGAAAATTGTTTTTTCGACATTTTTCAAAATTTTTGATCTATTTTGGCCTAGTAGTATTTTTCTTTGTTATCATTATTTTCTATCATCGTATGTATTTATTCCATTTCTAGAATAAAGTCAAAATAAATTATTTAATAAAATGGTTTTAACAAGTTTAGATGTCTTTGATATATTAGGCCCGTCGTGAATATTTTGACTCAACCTGAGTTTACTTATGTGAGTTTACTCTAGTTAACCATATGGACCTTAATTTGTATATTAGGCTAAGCATCCACGAGTCTCATTCCTTGAGATTTTAAATTGTGGAGAACGAGAGATGATAGAGTCAATTATAAGTTTTGTATTCTTTCATGAATTTATGTGAGTTAATTATAAGCTTCTTCTCCCATCGCTTGTTAACAAATAATTGCAATAAATAAGTTCGTATGATTTGAAAAGTTACTTAGCTTCTAGCACAAGATCGTTTAAAATTTGCTCGGGATTAATTAGAGTTCATAGCCAAGGCATAACTTATTGAAGCGGGATGCGAAGATTGGCGAGTCTAAAAAGGCCCTAACAAGGCATGAGGGCTCCATTTTGTTGCTAAAGATCCAAGATGATGTGAAGAATCATTATTCAAAAATCAATATGAAGGATCGAGACACACAACGAGAAGCAATTACTCTCATAAATATCATGGAGAAGTCTATCCGAAAAGACCCTAACAAGGTATGAGAATAAATAGATCCAAGTCCGAAAAGGAGGCGGATCGTTGTATTTCAAAATCCCAAATAAAGATTGGCAAAAAATGAAGAAGTCGTGGCCCAAGTTTGAAGAATCTCTAAAAAACATCAAGTGAAGAAATTCCTATTATGAAGAGAAGACCATTATTTCAAGAACGTCTCTCAAGATTCGAAGTATGAAGTCAATGCCAAATATCGATCTGAGAAAGGTCTCAAATCGTGAAACGAGTTATGCCAAGATATGAACTTTATGAGGTTTCGAGAAGCAGTTTTAAAAGATTTTGTCCTTTAGCTAACTATTGATTAAATCGTCCTACTTTATTTTCGGACTAAATAAACGATCGAAAAAAGTCAAAAATGCATCTTCGTGATCATTCAAGATAAAAATAAAATACAAGAAATACACCTAGGAATGAGGAAGTCTAAGTGAATAATTGAGCCACATGAGTAAGTGTTAGCTTTACTAACTTATAATAACAATGATCTCGTTTTTAAGCTTGGTATGTGGAACGTGAAACTTGAGGGTGATTAACATTCATGACACCAAATCCCTGATGTAAGTCTTAGATTTCTTTCTTTTTATCTTCCTTTAAACATTATGAAATTTTCTATCTTTTTAGTTTCCATAATGTCGTAGTATTTAAGAAAGGCTAAGGTTAATTATGATGGAGAATGTAAATCGTGCTTTGAAATTAATACATTGCATGAGGGCATTGCAATGGTCAAGTGTAGGGGATTTAATAAGTGTGAAAACACTTATCCTTTTACCACTTAAATATAATAAAATCGAGACCAAAACGTGTACTTAATATCGTAAAAGTCGGAATTATGTGTGGTTTGTGTTTTTATTGTGTTTTAGGACCAAAATATGAAAAAGGAAGAAAACACGGGCTTTCACGGGCTCTTATTAAAGAAAAAGACAAAAGACGAAGTCAAAAGATCAAGAGTGCAAAAAGAACGGAAGTCAAAGGCTTATTCTGAAGATTTATCGAAGAAAAAGACTAAAGACGAAAGTTTAACGAAGTCGAAGAACCAAGTCTTATAAAAAGATGAAATTAGAAGACGAGTTCATTTTGTCTATCGATAAATCCCGAGCCAAAGTCGAGAAAGACGGATTAATTAAAAAGACGAGAAGAGAAAGAGAAAGAAGGAACCAACAACACCACATCCCCTCCTCCTATAAATAGTCTCCTAATCCTTCATTTTGTAACTAGTAGATAGTAAGTAGATTTTAGTTTTATTTTTGAAGGTAATTAGGAGTAGGTGTTAAATACTTTCTCTCTCTAGCTTTCTTTAATGTTTTCAATCTTTTAATCTTTAATCTTGTAATTTGAATCTTAATATTCATCTTATTTCAAGCTTTTTATAATCATTCTCATTCTTCCTTTCTTGTTTTTAAATCTATTATTTGATTTGGTTAATCATGTAGTTTGTTAGATCTTATTGCTTATTTGTTATGAGTGCTTATTTCATTGTTCTTATGGTTTTGATGTGGTTGATGTTTTAGCTTATTGTGCTTATTGATTATTTTTGTGTTTAGCTTATTTTAAATTAAGTTGATTTGGTAGATTAAAATTTTTAAAAGTTGATTTTAAATATTTTGCTTATTTGGTGTTTTTATAGTTTTTCATTGTGACTTGTTAAGCTTTTCTTAAAATTAGTTTGGTTTGAGTTTTGGTTAAGTGCTTAGTTGATTTTTGCTTATTTTCATTTAATCCGAACTAGTAAACCCTAATTCCGAACTACGTTTTATATCCTACATATTGCGAATTAGATAATAAAAACTTTATTCCGAATTAACTAATTTGTGTCCATTCCGAATTACATTTTAACCCTTTTTTCCCGAATTAGGTTCCTTTTAATTATTCCTGATTAGGTTATAACAATATATTCCGAATTGAGTTTTGTGTGTTGATTCCGAATAAGGTTCAAGTCTATATTCTGGATTACATGTTAACACTGATTCCGAATTACATTAGCATTTCTTTTCCCGAATTATATGTTTAACTGTTATTCCGAATTACTTTGTAAATCTGAATTCCGAATTAAGCCCAAAACCTTTTTTCCAAATTAGGTATAGGACACGGATTCCGAATTAGGTATATTTAGCATTATTCCGAACTGTTTTGTAGTATGGGATTCCGAATTGGTTTCATTTTTTGTTTTCCGAATGATTAATTTGATCTTGCTTTCCGAATTAGTTTCAAATTTTATTTTTCCCGCTTTATTTTAAAGTGTTTTATTTTATTTTACTTTCATTTTTACTTTTAATTAAGTTTTAAATTTGTTTAATTTCTTTTATATTTTATCATTCGTTTTATACTTTTCAAATTTTCATTTTTAAATAGAAATAGATAACGGCATTTTCTTTTTATTCACCAAAAACGACCGAGTCACACGTTAAACTGAAAATCAATTCGATAAGACCAACAAAGAACATATTTTTAATATATTAAAATGAGATATTATGCATGCATTTTATTTGATACGGGTTCAACCCACTCAGTTATATCCATTACTTATGTAACACCCCATTTTGATAATGGAAATGTCGCACGTAATTATGGCGTGTCATCAAAGCATACAAGGAAAAATGTCTAAACATTACATGACCATAAAAGGAAAATACCGGAATCAAACATCGGTAGTCCAAATGTAAATCTCATCACACACAAACATAGTATAGTAAAGGAAAGGACTAAACAATGTCCATAGCAAGTGTATCCAAAGAAAAGTAATGCATAAAGTAAAGAAAGTCTAGAAAGCTTCCAGTCCATATGCACGTACTCTTAAAGTCTACGAGCGTCCCCGAGTACCTGCCGTTTTGGGAACATAGAAAAGGAAAACGGCTTAGCAATACGCTCAGTGCACGGATGTACAATAAAGCATGAATAGGATAAGCATATAACATAACAGCGAAAGAAACTAAGTCCCGAGTAACCTGATTAAGTCTGGATAAAACTGGTTTTATAGTTTGAAAAGCCTTATGTTTATCTTGTAAAAACTGTTTATCATATTTTACCATTAGCCAATATAGGTCATGAAAATCCACCGTGCATGAATACTTGGAGGGGTGACCTCATCATGCAAATTAGAGGGGCTGCCTCTAATTTAATATACTGGTTTTTGGGTAGGAGGGATCAGCTCCTTGTGAAGGATGCAAGACACACACCACATTCACCATGAAATCCTGACTGAAAACATGTAACTAGGATGCACCCATACGCCCCACATGATAAATATAATATAAATGGCCAAAAGCTGAAGGGACGCCACGAGCAATCACTCCGCCGTGGTGAAGTCATAACATCAGTGCCTCTAATGTTATGGTTATGGTACCTCCATAACTAGGTGAAACTAGTCATGCATGTATATGGCTATAGGTATTCTAAAGTAAACATAAGCAATTCAAACACATACTTATACTACGGGAAAACATTTGGCTGCATACGGGGAAATCCTAATAAGGAAAGAATGTCCATACTGAAAGGACGGGAATCCGTACCTTATGTCCAGTGAACGAAGAAGATGAACTGAGAGGAATCCTACTTCCGTATCACTAATGCTACATAAATACATACATGAATAAGTATCTGCTTACTAAATACGTAGCTGGTTTTATGTCATGTCTTAGCTTATTTTATATGTTCTTATCATGTTTTACTGTTTAAAGCCTTAAACTGTGTTTATCTTATATTCTGTTTACTCTGATTAAGTATTTATGGTATTTCATGTATTATTATACTTACTGTGTAATAATAAGTAACTTTCCAAAAATAGCAGGTTTCCTAAAATAGAAAGTTTCCAAAAATAGAAAGTTTCCAAAAATAGAAAGTTACCAAAAATAGAAAGTTTTCAAAAATAGAAAGTTTCAAAAAATAGAATTACTGCTTAAAATAGATAAATTTCTAAATATAGAAAGTTTCCATAAATAGATCAGCTGCCTTAATTAAATAAGTTTCCATAAATAGATTAGCTGCCTGAAATAAATAAGTTTCTAAAAATAGAAAGTTTCCATAAATAGATTAGCTACCTTATTTAATTAAGTTTCTAAAAATAGAAAGTTTCCATAATTAGAAATAAACTGGTTAAATAAGCTAAGTATATAAGCCTAAGTGTTTTCATGATTATTTTCTAAGTCATATGATATAATGTATAGTTTATTAATTATTTCATGTAATTAAAATAAACTATAGGTTAAAATATTTAATTAAAGTATAACATGTTTTTAATCAAATAAAGTTAAATACTTAGGTTAAAACATGTATTATTATTTATTAATAATATAACCTAAGTCATGTATATTAATTAATTATAACCATGGTTTTTAAATAATTAATTAATTATAAGTCTTAAAAATATAAAATACTTAGGTTAATAATTTCATGATTTTAATAATTAATATAACCTAAGTCATGTTATTAAATTAATCATGTCATGTTCATTAATTTAATTTTAACATAAGATTATAAAAGAAAAATAATCTTAACATACACCGTGAACCAGATCTTGACTAAGAACCATGAACCGGACATGAAATCGACACCATACCCCGAACCGATTCGGGGTTACCCTTGTCTTGTTGCTGCCGTGGGACCCACACCAACCAACCGGGACCATATGGTCTCGGTGGTGGTCAAATAGCCAAACCGAGACCCTCTCGGGTTCGGTTTAGGCGGCGGCCAAGAACAAACACCCCTTAAACATCCCTTTTGATTTATACCAAAACCAATTTCATGTTAGATCTATGATTTAATTAGGTTTTTTAAGAAAAACATATCATGTTCTTAATGATTTAAAAGATTAAATCAAAAGAAAAGGGTTAAAAGAATTACCGAATGCGTGTATCTAAACAACGATGAACAAACACGAACACTAGCAACAATTCCAAGATCAAAGATCAAATAACACCCCTTTGGTGTGTTTGAGGGTGGCGGCCAAAAAAGAAAAAGAAGGAGGAGGAGAACTTTTAGGTTTTTGTGAAAATCCTCTATAAAGTGAAAATGAGTAGTGTTTTTCCTTTAACCCCCTTTTAGTGAAAACTTAAATGGGCTTGGCTCATTTCTCCCTTGTAGCCGCGGGTAGGGGCCCCACATGGGGTACCCGTACCTTTTTCCGTGTCTTGATGTTTAGTTACTCGTTCGTGATTATTTGTGTTCGCGTTTTAATGTGTTCTCGTTAAGTAATTATCGTGACCTAATATATTTATTTACGCTCGTAATAAATATATATACGTAATTAATAATAGTTTTTGATTTAATTACGTTCATGATTTTATGATCGCATGTTCGTGATTAATTATTGTCAAATAATTATTGCGTGCTCGTGCGTAGTAAATACTTATCGTGTTCTAACACGTACGTAATACGTAAAATCCTAACACGTAATCGTAATCATGCTATAATAGGAAAGTTTTAATCTAGTACGTACGATCTTAAGGATACTATTCATGGTAAAAGCATGCGGGTTTTACAACTCTTCCCCCTAAAAAGAATAATTCGTCCCCGAATTATAGATAAAGTAAACTGGAAAAGAAGAATATACCCAAATTCAAAATATGAAATGAGGGTAAGAAGCCCGGATAGACTCCTCTGTTTCCCAAGTGGCTTCCTGCTCGGTATGATCCCTCCATAGGATTTTGACGAATGGAATCATCTTCCTTTTCATGACTCGTTCTTGTCTGTCAAGAACTCGTTCGGGTTCTTCTATAAAAGTGAGATCTTCACGTATCTGTTCCAGTGGATACTGAACCATGTGAAGGGGATGATACTGGTACCCTCTGAGTAAGAACACATGAAACACATTGTGAACATGCGAAAGCTGCGGAGGTAACGCCAATCGGTAAGATACTTCACTGACTCGTTCAATGATATCAAACAGTCCGATGAAACGAGGACTGAGCTTCCCTTTAATCCTGAAGCGTCTAACACCACGTGCCGACGAAACCTTAAGGAAGACGTGATCTCCTACATTAAAATGTATGTCCCTACGATGCTTATCGGCGTAACTCTTCTGACGTGACCGTGCTTCCTGAAGTTTCTACTTAGCTACAACGATCTTTTCATTGGTCATCTCTATGATTTCTGGTCCTTTAAGTGTTCGCTCGCCAACCTGATCCCAACAGATTGGAGCGAGACACTTTCTAACATACAACATCTCGAAAGGAGCACACTTGATACTCGCGGGCCAACTGTTGTTGTATGCAAACTCCACCAAACAGATGTAATCGTCCCAATCACCCATCCATTCCAACGCACATGACCTCAACATATCTTCCAATGTCTGAATGGTTCGCTCCGACTGTCCGTCCGTTTGAGGGTGAAAAGCCGTGCTAAGCTTAAGTTGTGTACCCCAAGCTTTCTGCAGACTCTTCCAAAAGCGCGAAGTAAATCGAGGATCTCTGTCTGAGACGATGCTGGATGGTGCACCGTGGAGTCTCATGATCTCTCTTCTGTACGTATCAGCGAGTTTACTTACCGGATCTTCCTTGCGGATCGGTAAGAAATGAGCTGATTTGGTAAGTCGATCTACGATAACCCAAATTGCATCGTGCTTCCTCTTGGTAGGCGGCAGACCAGTAACAAAATCCATGGTGATCTTGTCCCACTTCCACTCTGGAATATCTAACGGTTGAAGAAGACCGCCAGATCGCTGATGCTTGATCTTAACCTGCTGGCAGGTAAGACATTTGGAGACGTAAGTAGCTACATCTTGTTTCATACCACTCCACCAAAAGTACTGCTTGATGTCATGGTACATCTTAGTCGAACCAGGATGTATAGAGAATGGGGAGCTATGAGCTTCAGCTAACAAGGCTTCCCGGAGTTCTTGGTCATCAGGAACACAAAGTCTCGTGCCCTGCCATACGATACCATCTGCATCTACTCTGAATTCTGTCTGTTTCTCCAAATTCTGTACTATCGCCCAGATTTCTCCGTCATCCTTCTGAGCTTCATTGATCTTAGAGAGTAACTCGGGTTCTACTCTAAGATTAGCCCAATAACCGTGTTGTCCACGTACCATGATCTCGATGTCAAGTCGCTCCAAGTCTCTTATGATTTCCTCTTCGATTTTAATGCCGTTGATCATTCCGGACTTCCTGCTAAGAGCATCTGCTACTACATTTGCCTTTCCGGGATGATACTGTAGATTAATGTCATAATCCTTCAACAGCTCTAACTATCTCCTCTGTCTCATGTTCAATTCACGTTGAGTGAAGATATACTTCAAGCTCTTGTGATCCGTGAAAATGTCACATGATTCTCCATACAAGTAGTGCCTCCATATCTTCAATGCAAACACCACTGCTGCAAGTTCCAAGTCATGCGTGGGGTAATTTTCTTCATAAGGCTTAACCTAACGTGAAGCGTACGCGATCATTTTCCCATGTTGCATGAGAACACAGCCAAGTCCCTTCCCCGATGCATCGCTGTAGATTTGAAATCCACCCGTACCAGATGGGAGAGTAAGAATAGGTGCAGGTACTAGCTTCTGCTTCAGGTCTTCAAAGCTCTTCTCTCGTTCTTCAGTCCAGAGGAATTTCTCCCCTTTCCGCATCAGTTTGGTCAATGGTAGTGCTAAGCGGGAAAAGTTCTCCACGAACCTACGGTAATAGCCAGCTAAGCCTAAGAAACTGCGGATTTCCGTCGCTGATGTCGGCCTTGGCCACTTAGTAATAGCCTCAACCTTCGCTGGATCCATAGTGATTCCTTCTGCTGATACAATGTGACCTAAGAATGCCACCTTGTCTAACCAGAACTCACACTTGGAGAATTTAGCATACAGTTGCTTCTGGCGAAGAATCTGTAGTACTGTACGAAGATGGTCTTCGTGTTCCTCCTTGGACTTTGAGAAAATCAGGATGTCATCGATGAAGACAATGACAAACTTGTCCAGAAATTCATGGAAGATTCTGTTCATCAAATCCATGAACACTGCTGGAGCATTTTTCAGGCCAAATGGCATAACTATAAACTCGTAGTGGCCATAGCGGGTACGAAAGGCAGTCTTAGCGATGTCCTGCTCCTTGACCCGTAGCTGATGATAGCCTGACCTAAGATCAGTCTTGGAGAAGTGTTTGGCCCCTTGGAGTTGGCCAAACAGATCGTCAATACGTGGCAGTGGATATCTATTCCGGATAGAAATCTTGTTGAGCTCGCGATAGTCTATGCAAAGACGTATATTGTCGTCCTTCTTCTTAACGAACAAGACCGGTGCGCCCCATGGAGATCGCTCGGTCGAATGAAACCTCGTTCAAGAAGTTCTTGTAGTTGATCCTTCAGCTCCTTCAGCTCTATGGGAGCCATGCGATAAGGAGCCTTGGAGATTGGTTCAGCTCCTGGAATAAGCTCGATACTGAATTCCACTTCTCGTGCAGGTGGTATGCCCGGAAGTTCTGCTGGAAAAACATCTTGGAATTCCGACACCATAGGTTGATCCTGAATTGATGGGGTTTCAGCATCTATGTCGTGAACCGTAGCTAGATAACCCTTGCAGCCATGTGACAGTAGTGCACGCGCTTGCAGGGTAGATATGACTTGTACAGACCGTCCGGGTATGAACCCGTTATGAATGTACTCTGGTGCATTAACATCACCGAAGATAACTCGATATGAATGGCAATCTATGGTAGCATGATGCTTGGATAGCCAATCCATGCCCAAAATCATGTCAAAGTCATTCATGTCCAACGGAAGTGCGTCAACAGGTCGAACCTTATCGTCAAATTCTAGGGGAAGACTCTTGTATACATGAGTGATTAATACAGAGTCCCTCAAAGGCGTGGAAATAGTAAGCCTATTTTCTAGTGGCATGGGGAGCATCCTAATGTTCTTAGCATAAGCAGTATAAATAACCGAGTGCGTAGCACCCGTATCGAAAAGAACACATGCAACTTGACCATACATATACAAGATTCTAGTGATGGTACCTGTAGACTTGTTGGCCTGGTCTCGAGATGTCGTGTAGACACGCCCGGTAGTAGGAGGCGGCTTGGAATCAGCATGTCCTGATGTACCCTCCATCTCGCCCTTACGACAATCCTTCATGATATGGTCATGAAGAACACACTTGAAGCATGCGTCAGTGTTACGACGACATGGCCTTGGGTGCCTACGGTGGCAAGTATAGCAAAGAGGATGAGTAAATCCTCCAGCAGGTGCTCTGGCTGGCTGGGAACCTGATAAAACATTATACATAAGACATGATAATTGGGTACAAAGGACAATGCAGATAATCGTAAGATTGAATACCAGTGATAGCTGGACGGCTAGGCTGTGAACCTCTCTGGTTCTGGTCCCTACCGTTTCCATGGTTTCTGGTAGAAGTTTTGCCAAAGAGTCAGCATATGAATTATAACATGAAATCAAAAGGAAAATGCGTAAGTATTAGGACCTGCTGTTGTTGGAGTGTCCAACGTTGTTACGGTAATTATCATTACCGCCACGCCTATCCGTAGCCGAACGGTCGTTAGTCTGACCGTTTCCTTTGGGCTGATGAGGCTGCTGCTGAGTAGCCGGCTGAGACCGGTACCCAGTTTTCTGCCTGGAAGATACATTTAAAGATATGAATAATTGACATATATGGAAAGTATACGGATTGATCACCGCTTGAATACGAATGTTTACCTCTTGTCGGGTCTCTCAGCTTCCCCGTACTCATCTCTCTCCTGCAGCATCTCCAGTCTACATGCTGCATCGGCCACTTGTGCTACCGTATCCAACGGAGCACCTGATAAGTTATTGGCGATCCTTGGATTAAGAGCCCAACGAAAATATAGTGCCTGCTCTCCAGTGGTGCCTGCAGCTGTTCTCAGGACACCAGCGTAGCGAAGAAAGCGTTGCATGAAGTCATTGCTGTCTTCGTCAGATCGCTGTCTAATGGTATAGTATTCCCTCATGAGCCGATTCCTTCCTTTCCATTGGGAAGATGTTAGGCGGGGGAGGATAGCCGTTGTTCTGATGAAGGACGTCCTGCATTTCTGCATCAGCAGCTGCAAACATTGGCCAGAGATTGTCTGTGTTTGCCATCTGACAGTATAACATAAAACATATGATTAAGCAGATCAAAACATAAAATATATATACATGAAAAAATATTATACCAAAATTTCAAGAGAAAAATTTTATGCAAGAAAATTTTTGTGTATGAATGCATGATGCAGTTTTATGAAAACTTTTGTATGCTCGAGAGTGAACACCTATGGTCAGTTCACCCAAAACAAAAGACATGGCGAGGGGACGCCTATGGGTCGGTCCCAAATTTAAAATTTTCGATAAAACACATGCGACTAAATAGGGCCAGTCCTGTACCAACCATTACTTAGTCATAAATCTTCGACAATGACATATATATGTATGCTTAAAAATGATGAATGCATGAAAACAACTGTCAGTTCTAGGAAGACCGTAGTGACTACCCACTAATCACTGGTCATATTTGAGAGCCTATAGGTCGAAGCCTTGGCTCTGATACCATAATTGTAACACCCCATTTTGATAATGGAAATGTCACACGTAATTATGGCGTGTCATCAAAGCATACAAGGAAAAATGTCTAAACATTACATGACCATAAAAGGAAAATACCGGAATCAAACATCGGTAGTCCAAATGTAAAGCTCATCACACACAAACATAGTATAGTAAAGGAAAGGACTAAACAATGTCCATAGCAAGTGTATCCAAAGAAAAGTAATGCATAAAGTAAAGAAAGGCTAGAAAGCTTCCAGTCCATATGCACTTACTCTTAAAGTCTACGAGCGTCCCTGAGTACCTGCCGTTTTGGGAACATAGAAAAGGAAAACGGCTGAGCAATACGCTCAATGCACGGATGTACAATAAAGCATGAATATGATAAGCATATAACATAACAGCGGAAGAAACTAAGTCCCGAGTAACCTGATTAAGTCTTGATAAATATGGTTTTATAGTTTGAAAAGCCTTAGGTTTATCTTGTAAAAACTGTTTATCATATTTTACCATTAGCCAATATAGGTCATGAAAATCCACCGTGCATGAATACTTGGAGGGGTGACCTCATCATGCAAATTAGAGGGGCTGCCTCTAATTTAATATACTGGTTTTTGGGTAGGAGGGTAATAAGTGTGAAAACACTTATCCTTTTGCCACTTATTTCCAATAATAACAAGACCAAAACGTGTAACTTATGTCGTAAAAGTCGGAATTATGCGTGGTTTGTGTTTTTATTGTGTTTTAGGACCAAAAGATGAAAAATGAAGAAAACACGGGCTAACACAGGCTTTTATCGATGAAAACGAGAAAAGACGAAGTCAAAAGATCAAGAGTGCAAAAGAACGGAAGTCCAAGGCCTATTCTGAAGATTTATCGAAGAAAAAGTCTAAAGACGAAAGTTTAATGAAGTCGAAGAACTCAAGTCTAATAGAAGAAGAAAATTACAAGACAAGTTCAATATACATCGACAAATCCCGAGACGACATTGAGAAAGACAAATGATTTAAATCGAGTCGAGAAGAAAGAAAGAAGAGGCAACACATGCACACCTTCCCATTTTTCCTATAAATACCCTCCTAATGCACATTAGGAGGGTTGGTTAGTTTTTAATAGTTAGTTTCATTTTTCACTTTTCCTTTCTAGTTTTTAGAGAGAGAAAGTTCTCAACTTTCTCTCACTAAGTTTTCATCTTTTCTTTCTTTTAATCTTTCAAGATTAAACCTTTTGTATCTTGGATTTCATTAATCAAGTTTAAGTTAAGCTTTTTGTTCATTAATCTCTTTCTACCTTTCTTGATTTTAGTTTACTTTTGGTGCAAAATACATTTAATCCGTGTTGATCTTGATGTTTTTGTACTTAAAAAGTTAATCTTTTTATTCCTACTTAAGTTTTCATACGAATAAGCTTTAAGATCTTTGTGCTTATTGGCTTGTTTATATGTTTAGCTTATTTACTTTTTAAAAGTTTTCTTAAAAAGTTCATCTTTTTATAGTTTGATTTAAAAGATTGTTTATTTTAAGTTGGAAAAGTTGGTATTTGTGCTTATTTAGTCCTTTTTCATAATAGATTCGTTCAAGTTTTGGGTGTTAGCTTATCAAAATAGCTTATCACTTTGCTTATTTTCGAATCCCATATTAATCGGAAAAAGGTAAACCCTTTTCCGATTTGCTTTCCAATTAGCACCCCTTATTCCGATCACCCAGATCGGATTAGGGTTTATTGTATCCCGATTTGGCAACCTTGGTATTCCGATAAATTGATCGGATTAGGGTTTCATTATTCCGACGGTGGCATTTGTTGACATTCCGATTGGAGTGTTTTGAGTGACATTCCGACAGCCTTGTTTTCCAACATTCCGATTGGGCCTTATTCCGACAGAAGTATTCCGACGAGTCTTGTTTGCTATATTCCGATCAGCCATATTTTCCAACATTCTGATTGCACTTTCCGACCAGCATTCCGATCAGATTCCGATTGGGCATTCCGATGGTTTAATTTCTTGTTTTTACAAAGTTTTCAAGTTTTAGGTTTATTAAGTGTTCAAGTATTTTTCTAATCTTGTCTTTAAGTTTTCAAACATTTATTTTTAACTCGTCCTTTTAGTTTAATCTTTAACGCTTTACATTTAATCAACGACATTTACATATTTGCTATTAGTTTAAAATAGATAATCAACCAAACCATTTATTATTCCACCAAGAACAATTGAGTCGCACTTTGAACCAATAGTCAATTCGAAAAGATCGGACGATAACATTTTCTTACAAGGAAAATCTCTTGTATTAAATGGCGCCGCTGCCGGCTCTTTTCGTTAAGATTAACGGTTTTTAGTGAGAGACGCGTTGGATTTTGGGATCCGTTCATCTTTGAACGTTATTTTCCTTGCTTTAAAAATTTCAATAATCCTAAAAAATATAAAAATTTCAAAAATACAAAAAATTTGAAAAACCATAAAAACCAAAAATATTTCTTTTCTATTTTTCTAATCCTTTTGTAGGTGTGCATGTGTACTCGTGCTCGTAAGAAGAGAGTAGCTCAAGCCGAAGTCATTACTCAACCAATTGTCACCATGGACAATTAACCAATGATCGAGCTTTTGCAATCACACGTAGAAGGCAACACCGATGCAATTGTCATCCCTGAGATTGGAGCCAACAACTTTGAACTCAAATCTGGCTTTATACAAATGGTCTCTGCTCAACCCTTCTTGGGTTGCTCACTTGATGATCCTCATGACCACATTAAAAGGTTTCTTCAGCTTACCAATACGGTTAAGTACAATGGGGTATCACAAGAAGTGATTCGCTTGCAACTTTTTCCTTTCTCTTTAGAGGGACAAGCCCGGAATTGGCTTGATAAGGAACCGCCACAAAGTATTCTTACGTGGACGGATTTAGAGACCAAGTTTATCAATTACTTTTTCCCACCCTCACATACTACCGCTTTGCGGAATGAAATTATTACCTTTGAACAAAAGTACGGTGAGTCTTTTAGTGAATCTTGGGACCGTTTTAAGGAACTTTTAAGAAAGTGTCCACAACATGGTTTAACAAAAGTACATCAAATCAATACTTTTTACAATGGTTTAAGCATGAACGACCAAGATTCACTAAACAGTGCCTCGGGGGGGGGGGGGGGGGGGGGGTAATATTTTGGTTAAGTCTTCTAATGCTGCTTGGGATTTTATTGAGAACAAATCTAGAGTACAAACCAAGAGTGTTAGAACTAATGTAGCAAGTGATAGTACTAGTGATGCCGACAAAAGAATTGATAAGCTTACTTCGCTTGTGGAATCGCTTGCTTTACAAACTGCCAACAATGCCAAACAATTCTATGCCCAAGCTAATGTTTTGAGCCAATCATGTGATATATGCGGGGGATCTCACTCATACACTGATTGTCCTTTGACTCACGACAATCCGGAAAATGTGTATGCCGCCAACGGTACCTATGCTACAGGAAGCTATCAAGCACGTCCTCAAGGTGACCGCAACTTGCTCAGCTATCGCTCAAACAACTTTCTTTCACCTCTCGGTTTCCCCTTACAAAACCCGAACAACCTCAATCGCAACAATCAAAACCAACCACGTGCTCCAACTACATATCAAAACCAAAGAAACCCATATACACCTCAAAGAAACAACCAAGTTTACCAACAACCTGCTTATCAACCACCCGCCTATCATGAACCTCCTCTCAACCAACCCACAGCCTTACACGAAGATGTTGAAACCTACATGAGGACTAACGATGTGATCGTGCAAAATCTTCAGCGGGAAATGGCCAACATGAAAGCAGATATGGTGAAGCAAGGGAATGATCTTCGAGCTGATATGCGACACACTTTGGCAAGTCAAACGAATGACTTGAGAAATATGATGGCTAGTTTCTTCCCTAGTAATCAAGCCTCTGTATCGGGTTCTCTTCCGAGTAACACCGTTGCTAATCCAAGAGGGGAGATGAAAGCAATCACCACTCGCAGTGGAAAAGGTTTAAAGGAACCTGAGCTTCCTACACCTACACCGGTGATTGTGACAAAGGAAAACGAGTCTCCTTCTCCGAATCCTCCATCTTCTATTCCTCCAACTTCTACCCCTCCACCACCCAAGGATGTGAGTGCGAATTCTATCCCAAAGCCTTCATCTCAACCCAATATACCTTATCATTCGAGGTTTAGGAAAGAGAAATTGAAGAACAAGGATGATATTCAGGTTTCGAACTTTCTTAAAATGTTTAAACAACTGAATTTCAATATCTCATTTGTTGAGGCTCTCGCTCACATGCCTAAATACGCTAAGATGTTTAAAGATCTTCTCAGTGATAAGGAGAAACTTCT
The DNA here is from genome assembly GCA_025667525.1 of Glebionis coronaria. Classification (NCBI taxonomy): domain Eukaryota; kingdom Viridiplantae; phylum Streptophyta; class Magnoliopsida; order Asterales; family Asteraceae; genus Glebionis; species Glebionis coronaria. The sequence goes on from CM046874.1 coordinate 165,156,157, forward strand.
CGATATTGCTCAGACCCAACTTAATGAGAATTGCTCCGCAGTGCTCTTAAGGAAATTGCCCACCAAACTTGGTGATCCGGGTCGTTTCTTGATTCCTTGCAACTTCCTGGGAATAGAGAATTGCATGGCCCTATCCGATCTAGGTGCTAGTATTAACTTAATGCCATTAAGTGTTTGGAAGCAATTATCTCTCCCCGAGCTAGTCCCCACACGAATGACTTTGGAATTAGCCAACCGTACGGTTGCTTATCCAGCGGGGATAGCTGAAGACGTCTTCGTTGGCGTTGACAAATTCACCTTTCCGGCGGATTTTGTTGTCGTTGACTACGAGATGGATCCCCGTGTTCCATTAATCGTTGGTCGTCCATTCCTGAGGACCGATCGCACTCTCATTGATGTAGCCGCTGGCGAATTAATCATGAGAGTTGGTGACGATAAAAGCGTCTTCAACATGGGTAAACTTTCTAAGGAGCCTTCAGAAAACGAGAGTGTTAATTTCATTGATGGTCTTGATGAGGCTTATGAAGAACATTTCAAAGACGCTTGTAAAAGTGGTTCTTCTTCTCTACCCACCGTTGAGACCGTTGCCTCAATTGCTCCGTCATTGACTCCTTTTGGAGAAAGTGACTTGGATGATTTTGAAGCTAGCTTAGGTCCTCTCGATCTTAAGTATGATAATTCTCCCACCGATTGGGATGAAGACATTCGTACCATTGAGAAACTTCTCAATGAGGACCATACTTCTCCACCATCTCCTAAGGATATCTCTACCGATGATCCGAAGTTGACTACGCCGTCCATCGAAAATCCTCCGGATTTAGAGCTTAAGGATCTTCCGTCTCATCTCGAGTACGTTTTCCTTGAAGACAACAAGAAGTTACCGGTCATCATCGCTAAGGACCTGAAAGAAGAAGAAAAATCCCGACTTATCGCTGTGCTGAAGAATCACAAGAAAGCGATTGCTTGGAAGATCTCTGATATTTGTGGAATTGATCCTCACTTCTGCACACACAAAAATCTCATGGAGGATGAATTTAAACCCACTATTCAAAGTCAAAGAAGGGTGAATCCTAAGATCCATGATGTAATCAAAAAAGAGGTTATCAAACTTCTTGATGCGGGAATGATCTATCCTATCTCGGATTCACCGTGGGTTAGTCCAGTCCATTGTGTGCCTAAGAAAGGCGGAATCACCGTTGTTCCCAACGAAAACAACGAGTTGATTCCTACTCGTCTCGTTACAGGGTGGAGAGTTTGTATAGACTACCGCAAACTCAATGATGCTACGGGAAAGGATCATTTTCCCCTTCCTTTCATGGACCAAATGCTTGAACGTCTAGCGGGTAATGACTATTATTGCTTTTTAGACGGTTTCTCCGGGTATTTTCAAATTCCCATCAATCCCAAAGACCAAGAGAAAACCACATTCACTTGTCCTTATGGAACATTTGCCTACAAAAGAATGCCTTTCGGTTTATGCAATGCTCCTGGGACATTCCAAAGGTGCATGATGGCTATCTTCCATGACATGGTTGAAGAAACTATGGAAGTCTTCATGGATGATTTCTCGGTTTATGGCGATTCTTTCTCTGCTTGCCTTGCCAATTTGGAACGCATGCTTAAGCGGTGTGAAGACACTCGCCTTGTTCTAAATTGGGAAAAATGCCATTTCATGGTAAAAGAAGGCATCGTGCTAGGACACAAAATCTCCAAAGCCGGTCTTGAAGTGGACCGTGCTAAAGTCGATGTTATTGCTAAATTGCCTCCACCTTCATCCGTGAAGGGTGTGAGAAGTTTCCTCGGTCATGCGGGCTTCTATCGCTGATTCATTCAAGATTTTTCTAATATCGCTCACCCGATGACCCACCTCTTGGAAAAAGATACCCCTTTCATATTTTCCAAAGAGTGTCTTGAATCCTTCAATCTTCTTAAGGATAAGCTAACTAAGGCACCGGTCTTGGTTACCCCTAATTGGGAGCTACCTTTCGAGTTGATGTGTGATGCTAGCGACTTTGCTATTGGAGCAGTTTTGGGCCAAAGAGTGAACAAACACTTCCAACCAATCCACTATGCTAGCAAGACAATAACGGGGGCTCAATTGCATTATACCACTACCGAAAAAGAGCTTTTAGCTGTAGTGTATGCTTTTGAAAAATTTCGCCCCTATCTTGTCCTTTCTACCACTATCGTGTATACCGATCATTCCGCGTTGAAGTACTTGATGACTAAACAAGATTCTAAGCCAAGACTTCTTCGTTGGGTTTTGCTCCTTCAAGAATTCAACATTGAAATTCGTGACAAAAAGGGAGCTGAAAACCTAGCCGCGGATCATCTCAGTAGACTTGAGGATCCTTATCAAGGGGATCATCCGAACAAAGAGATCAATGACTCTTTTCCCTTTGAGGCCTTAATGTCTATCAATCCAAATCTCGATGACACCCCGTGGTTTGCAGACATTGCAAATTACTTAGCGGGTGGGATTCTCAAGGAAGGGTTCACGTCCCAACAAAAGAAAAAGTTCTTTAAAGATATTGAACATTATTTCTGGGACGACCCTTACCTTTTCAAACAATGTGCTGATCTGATTATTTGTCGATGTGTTGATGGGCCGACAGCGGTACAAATCCTTGATGCTTGCCATAAAGGACCCACCGGTGGTCACTTTGGTCCCAACTACACCGCGAAGAAAGTATTCGACTCTGGATTCTATTGGCCCACCATTTATCGTGACGCTCACGATATGGTTAAACATTGTGATGCTTGCCAAAGACAAGGCAAGATCACACATGAAGATGAGATGCATCAAAATTTCATACAAGAATGCGAAATCTTTTATGTATGGGGTATCGACTTTATGGGGCCATTTCCATCATCTAAAGGGAACAAGTACATCCTCGTAGCCGTTGACTACGTTTCCAAATGGGTTGAAGCTAAGGCTCTCCCTACGAACGATGCGAGGGTGGTTGTGAAATTTTTGAAGCAGCTTTTTGCTCGATTCGGCGTTCCTCGTGCTATTATCAGTGACCGCGGGACTCATGTTTGCAATGATCAATTTGCAAGAGTCATGGCTAAGTACGTTGTTAATCACCGTCTTTCCACCGCTTATCATCCTCAAACCAATGGTCAAGCCGAGATTTCGAACCGTGGATTGAAGCGAATTTTGGAGCGTACTGTGGGAGAGCATCGCGCCACATGGGCCGATAAGTTAGACGATGCTATGTGAGCTTTCCGTACTGCTTATAAGACCCCGATTGGTTGTACACCTTATCGTCTTGTGTACGGGAAAGCATGCCACCTCCCCATCGAGCTGGAACATAAGGCATACTGGGCCTTGAAGTGGGCTAACTTCGACATCAACAAAGCCGGTGATCTTCGGAAGATTCAACTCAACGAGCTTAATGAACTGAGGAATGAAGCTTACGAAAACTCACTGATCTACACAGAGAAGACCAAGATCCTCCATGATGCAAGAATTAAGAACCGAGAGTTCCATGTTGGTATTCAAGTCTTACTTTTTAACTCTCGGTTGAAGATCTTCTCAGGCAAGTTGAAGAGCCGCTGGTCTGGTCCATTCACCGTCGCCAAAGTCTTTCCATATGGCACCATTGAACTTTCTCAGCCAAATGGGCCCAATTTCAAGGTGAATGGCCAGCGTTTGAAGCTGTACTTTGGTGAGGACATCTCTCATGAGATGATTCCATCCCTCACCATGTTTCCCATGAACTAAATTTGGGTCGAGTCAGGCTCGTGACTCGGTGAACAAAAACAAGCGCTTCTCGGGAGGCAACCCGTGATCTATCCTTTACTGCTTTCATAATAAGTGTAGGGGGAGCCCCGTATGTGTTTGTTGTCTTGTTTCTTATTCTCTACAGGGATTCAAGCTTCAAAGAGCCCCTTGATGACATTTGACGAACCGTGATCCCGTGTTCCCATCTTCCCGGTTCTATCCTAAACTGTCGTGATTCAATATTTCATATCTTATATGTTCACATTGAATTCACTTTAGTTGTCCGTCCTTAGCAAGATTTAAACAAAGTGCACAATGTCCTAAGTGTAGGGGAGTTTACTCCCACATGCTTAAACATTGAGGACAATGTTTGTATCAAGTGTAGGGGGACTTCTATCGAAGTAAGTGGTCTTTTCCATGAATTTGCCCTCATTTTAACCGGAAAATTTGATTTTTCGACATTTTTCAAAATTTTTAATCTATTTTGGCCTAGTTGTATAGTTGTATTTTCCTTTGTTATGGTTATTTTCTTTCCTTGCTTAAATAAAGTGGTTTTAAATTTTTCTTAGTCATGAATATTTTGACTCAACCCGAGATTACTTATCTAAGTTTACTCTAGCTAGTATCCTTAACGTGTTTATGTCAAGTTTTGCTAGGCTTTTATATAGGGAGCTTTAAAACGCGAAAGTCTTAACTCTCACGGATTAAGAACAAGAACTTTTCGCAAGTTCCTATAATTGATCCTAGAGAGTCGTTTATCAAGGGAACTTTAAAATGCAATTTCTAAACTTGAAAAAGTCTAAGAATTTGCAAGATCCTATAGATGACTCGAAAACCCAAAACTTTGATTTAATTGGCTAAGCATCCACGAGTCTCATTCCTTGAGATTTTAAATTGTGGAGAACGAGAGATGATAGAGTCAATTATAAGTTTGGTATTCTTTCGTGAATTTATGTGAGTTAATTATGAGCCTATTCTCCCATCGCTTGTTAATAAATTTATCTGCAATAAATAAGGTTGTACGATTTGAAAAGTTACTTAGCTTCTAGCCCAAGATCGTTTAAAAGTTGCTCGGTATGGATTAGAGTTCATAGCCAAGGCATAACTTATTGAAGCGGGATTCGAAGATTGGCGAGTCCGAAAAGGCCCTAACAAGGAATGAGGGCTACATTTTGTTGCTAAAGATCCAAAAGTGATGTGAAGAATCATTTATCGAAAATCAATATGAAGGATCGAGACACACGACGAAAAGCAAAAACTCCCCTAAAGATCATTGAGAAGTCTATCCAAAAAGGCCCTAACAAGGTATGAGGATAAATAGATCCAAGTCCTAAAAGGAGGCGGATCTTTGTATATCAAATTCCAAAATAAAGATTGGAGAAAAATGAAGAAGTCGTGGTCCAAGTATGAAGAATCTCTCAAAAATTTCAAGTGAAGAAATTCCTATTATGAAGAGAAGACCATAATTTCAAGAACGTCTCTCAAGATTTGAAGTATGAAGTCGCTACCAAATATCAGTCCGAGAAAGGTCGCAAATCGCGAAGCGAGTTGTGCCAAGATATGAACTTTATGAGGTCCCGAGAAGCAGTTTTAAAAGATTTTGTCCTTTAGCTAACTATTGATTAAATCATTCACTTTATTTTCGGCCTAAATAACTATCAAAATAAGTCAAACAATGCATCCTCGTGATCATTCAAGACAAAAATAAAATATAAGATATACACCTAGGAATAAGGGAGTCTAAGTGAATAATTGGCCCACATGAATTCGTGTTAGTCTGCTAACTTATAATAACAATGATCTCGTTTTTAAGCTTGGTATGGGGAACGTGAAACTTGAGGATGATAAACGTTCATGGCAGCCAAAACCCAATGTAAGTCTTTGATTTCTTTACTTGTTTCTATCTTTTTGTGTTTAGTATTTAATAAAGGCCAAGGTGGGTTATTTATGATGAAGAATGTAAACCGTGCTTTAAAATTAATGCATTACATAAGGGCATTGCAATGGTCAAGTGTAGGGGAGTTAATAAGTGTGAAAACACTTATCCTTTTACCACTTATTTCCAATAATAACAAGACCAAAACGTGTAATTTATGTCGTAAAAGTCGGAACTATGCGTGGTTTGTGTTTTTATTGTGTTTTAGGACCAAAAGATGAAAAAGGAAGAAAACACGGGCTTTCACAGGCTTTTATCGATGAAAACGAGAAAAGACGAAGTCAAAAGATCAAGAGTGCAAAAAGAATGGAAGTCCAAGGCCTATTCTGAAGATTTATCGAAGAAAAAGTCTAAAGACGGAAGTTTAATGAAGTCGAAGAACTCAAGTCTAATAGAAGAAGAAAATTACAAGACAAGTTCAATATAAATCGACAAATCCCGAGACGACGTCGAGAAAGACAAACGATTTAAATCGAGTCGAGAAGAAAGAAAGAAGAGGCAACACATGCACACCTTCCCATTTTTCCTATAAATACCCTCCTAATGCACATTAGGAGGGTTGGTTAGTTTTTAATAGTTAGTTTCATTTTTCATTTTTCCTTTCTTGTTTTTAGAGAGAGAAAGTTCTCAACTTTCTCTCACTAAGTTTTCATCTTTTCTTTCTTTTAATCTTTCAAGATTAAACCTTTTGTATCTTGGATTTCATTAATCAAGTTTAAGTTAAGCTTTTTGTTCATTAATCTCTTTCTACCTTTCTTGATTTTAGTTTACTTTTGGTGCAAAATACATTTAATCCGTGTTGATCTTGATGTTTTTGTGCTTAAAAAGTTAATCTTTTTATTCCTACTTAAGTTTTCATACGAATAAGCTTTAAGATCTTTGTGCTTATTGGCTTGTTTATATGTTTAGCTTATTTACTTTTTAAAAGTTTTCTTAAAAAGTTCATCTTTTTATAGTTTGATTTAAAAGATTGTTTATTTTAAGTTGGAAAAGTTGGTATTTTTGCTTATTTATTCCTTTTTCATAATAGATTCGTTCAAGTTTTGGGTGTTAGCTTATCAAAATAGCTTATCACTTTGCTTATTTTCGAATCCCATATTAATCGGAAAAGGGTAAACCCTTTTCCGATTTGCTTAACGATTAGCACCCCTTATTCTGATCACCCAGATCGGATTAGGTTTTATTGTATTCCGATTTGGCAACCTTGGTATTCCGATCAATTGATCGGATTAGGGTTTCATAATTCTGACGGTGGCATTTGTTGACATTCCGATTGGAGTGTTTTGAGTGACATTCCGACAGCCTTGTTTTCCAACATTCCGATTGGGCCTTATTCTGACAGCAGTATTCCGACGAGTCTTGTTTGCTATATTCCGATCAGCCATATTTTCCAACATTCCGATTGCACTTTCCGACCAGCATTCCGATCAGATTCCGATTAGGCATTCTGATGGTTTAATTTCTTGTTTTTACAAAGTTTTCAAGTTTTAGGTTTATTAAGTGTTCAAGTATTTTTCTAATCTTGTCTTTAAGTTTTCAAACATTTATTTTTAACTCGTCCTTTTAGTTTAATCTTTAACGCTTTAATTTTACTCAACGACATTTACATATTTGCTATTAGTTTAAAATAGATAATCAACCAAACCATTTATTATTCCACCAAGAACAATTGAGTCGCACTTTGAACCAATAGTCAATTCAAAAAGATCGGACGATAACATTTTCTTACAAGGAAAATCTCTTGTATTAGAGGGATCAGCTCCTTGTGAAGGATGCAAGGCACACACCACATTCACCATGAAATCCTGACTGAAAACATGTAACTAGGATGCACCCAAAAGCCCCACATGATAAATATAATATAAATGGCCAAAAGCTGAAGGGACGCCACGAGCAATCACTCCGCCGTGCTGAAGTCATAACATCAGTGCCTCTAATGTTATGGTTATGGTACCTCCATAACTAGGTGAAACTGGTCATGCATGTATATGGCTATAGGTATTCCAAAGTAAACATAAGCAATTCAAACACATACTTATACTACGGGAAAACATTTGGCTGCATACGGGGAAACCTAATAAGGAAAGAATGTCCATACTGAAATGACGGGAATCCATACCTTATGTCCAGTGAACGAAGAAGATGAAATGAGAGGAATCCTACTTCCGTATCACTAATGCTACATAAATACATACATGAATAAGTATCTGCTTACTAAATACGTAGCTGGTTTTATGTCATGTCTTAGCTTATTTTATATGTTCTTATCATGTTTTACTGTTTAAAGCCTTAAACTGTGTTTATCTTATATTCTGTTTACTCTGATTAAGTATTTCTAGTATTTCATGTATTATTATACTTACTGTGTAATAATAAGTAACTTTCCAAAAATAGCAGGTTTCCTAAAATAGAAAGTTTCCAAAAATAGAAAGTTTCCAAAAATAGAAAGTTACCAAAAATAGAAAGTTTCCAAAAATAGAAAGTTTCCAAAAATAGAATTACTGCTTAAAATAGATAAGTTTCTAAAAATAGAAAGTTTCCATAAATAGATCAGCCGCCTTAATTAAATAAGTTTCCATAAATAGATTAGCTGCCTGAAATAAATAAGTTTCTAAAAATAGAAAGTTTCCATAAATAGATTAGCTACCTTATTTAATTAAGTTTCTAAAAATAGAAAGTTTCCATAATTAGAAATAAGCTGGTTAAATTAGCTAAGTATATAAGCCTAAGTGTTTTCATGATTATTTTCTAAGTCATATGATATAATGTATAGTTTATTAATTATTTCATGTAATTAAAATAATCTATAGGTTAAAATATTAAATTAAAGTATAACATGTTTTTAATTAAATAAAGTTAAATACTTAGGTTAAAACATGTATTATTATTTATTAATAATATAACCTAAGTCATGTTAATTAATTAGTTATAACCATGGTTTTTAAATAATTAATTAATTATAAGTCTTAAAAATATAAAATACTTAGGTTAATAATTTCATGATTTTATTAATTAATATAACCTAAGTCATGTTATTGAATTAATCATGTCATGTTCATTAATTTAATTTTAACATAAGATTATAAAAGAAAAATAATCTTAACATACACCGTGAACCGGATCTTGACTAAGAACCATGAACCGGACATGAAATCGACACCATACCCTGAACCGATTCGGGGTTACCCTTGTCATGTTGCTGTCGTGGGACCCACACTAACCAACCGGGACCATATGGTCTCGGTGGTGGTCAAATAGCCAAACCGAGACCCTCTCGGGTTCGGTTTAGGCGGCGGCCAAGAACAAACACCCCTTAAACATCCCTTTTGATTTATACCAAAACCAATTTCATGTTAGATCTATGATTTAATTAGGTTTTTTAAGAAAAACATATCATGTTCTTAATTATTTAAAAGATTAAATCAAAAGAAAAGGGTTAAAAGAATTACCGAATGCGTGGATCTAAACAACGATGAACAAACACGAACACTAGCAACAATTCCAAGATCAAAGATCAAATAACACCCCTTTGGTGTGTTTGAGGGTGGCGGCAAAAAAAGAAAAAGAAGGAGGAGGAGAACTTTTAGGTTTTTGTGAAAATCCTCTGTAAAGTGAAAATGAGTAGTGTTTTTCCTTTAACCCCTAGTGAAAATTGAAATGGGCTTGGCCCATTTCTCCCTTGAAGCCGTGGGTAGGGGCCCCACATTGGGTACCCGTACCGTTTTTCGTGTCTCGATGTTTAGTTACTCGTTCGTGATTATTTGTGTTCGCGTTTTAATGTGTCCTCGTTAAGTAATTATCGTGACCTAATATATTTATTTACGCTCGTAATAAATATATATATACGTAATTAATAATAGTTCGTGATTTAATTACGTTTATGATTTCATGATCGCATGTTCGTGATTAATTATTGTCAAATAATTATTGCGTGCTCGTGCGTAGTAAATACTTATCGTGTTCTAACACGTACGTAATACATAAAATCCTAACACGTAATCGTAATCATGCTATAATAAGAAAGTTTTAATCTAGTACGTACGATCTTAAGGGTACTAGTCATGGTAAAAGCATGCGAGTTTTACAATTATGCTTCCCGTATTAATAAGACATCTACGCCACTTGAGAATATATTAAGTATATCTACGCCAATGAGAGACTTTCTACGCATTGCCCATGTGTACATAGATCTTCCCTTAGAATTCGATGATAAGATTCTCCTAGTTGATGCACTTCCTTTGGACATGTGCGAATTTGATACAATCTTAGGCATGGACTGGTTAACAAAACACCACGCCACGATCGATTTCCATACATATCGAGTTATATTCAACGATGTTTAAGATCCATAGTACATTCAAAATAGTTTCATACCAGGAAAGTCTATACAAATCATTTCCGCCTTCCAAGCCCGTGCTTTACTAGCTCATGGCTATGAAGGATTCTTAGCTACAATTCGGGACATTTCTGAAGAAGCTCCATCGATTCAAGATCAGCTAGTTGTTTCAGAATTCCCCGATGTATTTCCAGAAGAATTTCCGGGTATACCACCTATCCGCGAAGTGGAGTTTGGCATTGAGCTCATCCCAGGAGCTAAACCGAACTCCCAGGCTCCTTATCGCATGGCTCCCATAGATCTCAAGGAGTTAAAAGACCAACTACAGGAGTTACTGAAGCGAGGTTTCATTCGTTTGAGTGTATCACCATGGGGTGCGCTGGTACTGTTCGTCAAGAAGAAGGACGACATCATGTGTCTATGCATTGACTATCGTGAGTTGAACAAGATTACGATCAGGAACCGTTATCCATTACCGCGTATCGATCATCTATTCGACCAACTACAAGGTGCCAAGCACTTTTCCAAGATTGACTTACGATCAGGTTATCATCAGCTATGAGTGAAGGAGCAGGATATCCCTAAGACTGCTTTTCGCACAAGATATGGTCATTGTGAGTTCGTAGTCATGCCTTTCGGACTCACAAATGCTCCAGCGGTATTCATGGACTTGATGAACCACGTCTTCCATGAGTTTCTAGATAAATTTTTCATCTTATTTATCGATGACATTATCATCTTCTCAAAATCCAAGGAAGAACATTAGGAACGCACCGTACTACAGATTCTTCGCTAGAAGCAACTGTATGCAAAAATTTCCAAGTGTGAATTCTGGGCCACATTGTCGCCGTAGAAGGGATCGCCATTGATCCTGCGAAGGTTGAAGCCATCACCAAATGGCCAAGACCGACGTCTACAACACAGGTTCGTTGTTTTTGGGGATTAGCTGGATATTATCGCAGATTTGTGGAGAACTTTACACTGTTAGCCTTGCCTTTGACCAAGCTGATGCGTAAGGGAGAAAAATTCGTTTGGAATGATGAGTGAGAGAAGAGCTTTGAAGAACTTAAGCAGCGATTGGTTTTGACACCTATTCTTACTCTCCCATCTGGCACAGGTAGATTTCAGATTTATAGTGATGCTTCGGGTAAAGGACTCGGCTGTGTACTCATGCAACATGGGAAGGTTATCACATATGCATCACGACAGCTTAAGCCTTATGAGTAAAATTATCCTACCCACGATCTGGAATTGGCAGCAGTTGTTTTAGCACTCAAAATCTGGAGGCATTATCTATATGGTGAATCATTTGACATCTTCATTGATCATAAGAGCCTCGAGTACATATTCACTCAGCGAGAACTAAATATGAGGCAGAGACGATGGTTAGTTCTACTCAAGGATTATGACACAAACATTCAGTACCATCCTGGTAAGGCGAATGTGGTGGCCGATGCTCTCAGCAGGAAATCAGGCATGATTGCTGGTATCAAGGTGGAAGAAGAAATCATACGTGATCTAGAGCGTTTAGACATTGAGTTCTTTGTGCGTGGACATCATGGGTACTAGGCTAATATGAGAGTTGAGCCAGACTTAATCTCTCGGATCAAGGCAACTCAGAAGGATGATGGTGAGATATGGGCTATTATTCAGAATATCGATCAGCAGACAAAGTTTCGTATAGACGAAGATGGCATCGTATGGCAGGGTACCCAAGTTATGTGTTCCGGACGATCTTACACTCAGAGAAGCCTTATTGACTAAGGCTCATAGCTCTCTATTTTCTATTCATCCAGGATCCACCAAAATGTACCATGACCTCAAACAACATTTTTGGTGGAGTGGCATGAAGCAAGATGTTGCTACGTTTGTTTCCAAATGTCTAACTTGCCAGCAAGTTAAGATAGAACATCACCCGAGCTAGTGGTTTACAACAACCATTAGAGATTCACGAATGGAAGTGGGAAAATATCTCTATGGATTTTGTCACCGGACTTCCGCAGACTCAGAGGAAGCATGATGCTATATGGGTCGTTGTTGATCGTTTAATTAAGTCAACTCATTTTCTTCCAATTCGCAAAGATTATCCAGTTAGAAAATTGGCAGATATATTCCTGCAGGAGATCATGCGACTGCATGGTACTCCATCAGATGTCATATCAGACAAGGTTTTACAGAAAACTTGGGGCACCATACTCAAGCTTAGCACAACCTTTCATCCTCAGACCGATGGTCAGTCAGAGCGCACTATTCAGACCTTAGAAGATATGCTGCGTGCTTGTGCATTGGAATGGATAGGGAGTTGGGATGACTAAATCTTCTTAGTGGAATTTGCTTACAACAACAGTTGGCACGCGAGTATCAAGTGTGCACCTTTCGAGATGCTTTATGGCAGGAAGTGTCGTGCTCCAATCTGTTGGGATTAGGTTGGTGAACGAATCATTGAGGGTCCGGAGATGATAGAAGTTTCCAATGAGAAGGTTGCCATCGCCAAGGCGAAGCCGCAGGAAGCTCGTGCTCGTCAGAAGAGCTAGGCTGATAAACATAATAGAGCATTAGAGTTGAAGCCTGGTGATCGTGTTTTCCTGAAGGTATCACCAGCATGCGAGGTCAAGCGTTTTTTACTTACGAGCAAGCTCAGTCCTCGTTTCATCGGACCGTTTGAGATCCTCGAACGTGTCGGCGAGGTATCGTATCATCTAGCGTTACCCCCTCAGCTATCTCATGTTCATAATGTGTTCCATGTATCCTTACTCAGAGGCTACAATTATCATCCGTTACACACAGTTTCATATCCACTGGATCAGATTCGTGAGGATCTATCCTATGTTGAGGAACCTGAGGCAATTCTCGATCGTCAGGATCGGGTCATGAGGAGAAAGACGATTCCATTCGTCAAAATCCTTTGGAGGGACCATTCCGAGCAGGAAGCTACTTGGGAAACGAAGGTGTCTATCCAGACTTCTTACCCTCATTTTCAGCTATGATTAGGGTATGTCATTTTTAGCTTATCGTATCTCTAATTTGAGGACGAATTATTCTTTTAGAGGGGAAGAGTTGTAAAACCCGCTTTAAATACCTAAGAACATTAAATGCATGAAAACATGGATAAATTAAAACTTTATAATTAATTAATATATGACACGTATCATGAACATTTAATGTAATTATTACGTATATTAGTTAATTACGACAAGTATTACGTATGTTATGGTTATGTATTAACTCACGATAAGTATTTACGTATAATACATAAAAATACATCAAGAAATAAAACACGAGAATAAAACACAAACACACACGACATTTTCAGTTAAACACGAAAAACGAAAATCTTATACATGAAGGGGTGTTTGGACGGTAGAAGGAGAGCAAACAAAGGGCCTTTGGCCCGGTCCATTAACCTATTTTAGCTAATAAACAAAAGGTGTAGGGAATTATTCATTATACACTGTATAGGAAAATAACAAAGACCCTAGCCTCCCTTTTTCTTCCTCTTTGGCCGTGATACACACAAGAATACAAGAGGATTTTGGTTGTTGATCTTTTATTAATTTACGTGTATTGTTCGTGGTTCTTAATCCTTCTTCATCACACATTCGTTATATCAAAACCTTTAATCTTTTTATTATTTTTCCTTTGTTCTTGAATCATATAAACCAAGTATTAAAACATGTTAATAAAAAGGATTAAAACATGGAGGACCATATTTTGATTGGTTTGTTGTGGGTGTCACGCAAACCGAGAGTCGAATGACTCTCGGTGGTGATTGTTCTCGGCCAATCGCACCCTTAATGGGGTGCTGGCTAGTTGTTTCTGTCGACCGCATGCACCAACACCCCAACAGGGGCCGTTTGTTGAAAACAATGGGAACAAAGAGCCCCATGGCTCTCGGTGGGTGACTGTTGCACGTAGGGGGAAGCCAACAAGGAGCAGGGGCTGCGTTGGCCTAGCAGCGGCAAGCCACAACCATTCGGCTGTAGTGCTGCGTGTGGTCCGAGCGACGCCGAGACCTCAAGGTCTCGGTGTGTCATTTGTTTGGGGCTCGGGTAGAACCGAAACACACCAAGGGGCAAATTTAAAAAAATAATTTATGTTTTTTATTAAATAATTATATTAATTAATACATGGTTTAATTTAATTAGTTAAAACAAGACTTATGATATAATTATTTGTATAATTATCATGACTTAATTACATGGCCATTTTATTTTAATAGACTATAGGTTAAAATATTTATTAATATAATTATTTCATGACATAAGTTCATGTTACATTAATTAATTAGGAAACATAGCTTAATTAATTTATTTCATTTTAACCAAGGTTTAATTAAATTAATAACATAATTTAATTTAATTATACAATAATCAGTTAAGGTAAAGTTTAATTAATATAATCATATAATATTATTAATTAATAATTACTTATAACATCATGTATTATATTATTAATTAATAATCATATGTTAAGACTAAAGTATTTAATAAACTTTACTATATTATAACTGCAGAAACTAGAAGGGAGGGGGGTTGAATAGTTTCTTAAATTTGCTTGTTAAAGTTTGGTTTTAAAAAAAATCCTTTTTCAAAAACTTAAGCTTGAGTATTTATGTGAAACCTTCTTATACACAATATGAACAAGGTATAGTGCAACTAACTAATAATCACAAGTATAAAGAATAATGAATGTAACTAAACTAATAATCACAAGTATAAAGAATAAAGAATGTAAAGAGATCAGGGAAGGAAAGATCAAACCAAACACCAAGGATTTATAGTGGTTCAGCAACGAAGCTCACTCCCCATTCTTACTCCACTCCTCGAGTACTCCTTACTCGAGAGTTCACTAATAAACAAGCTCCTTAAGGTGGAGAAACCGTACACAACGTCGCTTAACCAATTTCCGACTCTAAGCTAAAAGTCGAGCCCTAATCTTAGAAAGGACCAATCTACACCAATATACTTTAAGGACTAAGTATTAAACCTAATACATACACAACTTCCAAATAGACACAACTACTTGGATCTTCACAACAATGACACAACAATGAATAAATAAGTTTTGATCTTCAATGTATATTTGAGGTAGACACAACACTTCAACAATGATAGTGTTCTTCTCATTGTACTTTGAGAGGAAAAGATGGGAGGAGAAAGATCCACTTCTAAACAAGTAGTAATCAAACAAATGATCAAGGATTTGAGTGATTTAAGAAGTATGTAAGAATCTGAAAGTTTATGTGCAAAAGAGGTAGAATGAAAGTCTAAGAATGGTCCACTATTAATAAGACAAATGCCTAACGGCTATATCTGCCCGCGATTCTTTATTGCAGCCCGCGATTCCTTTATCGATAAGGAACCGCCGTAGGCGCTAAGGAAAGGCCGGCAAAGATTCCGCTCCCTTTTGTCTTTTAGTGGGTTGGATCGAATCTGGGGATTAAAATATCCTGAAAGGATATTCCAAACCAAGATAGAATATGCCATTTTCAAATTTAAAAATTTTCAAATATTTAATTTAATAAAACATTTTCTTAAAAAGAATGTTTAATAATAAAACTTGTCACACTTAATAAAAAATGAGTTTTAAGAAAAGACTAAATCCTTGATCACTTAATTAGTATAATTACTTGTTTGTTCATACCTTAAGTGATAATAGTTGAAATGAAAAATACTTGAACTCAAGAATTCGTTTTTCATTGTTTTCGTAAATGCTTGTTCTTCCATATTTTCTTTGACAACCGGGAATTTTCTAGACTTAAAATATAATAAATTATATTATTTATTAACCGAAATTCATTTTCGAGAGATATCAAAGTCATTTGATTAAAAAACGGGAGTTTATTTTACATACTGTAAAAAAAAAACTTCGCAAAATCCGAGAACTGACGCGATACAAATTAAATTTATATTTTATTATTCAAAAATATTTGATAAAAAGGTTTATTAAATTATATGATAGTTATCTTTTAGTTTTGATAATGTACGTTGAAAACGAGAGCATTCAAGTTTTGAATTTTTATTTTATTTTATTTTCTTTGAACGCAACTATTTGAGTTAACCGTTAAATAATAACTATTTTTAAATAATAATGTATACGATTATGAAAATAAGTCAAATAAATACTCTACTCATCGTTAAATCATTTTTAAAATCAACGGCGCAAGTTTCGTAAAACGAATCGAATTTTATCAAGCTCGATCGAGTCCCGAACAGTTAATTAACAAAAGTTTCATTTTAGTCCCTGCACTATATAAAATGTAACATTGTGTATTTAAAACCTCTTAGTATAAATAAGAAGGAAATAGGGTTTCTCCCATATTATGCAAACTCTAACCCTAAATAAATTACACATACAAAACCCTAGCCACCCTCCTTATAATTTCCAGCGCCACTTTCTTCTTCCGGCCACCGGAAAAATATTCCGTCCACCTCCATATACTAAAACACTTTTAAAGTTGGCTGATCTATCCGATATACCAACACCACCATTCATCTCGTCCACTTCCGCCGTACCATCACCACATATCCGCCTACTATAACCACCAACGCCACCCAAAAGTCACTGCTGTTGCACAATGATCGTCGACAGCCTACTACTACACCATCAATCCACCGTTGGCACCACCATTATAACCACCACCTGCCTCTGATTACCGTGACCTGCTGCTACAACCAGCAGCCGGTTCTGCCCACAAACATCCACCATCATCGTCACGAGCTTGTCACCATCAGGCCATTATTGTTGTGGTCTTAACCACGCCGCCACCACAAACCATCATCGCAGCATGGCTGCACCAATGTAGATATCTTATTGCACCCCTGATCCACCACCTATTACTGCCACCAAAACGCACTACCAAAGCTATGAATCTCCACCAAACAGTACCTCAAGAACCACCATCGCCATCTCACTCCATTTGTCACTGTCGTGAACCGCCGCCACCAGATCCACTTTCGACCACCACCATTCAACCATGATCGTGGTTTTAACCACGACCAGCCGCCACCATAAAATATCAAGTGTGTTTGGTCCGGTTATGGGCAGCCACCATCACCACCAGTGGTGTATTCGTTTCGGCAGCAAATGAAGATAAAGGGTGTGTTTAGTCCGGGCAGAAAAATCAGCACAGGGAGAGTTCGGCTCGCTGTTAACAGCAGCAGTGTGTTTGGATCTGCTGTTAAACAGCCGTAGGGGTGTGTTTAGATCTGCCATGTAAACAGCCGTACGGGTGTGTCGAGTTCGCTGTGTAAACAGCAGTACGAGAGTGTTTGGTTTGGGTAGAGACCCCATAAGGATGCGTTTGGGACTGCAGTTTGGTATTAAGGTTGCGTTTGGGATTGCAGTTTGGTATTAAGGGTGCGTTTGGGATTGCTGACGAGTTATAAAAGGGCGTTGGGGATTGTTGGCGAGCTATAAAGGGGCGTTTAGAGTTGCAGAAAGTTATAAGGGCGTTTGGGTTGCTGATTATTTGTTTCGGGTGTGTTTGGACGCGGGATGTCGAGGGTTTAGAGTGTCAGACATGAATTAAGCTCATGGTTCGTTGTGGTTTTGGAATCGGCTAATAACGCATCTAACCTTATTAATTAATTAAAACTAACGGTGTTATACATATATAAATATATATATAAGTATCTATAAACGGTTAAATAAATATGTCGAATACTATTATTATCACGAGAACTATAAAATGTTTATACCTTTAAATATGTGTTTAAATAGCTCACATCGAGCGTTTGGTTTTTAAATTATAACACATTGGTTGTGTTTGGTTCTATTTAATTATGGTGATTAAATAATCTAGTTTGGATATATGTTAAAACGTGATTTTCATAACATAGATTGTTTGGATAATATTGAGAATTGATTAATATGGAAAAGGTTGTATAAACGAAAAGGTCATGTCGAAATTTCTATAAAATTCTATACTTTATATTTTGTTGGGTACAAACTACTATTATATTTGTAAATCGATAAATAAGTAAATACTATTATATTTGTAAACAATAAAATAAATGAATTTTATTGTATTGATAAACCAATGAGAGTTATACTTTTCAACTACAAGTGACAAATTATTGATTTAGTGATGATTTTCTTAAAATGTGTCAGACTATGTTATAATTTGGTTTATTTTGTAAAAAGTGTTATCAATAATATATAATTCAACATAAGAATTATATAATCGCCTGGTTATACATAATGTGTACGGAATACGTTATATACTTGGTGCGTGCTTAATAAATTTATTTAACCAATCACCGAACTATTATAACTTGAAACTTAATATTTTAGCAACGGGTCACGTTGATGTACATTTCCATCGAGAACTCGAATATACATTTTTAAGATTTAGCCGATTAGTAAACCACAACACCATGACCGAGCCGCTTTGATTTATGTTTGTGCGGAGCATATTATTAGCATCACTATCTTTTGCGCTACTACGTCAAGGTGAGTTTATACCCCACCTTTTCTTGCTTTAAATTGAGTTATAAATGTTTTATAATTGCTCTTTGGGGGAGGTACATGCTAGGTCATAAACTACTTATAAACTTGCTTGGTTGTCAGAAACTGATATTAAACTTGTTTGGTTGTCTATAACTGTTTATAAACTACTTTATTGTCATAAGCTAATGTTAAGCTTACTTGGTTGGTCATAAACTATCTTTAAACTGGTTTAATTGTTACGTGCTGAGTGGTCAACTCCTCTAATTGTTATACATATGAATGTTGATACTAAAATTTCTATTGTGATTTTCATTGCCCAAAACTTTAACTGCTTTTCACTGGTTCTCGGGTAGAGACAATGGTTGCAAGAATGAACACAAGTGCATATCTCTTTTATGTATTGGTCTAAGTCCCACTTTAACCCAATTACTTTGGCCCATTGTCATGAACCGTTAATTTCAGACCGGATGACCGGTCGAAAGCGCGAATGTTATGGATAGATCTATCGGGGTTGACGCCCCTGTCTGGCTTGGTCCAACAGAGGACAAGCGGACACAGTTTCATTTGAGTCTGAGGACGGATGTCGTGGGTTAGGCATCCGTAGGGGCTGCATTATATGATTATACTACCGGTGTTGTTAACGCTTCGGTGTCATGAGCTTAGACAATAATAAATGCCTTTTTGTGACTTTGTATTTGTTATATTGTCACCAATGGTTGGAAAATCTTGCGGTTCATCAAACATTCTTTATTATCAAGAATCTTTTTTTGTTTACTGGAATATTTTTTATGATCAGGGATTCAATTATTAACGAGAACATCTATTATTATCATAAACTCTGTTATTATTAATAAACTCTGTTTTTCATCAAGAAACGCATTTTATTAAGAAACTATGATTTTAAAATCTTATATTTTACTGCAGGTGCAGTGGTCGATATAAACTCTAAATTTTCATAAACACCTTAAAACAAACTTATGAACTCACCAACTTTATGTTGATATTTTTAAGCATGTATTTCAGGTACTTGACTATGTAGATTATTTGGAGTCTTCTTTGTGGTTTTTGGCATGTAGAAGTCGTTCTCGGATCAAGCTCTCGAATACTCATGAAGTCACAAGTCCCCAAAGCAAGTCTTCCGCTGTAGTGAATTTGGGGGTGTGACAGATTGGTATCAGAGCCTTGGTTATAGAGAACTAGGTTGCATTAGTAATTCTAGACTATAACCAACTCTCAGTTTTATTTAGTAGTAACACTTATCACATCATACTTATTCCGCTGCTATATGAAAATTTACAATGCATGTTTGCTATTGCTTCGTTGCCTGTTATGTTATTACTTGTTACATGAGATCGATTGCTTGATTAATGCACTCAGACATATAATATATTTTTATATGCACGCTAGAACATTTATTGGGCATTGTGAGTTACAAAATGGTCCTGCAGATCTTTTTATAATCAAACCTAGGGACATATGTGATTTTTAGTTGACGATTGGTCGTGAGTAATTCCCAGGCTCGAGCTAATTCATTCAAAAAGGTTGAGAGGTGTAACAATACTTAAGATGCCTCAGTGGGCCTCATGTTTGATTGAGTGCGAGATGGAATTAAGTATGAGATGTTACACAACCTTTGATTTTTGATGAATTACCTCGGGGTGGGTAAGACTCGTAGTCTTACGTGTTAATGTGGAATGTGTTGTATTTCAGAGTCGAGCTGAGTCATCGAAAGGTTGAGATGTGTAATAATTCATAACAAAACCCGAGCCATTCTTTGTGAGTGAGTTTCGAGGTTGGGTTATGATAAGTTATTATTCAGCTTAATGTTTGATTAGTCTTCCTCGAGGATGAGAAGATTTGTGTGATTGGATAATCGTTATTTAGAACCGAGTACTCTATAGTTATCCTACTTATAACCGTGAGTTTCTTTACTTGATATACATATACGATCACTTTATCGCCTATCGACACTTATGTTCTTCGATCCGGTACTTTCGAAACGTCTACTTATGGAAGACGACTTATTGTCAACTCATGCTCTTTGCTTTTGGTAATTTTGGAAAATATCCTTTACAGATTTTAACGATTTTGAATTGGGTATTTTGCCGGTGACACTTAAGTAGGATGATTTATGAAGTCTTTATTGAAATGGATTGGGACGCCTTTGCATTTGAATAAAGAAATCATGAATCGCCGAACCATGAGTTTATAATAACACATTTGCATAGATTAGGACGCTTTTGTAGGCAAATATGAGATTATAAATGAGTAGGCTTAAGGATAACCGACGTGACCCTGTATATTTATGATATCAGTATTTTTTTAACTCAGGATTTGTCCATACGAATAAATCGCATTTCATCTTCTTATGTTATCATTACGACGTTTTGACGAGTGATTTTTAAATTTCGTTTGATTCGCGAATTGTTACAAGAATCTTTTCTGAATGTATACTGATCGACGTGAACCTAACGGACTGGTGGTGGTGAACCATTGTAAACTTTTAAGAGCTGACGAACTTCTAGACACTTCGTTTCGAATTGTTTCCTTTTATAGTTATATTAACGAGGGCCGATTTGTCAGATTGACATGTAGAACCGCTCAGATATATCCCTTTCTACTATTGGTGGATAACACAAAAAAAAAAACTTCGGACAGACTTATCTGTGAATAAATATAAGTATATTCGATGTAACACTAGGGTATAACTTCAAAATCATTTTCTCTACACTTTTATTAGGGTAACAACGATTGAGTTCGAGGACGAACTCCAAATAACACGGATGTACTATGACAACCGGGAATTTTCTAGACTTTAAATATAATAAATTATATTATTTATTAATCGAAATTCGTTTTCGAGAGATATCAAAGTCATTTGATTCAAAAACGAGAGTTTATTTTACATACTGTAAAAAAAAACTGCGCAAAATCCGAGAACTGACGCGATACAAATTAAATTTATATTTTATTAAAAGGTTTATTAAATTATATGATAGTTCTCTTTTAGTTTTGATAATGTACGTTGAAAACGAGAGCATTCAAGTTGAATTTTTATTTTATTTTATTTTCTTTGAACGCAACTATTCGAGTTAACCGTTAAATAATAACTATTTTTAAATAATAATGTATACGATTATGAAAATAAGTCAAATAAATACTCTACTCATCGTTAAATCATTTTTAAAATCAACGGCGCAAGTTTCATAAAACGAATCAAATTTTATCAAGCTCGATCGAGTACCGAACGGTTAATTAACAAAAGTGTCATTTTAGTCCCTGCACTATATAAAATGTAACATTGTGTATTTAAAACCTCTTAGCATAAATAAGAAGGAAATAGGGTTTCTCCCATATTATGCAAACTCTAACCCTAAATAAATTACACATACAAAACCCTAGCCACCCTCCTTATAATATCCGGCGCCACTTTCTTCTTCCGGCCACCGGAAAAATATTCCGTCCACCTCCATATACTAAAACACTTTTAAAGTTGGCTGATCTATCCGATATACCAACACCACCATTCATCTCGTCCACTTCCGCCGTACCATCACCACATATCCGCCTACTATAACCACCAACGCCACCCAAAAGTCACTGCTGTTGCACAATGATCGTCGGCAGCCTACTACTACACCATCAATCCACGTTGGCACCACCATTATAACCACCACCTGCCGCTGATTACCGTGACCTGCTGCTACAACCAGCAGCCGGCTCTTCCCACAAACATCCACCATCATCGTCACGAGCTTGTCACCATCAGGCGATTATTGTTGTGGTCTTAACCACGCAGCCACCACAAACCATCATCGCAGCATGGCTGCACCAATGTAGATATCTTATTGCACCCCTGATCCACCACCTATTACTGCCACCAAAACGCACTACCAAAGCTATGAATCTCCACCAATCAGTACCTCAAGAACCACCATCGCCATCTCACTCCATTTGTCGCTGTCGTGAACCGCCGCCACCAGATCCACTTTCGACCACCACCATTCAACCATGATCGTGGTTTTAACCACGACCAGCCGCCACCATAAAATATCAAGTGTGTTTGGTCCGGTTATGGGCAGCCACCATCACCACCAGTGGCGTATTCGTTTCGGCAGCAAATGAAGATAAAGGGTGCGTTTAGTCCGGGCAGAAAAATAAGCACAGGGAGAGTTCGGCTCGCTGTTAACAGCAGCAGTGTGTTTGGATCTGCTGTTAAACAGCCGTAGGGGTGTGTTTGGATCTGCCATGTAAACAGCCGTACGGGTGTTTCGAGTTCGCTGTGTAAACAACAGTACAAGAGTGTTTGGTTTGGGTAGAGACCCCATAAGGATGCGTTTGGGACTGCAGTTTGGTATTAAGGTTGCGTTTGGGATTGCAGTTTGGTATTAAGGGTGCGTTTGGGATTGCTGACGAGTTATAAAAGGGCGTTGGGGATAGTTGGCGAGCTATAAAGGGGCGTTTAGAGTTGCAGAAAGTTATAAGGGCGTTTGGGTTGCTGATTATTTGTTTCGGGTGTGTTTGGACGCGGGATGTCGAGGGTTTAGAGTGTCGGACATGAATTAAGCTCATGGTTCGTTGTGGTTTTGGAATCGGCTAATAACGCATCTAACCTTATTAATTAATTAAAACTAACGGTGTTATACATATATATATATATATAAGTATCTATAAACGGTTAAATAAATATGTCGAATACTATTATTATCACGAGAACTATAAAATGTTTATACCTTTAAATATGTGTTTAAATAGCTCACATCGAGCGTTTGGTTTTTAAATTATAACACATTGGTTGTGTTTGGTTCTATTTAATTATGGTGATTAAATAATCTAGTTTGGATATATGTTAAAACGTGATTTACATAACGTAGATTGTTTGGATAATATTTATAATTGATTAATATGGAAAAGGTTGTATAAACGAAAAGGTCATGTCGAAATTTCTATAAAATTCTATACTTTATATTTTGTTGGGTACAAACTACTATTATATTTTTAAATCGATAAATAAGTAAATACTATTATATTTGTAAACAATAAAATAAATGAATTTTATTGTATTGATAAACCAATGAGAGTTATACTTTTCAACTACAAGTGACAAATTATTAATTTAGTGATGATTTTCTTAAAATGTGTCGGACTATGTTATAATTTGGTTTATTTTGTAAAAAGTGTTATCAATAATATATAATTCAACATAAGAATTATATAATCGTCTGGTTATACATAATGTGTACGGAATACGTTATATACTTGGTGCGTGCTTAATAAATTTATTTAACCAATCACCGAACTATTATTACTTGAACCTTAATATTTTAGCAACGGGTCACGTTGATGTACATTTCCATCGAGAACTCGAATATACATTTTTAAGATTTAGCCGATTAGTAAACCACAACACCATGACCGAGCCGCTTCGATTTATGTTTGTGCGGAGCATATTATTAGCATCACTATCTTTTGCGCTACTACGTCAAGGTGAGTTCATACCCCACCTTTTCTTGCTTTAAATTGAGTTATAAATGTTTTATAATTGCTCTTTGGGGGAGGTACATGCTTGGTCATAAACTACTTATAAACTTGCTTGGTTGTCAGAAACTGATATTAAACTTGTTTGGTTGTCTATAACTGTTTATAAACTACTTGATTGTCATAAGCTAATGTTAAGCTTACTTGGTTGGTCATAAACTATCTTTAAACTGGTTTAATTGTTACGTGCTGAGTGGTCAACTCCTCTAATTGTTATACATATGAATGCTGATACTAAAATTTCTATTGTGATTTTTATATCCCAAAACTTTAACTGCTTTTCACTGGTTCTCGGGTAGAGACAATGGTTGCAAGAATGAACACAAGTGCATATCTCTTTTATGTATTGGTCTAAGTCCCACTTTAACCCAATTACTTTGGCCCATTGTCATGAACCGTTAATTTCAGACCGGATGACCGGTCAAAAGCGCGAATGTTATGGATAGATCTATCGGGGTTGACGCCCCTGTCCGGCTTGGTCCAACAGAGGACAAGCGGACACAGTTTCATTTGAGTCTGAGGACGGATGTCGTGGGTTAGGCATCCGTAGGGGCTGCATTATATGATTATACTACCGGTGTTGTTAACGCTTCGGTGTCATGAGCTTAGACAATAATAAATGCCTTTTTGTGACTTTGTATTTGTTATATTGTCACCAATGGTTGGAAAATATTGTGGTTCATCAAACATTCTTTATTATCAAGAATCTTTTTTTGTTAACTGGAATATTTTTTATGATCAGGGATTCAATTATTAACGAGAACATCTATTATTATCATAAACTCTGTTATTATTAATAAACTCTGTTTTTCATCAAGAAACGCATTTTATTAAGAAACTATGATTTTAAAATCTTATATTTTACTGCAGGTGCAGTGGTCGATATAAACTCTAAATTTTCATAAACACCTTAAAACAAACTTATGAACTCACCAACTTTATGTTGATATTTTTAAGCATGTATTTCAGGTACTTTACTATGTGGATTATTTGGAGTCTTCTTTGTGGTTTTTGGCATGTAGAGGTCGTTCTCGGATCAAGCTCTCGAATACTCATGAAGTCACAAGTCCCCAAAGCAAGTCTTCCGCTGCAGTGAATTTGGGGGTGTGACATTTTCGTAATCAAAACAAAGCGAGACCGAAAAATGCAAGAAACGTTTTTAGGCATCATTGCATTAACAATCTCCCCCTTTCAATTCCGACAATCCATAAACTCAATCATCTAATAAAACAAGTTTTTCGAAGACGGGTTTATCATTTCTCCCCCTTTGTCGAAGCAAAAAGGTTGCAAAAGTCTTTGAAGAAGAATAGAACCGGACTTTGCAAATGCTCCCCCTTGGTGCTTACTCCCCCTTGCTTGGGGCACCAAGAAATCGAAATAAGGTGACAAGATACATAGAAGGGTTAGTAGAAGAGAAGAGACACCCAACAAGATATAGCAAATAACACAAAAAAAATAAGAAACAAAAGATCCAAGATAAGTCATGTTAAAAGAAAATATGATAAAAGATAAAAGAAAATAAATCATACAAGGATGTATGAGACACAACCATAAGCCAAAATAAAAAGAATAAATCTAATTATAGTTAAGCTAGAACTCTAAGATTCGCTTGAACTAGATGTCTTGAAGATAAGCAACCAATGCTTAGATAAAAGACAAGGTAGTGGCGGAAGGAGGTGGTGGTGGCTTGGTAGAGATCTCATAGTTATAGTAAAGAGGAGGTTTAACTAAGATACTCTTGATGTAATTCAACTCCTCATAGATGTGAGCCATAGCAAGATGTTGATATTGATAACATTGACAATATATTCCATGATGCATGACATTATCATGTGAAGGAGGTAGAACACTAAAGGCTAGAGGTGGAAGATAAGAAGTTCCACAATTACCATTTTTAGAAGGAGAAGAGATGGGATTTTGAGTGTTCTTGGGCGAATTAGGGTTGAAAGCAATTAGAGAGAATGGAAGAGAATCAAAGCTTTCATTTGGGGAATAAGACATTTTGATTTTAGAAAGAATGCAAAATGCTTAGGGTTATATAGAGAAAGTCCAAGATAATCTGGGGGTCGTCAAAAGGTTGAAACAAAGATTCCAAAAAGTGTTGGAACAAATTTGGAGTTTCAGGAATACCCGAAAATTGAGGTACTGGGCGCGGTTCTTTAGCTCACCCGGCGGTTCCTTATCACTGGGAACCGCGGTTTCAATAAAGAACCGCCCACAGTGGGTTGAGTTTGATGATGAGGGAGGATTTTCCAATTCAGCAAATCCTATTTTTCTAGTCTAACTAATCATGGGGATTGATGAGACTGCTTTTATACATAGTCTCATCGTCCAAAACGGGCTTAAAATGCATAAAATATTATTAAAAATGCCAAATATATGCTCGTGTTTGTTGCTTGTGTATTTTAGGTACGGATATTGAGGAAAAGACAAAAAGATCACAAGAATCAATAAAAAACGAGCACGGGAAACGAAGCCGCACAATGAACCGGACCCGAATCAAGAATTTCCAAAATGGTCCTTGAAGAATTGAAGATTGTCAACATTGGTCCTTCATTTTTGAAGATTTGGCAAGAAAGGCCCTTGGAGAATTCATCTATACAAGATACATCCTTGGATTTTGAAGACATGTCATTAAAAGCCCTTGAAGATTTCATTTATTGCACTTTTGGTCCTTGATAAAAGTTTGTATAAAACTTGTGCCAAAATTGACAAGTGATAGGTGTGAAAACACCCATCCTTTTACCACTTATTTCTGGCTAAAACAAGACCAAAACACGTATTTAATATCATTTGTTTGGAATTATACGTGGTTTTTGTGTTTATTATGTTTTCAGAGTCAACCGGATGAATATTGAAGAAAACATAGGATTGCACGGGTTTTATCGAAGAAAAAGACTCAAGACGAAGTCTATTGTCCAAGAGATGCAAAAGATTTGAAGTCATTGTGCCTATTTAAAGATTTATCGAAGAATAGAGCCAAAGATGGAAGATTCATATATGTCGAAGAACTCGAGTCTATTAAACAAAAGATTATAAGACGAGTTGGAATTATTCACCGACACTTCTCAAAATCCAAAGTCGGAAACGTTTATTTAAAGAAACGTAAAGACTAAAGAAGAAAGAAGAAAAGAAGCCCGATACCAAAGCCCATACACAAGCCCATATCACACGCCTATATAAAGATCCCACTTCACAATTTTAGAGCACTTAGTTAGTTCTTTAGTTTTTCATTTTTCTAGTTTTAGAGAGAGAAAGTTCCAAACTTTCTCTCACTAGACTTTTTCTTTGTTTTCATCTTTTAAATTTAAGCTTTCTTTAATCTTTGTACTTTGGATTTCATTAATCTTATTCAAGTTAAGCTTTTTAGTTCTTTATTCTCTTTCTACATTTCTCAATTCTACTTATTTCCATCCGAAATCTTTAGTTTGATCCGAATCCTTCATTGTTCGTGATTGGATTTGAGGTTGTGTAATAAGTAAGTCCGTTTCTTTCTTGTTCATTTTTAAGCTCTCACAAGTACAAGTTATAGACCCTCTATGCTTATTGGCTCATTTCTTGTTTAAGCTTATTATTTTCGGATTTCATCAAGGCTTTAGTCATTCAATAGTTCCTTTCATAAAGTTTATGATTTTACGTTTTCAAAAGTTGTCAAATTAAAACTTTTTGAAGTGTTAAAGTCTCGGTTAAAATAGCTTATTGTTTGTGCTTATTGAAGTTTTAGTTTTTCACCAATTTCGGAACAACATTCCTTCCATCGCAATATCAGGGTTTACACACATTCCGACGGGTACTTATTTTGATCGCAATAACCCTCAAGGGTTCTACTTTGCGATCGGGTGTCATTCCCCCTTGTTCCGATCTGGATTGCGATCGCTTATTGCGATCGCACATTTCGACGGGACAAAGGTTCCTTTTTAGACGAAACTCTGCCCAATTCTCGACAGCAACATTGCGATCTGGTACAACATTCCGATCTGAACAATATTGCGATAGGTGTGCTTAGATTTCATCCGATCTAGCTCTTTCCGATAGATGCACATTGCGACAGAACGGACTTTAACATTCCGACAGCTTTACATTTATGTATTCCGATGGACCTTCATTTGCAATATTCCGATGGACTGAGTTTTTAGATTTCAAAGTTTTACAAAGTTTTAAGTTTTAAGTATTTGTCTAATCTTTTCTTTACGTTTTCAAGCATTTACTTTTAACTTGTCAATCTAGTTTAATCTTTCAAAGCTTTAATATTACTCTTCGACACTTACTTATTTGTCATTAGTTTAAAATAGATAAACAAACCAACACCTTTTTATTAGCCAAGAACAAATCATTCCACTTAGAGCCGTGATCAATTCGAGGAGATATCGAGAACTAAAATCCGAACCCAAGTAAAACCATTTCTATCAAATGGCGCCGCTGCCAGCTCTTCTCGTTAAGATCAATAGTTTTTTGTGAGAACTTGGATTTTGGGATCCGTTCAGCGTGAACGTTACTTTTTCATAAAAAATTTCAAAAACCCTAAAAAAATATAAAATTTTCAAAAATCCTAAAAATTAAAAAACATAAAAACCAAAAATATTTTTGCTTTGTTTTTGCCTTGTTAGTTCTGTTGCAGGTGCATGCGTACACGATCCACGTCTTATCAAGAGCCCGAGCTTCTCGAAGACTTAGACATGGCCGGTGTACAAAACAACAACAATAACCCACCTCAAAATAATAATAACAATAACAACCCACCTCTCAACAACAATAATAACAACACAATGAGCCTCTACCGGATAATCGCCCGATGATTGAACTTCTGCAAGCCCATGTAGATGGAAACAACGATCCAATTGTCATACCCGCGTTTGCAGCCAACAACTTTGAGCTCAAATCCGGCTTTATCCAGATGGTCTCTGCTCAACCATTCTTGGGGCGTACCATTGATGATCCACATGACCACATCAAGAGATTCTTGCAACTCACTAATACGGTCAAATTCAATGGTGTTCCACAAGAGGTAATCCGTTTACAACTTTTTCCCTTTTCTTTAGAGGGACAAGCCCGACATTGACTTGCTAAGGAACCGCCACAAAGTATTCTTACGTGGACGGATTTGGAGACCAAATTTATCAACTACTTTTTCCCACCCTCTCGTACTACCACTTTGCGGAATGAAATCATTAATTTTGAACAAAAGTACGATGAGTCTTTTAGTGAATCTTGGGACCGTTTCAAAGATCTTTTAAGAAAATGCCCACAACATGGTTTTACCAAAGTACATCAAATTAACACTTTTTATAATGGTTTAAGCATGAATGACCAAGATTCACTAAACAGTGCCTCGGGGGGTAATCTTTTGGCTAAGACTTCCAATGCTGCTTGGCATATCATTGAGAATAAGTCTCGTGTGCAAACCAAGAGTGTTCGGACCAATGTCGCTAGTGCTAGTACTAGTAAAATCACTGCGCTTCTTGAATCGCTTGCTACCCAAACCGCCAACAACACCAACAGCATCAACGCTAAAGACGCTCAAGTCAATGCTGTCAGCCAACCATGTGAAATATGCGGGGGTCCTCACTCTTACACCACTTGTACTACCACCCAAGACTACCCTTCTGAGAACGTGAATGCAACATACGGTACCTATCCTCAACCTGCTTATCAAGCTCGACCTCAAGACGACCGTAACTTGCTTAGCTACCACTCGAACAACTATCTCTCACCACCCGGTTTTACTCCTAACAACCCAAACCAACAACAAAACCTCAACCGCCCTCATCAACAACAACAACAATCTCGTGGACCATACATACTACCTCACAAACAACAACACCCACTTCAAAGAAACAACCAAGTTTACCAGCAACCTGCTTATCAACCACCCGCATATAATGCTCCTCCCAACCAACCCACCGCTTTACACCAAGAAGTGGAAACCTACATGAGGACTAACGATGTAATCGTGGGAATCTTTAACAGGAAGTGCGCAACTTGAAAGCAGACCTGGTGAAACAAGGGAACGATCTGAGAGCTGACATGAGAAACACTTTGGATAGTCAAACGAATGACTTAAAAAACATGATGGCTAGTTTCTTCCAAGGTAATCAACCCTCTTCTTCGGGTACTCTTCCGAGTAACACCGTTGCGAATCCAAGAGGGGAGATGAAAGCAATCACCACTCGCAGTGGCAAAGGTACCAAGGAACCAGAGCTTCCTATACCTCCATCGGTGATTGTGACTAAGGAGAACGAGTCACCTGCTCCTATTCCTCATCCTTCTACTTCCCCAATTTCTCCACCTCTTACTTCTACCCCTCCTCCACCCAAGGATGTGAGTGATCCTTCTATCCCAAAGACTTCCTCTTCTTCCGATATACCTTATCCATCTAGGTTGAGGAAAGAGAAGCTCAAAAGCAAGGATGATATTCAGGTTTCGAACTTTCATAAAATGTTCAAACAATTGAATTTCAACATCTCCTTCGCTGAAGCTCTCGCTCACATGCCTAAGTATGCGAAAATGTTAAAAGATCTTCTTAGCGACAAGGAGAAGCTTCTTGATATTGCTAACACCCAACTTAGTGAGAATTGCTCTGCAGTACTCTTAAGGAAATTGCCAACCAAGCTTGGTGATCCGGGTCGTTTCTTAATCCCTTGTAACTTCCCGGGAGTAGAGAATTGCATGGCCCTAGCCGATCTAGGTGCCAGTATTAATCTAATGCCTCTAAGCGTTTGGAAGCAATTATCTCTCCCCGAGCTAGTCCCCACCAAAATGACTTTGGAATTAGCTAACCGTACGGTTGCTTATCCAGTGGGGATAGCCGAAGACGTCTTTGTAGGAGTCGACAAATTCACTTTTCCTGCCGATTTCGTTGTCGGTGACTACGACATGGACCCTCGTGTGCCATTGATCGTTGGTCGTCCATTCTTGAGGACCGGTCGCACTCTCATCGATGTTGAAGCCGGTGAGCTTATCATGAGAGTGGGCGACGATAAAATCGTCTTCAACATGGGAAAGTTGTCTAAACAACCTTATTCATACGAGAGTGTTAATTGTATTGACGTTCTGGATGAGGCTTGTGAAGAACACTTTATTGATGCTTGTAAAAATATTCCTACCTCTCTTCCCAATGTTGAGACCGTTTCCTCTATTGATTCATCACTGTCTCTATTTGGAGAAAGTGATTTCTTTTGGAAAGATCTTGAAGCCACCATGGGAGATGTGAGCTTGGCAAATGACGATTCTCCCACCGATTGGGATGAAGACATGCATTTCTTTGGAAACCTTCTCAAAGAAGACAATCTTTCTCCACCATCTCCCACGGTTATTGCTATCGATGCTCCGACTTTGAAAACGCCTCCCATCGAAAATCCTCCAGATTTAGAACTTAAGGAGTTGCCGCCCCATCTCGAGTACGTGTTCCTTGAAGAAAACAAGAAGTCGCCTGTCATCATCGCGAAGGACTTGAAAGAAGAAGAAAAATCTCGCCTCATCGCCGTGCTTAAAGATCATAAGAAGGCAATTGCTTGGAAAATTTCCGATATCCGCGGAATTGATCCGAACTTTTGTACTCACAAGATTCTCATGGAAGATGACTTTAAACCCGCAATCTAGAGCCAAAGAAGGGTTAATCCTAAAATTCATGACGTCATCAAACAAGAGGTTATCAAACTTCTAGATGCCGGCTTAATTTACCCTATTTCGGATTCGCCGTGGGTAAGTCCCGTCCATTGTGTGCCCAAGAAGGGCGGAATAACCGTTGTTTCCAATGAACACAACGAGTTGATTCCCACTCGTCTCGTTACTGGGTGGAGAGTTTGTATTCATTATCGCAAGCTCAATGATGCCAGGAGAAAAGACCACTTTCCGCTTCCCTTCATGGATCAAATGCTCGAGCGTCTAGCTGGTAATGACTATTACTACTTCTTAGACGGTTTCTACGGGTATTTTCAAATTCCCATCGATCCCAAGGACCAAGAAAAGACCACATTCACTTGTCCCTATGGAACATTTGCTTACAAACGCATGCCTTTTGGTTTATGTAATGCTCCTGGGACATTCCAAAGGTGTATGATAGCTATCTTCCATGACATGGTGGAAGACACTATGGAAGTATTCATGGATGATTTCTCGGTTTATGGCGATTCTTTCTCTGCTTGCCTTGCCAATTTAGAACGTATGCTGAAGCGGTGTGAAGACACTCGCCTTGTTCTTAATTGGGAAAAATGCATTTCATGGTAAAAGAGGGCATCGTGCTAGGACACAAAATTTCCAAAGCTGGTCTCGAAGTAGACCGTGCTAAAGTCGATGTTATCGCTAAGTTGCCTCCACCTTCAACAGTGAAGGGTGTGAGAAGTTTCCTTGGTCATGCGGGCTTCTACCGTCGATTCATCAAAGATTTTTCTCAAATCGCTCACCCGATGACCCATCTCTTGGAAAAAGATACTCCTTTTATCTTTTCCAAAGAGTGTATCGAAGCCTTCAACTCGCTTAAGGATAAGCTAACTAAGGCACCCGTCTTGGTTAC
Organism: Glebionis coronaria; assembly: GCA_025667525.1. Lineage (NCBI taxonomy): Eukaryota > Viridiplantae > Streptophyta > Magnoliopsida > Asterales > Asteraceae > Glebionis > Glebionis coronaria. The sequence continues at coordinate 165,188,657 of CM046874.1, forward strand.
CCCTAATTGGGAGCTTCCCTTTGAGTTGATGTGCGATGCTAGTGATTTTGCTATTGGAGCGGTTTTGGGCCAAAGAGTGAACAAACCCTTCCAACCAATCCATTACGCTAGCAAGACAATGACTGGGGCTCAATTGCATTATACGACAACCGAAAAAGAGCTTTTAGCTGTTGTCTATGCCTCTGAAAAGTTCCGCCCCTATCTTGTCCTTTCCACCACAATCGTTTACACCGATCATTCCGCGCTGAAGTACTTGAACACGAAACAAGATTCCAAACCAAGACTTCTTCGCTGGGTTTTGCTACTCCAAGAATTTAAAATCGAAATTCGCGATAAAAAAGGAGCTGAAAACCTAGCCGCGGATCATCTCAGTAGACTTGAGGATCCTTACCAGGGGGATCATCCAAACAAAGAAATCAATGATTCTTTTCCCTTGGAGACCTTAATGTCTATCAACTCGACTGCTGATGAAACGCCGTGGTTTGCGGACATTGCAAACTATTTGGCGGGTGGAATTCTCGTTGACGGGTTAACATCCCAGAAAAAGAAGAAGTTCTTTAACGACATTAAGACTTACTTTTGTGATGACCCGTATCTATTCAAGCAATGTGCTGACTTGATTATTCGCCGATGTGTTGATGGACCGGCAGCTTTAGAAATCCTTGACGCTTGCCACAAAGGACCCACCAGTGGTCACTTTGGTCCCAACTACACCGCCAAAAAAGTGTTTGAATCGGGATTTTATTGGCCCACCATTTACCGTGATGCTCACGAGATGGTTAAACATTGTGATGCTTGCCAAAAACAAGGCAAGATCACACATAAAGACGAGATGCCTCATAATTTCATACAAGAATGTGAAATCTTTGATGTTTGGGGTATCGACTTTATGGGGTCATTCCCTTCATCTAAAGGAAACAAATACATCCTTGTAGCCGTTGACTACGTCTCCAAATGGGTTGAAGCCAAAGCTTTACCCACTAATGACGCAAGGGTGGTTTGTAACTTTTTGAAATCGCTATTCGCTAGATTCGGTGTGCCTCGTGCCATTATTAGTGATCGCGGGACTCATTTTTGCAACGACCAATTTGCTAGAGTCATGGCTAAGTATGGTGTAAATCATCGTCTTTCCACCGCTTACCACCCACAAACTAATGGCCAGGCTGAAATCTCTAACCAAGGATTAAAGCGAATTCTTGAAAGAACCGTGGGAGAGCATCGTGCCTCATGGGCTGATAAACTTGATGATGCTTTGTGGGCTTTTCGTACTGCATACAAGACTCCGATTGGTTGTACACCATATCGTCTCGTGTACGGGAAAGCATGCCACCTCCCCATTGAGTTGGAGCACAAGGCTTACTGGGCCTTGAAGTGGGCTAATTTTGATATCAACAAAGCCGGTGACCTACGCAAGATCCAACTCAATGAGATGAATGAACTCCGTAATGAGGCTTATGAAAATTCTTTGATCTATAAGGAGAAGACTAAGCTCATTCACGACTCTAAGATTAAGAACCGAGAGTTCCAAGTTGGAGACAAAGTTTTACTCTTTAACTCTCGGTTGAAAATCTTTTCGGGCAAGCTGAAATCTCGTTGGTCCGGCCCATTCACCATTGCCCAAAATTTTCCATATGGTACTATCGAGCTCGCTCAACCTAATGGACCTAATTTTAAGGTGAATGGCCAACGAGTGAAGTTGTACTTTGGTGAGGACATCTCCCATGAGATGATTCCATCCCTCACCACGTTCCCCATGAACTAATTTTGGGTCGAGTCAGGCTCGTGACTCGGTTATCAAAAACAAGCGCTCCTCGGGAGGCAACCCGAGTATCTATCCTTTTATGTTTTAACCTCCTAAGTGTAGGGGGACCTATATAGGTGTTTGTCTTTGTGTGGTGATATGATTACAGAGATGAATGCACTCTTGGAATCTCTGAAGAACCATGCTCCCGTGTTATCCGAAATCCGGTTCTATCTCTCAACTATCGTGATTCAATTTTCTTCATACTCACATTTGAAATTGATCACTTTAGTCGTCTTTTCCTTAACTTGAATTAACCAACGTGCACAATGTCATAAGTGTAGGGGAGACTTTTCCCACATGCTTAAACATTGAGGACAATGTTTATCTTAAGTGTAGGGGGGACTTCTATCGAAGTTTTAAGTGGACTTTTCCATGAAAATGCCTTCATTTAACCGGAAAATCATCTTTTTCAACATTTTTCAAAATTTTAATTAACTTTGGCCATTTAGTCGTAATTTTTAAATTTTTATCGTTGCTTGCATATGTATATATCCCGCAATAAAGTCAAAAATATTAATAAAGTGGTGTAGCTAGTTTAGAAGTCTTTGACATATTAGGCCCGTTGCGATTATTTTTGACTCAACCCGAATAGACTTATCCAAGTTTATTCTAGCTAGTATCCTTAACCATGTAGACCTTAATTGGTTTATTAGGCTAAGTATCCACGAGTCTCATTACTTGAGATTTTAAATTGTGGAGGACGAGAAATGATAGAGTCAATTATAAGTCGGTATTCTTGCACAAGCTCACTTGGTGTAATTATTTGCCTATTCTCCCATCACTTGCTAATAATTTATCTGCAATAAGTAAGGTCGTACAATTTGAAAAGTTACTTAGCTTCTAGCCCAAGATCGTCTAAAAGTTGCTCGGTAATGATAGGAGTTCATAGCCAAGGCATAACTTATGAAGCGGGGCGCGGAGATTGGCGAGTCCGAAAAGGCCCTAACAAGGCATGAGGATTCCATTTTATTGCTGAAGATCCAAAGTGATGTGAAAAGCATTATTCCCAAAATCAATATGAAGGATCAAGACTCACGACGAAAAGCAATCAACTCCCATAAAGATCATGGAGAAGTCTATCCGAAAAGACCCTAACAAGGTATGAGGAGAAATAGATCCAAGTCCGAAAAGGAGGTGGATCGTTGTATCTCAAAATCCCAATTAGAGATTGAAGAAATAATCATGAAATCGTGGTCAACAAAGTTGGAGTACCCCTCAAAAGTCTCCAAGTGAAGAAACTCTATTAACGATGAGACCATTATCTCAAGAACGTCTCTCGAAGATATGAAGTATGAAGTACATGCCAAATATCGGCCCGAGAAAGGTCTCAAATCGTGAACCAAGTTATGCCAAGATATGAACTTTTTGATATCCCGAGAAGCAGTTTTAAGAGATTTTGTCCTTTAGCTAACTATTGATCAAATCGTCCTACTTTGCTTTCAGCCTAAATAAACTATCGAAATAAGTCCAAAAATTCATCTTAATGATCATTCTAAGACAAAAATAAAATATAAGAGATACCTTTAGGAATAAGGGAGTTTAAGCATTTAATTAAGCCATGTGTGTAAGTGTTTGATATGCTAACTTATAATAACAATGATCTCGTTTTTAAGCTTAGTTTGGGGAACGTAAAACTTGAGGATGATAAATCTTCGCAGCACCAAAGCCCTAATGTAAGTCCTTGATCTCTTTGCAAGTTATTTCCATCCTTTAGTTTATTTTAAAGTATTAATTTCTCTTAGTATTTAAATTTTTGTTTAGTAGTATTTTAATAAGGCCAAGGTTGATTGATTATGAGAAAAGTGTAAACTTGCTTTATCGCTAAGCTTTGCATGAGGACATGGCAATGGTTAAGTGTAGGGGATTTGATAGGTGTGAAAACACCCATCCTTTTACCACTTATTTCTAGCTAAAACAAGACCAAAACACGTATTTAATATCATTTGTTTGGAATTATGCGTGGTTTTTGTGTTTATTGTGTTTTCAGAGTCAACCGGATGAATACTGAAGAAAACATGGGATTGCACGGGTTTTATCGAAGAAAAAGACTCAAGACGAAGTCTATTGTCCAAGAGATGCAAAAGATTTGAAGTCATTGAGCCTATTTAAAGATTTATCGAAGAATAGATCCAAAGATGGAAGATTCATATATGTCGAAGAACTCGAGTCTATTAAACAAAAGATTATAAGACGAGTTAGAATTATTCACCGACACTTCTCAAATTCCAAAGTCGGAAACTTTTATTTAAAGAAACGTAAAGACTAAAGAAGAAAGAAGAAAAGAAGCCCGATACCAAAGCCCATACACAAGCCCATATCACACGCCTATATAAAGATCCCACTTTACAATTTTAGAGCACTTAGTTAGTTCTTTAGTTTTTCATTTTTCTAGTTTTAGAGAGAGAAAGTTCCAAACCTTCTCTCACTAAACTTTTTCTTTGTTTTCATCTTTTAAATTTAAGCTTTCTTTAATCTTTGTACTTTGGATTTCATTAATCTTATTCAAGTTAAGCTTTTTAGTTCTTTATTCTCTTTCTACATTTCTCAATTCTACTTATTTCCATCCGAAATCTTTAGTTTGATCCGAATCCTTCATTGTTCGTGATTGGATTTGAGGTTGTGTAATAAGTAAGTTCGTTTCTTTCTTGTTCATTTTTAAGCTCTCACAAGTATAAGCTATAGACCCTCTATTCTTATTGGCTCATTTCTTGTTTAAGCTTATTATTTTTGGATTTCATCAAGGCTTTAGTCATTCAAAAGTTCCTTTCATAAAGTTTATGATTTTACGTTTTCAAAAGTTGTCAAATTAAAACTTTTTGAAGTGTTAAAGTCTCGGTTAAAATAGCTTATTGTTCGTGCTTATTGAAGTTTTAGCTTTTCACCAATTTCGGAACAACATTCCTTCCATCGCAATATCAGGGTTTACACACATTCCGACGGGTACTTATTTTGATCGCAATAACCCTCAAGGGTTCTACTTTGCGATCGGGTGTCATTCCCCCTTGTTCCAATCTGGATTGCGATCGCTTATTGCGATCGCACCTTCCGACGGGACTAAGGTTCCTTTTTAGACGAAACTCTGCCCAATTCTCGACAGCAACATTGCGATCTGGTACAACATTCCGATCTGAACAATATTGCGATAGGTGTGATTAGATTTCATACATTCCGATCTAGCTCTTTCCAATAGATGCACATTGCGACAGAACGGACTTTAACATTCCGACAGCTTTACATTTATGTATTCCGATGGACCTTCATTTGCAATATTCCGATGGACTGAGTTTTTAGATTTCAAAGTTTTACAATGTTTTAAGTTTTAAGTATTTGTCTATTCTTTTCTTTACGTTTTCAAGCATTTACTTTTAACTTGTCAATCTAGTTTAATCTTTCAAAGCTTTAATTTTACTCTTCGACACTTACTTATTTGTCATTAGTTTAAAATAGATAAACAAACCAACACCTTTTTATTAACCAAGAACAAATCATTCCACTTAGAGCCGTGATCAATTCGAGGAGATACCGAAAACTAAAATCCGAACCCAAGTAAAACCATTTCTATCAAAAAGTTGATGAAAGTTGTAAACAAAGGAAAAGTTGGTTTTGTGGCTGTTTTTACAAAGTGAAAAACAAAAGAAACATGGGGGGGGGGCATTCTACCCAGACAACCAAACTTCACCCCACCACTCCCTGCTTGACACGTCACCCACAATCCACCATCAACCAATCAGACACTTCCTCCTCTCCACGTCACACTCCACCCAAACATAATAACTGATTAAATCAGTTATTTATGTTTCCCTCCTTAACATTTATTTAAAAACTTTGTAACCCCAAAACGGATTAAACATCCCCTAATCACCCTTTAAACCCTAAAAATCCCCAGCTTCAATCCATTTAAAAACAAAGGGGTTTTGTTTCATCTTTTCCAGATCATTGATTACCATCACCCTCACCTAAACCCACACAAAAACCGTGACCCAGACACACCCATGTGTCTTGTGGGACCCTCCCCTATCCATCACTTTCGTCCCAAACCCCTAATCCCGACCAGATAAACGCCCCACATCCATTCCTTTGTCCCCAAGGACTAATAAACGTTCAAGATGAACTCTTTACAGCTGGACTTCTGCAAGATCACTTGGAGACCAACTTTTGACCAAAAATCAGTCAACAAGACCAAGGGCAGTTTAGGACTTTCATTTACTAGGGTTTGAGTAACTAGAATGTTCCCTAGAGTAGTATTTAAAGAGGATGCAACCTGTGCATACCTTTTGTTCCAGATTTTTCAAAGTTTTGTAATCCCTTTTTAAAATTATTGAAAGTTGGTATTTGTTAAAAAAAAGTAATTCCTTTTCCTTTGTTTAAAAGTTGGTATTAGCTTGTGAAGAGTCTGAGTTCCATTATATTTTGCAAACATTTTGTGTTTGAGTTTGTTTCAGTTTTCAAAAAGGTTTCAAAAAGTTTTTGATATTTTCAGAAATCCAAGGTTCCAATGAAGTGAAAGTGGAATTGGAATCTTGGATTCCTGAAGTTGTTACTTGTTTAAAACGTGTTCAAAGTTTCAAGGTTTGTGGTTTAAAGGGTTCCAAAAAGATTTTTGGAAAATCAGTTTTTCCATTTTTTGTTAAGCTTTACTGTATCAAAAGCCATAAGCTACAAGCTTATGGCCTTTTGATACTTGAATATTGCTGGCTGTTGTTTGTGTTGTGCATGGTACAAGGCAAGCAAGGTACACCAAGTCCTGTTTTTGAAGATATAAGGGTGTTTTGGACTGCAGTAGTCCTCACCCACTCTCTCTACAATAATAAGCTCCTCCCATAACCCTAGCATAGCTTTTGAGCTATAAGGAGATGGAAATGCAGCCATTGAGGGGCCTGGATGTAGGTCCCTCTAGGTAAAATTGGCCATGAACCCTTGTTTTTGTGTGATTTATGTGATATTGGTGATAAGTGCATGAAAGTTGTTTAAGTGTTGATTTCATTGTTTGATTAGGCCCACTTAGGACTTGTATGCATGTTAGAAGCTCTTTCAAGCAGATTTGTGTAATTTTGAATAGGTGTGCTTTGTTAATTTTCATACTCAGTAATTTAAGGGGTGTTTGGATTTGAGTTTTAGCTAGGAACTATTGATAGCTTTTGGTTTAAAAATCATCTAGACAAACTTAGGTTGTATGAGTTATGTGTTATGAGTAATGGTTTTTTAGTTTGGGTAGTGTTTAAGAGAAATTGCATGATAAAAATTGAGAATAATAGCTAAAATCAGTAACTGCCTTGATTAACTTGTTTTAGAGTGAAATTTTCCTTCAAATCTTGGTAATTGCTAGAATATAGGTTGCTTTAGGATTGTGAGTAGTTTTTAAGTGATTTGTTGGATTTGTGTGCAAGATTTAAGGATTTAAAATTCGTTTTTGTGCAAGCAAATTAAGGAACTGTTCATCAGAACACCATAGCATTCATCAGTAACTTCAATTGGCATTTGTGTGTGATTTTTGTGATAGAACTTGTGGTTTTTTGTGCTATTATTGACTCCCCACAACCCAACTGGTTGTGGGGGTGCCTTGTTGTCCAAAAACAAGCCCTCACATAGCTTTCCTAAGCTATTTGGTCAACTGACCAATATTTTGCACTAACAGTGGGAACCAAGTTCCCCCTGCTAATACAATAGTTACCACTGCTAAGCTAAAAAACAAAAACAAGTCAAGTGTCACTATCAGAAAGTTGTTTTTTTGTCTTTAGTGCATTAGAATAGGAATTAGGGTTTCAAACTTTTTTCAATATTTTTCTTATTTAATTTCTGATTTTTTAGTTTAATTAGTTTTTAATTTACTGTTCATTTAACATTTTTTTAGATTAAATAGCTATTTTTAATTAACTTTTAATTTCTGATTTTTGTCTTTTAGTGTAGAAAATTAATATTTTTAGATTTCAAAAATTTTATTAGACTTAGAAAAATAAATTAAGATTTTTGGTTTAAAAAATTTTTACTGTTCACCTTTTAATTATTTTTTAGAATTAATCTAGTTTAATTAAGGTTTTTATTATAACTGTTTTTGTCTTTTAGTGCAAAATTTTATATTATTTAAACTTTTTCATTTTTCTACTGTTCCTTAATATTATTTAGGATTTTTAAAATTGTCAAATTATTTTTGGCATTATTTTATTATTTTTTATAATTATTTTAGCTTAAAAATAGTTTTTAGTGTTTTAAAAATAGAAAAATAGTTTTTAAAATTTAGGAAAAATACTTTTTAGTCTTTTGATAATATCAGTAAGTTATTTGTTCAATAAAACAATATTTTGGACATTTTGATTAATTATATTTAATTTTAGGGCTTTAATTAGCATTTAAAATTGAATATTTAATTAATAAAAGGTTTTAAAATATTTTTATTGGATTTTTATTCCTATTTATATTATTTTAGACTTAGTTTAGCTTTTAATTAATTTTTAGGTTTAAAATTTAATTTGTAGCTTTTTACGGTTTTACGTGAACGGCTTTTTCGTCTTAGTTTAATCCGTCTACGTAACCGTCTTTCTCTTCTCACCCCATTTCTATTTTCTTTTTCTCTCAATAAAATCACAAATCAAAATCAATTCATTACACAACGCACTAGCCTCCTCGAGAACGAACTCACTTTAGGGTCATTTACACACGGTTTTCCTAAATCGTCGTGCTTGCTTACCCTATATTTTAGGTGCTTGTTTTTCCTAAAGCAAGTGTCTAATTTTACATCCATCAATTTTTGGCGCCGCTGCCGGGGAGGTGTGTTGTGTTTTTATTGGAATTGTTGTTTTTATATACTAACCATAATTAGTATTTGTATTAGTAGCACTCTACTAATACGTATTATCGGTTTTCGGTTTTTGTGTGAATACTATTACTATAGTGTATACGTAGAACAATAAATTCACAAGTACTCCAAATACGTGAGAAATCACAACCTTGACTTGGGAGGTCATTACCTAATCATTGTATTCGAATCTCAAACCAAAGAAAAAGGCAAAAATAGATAAATACTTTCGTGAAGCTTAATCTTGAAAATACAAACTATAAGGTGGGTATAAGGCGGATATTATAAAATATATCCTAAGGAAAAAGGCTCTTAAGTGCTTCGCGCCGCCTCGTTTCCCCGCTTGCTTGTGAGTATTTGATTTTGAGAGCTAAACGAGGGTTTTGCCGACCAAAGAATTAATAAGTATCATACATATTTTCTTGGTTTTCTTTGATTAAACCCTCTTGAACGTTTTGGTGTTCCACCAACGTTCTAAAGTCATCGAAGGCGTTCACTTCACATGATCGTTTTCATTCCTTGAGGCTTCTTTAATCGAGAGATTTGATTAAGGAGGAGATTTGTAGATTTGTGTCTACTTAATACATTCACCAAATTCCAAAAAGGTTAATACAATAAAAAACCACAAAAAAAAATTAAAAAATACAAAACACCAAAAAGAATCTTCTTTGCTCGTCCCCTCGTTGTACGTGACGTTTATGCTAACTCGTAATCAAGCAAGACGTGAACGTAAACGAAAGAACAAAACTCCCACTCCAAATCATTCTAGTGAGGAGTCTCCTATTGACGAACCCATTGTAAGAGAAGCACCAACCATGGCGAATCGAACTATGATGGAGTTACTTCAAGCACCCATCGAGGGTTATGGAGAGGCTATTGTGATTCCCGCTATCCTTGCGGAGAATTTTGAGGTGAAAACGGGTTTGTTGGCGATGATCCAAAACAACAAATTCCGAGGTGATGAGAAGGACAATCCACACAACCATATCCGCCAATTCAATCGTCTTACCGCCACTTGCAAATTTAAGGATGTCTCGAATGACTCGATTAAGATGATGCTTTTTCCGTAATCCTTAGCGGGGCCCGCTAAAATTTGGTTAGAGAAAGAGCCACCCAATTCTATATTGACGTGGAAGGATCTCGTTTCAAAATTTGTGAACCAATTTTTTCCGCCCTCTAAGACTACACACTTGAAAAACGATATTTCAAAATTTTCACAAGAATGTAATGAAAGTTTTTCAACGGCTTGGAATAGGTTTAAAGAGATGTTACATGAATGTCCTCATCACGGTTTTTCCGACTTGCATCAAATCGACACGTTTTACAATGGACTTAATGATCATGAAAGGGATTATTTAAATGCCGCCGCGGGTGGTAATTTTTTGTGTAAAACGGTTGAGGAAGCTTTGGTAATAATTGAGAATAGGTCTAAGGTTTATAGCCCTCGTAACACACCGAGTGTTGCCAAAATGGGCTCATCATCGTCTCGTAGCCTTAATGCCTTACATGATGAAGCAAATGAAGAAAATCGGTTTTTTGATAGATTTGCTAACCTTATGTCCCATTGGAAAGCTCAAGAAGCTTCAAATTCCGCTTAGGTTAAAGCGGTTGCTAAGAGTTGTTTGTCTTGTGGTGGAGCTCATGATCTTTCCGAGTGCATTACCGCGGATGGTAACACTTCGAGTGCTTATGTAGCCACGGGTACTTATAACCAAAACGGTCAAGGTTCCCGCCAAAATCAAGCTCCACCAAATCAAAATGCTAATAACTATCGAAATAACAACCAAGGTGGTAATTATCAAGGCAATCAACGTAATTACAACAAGGGTAATTATCAAAGTGGAAATGGGCAAATTTCAAACCAAAACCAAAACCGTGATTTTCAAACTAACACTCAAGGTTTTCAAAATGATCACACCAAAAATCTTCAAGGAGAATTTTTGAATTATGCTAAGGCAAACGATGCTAAGTTTGATAATATGCAACGTGAAATGGTTAGCTTAAGATCCGAGTTGAAAAATGAGCTTAAAAACGAACTTGCTAATGAACTTAAGACTCATGCTAATAAAATGAAAGGAAATGTTCAACGACTCCAACAAAATCAACAAAAAATGGAGCAAGGTCAACATGAGATTAAGCAAGAGTTGTTAAAAGCAGATGCTAGGCAATCTAAATTTGAAGACCGAATGGGAAAAATGTTTGAAGCTATCATGTGTAAACCTTCTACTTCGGGTGGTCTTCCTAGTGATACCATCGTGAACCCGAAAGGAGAATTGAAGGTTATTACTACTCGTAGTGGTAAAACTTTCAAAGAACCCACATCTCGTCCAAGTACTTCTACGAAGAAGGAAAAAGAGAAAGAACCCGAGGTGGTGGTAGTATAGGAGCAAATTCCAAGCCCACGAAGTACCGCTCAAACCACACCTACGGTTGAACCAATACCAATAGTGGAACCCGAGACTCCAAGGCTGATGCCTATGCCCCAACCCACACCACCCTTACCTTACCCTTCAAGACGAGACAAGGAAAAGGCACAAGAACAAAATAATTATCAATTTGAACTTTTTATGAAAATGTTTCGTGACTTGCATTTTAATATAAGTTTTGCCGACGGCTTGGTCATGATGCCTTGATTTGCTGCGAACTTTAAAAGTATGTTGAATAACAAAGAGAAATTGCAAAAACCGTCTAGTTGTTCATCGGTTTTTCTTAGCCGCATACCTCAAAAAGTCGGTGATCCCGACAAGTTTTTAATCCCATGTGCTATACAAGATATGGAAGAATGCTACGCCTTGGCCGATCTTGGTGCTAGTATTAATTTGATGCCTCTTGAAATTTTTAAGTCGCTCAATCTTCCCAATCTCACTCCTTCAAGAATGTCAATCGAGATGGCCGATCATTCTACGATTCTAGCTTGTGGAGTAGCCGAGGACGTCTTCGTGAAAGTTGGAAAGTTCTACTATCCCATAGACTTTATGGTTGTTGACATTCCCATCGATCCTAAAGTTCCTCTAATTTTAGGTCAATCATTTTTGGATACCTCGAGAGCACTTATCGATGTGCATGCTAGGAAAATCACTCTTCGTTTCAATGAGGAAGAACTCGTCATTAATGCAACTCAAAACTACACACTTTCTCATGTGTATTCTATCACGTCTTTGAACAATGTTAGTCCCATCAAAAACATTTGCAAAAAGATTTCAAAAAGAGTTTTAGGAGTTGATGATAAAAATGATTTTCCGTCCCCTCCGCCGGTGGAGGTTAAGAGTGTTAAGCCTAAGATTCCAATCACGAATGATTCTTCGGATGATGAATATGTTGATCCCGATGGGGGAGTTTTCTTTGTTGACAAACGTTTTGAGAACTTACCACCACCTAAGCCAAAACGATTTTCAAATGTGAGAATTTTTAGTGTGACTAACATTGCTTTAGAAACACCAAATATTTTTGACATAATTAAGTCGGGTTTTCATAAAGAGAGTTTAAAAGATGAAAAAGGAAAAGATTTTAAATTGGATTTAAAATATTTTTCTACAACTCTAATTCCGTCATCACCACATGTATTGAGTACTACAAGCTCGTCTTCTCCTTTTGACGATGCTTTGTGTGGACCTAGTGTGGGGGAAGCCCTTTATGTTCCCTCCCCTTTCTCCATCGAGGACGAGATACTTGATCCCGGAATTGCTTATAAAGGGAAATCTCGGTCTTCCACCGATGCAATAAATGGAAAATCTTTCTATTTGATTGGTGCGAGTCTACCTCGAGTAGCTCAATGTTTTTATGACTTACCCATTGTCCCACCGTTCTATTTCTTCTAATCTATTTTCTTGAAACCCTTTGGGTTTGTGTTGACACATGATGAAGTGGCGTTGATTTGTTTTTCCAATGAAAACGAGAACGCCATCTTCGATCCCGGTATTTTGCACCATCAAAGGACTTAGTCCTTAATACCGGTTGTTTTTGGGCCTTGTTTATCATGTAAGCCCCACCAAAAATTGACCACACCAAGATAATCCCTAAATGATCACATTTATGGGGATTCGATTCGAGCTTTTGACTCGGTTATCAAAAACAAGGTGCCTCGTGGGGGAGACCCATGCTTATCCATGTACATATTATTTCTTTCTAATTAGTTTAATGTGAGGGGATTTGTGCCCTTCCAACCTTTGTTCCGTGGTTGTTTGTGCATTGTGGTTTTTAGATCATGATTTTCACGATTGGAGCATCTCGTGTTTGTTTTATGGGAGCACTCGATCGTTTGCTTTGAAGACTTTCTCAATATCCAAATGATATATCCTTTGATGTTCTAACCTTAGATTTTTAGAACACTTCATAAACGGCTATTAATTTATTGGTTACACCCTTTCCATGCTAGATTAGGTATTCGACACGTCTCTAGTATGGGGGTGTTTGCACCCCTAGACTCAAAACATTTAGGACAATGTTTAACTTTAGTATGGGGGTGAATAGATACTTGCCTTGCCAAACCTTCACGCTTTCTAAAGTTTATCCTTTTGTTATCGTTTTGTTGCAAAATAAGGCTAAAATGGCAAATTTTTAAAATTTTTCTCATATTTTATAAGTGTTTGAAGACACGAATGTAGGTTTTCCGATGGCGAGAATAAGAGTAATTTTTTACTCGACCGTGCGTGTTGAGCACTTAGCTTTGATTCCTTAACTACACATTAGGCTAAGTCTCTTAAATGAGGACGAGAAATGATAGGGTTAATTATAAGTTACTATGCTAAACGTAGAGTACTCGTATTCTTTCAAAAACTCATGTGTTCTCGTTGTTTGCTTATTCTCCCTTCGCATGTAAATATTTTTTGCTTAATAAATATTGACTTAGCGGATTAGTTAGGATTGTTGGGTTTCTAGTCTTTTCTAGTAGCATCCATGTAATTAGATTGGGAAGACATTAAGGTATCGCCAGCGTCACGGTTTTGAAATATTGGCACCCGAATAATCAAAAGCTTCACCCAATAATAAGATTTCAAGGGCTCACCTAAATCAAGCAAACAATTTGAAGCCCCACAAGGCTGAAAAATCTATGCAAAATTGAAAGTGAATCAAGCCTTAATCTTCGAAGCTTTAAAGATCCAAAATTCGCCTTAGCGTGAGGATATACGTCTTTGGCTAATAAAACCACCGATGAGGCGGATAATAAAAGGCAAGGCAAGACCGAAGTCATAATAAAAGCTTCATGGCGAAGTTGAATAAAAGATGGAGGTAAACCAAAGATAATAAGGCCCTTTCGTTAGGGGGCGTATAAAAGTCTTGGTAATAAGTCTAATGTTCAAACCCGTTATAAAACCGTGTTTATCGATTCTTCTTGTCAACTTAATTTTTTGACATCGTTGTCTATTAGGAGGGGTTATTGATTTGATGGTCTTGGTTATACCGTTAGGACTCTATTTTTAGACCTAAATCTCTATTATCGCATAAGTCAAACAATGTATCCTCGTGAAACATTCAAGACAAAATAAAATATAAGAGATACAACCTAGGAATAATGGGAGGATAAGTACGTGATTAGGGCATATGAGTAGTGTTAGCATTAATAACTTATAATGACAATGATATCGTTGCACGCTTGGCATGGAATTAGGGTGAAAATCGAGGACGATGAAATTATTTCTAATGAAGCATTCACGTGTTCTTATTCTATGAACCTAAACGTCCCATTTTGCGATGAAAATCATACATTATGTCTAAGACGCAAGTAGTAGTACTAGTAGTAGTGTAGCTAGTTTATCGTTCAAATAAAGTGAATAAAAATGAATTTTGGAGGTGCTACAATACTTTATTCTAGCATTGCGTGAGGGTGCGGCAATGGTTTAGTATGGGGGAGTGATGAGACTGCTTTTATACAGTCTCATCGTCCAAAACAGGCTTAAAATGCATAAAATATCATTAAAACTGCCAAATATATGCTCGTGTTTGTTGCTTGTGTATTTTAGGTACGGATATTGAGGAAAAGACAAAAAGATCACAAGAATCAATCAAAAACGAGCACGGGAAATGAAGCCGCACAATGAACCGGACCCGAATCAAGAATTTCCAAAATGGTCCTTGAAGAATTGAAGATTGTCAACATTGGTCCCTCATTTTTGAAGATTTAGCAAGAAAGGCCCTTGGAGAATTCATCTATACAAGATACATCCTTGGATTTTGAAGACATGTCATTAAAAGCCCTTGAAGATTGCATTTATTGCACTTTTGGTCCTTGATAAAAGTTTGTATAAAACTTGTGCCAAAATTGACAAGTTGATGAAAGTTGTAAACAAAGGAAAAGTTGGTTTTGTGGCTGTTTTTACAAAGTGAACAACAAAAGAAACATGGGGGGCCATTCTACCCAGACAACCAAACTTCACCCCACCACTCCCTGCTTGACACGTCACCCACAATCCACCATCAACCAATCAGACACTTCCTCCTCTCTACGTCACACTCCACCCAAACATAATAACTGATTAAATCAGTTATTTATGTTTCCCTCCTTAACATTTATTTATAAACTTTGTAACCCCAAAACAGATTAAACATCCCCTAATCACCCTTTAAACCCTAAATATCCCCAGCTTCAATCCATTTAAAAACAAAGGGGTTTTGTTTCATCTTTTCCAGATCATTGATTACCATCACCCTCACCTAAACCCACACAAAAACCGTGACCCAGACACACCCATGTGTCTTGTGGGACCCTCCCCTACCCATCACTTTCGTCCCAAACCCCTAAACTCGACCAGATAAACGCCCCACATCCATTCCTTTGTCCCCAAGGACTAATAAACGTTCAAGATGAACTCTTTACAGCTGGACTTCTACAAGATCACATGGAGACCAACTTTTGACCAAAAATCAGTCAACAAGACCAAGGGCAGTTTAGGACTTTCATTTACTAGGGGTTGAGTAACTAGAATGTTCCCTAGAGTAGTATTTAAAGAGGATGCAACCTGTGCATACCTTTTGTTCCATATTTTTCAAAGTTTTGTAATCCCTTTTTAAAATTAATGAAAGTTGGTATTTGTTAAAAAAAGTAATTCCTTTTCCTTTGTTTAAATGTTGGTATTAGCTTGTGAAGAATCTGAGTTCCATTATATTTTGCAAACATTTTGTGTTTGAGTTTGTTTCAGTTTTCAAAAAGGTTTCAAAAAGTTTTTGATATTTTCAGAAATCCAAGGTTCCAATGAAGTGAAAGTGGAATTGGATTCTTGGATTCCTGAAGTTGTTACTTGTTTAAAACGTGTTCAAAGTTTCAAGGTTTGTGGTTTAAAGGGTTCCAAAAAGATTTTTGGAAAATCAGTTTTTCCATTTTTTGTTAAGCTTTACTGTATCAAAAGCCATAAGCTACAAGCTTATGGCCTTTTGATACTTGAATATTGCTGGCTGTTGTTTGTATTGTGCAGGGTACAAGGCAAGCAAGGTACACCAAGTCCTGTTTTTGAAGATATAAGGGTGTTTTGGACTGCAGTAGTCCTCACCCACTCTCTCTACAACAACAAGCTCCTCCCATAACCCTAGCATAGCTTTTGAGCTATAAGGAGATGGCAATGCAGCCATTGAGGGGCCTGGATGTAGGTCCCTCTATGTAAAATTGGCCTTGAACCCTTGTTTTTGTGTGATTTATGTGATATTGGTGATAAGTGCATGAAAGTTATTTAAGTGTTGATTTCATTGTTTGATTAGGCCCACTTAGGACTTGTATGCATGTTAGAAGCTCTTTCAAGCAGATTTGTGTAATTTTGAATAGGTGTGCTTTGTTAATTTTCATACTCAGTAATTTAAGGGGTGTTTGGATTTGAGTTTTAGCTAGGAACTATTGATAGCTTTTGGTTTAAAAATCATCTAGACAAACTTAGGTTGTATGAGTTATGTGTTATCAGTAATGGTTTTTTAGTTTGGGTAGTGTTTAAGAGAAATTGCATGATAAAAATTGAGAATAATAGCTAAAATCAGTAACTGTCTTGATTAACTTGTTTTAGAGTGAAATTTTCCTTCAAATCTTGGTAGATGCTAGAATATAGGTTGCTTTAGGATTGTGAGTAGTTTTTAAGTGATTTGTTGGATTTGTGTGCAAGAT
This sequence comes from Glebionis coronaria, assembly GCA_025667525.1. Classification (NCBI taxonomy): domain Eukaryota; kingdom Viridiplantae; phylum Streptophyta; class Magnoliopsida; order Asterales; family Asteraceae; genus Glebionis; species Glebionis coronaria. The sequence continues at coordinate 165,205,337 of CM046874.1, forward strand.
TTAAGGATTTAAAATTCGTTTTTGTGCAAGCAAATTAAGTTACTGTTCATCAAAACACCATAACATTCATCAGTAACTTCAATTGGCATTTGTGTGTGATTTTTGTGATAGAACTTGTGGTTTTTTGTGCTATTATTGACTCCCCACAACCCAACTGGTTGTGGGGGTGCCTTGTTGTCCAAAAACAAGCCCTCACATGGCTTTCCTAATCTATTTGGTCAACTGACCAATATTTTTCACTAACAGCGGGAACCAAGTTCCCCCTGCTAATACAATAGTTACCACTGCCAAGCTAAAAAACAAAAACAAGTCAAGTGTCACTATCAGAAAGTTGTTTTTTTTGTCTTTAGTGCATTAAAATAGGAATTAGGGTTTCAAACTTTAATCAATATTTTTCTTATTTAATTTCTGATTTTTCAGTTTAATTAGTTTTTAATTTACTGTTCATTTAACATTTTTTAGATTAAATAGCTATTTTTAATTAACTTTTAATTTCTGATTTTTGTCTTTTATTGTAGAAAATTAATATTTTTAGATTTCAAAAATTTTATTAGACTTAGAAAAATAATTTAAGATTTTTGGTTTAAAAAGTTTTTACTGTTCACCTTTTAATTATTTTTTAGAATTAATCTAGTTTAATTAGGGTTTTTATTATAACTGTTTTTATCTTTTAGTGCAAAATTTTATATTTTTCAAACTTTTTCATTTTTCTACTATTCCTTAGTATAATTTAGGATTTTTAAAATTGTAAAATTATTTTTGGCATTATTTTATAATTTTTTATAATTATTTTAGCTTAAAAATAGTTTTTAGTGTTTTAAAAATAGAAAAATAGTTTTTAAAATTTAGGAAAAATACTTTTTAGTCTTTAAATAATATAAATAAGTTATTTGTTCAATAAAATAATATTTTGGACATTTTGATTAATTATATTTAATTTTAGGGTTTTAATTAACATTTAAAATTGAATATTTAATTAATAAAAGGTTTTAAAATATTTTTATTGGATTTGTATTCTTATTTATATTATTTTAGACTTAGTTTAGCTTTTAATTAATTTTTAGGTTTAAAATTTTTAATTTGTAGCTTTTTACGGTTTTACGTGAACGCCTTTTTCGTCTTAGTTTAATCCGTCTACGTAACCGTCTTTCTCTTCTCACCCCATTTCTATTTTCTTTTTCTCTCAATAAAATCACAAATCAAAATCAGTTCATTACACAACGCACAAGCCTCCTCGAGAACGAACTCACTTTAGGGTCATTTACACACGGTTTTCCTAAATCGTCATGCTTGCTTACCCTATATTTTAGGTGCTTGTTTTTCCTAAAGCAAGTGTCTAATTTTACAATCATCAGGGATATGCTAAGAAGAAAAGATAGACAAAGAAAACACACAAGAGCTCACCAAACACGGTTTTGACCAAAATACATAGATTTTTTTTAATAAAATCAATGTAGGAGGTGTGTAAAACTAGACACAAGGTCATGAAACAATGATCCTCCATAGTTCTCTTTTGTTCTTGCTATATTTGAGACACCCATACATATGAATTATGTAAGCTCATTATGAATACCAAGAAGCTTTGAAAAACGTTTTTAGATTGAATTAACAATGCAAAAACATTTCTCGACCATTTTTACAAAATCTTTGAGAATTTTGAAAAAGAAGAGAAGTTTTCTAAAAAAGTTTATTAAACTTAAAAACTCAAACAAAAAAAAGACTCAAAAGATAAAAGATAATAAGAATGCACAATTAAGGAATATGTTCCATTAATCCTAGACCTAGACGCAAGTAATTAAAAGGTTCCCTCTTTAAGTGGCTTAGTGAAGATATCGGCTAAGTTTTCTACCGAGGGTATCCTCTCTATTGAAATATTCCCCTTTTGAACATTATCCCTAAGAAAATGGTGGCGAATCTCTATGTGCTTAGTTAGCGAATGTTGCATGAGATTCTTGCTAAGGTCTATTGCACCCTTGTTGTCGCAAATGATGGGAACATCATCAACAGAAATCCTATAATCAACAAGTGCTCGCTTCATCCATAGAGCTTGTTGACAAGCTTTACCGGCACTCACATACTCGGCTTCCGTGGTGGATATAGCAAGAGCGGTTTGTTTCTTAGAGAACCAAGAAGTTAAACAACAACCCATGAAGGTACGAACTCCACTAGTGCTTTCCCGGTCCACATAGTCTCCCGCATGATCCGAGTCCGCGTAGACAATGGTTTCTACGCCGGTCCCTTTAGGATACCATAATCCTAAATGTATAGTGTCGTTTATGTATCGGAAGATACGCTTAAACGCTTCAAGGTGAGAGGTTTTGGGAGCCTCTTGGAAGCGAGCACAAAGGCAAACACTAAACATGATATCCGGTCGACTTGCCGTTAGGTACAACTAACTACCAATCATACCTCTATATTTTGTGTTGTCTACCGACTCAAAATCATCATCTACAGTGAGTTTAGTATCCTAGGCTTTAGGGGTCTTCATAGGTCTAGAGTCTTCTAATCTAAATTTCTTTAGCATTTCTTTAACATATTGATTAAAGAAACTACCATCGTCCATTTGTTTAACTTGGAGTCCTAAAAAGAAGTTAAGTTCTCCCATCATACTCATTTCAAACTCGTCATGCATGATTTTGGCAAAGTCATCACACAATGATTGACAAGTTGAACCAAATATAATGTCATCAACATATATTTGTACAATAATGAGGTGAGAACCTTTCTTCTTTGTAAAGAGTATATTGTCTACCATCCCCATTGTATACTTATGTTTTACAAGAAACGCTTTAAGTCTATCATACCAAGCTTTGGGTTCTTGTTTGAGTCCAAAAAGAGCTTTCTTAAGCTTGTAGACATGATCCGGTTTCTCAAAATCAATGAAGCCGGGAGGTTGAGCCACATATACCTCCTCATTGATCAAACCATTAAGAAATGCACTCTTTACATCCATTTGTTGAAGCTTAAAGTCTAAAGTACAAGCGTAAGCTAATAGGATTCTAATGGATTCTAATCTAGCTACGGGTACGTATGTCTCGTCATAATCAATACCTACTTTTTGATTATAGCCTTGAGCTAAAAGTCTAGCCTTGTTACGAGACACAACACCATTCTCATCTAACTTATTCCTATATACCCATTTGGTTCCTATGATGGTCGAACTTCTAGGCCGAGGAACAAGATCCTAAACGTCATTAGCAATGAATTGATTCAATTCTTCTTGCATAGTGATGACCCAATTCTCATCCATCAAAGCTTCTTTAACATTCTTTGGTTCAATCAAGGAGACGAAGCAAAAGAAGTTACTTTGATTTGGGACTTTAGATCTTAGGGTCCTTTGATTTAATTCGCCTATGACGTTGTCAAGAGCATGATCCTTAGACTCCTTAATGTTTAATCCCTTTTCAACACGAAGGTCTTCAACTACTATGTTTCTAACATCTTTGGCATTAACTATGTCTATTTCGTCTAAGTCATCATCTACCAAAGGTGGTGTCTTAGATGAAGGTGGGGTTTCATCAAATGTCACGTTAAGTGATTCTTCAGTTACACCCGAGGTTCTATTGAGGACTATGTAGGCTTTGTTAGTTTGAGAATAACCTAAAAAGATACCTTCGTAAGACTTTGGGTCAAACTTTGTAAGTTAGTCTTTGGTGTTGAGAATGAAGCACTTGCTTCCAAACACCCTAAAGTATTCCAATGAGGGCTTCTTACCTTTAAGAATCTCATAGGGGTTCATTCCTAGAAAAGGTCGAATAAGAATTCGGTTGAGAATGTAAGTCGATGTGTCCACGGCATTGCACCAAAATTTTTGAGGCAAGGATTGCTCATTTAACATCGTCCTACTCATCTATTGAATGGTTCTATTCTTCCTTTCAACTACCCCATTTGATTGTGGAGTGCAAGGAGCCGAGAAGTTATAGGTAATACCATGATCTTCACAAAAGGCACCAAATTGCACTTCATTATCAAATTCCCTACCTTGATCCGTCCTAATAGAGACAATTGAACATCCTAGTTGATTTTGAATTCTTCGACTAAAGGTTTCGAAGTGATCGAAAGCTTCATTCTTAGATGCCAAAAATCTAGTCTAAGTGAACTAGAATAGTCGTCAACTATAACTAGGGTATAAAGGTTACCTCCATAACTCTGTATGGCGGAAGGTCCAAAGAGATCCATATGTAGGAGCTCTAATCACTGAGAGGTCGAAACCAAATTCTTGGCTTTGTGACTTGAGTGAACTTTCTTCCCAATTTTGCAAGCATCACAAAAGTGACTATCAAACTTCATCTTGGGGAGGTGTCTTACAAACTCCTTAGAGACTAAAGATTGAATTAAACGCATATTAGCGTGACCTAATCTCCTATGCCAAAGAGTAGAACTATCATCTAAAGTCGCTAGACATAAGTTGTCCTTTGACTTACTATTAACCTTCATGACATAAAGCCCATGCTTTCTAACACCTTTTCCAATGACTTTTCCATCTTTTACGATTTCACTGTCCTATTCCGAAAAGATGTCCTTACGCTTATTGTCACAAATTTGACCTATACTTAGAAGGTTAAAACCTAAGTTATCTACATGCTCTACGTTATCTATAGTCATAGAGTCAAGAGAGACCGTACATTTTCCAATGATATTACCACGTCTATTACTAGCGAATGTAACGTTACCTCCATCATATGCTTTGTAGTATGAGAACAAACTTCGATTACCAGTCATGTGTTTAGAACAACCACTATCCTTAATCCACTCGTCGGGCTCTAGATCGATTCCTAAGCATATCTAGGTAACAACACACAAGATCAAACATTTGGTCCCAAATATCTCATGGGTCCAAAATTGTTAGTTCCAAACATCCCTTGCATTTGGTTGGGATGCATGAATGAAGGATACATCCCCCATGGGAAAAAGTATTGTTGTTGAAAATTATTTCAATTCATATGGCCATTTTGTTGTCCATAATTTGTCCTAGGTGTCTTTGATCTTGATCTAGTATTATTAGTATTTTTCCTAGGTGTTGGGGTTTTACTCCTAAGTCGTGGTTTAGCATGATCATCTCTTTTTGGCATAGGTGTTCTACTTCTAGGTTTAGATTCATTTCGTACTCTTGGAGGAGTAGATGTTTTTCTAGATAAGTTTCTAGTTCCCATTAGAGGTTTACTCAAGGGCTTGTAGAATTTATCTAGAGTCGGCTTTTGCATTATAGGTAATTTGACCTTGTTAATAAGAATATGTTTTGGTCCTTCACCTAAAATTTACGTTTCAGAAAGTTCTGGATTTTCACAAAATTCATCTTCTGGCCGCGGTTCCATATCTCCATCGGCGGTTCCATAGCGATAAGTAACCGCCCCATATATTGGAGCACCACGTGCAGGGGACTGTTTTTCTGAAAACCTAACTTGTTTTGGTTCACTAGTTGATGCTTCATTAGTGTTATATCCTAACCCACGTTTTTCCTTAGAATGAATTTGTTTGTTTAACATATCATCAAGAGCATTAGTACCTCTCATGAACTTTTCAAGTCTAATGGAGGTGCTCTTAAGGTTTTCATTTTCTTGCCTAAGGTTTTCACATTTTAAGCATCCTAGGTCTATTTCTTTATTTTTCTCAAGCTTAGATAATTTTTCTTTTAGCTCACTATCTTGCTTTCAAGCTTAGTTCTAGTATATTTTAGCACTTTGTTCTTTTCCATAAATTTTAGACTACGCATATGCAAGTTATTGTATTAGCCTTCTAATTCACTATCATCTTGAGAAGAACTATTATGCTATAATACTCGGTTCCGAAAAGTACCTCTTTAGAAGTGTGATCCATGAGACACTTTTCATCTTTGGGGTTGTCATCAACATCTTCACCGCTATCGCTCCATGAACCTCCAACGAACACCGTGTGGTTCTTGTCGTGTGAAGGCTTAGGAAAATCACCAATGAAATGATTTGGATTACCACATCTAAAGCATTTCCTATCACCTTTATCGTCTTTGGAAAATCGGTTTTTGGAGAAGGGTTTCTTGTCGTTGTTTGGTTGCCTCACGTATTGGCCTCGTCTTTTGAAGAACTTCTTAAAGTCTCTAACCGCCAAGGCATATTCCTCATCATCACTATCCCAAGAACTTTCATGATCACTTTGTGCCTTCTTGGATTTAAGTGCAAGAGACTTTCTTTCACTTTTAGTTTTCACCATTTCCGAGTCTTTCAAAATTATCATCTCATGAACCTTCAAGTTACCAATGAGGTCATCGAGTGATAATTTTGCGTGATCCTTTGATTCTTCAATCGCCGTGACTTTAGCTCTCCATTTTGGATGCAACGCCCTAAGAAACTTCCTAACATTGTTCTTGCTAGAAAAACCTTCATCAAGTGCTTTTTGACTAGTAATAATAGTATTAAATCTAGCGAATGCACTATCTATGGTTTCATCTTCTAAGATGACAAATTGTTCATATTGTTGAACAAGAAGAACGATTTTACTTTCTTAGACTTGGCTATTACCTTGGTGGGTTACTAAAAGAGTATTCCAAATGTCTTTAGCGGGTTCACACATAAAAATCCTTTCGTACTCTTTCTTTGGTAACGCATTATAAATCACCATTTTAGCCTCATTATTTTTAGCAAGTTTTCTTTTAGTATCATCATTAGCTTTATCAAAAGTAACTATCTCCTTACTTTTAGAAACATCATTATATTGAAATGGTAAAAAGTCACCATTGGTAATAACATACCAAAGATCTAAATCTTTTGATTTCACATAAGTCTCAAACCTATTTTTCCAATAAATAAAACTATCGGTTTCAAAAAGAGGTGGTCTTTGCATGGATTGCTCTTCTAGATACTTGTTGGAATCCATAGATCGATTCAAGTTTTAAAATACAATATATTTTAAAAATCCTTGAGCAACCACACTCTGATACCAATTGTAGAAACTAAAATGGGGGTGGAATAGTTTCTTAAATTTGCTTGTTAAAGTTTGTTATTAAAAAAAAATTCTTTTTCAAAAACTTAAGCTTGAGTATTTATGTGAAACCTTCTTATACACAATATGAACAAGGTATAGTGAAACTAACTAATAATCACAAGTATAAAGAATAATGAATGTAACTAAACTAATAGTCACAAGTATAAAGAATAAAGAATGTAAAGAGGTAAGGGAAGGAAATATCAAACGAAACACCAAGGATTTATAGTGGTTCGACAACGAAGCTCACTCCTCGTTCATACTCCACTCCTCGAGTACTACTTAATCAAGAGTTCACTAATCAACAAGCTCCTTAAGGTGGAGAAACCATACACAACATCGCTTAACCAATTTCCGACTCTAAGCTAAAAGTCGAGCCCTAATCTTAGATAGGACCAGTCAACACCAATATACTTAAGGACTAAGTATTAACCCTAATACATACACAACTTCCAAATAGACACAAATACTTGGATCTTCACAACAATGACACAACAATGAATAAATAAGTTTTGATCTTCAATGTATCTTTGAGGTAGACACAACACTTCAACAATGATAGTGTTCTTCTCTTTGCACTTTGAGAGGAAAAGATGAGAGGAGAAAGATTCACTTATAAACAAGTAGTAATGAAACAAAAGATCAAGGTTTTGAGTGATTTAAGAAGTATGTATGAATCTGAAAGTTATGTGCAAAAGAGGTAGATTGAAAGTCTGAGAAAGGTCCACTATTTATAAGACAAATGTCCAACGGCTATATCTGCCCGCAGTTCTTTATTGCAGCCCGCGGTTCTTTATTGATAAGGAACCACCGTAGGCGCTAAGGAGCGACCGACGTAGAGTCCGCTCCCTTTTGTCTTTTAGTGGGTTAGATCGAATCTGGGGATTAAAATATCCTAAAAGGATATTCCAAACCAAGATAGAATATGCCATTTTCAAATTTTAAATTTTCAAATAATTAATTTAATAATACATTTTCTTAAAAAGAAAGTTTAATAATAAAACATTGTCACACTTAATAAAAAGTGAGTTTTAAGAAAATATTAAATCCTTGATCACTTAATTAGTATAATTACTTGTTTGTTCATACCTTAAGTGATAAAAGTTGAAATGAAAAATACTTGAACTCAAGAATTCGTTTTTCATTGTTTTCGTAAATGCTTGTTTTTATATATTGTCGTAATCAAAACAAAGCGAGATCGAAAAATGCAAGAAACGTTTTTAGGCATCATTGCATTAACATTTACATTTATATAATCATGACTTATAATATATGCTTATTAAACTATAGCTTATATCATATACTTATTTAATAAGCTTATTACTATTTATGGAAACTTGCTAATTTTGGAAAGTTACTATATATGGAAACCTGCTATTTTTGGAAAGTTACTATATATAGAAACCTGCTACTTTTAGGAAGTTACTCATTATGATACAACAAGTACACTAACACATAAAACATGAACTAATCTAATCAAGAACACATGAAACACTAATAAACACATGATAAAACATGAAACAGTAAAACAAGTCAATAACATATAAAACAAGACAAGAACAAGTAAAACAAGTTAAGAACACGTCAAGTAAACTCGTAATCAGTAAATATACGTTAAACAGACAGTTCATTCATGTCCCTTTTATTATGTAGCACTTGTGAATTCGGAGTAGATCTTTTGCTTTCATCTTCGTTTTCATTATTGGACATAAGGTATGGATATTCCGTCCTTTAGTAAGGACATTCTCTTCCTATATTCAGGATTCCCCATTTGCAGCCATTTGTTTTTGTTGGGAATAAATTAAGGCCAGATCACTTGAACGCTGACAAGAACAACTCAAGCGTTGACAAGAGCAAAGTGAGCGCTGACAGCTTAAGCGTTGACAAGTTAAAGTCAAGCGTTGACAGATTGAAGACAAGCACTGATGGAAGATGTGAGCTACACGTTTATTATGTTCTAGAATACTTCTAGTAAGGATAGAAACGACAATGTATTTTCTATGTTTATCTTTACCTAGAATAGTTGATACGTAGCTTATTGTACAAGGCTTCTTAGTCTATAAAAGAAGGCCTTTAGGTTAATGTTTTGTATCAAGTTTTCATTAAGTTTTCATTCGTAAACATCTTTCATTGTAAGCAAGTTCGACATTGATAATCAAAGTGAAAGTTTTGTTTACATCTTGTGTTCTTGTTTAAGTATTAAATTCCGCATAATACTTAGATTCACAAAGCATACAACAAAGGTTTCTCTACGTGTTATACTTGATCTAATCTCGTATACACAAAGCTAATCGATCTAAGTTTGGGATCAACAAGTGGTATCAGAGCTTGTCGAGGAACTTTTGATCTTTGAAGAACACCAGAACCATATACGAACACCAAAACCCTAATTTTCTCAAAACCCTAAAAACATCATGTCTGAAGCAAGAACCATAGTAAGGTTGATGAAAGGGTTGGATCACAAGCAGAAAAGGCATCTCCTACATTTGAATATGTCACAATTCCCATTTGGACTGATGCTTTTGCTGCTGCTGCTGCTGCTTCTGGACAAGATAATGGTGGTTTCCAAATACCACCAGATACAAACATGCATGGTTCTTCAGGCGCTGACAAGACCAATTCAGACGTTGACAACAACATTTCAGGCGCTGTCAGCCCTGACGCTGACAACCAAGATTCAAACGTTGACAACACTTTTGGGCATCTTTTCTCTTCCAATTTTGAACAAGGTGGACCTTCCAATGTCCATGAAGAGATTCCTGTTGCTCAAAGAGAGTCTGATGAAGAAGATATTGGCAACATGGAGCGTGAAGTTGAGGACACCAGACTTTTTGAAGGAGGAGTTCTCACTTCCACAATGAAGAATCACCCCCCATCTCAGATCATTGGTGATGTTATGACTCCAGTTCAGACAAGAAGATCCCATCAAAATCTTGGTGGATTTATTGCCAATATACACAAGAAGGTTGATACCCCTCTTGTGCAAGCATGTTTGTTTGCATGTTTTCTGTCACAA